>JBBDGT010000019.1:0-646647 GCA_037306005.1 Rhinophrynus dorsalis | reverse complement strand
AACTGTAAAATATCAAAGTCACATAGTCCATTCACTGTGCGTCGCCGCAGTTAAGAAGCAAATTCTGTTTACTGTGCACAGTTTCAGAATAGGAAAAAATTCTGTTAAGTCTTCAAACTGTAAAATATCAAAGTCACATAGTCCATTCACTGTGCGTCGCCGCAGTTAAGAAGCAAATTCTGTTTATTGTGCACAGTTTCAGAATAGGAAAAAATTCTGTTAAGTCTTCCAAAACTGTAAAATACCAAAGTCACATAGTCCATTCACTGTGCGTCGCCGCAGTTAAGAAGCAAATTCTGTTTACTGTGCACAGTTTCAGAATAGGAAAAAATTCTGTTAAGTCTTCAAACTGTAAAATATCAAAGTCACATAGTCCATTCACTGTGCGTCGCCGCAGTTAAGAAGCAAATTCTGTTTACTGTGCACAGTTTCAGAATAGGAAAAAATTCTGTTAAGTCTTCAAACTGTAAAATATCAAAGTCACATATTCCATTCACTGTGCGTCGCCGCAGTTAAGAAGCAAATTCTGTTTACTGTGCACAGTTTCAGAATAGGAAAAAATTCTGTTAAGTCTTCAAACTGTAAAATATCAAAGTCACATATTCCATTCACTGTGCGTCGCCGCAGTTAAGAAGCAAATTCTGTTTACTGTGCACAGTTTCAGAATAGGAAAAAATTCTGTTAAGTCTTCAAACTGTAAAATATCAAAGTCACATAGTCCATTCACTGTGCGTCGCCGCAGTTAAGAAGCAAATTCTGTTTACTGTGCACAGTTTCAGAATAGGAAAAAATTCTGTTAAGTCTTCAAACTGTAAAATATCAAAGTCACATATTCCATTCACTGTGCGTCGCCGCAGTTAAGAAGCAAATTCTGTTTACTGTGCACAGTTTCAGAATAGGAAAAAATTCTGTTAAGTCTTCAAACTGTAAAATATCAAAGTCACATATTCCATTCACTGTGCGTCGCCGCAGTTAAGAAGCAAATTCTGTTTACTGTGCACAGTTTCAGAATAGGAAAAAATTCTGTTAAGTCTTCAAACTGTAAAATATCAAAGTCACATAGTCCATTCACTGTGCGTCGCCGCAGTTAAGAAGCAAATTCTGTTTACTGTGCACAGTTTCAGAATAGGAAAAAATTCTGTTAAGTCTTCAAACTGTAAAATATCAAAGTCACATAGTCCATTCACTGTGCGTCGCCGCAGTTAAGAAGCAAATTCTGTTTACTGTGCACAGTTTCAGAATAGGAAAAAATTCTGTTAAGTCTTCAAACTGTAAAATATCAAAGTCACATATTCCATTCACTGTGCGTCGCCGCAGTTAAGAAGCAAATTCTGTTTACTGTGCACAGTTTCAGAATAGGAAAAAATTCTGTTAAGTCTTCAAACTGTAAAATATCAAAGTCACATATTCCATTCACTGTGCGTCGCCGCAGTTAAGAAGCAAATTCTGTTTACTGTGCACAGTTTCAGAATAGGAAAAAATTCTGTTAAGTCTTCAAACTGTAAAATATCAAAGTCACATATTCCATTCACTGTGCGTCGCCGCAGTTAAGAAGCAAATTCTGTTTACTGTGCACAGTTTCAGAATAGGAAAAAAATTCTGTTAAGTCTTCAAACTGTAAAATATCAAAGTCACATATTCCATTCACTGTGCGTCGCCGCAGTTAAGAAGCAAATTCTGTTTACTGTGCACAGTTTCAGAATAGGAAAAAATTCTGTTAAGTCTTCAAACTGTAAAATATCAAAGTCACATATTCCATTCACTGTGCGTCGCCGCAGTTAAGAAGCAAATTCTGTTTACTGTGCACAGTTTTCAGAATAGGAAAAAATTCTGTTAAGTCTTCAAACTGTAAAATATCAAAGTCACATATTCCATTCACTGTGCGTCGCCGCAGTTAAGAAGCAAATTCTGTTTACTGTGCACAGTTTCAGAATAGGAAAAAAATTCTGTTAAGTCTTCAAACTGTAAAATATCAAAGTCACATATTCCATTCACTGTGCGTCGCCGCAGTTAAGAAGCAAATTCTGTTTACTGTGCACAGTTTCAGAATAGGAAAAAATTCTGTTAAGTCTTCAAACTGTAAAATATCAAAGTCACATATTCCATTCACTGTGCGTCGCCGCAGTTAAGAAGCAAATTCTGTTTACTGTGCACAGTTTCAGAATAGGAAAAAATTCTGTTAAGTCTTCAAACTGTAAAATATCAAAGTCACATAGTCCATTCACTGTGCGTCGCCGCAGTTAAGAAGCAAATTCTGTTTACTGTGCACAGTTTCAGAATAGGAAAAAATTCTGTTAAGTCTTCAAACTGTAAAATATCAAAGTCACATAGTCCATTCACTGTGCGTCGTCGCAGTTAAGAAGCAAATTCTGTTTACTGTGCACAGTTTCAGAATAGGAAAAAATTCTGTTAAGTCTTCAAACTGTAAAATATCAAAGTCACATAGTCCATTCACTGTGCGTCGCCGCAGTTAAGAAGCAAATTCTGTTTACTGTGCACAGTTTCAGAATAGGAAAAAATTCTGTTAAGTCTTCAAACTGTAAAATATCAAAGTCACATATTCCATGCACTGTGCGTCGCCGCAGTTAAGAAGCAAATTCTGTTTACTGTGCACAGTTTCAGAATAGGAAAAAATTCTGTTAAGTCTTCAAACTGTAAAATATCAAAGTCACATAGTCCATTCACTGTGCGTCGCCGCAGTTAAGAAGCAAATTCTGTTTACTGTGCACAGTTTCAGAATAGGAAAAAATTCTGTTAAGTCTTCAAACTGTAAAATATCAAAGTCACATAGTCCATTCACTGTGCGTCGCCGCAGTTAAGAAGCAAATTCTGTTTACTGTGAATAGTTTCAGAATAGGAAAAAATTCTGTTAAGTCTTCCAACTGTAAAATATCAAAGTCACATAGTTCATACACTGTGCGTCGCCGCAGTTAAGAAGCAAATTCTGTTTACTGTGCACAGTTTCAGAATAGGAAAAAATTCTGTTAAGTCTTCAAACTGTAAAATATCAAAGTCACATAGTCCATTCACTGTGCGTCGCCGCAGTTAAGAAGCAAATTCTGTTTACTGTGCACAGTTTCAGAATAGGAAAAAATTCTGTTAAGTCTTCAAACTGTAAAATATCAAAGTCACATAGTCCATTCACTGTGCGTCGCCGCAGTTAAGAAGCAAATTCTGTTTACTGTGCACAGTTTCAGAATAGGAAAAAATTCTGTTAAGTCTTCAAACTGTAAAATATCAAAGTCACATAGTCCATTCACTGTGCG
Organism: Rhinophrynus dorsalis; assembly: GCA_037306005.1. Classification (NCBI taxonomy): domain Eukaryota; kingdom Metazoa; phylum Chordata; class Amphibia; order Anura; family Rhinophrynidae; genus Rhinophrynus; species Rhinophrynus dorsalis. Next base: position 643,381 of record JBBDGT010000019.1, on the reverse strand, counting down.
TCGCCGCAGTTAAGAAGCAAATTCTGTTTACTGTGCACAGTTTCAGAATAGGAAAAAATTCTGTTAAGTCTTCAAACTGTAAAATATCAAAGTCACATATTCCATTCACTGTGCGTCGCCGCAGTTAAGAAGCAAATTCTGTTTACTGTGCACAGTTTCAGAATAGGAAAAAAATTCTGTTAAGTCTTCAAACTGTAAAATATCAAAGTCACATATTCCATTCACTGTGCGTCGCCGCAGTTAAGAAGCAAATTCTGTTTACTGTGCACAGTTTCAGAATAGGAAAACATTCTGTTAAGTCTTCAAACTGTAAAATATCAAAGTCACATATTCCATTCACTGTGCGTCGCCGCAGTTAAGAAGCAAATTCTGTTTACTGTGCACAGTTTCAGAATAGGAAAAAAATTCTGTTAAGTCTTCAAACTGTAAAAATATCAAAGTCACATATTCCATTCACTGTGCGTCGCCGCAGTTAAGAAGCAAATTCTGTTTACTGTGCACAGTTTCAGAATAGAAAAAAATTCTATTAAGTGTTCAAACTGTAAAATATCAAAGTCACATATTCCATTCACTGTGCGTCGCCGCAGTTAAGAAGCAAATTCTGTTTGCTGTGCACAGTTTCAGAATAGGAAAAAATTCTGTTAAGTCTTCAAACTGTAAAATATCAAAGTCACATATTCCATTCACTGTGCGTCGCCGCAGTTAAGAAGCAAATTCTGTTTACTGTGCACAGTTTCAGAATAGGAAAAAATTCTGTTAAGTCTTCAAACTGTAAAATATCAAAGTCACATAGTCCATTCACTGTGCGTCGCCGCAGTTAAGAAGCAAATTCTGTTTACTATGCACAGTTTCAGAATAGGAAAAAATTCTGTTAAGTCTTCAAACTGTAAAATATCAAAGTCACATAGTCCATTCACTGTGCGTCGCCGCAGTTAAGAAGCAAATTCTGTTTACTATGCACAGTTTCAGAGTAGGAAAAAATTCTGTTAAGTCTTCAAACTGTAAAATATCAAAGTCACATAGTCCATTCACTGTGCGTCGCCGCAGTTAAGAAGCAAATTCTGTGTTACAGTGCACAGTTTCAGAATAGGAAAAAATTCTGTTAAGTCTTCAAACTGTAAAATATCAAAGTCACATAGTCCATTCACTGTGCGTCGCCGCAGTTAAGAAGCAAATTCTGTTTACTGTGCACAGTTTTAGAATAGGAAAAAATTCTTTTAAGTCTTCAAACTGTAAAATATCAAAGTCACATAGGTCCATTCACTGTGCGTCGCCGCAGTTAAGAAGCAAATTCTGTTTTACTGTGCACAGTTTCAGAATAGGAAAAAATTCTGTTAAGTCTTCAAACTGTAAAATATAAAGTCACATATTCCATTCACTGTGCGTCGCCGCAGTTAAGAAGCAAATTCTGTTTACTGTGCACAGTTTCAGAATAGGAAAAAATTCTGTTAAGTCTTCAAACTGTAAAATATCAAAGTCACATAGTCCATTCACTGTGCGTCGCCGCAGTTAAGAAGCAAATTCTGTTTACTGTGCACAGTTTCAGAATAGGAAAAAATTCTGTTAAGTCTTCAAACTGTAAAATATCAAAGTCACATATTCCATTCACTGTGCGTCGCCGCAGTTAAGAAGCAAATTCTGTTTACTGTGCACAGTTTCAGAATAGGAAAAAATTCTGTTAAGTCTTCAAACTGTAAAATATCAAAGTCACATATTCCATTCACTGTGCGTCGCCGCAGTTAAGAAGCAAATTCTGTTTACTGTGCACAGTTTCAGAAGGAAAAAATTCTGTTAAGTCTTCAAACTGTAAAATATCAAAGTCACATATTCCATTCACTGTGCGTCGCCGCAGTTAAGAAGCAAATTCTGTTTACTGTGCACAGTTTCAGAATAGGAAAAAATTCTGTTAAGTCTTCAAACTGTAAAATATCAAAGTCACATATTCCATTCACTGTGCGTCGCCGCAGTTAAGAAGCAAATTCTGTTTACTGTGCACAGTTTCAGAATAGGAAAAAATTCTGTTAAGTCTTCAAACTGTAAAATATCAAAGTCACATATTCCATTCACTGTGCGTCGCCGCAGTTAAGAAGCAAATTCTGTTTACTGTGCACAGTTTCAGAATAGGAAAAAATTCTGTTAAGTCTTCAAACTGTAAAATATCAAAGTCACATATTCCATTCACTGTGCGTCGCCGCAGTTAAGAAGCAAATTCTGTTTACTGTGCACAGTTTCAGAATAGGAAAAAATTCTGTTAAGTCTTCAAACTGTAAAATATCAGTCACATAGTCCATTCACTGTGCGTCGCCGCAGTTAAGAAGCAAATTCTGTTTACTGTGCACAGTTTCAGAATAGGAAAAAATTCTGTTAAGTCTTCAACTGTAAAATATCAAAGTCACATATTCCATTCACTGTGCGTCGCCGCAGTTAAGAAGCAAATTCTGTTTACTGTGCACAGTTTCAGAATAGGAAAAAATTCTGTTAAGTCTTCAAACTGTAAAATATCAAAGTCACATATTCCATTCAATGTGCGTCGCCGCAGTTAAGAAGCAAATTCTGTTTACTGTGCACAGTTTCAGAATAGGAAAAAATTCTGTTAAGTCTTCAAACTGTAAAATATCAAAGTCACATAGTCCATTCACTGTGCGTCGCCGCAGTTAAGAAGCAAATTCTGTTTACTGTGCACAGTTTCAGAATAGGAAAAAATTCTGTTAAGTCTTCAAACTGTAAAATATCAAAGTCACATAGTCCATTCACTGTGCGTCGCCGCAGTTAAGAAGCAAATTCTGTTTACTGTGCACAGTTTCAGAATAGGAAAAAATTCTGTTAAGTCTTCAACTGTAAAATATCAAAGTCACATAGTCCATTCACTGTGCGTCGCCGCAGTTAAGAAGCAAATTCTGTTTACTGTGCACAGTTTCAGAATAGGAAAAAATTCTGTTAAGTCTTCAAACTGTAAAATATCAAAGTCACATAGTCCATTCACTGTGCGTCGCCGCAGTTAAGAAGCAAATTCTGTTTACTGTGCACAGTTTCAGAATAGGAAAAAATTCTGTTAAGTCTTCCAACTGTAAAATATCAAAGTCACATAGTCCATTCACTGTGCGTCGCCGCAGTTAAGAAGCAAATTCTGTTTACTGTGCACAGTTTCAGAATAGGAAAAAATTCTGTTAAGTCTTCCAACTGTAAAATATCAAAGTCACATAGTTCATACACTGTGTGTCGCCGCAGTTAAGAAGCAAAATTCTGTTTACTGTGCACAGTTTCAGAATAGGAAAAAATTCTGTTAAGTCTTCAAACTGTAAAATATCAAGTCACATAGTCCATTCACTGTGCGTCGCCGCAGTTAAGAAGCAAATTCTGTTTACTGTGCACAGTTTCAGAATAGGAAAAAATTCTGTTAAGTCTTCAAACTGTAAAATATCAAAGTCACATAGGCCATTCACTGTGCGTCGCCGCAGTTAGAAGAGCAAATTCTGTTTACTGTGCACAGTTTCAGAATAGGAAAAAATTCTGTTAAGTCTTCAAACTGTAAAATATCAAAGTCACATAGTCCATTCACTGTGCGTCGCCGCAGTTAAGAAGCAAATTCTGTTTACTGTGCACAGTTTCAGAATAGGAAAAAATTCTGTTAAGTCTTCAAACTGTAAAATATCAAAGTCACATATTCCATTCACTGTGCGTCGCCGCAGTTAAGAAGCAAATTCTGTTTACTGTGCACAGTTTCAGAATAGGAAAAAATTCTGTTAAGTCTTCAAACTGTAAAATATCAAAGTCACATAGTCCATGCACTGTGCGTCGCCGCAGTTAAGAAGCAAATTCTGTTTACTGTGCACTGTTTCAGAATAGGAAAAAATTCTGTTAAGTCTTCAAACTGTAAAATATCAAAGTCGCATAGTCCATGCACTGTGCGTCGCCGCAGTTAAGAAGCAAATTCTGTTTACTGTGCACAGTTTCAGAATAGGAAAAAATTCTGTTAAGTCTTCCAACTGTAAAATATCAAAGTCACATAGTCCATGCACTGTGCGTCGCTGCAGTTAAGAAGCAAATTCTGTTTACTGTGCACAGTTTCAGAATAGGAAAAAATTCTGTTAAGTCTTCAAACTGTAAAATATCAAAGTCACATAGTCCATGCACTGTGCGTCGCCGCAGTTAAGAAGCAAATTCTGTTTACTGTGCACAGTTTCAGAATAGGAAAAAATTCTGTTAAGTCTTCAAACTGTAAAATATCAAAGTCACATATTCCATTCACTGTGCGTCGCCGCAGTTAAGAAGCAAATTCTGTTTACTGTGCACAGTTTCAGAATAGGAAAAAATTCTGTTAAGTCTTCAAACTGTAAAATATCAAAGTCACATAGTGCATTCACTGTGCGTCGCCGCAGTTAAGAAGCAAATTCTGTTTACTGTGCACAGTTTCAGAATAGGAAAAAATTCTGTTAAGTCTTCAAACTGTAAAATATCAAAGTCACATAGTCCATTCACTGTGCGTCGCCGCAGTTAAGAAGCAAATTCTTTTTACTGTGCACAGTTTCAGAATAGGAAAAAATTCTGTTAAGTCTTCAAACTGTAAAATATCAAAGTCACATAGTCCATTCACTGTGCTTCGCCGCAGTTAAGAAGCAAATTCTGTTTACTGTGCACAGTTTCAGAATAGGAAAAAATTCTGTTAAGTCTTCAAACTGTAAAATATCAAAGTCACATATTCCATTCACTGTGCGTCGCCGCAGTTAAGAAGCAAATTCTGTTTACTGTGCACAGTTTCAGAATAGGAAAAAATTCTGTTAAGTCTTCAAACTGTAAAATATCAAAGTCACATATTCCATTCACTGTGCGTCGCCGCAGTTAAGAAGCAAATTCTGTTTACTGTGCACAGTTTCAGAATAGGAAAAAATTCTGTTAAGTCTTCAAACTGTAAAATATCAAAGTCACATATTCCATTCACTGTGCGTCGCCGCAGTTAAGAAGCAAATTCTGTTTACTGTGCACAGTTTCAGAATAGGAAAAAATTCTGTTAAGTCTTCAAACTGTAAAATATCAAAGTCACATATTCCATTCACTGTGCGTCGCCGCAGTTAAGAAGCAAATTCTGTTTACTGTGCACAGTTTCAGAATAGGAAAAAATTCTGTTAAGTCTTCAAACTGTAAAATATCAAAGTCACCTATTCCATTCACTGTGCGTCGCCGCAGTTAAGAAGCAAATTCTGTTTACTGTGCACAGTTTCAGAATAGGAAAAAATTCTGTTAAGTCTTCAAACTGTAAAATATCAAAGTCACATATTTCATTCACTGTGCGTCGCCGCAGTTAAGAAGCAAATTCTGTGTACTGTGCAAAGTTGCAGATTTGCAGCACATATTCCGTGTAATATGAAGAAGGCGGGTAAAAAGGGACGGGGAAGTGGACGTGATCCTGATAGTTCAGGGCGTGGGTCAGGACGCGTAGAAACTGCGCCTGGTGCCAGAGCACAAGACAGAAAGACATCCACCATACCTAGCTTCATGTCTCAGTTTACAGGGCGTCGCAGGACATCACTCTCAAGGTCAGACCACTGCGAACAGGTGGTCGGTTGGATGTCAGCTGATACTGCTTCCAGTCGGTTAAGCACCACCCTGTCTTCCACCAAGTCCACTCTCAGTAGCCAAGAGTCTGGTCAACATAATCCTCACTCTGATCATCCTTCCTCCCATCATAGAGGATCTGGTCAAAGAAGTGATCCCACAGTGGGATATAGTGAGGAGCTCGTCTCATCACCAATCCTTAATTTGAACCTCTCTCCAAGCACGCTTGCAGAGGAACATGACATCTTGTGCCCTGATTCACAACCTCTAGAGGGTACCCAATCACAAGAAGATGACAGAGGTGAACGGCATTTAAGGTCAAAGGAAGTGGATGATGATGATGATGAGACACAGTTGCCATTAAATCAACCACTATTACTGTCTCAAGACCTTGATGAGGAGGATGATATACAGTTGTCAATGACTGAGTATGTGGTGGGATCAAGACATGAGGAGGATGATCAGAGTGAGGAAGTGGAGGAGGACTTGGTGGACGATGAGGTGACTGACCCCACCTGGGAAGGTGTAGAGCCGAGCGATGACAGCAGTCCTGAGGGTGAGCCATCTGCAGCACCGCAACAGGCTGGAAGAGGCAGTGGTGTGGATACAGAAAGAAGGCGGACCGCACCAAACCGGCCCGCAAATGTTCCACGGAGCACCCCCTTGCGTAAATCTCCCTTGCCAAGGGGTAGGTGTTCCGCGGTATGGCGTTTTTTTAAGGAAAGTGCGGACGACAAAAGAATTGTAGTTTGCAACCTGTGGCACACCAGAATGAGCCGAGGCATGAACACTAGAAACCTCACCACCACCAGCATGATCCGACACATGGCATCCAAGCACCGTAATAAGTGGGAGGAACGCCTGGATCGCCCATCTGTGTCTGCAGGCCACACCACTGCCTCCTCTTCCCCTGTTTTCGGTGCCGGCCAATCACCTGTCGAAGGCGCAGGCCCGCATACCTCCCGCCCTGCACCTGTACCATCTGAAGCACCATCAGCGACCACATCCACTTCCCTGTCCCAGCACAGCGTCCAATGTCGTTACCCCAGGAATTTGAGCGCAAGCGAAAATACCCAGCCACCCACCCACAGGCCATAGCACTAACCTCACACCTTTCCAAATTACTGGCCATCGAAATGCTGCCATTTAGGCTTGTGGAGACTGAGTCCTTCCGCAGCCTGATGGCAGCAGCTGTCCCTCGGTACGCTGTCCCCAGCCGCCACTACTTTTCCCGGTGTGCCATCCCCGCATTACACCACCATGTGTCCCGTAACATCACCCGTGCCCTGACCAACGCAGTTACTGGGAAGGTCCACTTAACGACTGACACATGGACAAGTGCTTGTGGCCAGGGACGCTACATTTCCCTGACGGCACACTGGGTGAATGTCGTGGAGGCTGGGAGCGACTCGGACCCTGGGATGGCACAGGTGCTACCCACGCCGAGGATTGCGGGCCCTACCTCCATCAGGGTTTCCGCCAGCACCTACGTTATTGGCTCCTCCTCCTCCGTTTCCACCTCCGAATTCTCTGCGCGCAGCGCCACTCACCCATCAGCCGGTAGCTGGAAGCAGTGTAGCACTGCAGTGGGGAAGCGTCAACAGGCCGTGCTGAAGCTGATCTGCCTTGGGGACAAACAGCACACGGCCTCAGAGCTGTTGCAGGGGATTAGTCACCAGACCGAGCAGTGGCTCTCGCCACTCAACCTGCAACCAGGCATGGTTGTGTGTGATAATGGGCGTAACTTGGTGGCGGCTTTGGAGCTCGGCAAGCTCACACACGTACCATGCCTAGCGCATGTATTTAATTTAGTGGTTCAGCGATTTCTAAAAACCTACCCCAATTTGCATGAGCTCTTGACCAAGGTGCGCCGCGTGTGTGCACATTTCCGTAAGTCATCTACAGCTTCAGCCGGCCTGTTAAAGCTGCAGCAGCGCTTACAATTGCCAGCTCACCGGCTGCTGTGTGACGTGAGCACGCGCTGGAACTCCACCTTCCACATGTTGGCCCGGCTTTGTGAGCAGCAGAGGGCAGTAGTGGAGTACCAGCTGTTACACGGTCGTCGCCTCTCCGTTCAACTTCCTGTAATCAGAAGTGAGGAGTGGGAATGGATGTCAGACCTCTGCGAGGTTTTACGCTATTTTGAGGAATCGACACAGATGGTGAGCGGCGATAACGCTATTATCAGTGTAACCATCCCACTTCTGTGTCTACTGAAACGCTCGCTGCTCACAATTAAAACCGACGCTTTGCATGTGGAAGAGGTGGAAATGCGGGAGGAAGAGCTTACACAAGGTGATAGCCAGAGCACCCTCACTTCGTCTTCTCAGCGACAATTGGAGGAGGCGGAGGAGGAGGAGGAGGAAGACACGGTTGCCTCCGCTACAGAGGGTAGCCATGGAACTTTAGTTCCATCTCTTCAGCGTGGGTGGGCAGAAGAGGAGGAAGAGGATGAGGAGATTGAGAGTCATCCTCCTGGTGAGGACAGCGAAATCTTGCCTGTTGGTACTCTGGCACACATGGCTGACTTTATGTTAGGCTGCCTTTCCCGTGACCCACGCGTTATACGCATTTTAGACAACACGGATTACTGGGTGTTCACCCTTCTGGATCCCCGCTACAAAGAGAATTTCTCATCTCTCATTCCTCCGGTGGAGAGGACAAGCAAAATGGTGCAATACCAGAAGGTTCTTGTTGAAAAATTGCTCCAAAATTTTCCATCTGACAACGCTGGCGGCAGAGTACGTGCTACCTTGGCCAACCGAGAAGGGGAGAAAAGGGGAGCACACAGCAGTTCCGACAAAGGCAGGGCAACACTCTCCAAGGCGTGGGACACCTTCATGACACCCCGCCAGCACCCTCACCCTGATGCGCAGCCTAGTGTCACAAGGAGGGAAAAGTTTTGGAAGATGGTGAAGGAGTACGTAGCAGACCGTGTCAGCGTCCTCAATGATCCCTCTGTGCCTTACAACTACTGGGTGTCCAAGCTGGACACGTGGTATGAACTGGCACTCTACGCCTTGGAGGTGCTGGCCTGCCCTGCCGCCAGCGTTGTGTCTGAGCGGGTATTTAGTGCTGCTGGTGGCATCATAACAGATAAGCGTATCCGCCTTTCCACCGAAAATGCTGATAGGTTGACACTTATAAAAATGAACAAGGCCTGGATTTCCCCTGACTTCTCCACTCCACTGGAGGAAAGCCCCGGAGGAACATAAAGTGACTTTATATATGTTATTTACAATGATGGGAATACTCTGTATTCCCATTCACCCCTTCCACCCAAAAAACGGGTATATGGTTGACTCTTAATCTTCTCATCCTCCTCCTCCTCTTCCATATGCCCTGTGATATAATTTTTATATAGGGCCAGCTCACCAGCGGGCCCTGTTTGACAATTTTTGTATAGTTCAGCTCACCAGCGGGCCTTCTCATATAATGTTTTATTGGGTCAGCTCTCTAGCGGGCCCTCTCATATAATGTTTTATAGCGTCAGCTCACTAGCGGGCCTTCGCATATAATGTTTAGGATGGTCAGTAGTGTTGAGCGAGCATGCTCGGCCGATGCTCGGATCAGCTCGAGCATCGCTCTGCTCGGCACATGGCGGTACTCGTACGAGTACCGCCATGTGCTCGCCCGCCATGTTCGGGTGGAAGGGATCTGTGCCGGAGGAGGCACAGATCTTGCAGACGCTCCGCTGGACCACCAGGGACTGGAGGTAGGGGGCATTGCGGAGATGAAGGGGGACATTGCGGAGATGAAGGGGGCATTGCGGAGATGAAGGGGGCATTGCGGAGATGAAGGGGCACTTTGTGGAAGGGGGACATTGTGGAAGGGGGACATTGCGGAGATGAAGGGGGCATTGCGGAGATGAAGGGGGCATTGCGGAGATGAAGGGGCACTTTGTGGAAGGGGGACATTGCGGAGATGAAGGGGGCATTGCGGAGATGAAGTGGGACATTGCGGAGATGAAGGGGGCATTGCGGAGATGAAGGGGGCATTGCGGAGATGAAGGGGCACTTTGTGGAAGGGGGACATTGTGGAAGGGGGACATTGTGGAAGAGGGGCATTGTGGAGATGAAGGGGGGCATTGACCAGGCACCCTCCCCTCATCAGAGCAGGGGGTGCCTGGTGTAATGCTCGTGTCGCCCCTTTGGATTCAATGGGGCTCGGGTGCTCGGCCGAGCACTCGAGCCTCCGGCGGTGCTCGGTCAGAGCACTCGAGCACCCGAGCATCGGGGTGCTCGCTCAACACTAATGGTCAGCTCCGCAGCAGACCCTCACCCATAATGTTTTGGATGGTCGTCTCAGCGCACGTTTCCCTCTTAATCATGGCCCCAGTTCAGAAAAATCAAGGAAATTTTTGGGAGAATTTGCCTTTGTGCACGTTTCCCTCTTAATCATGGCCTCAGTTCAGAAAAATCGAGGAAATTTTTGGGAGAATTTGCCTTTGCGCACGTTTCCCTCTTAATCATGGCCTCAGTTCAGAAAAATCAAGGAAATTTTTGGGAGAATTTGCCTCTGCGCACGTTTCCCTCTTAATCATGGCCTCAGTTCAGAAAAATCGAGGAAATTTTTGGGAGAATTTGCAGATGATATACAAGTAAATATACAGCAAATACTGTTTGGTAACAATTTTTCGCCTAAAGTCGTTTTTATCTGCCTTTTTGTGTGTTTTACGGTCAGTCTGTAAAAATGGCGTACTACGGGCGAAACATCGTTCCCAGCAGCGATGTTGGAGTCCAAGATGCATCCAGACATCCTCCCTATGCTGTCCCTGAACCATTTCTGTGGTGTTTCCATCATTTTCTGCCCTTTTCCTATGGACCAGGCACCCTCCCCTCATCAGAGCAGGGGGTGCCTGGTGTAATGCTCGAGTCCTCCCATTGACTTCAATGGGGCTCGGGTGCTCGGCCGAGCACTCGAGCCTCCGGGGGTGCTCGGTCAGAGCACCCGAACACCCGAGCATTGGGGTGCTCGCTCATCACTAATCTTCTGGCTTTGACAGCATGGAGATTGAATCCTCAGTTTTGAAGAAGAAAGGATTTTCTTCTGGTGTTGTGGCTACTATGCTTAGTGCCCGCAAGCCTGTTTCCTCTAAGAACTACCATCGAGTTAGGCCTTTGTCAGCACACCAAGCCAGGAAGGTAGACCAGTCTCAGGATTTTGACCTTCCTACAGTTCTTTTCTTACTCCAGAATGGTGTGGATAAGGGTCTCAGTTCTCTCAAGGTTCAGACTTCTGTGCTCTCTGTCTTTTCTCAGAGGCATCTTGCTATCATTCTTGATGTCAGGGTTTTCTTCCAGGGGGTTGCTCATACCCGTCTGTTATTTAAATCTCCTGCTCCTCAGTGGGATCTTAACCTGGTCTTGGGAGTGCTCATGCATCCTCCCTTTGAGTCTTTGGCTACCTTTACTCTACGTATGCTGATGTGGAAGATGGCCTTTCTCCTGGCGATTGTTTCTGTTCGCAGAGTTGCGGAGCTGCATGCCCTGTCCTTTAAACCACCCTTTTTTGGTCTTTCACAAGGACAAGGCAGTGCTTCACACCTCACAAGAGTTTCTTCCGAAGGTTGTTTCTGAATTCCACATTAATCAGGAGACTGTGGTTCCTTCCTTCTGTCCTAAACATACTTCTGACAAAGAAAGGGATCTTCATCTGTTGGATGTTGTGCATTGTCTCAAGTTCTATGTGCATCACACTGAGTCCATGCGGCAGTCTCACACTCTTTTATCATTCCTGTTGGCTCTAGTTCAGTGTGCTGTGTACAGTTCCTGGGGTTTGTTTTACCCCTCTTCTGTGTTCGTTGACACTTTGCGGTTAGTGTTGAGCTATTTATGATTTGTAGGTTCATTGGTGCTCTGGTGACTTTGGGGGCCTGCGCCTGGTCCTTGCCTTTCTTCCCGCCCTGGGGAAATTAATGGTTGGACATCCCAAAGTTACCAGTAACCTGTATTGGACAACAGAGAAAATAGGATTTTAGTCTTACCTGTTAAATCCTTTTCTCTTAGTCCATACAGGTTACTGGTCTCCCACCCTGTCAAGGGACCATGCTTGGTGCTCCTGCGACAGAACGTGGGGGACCACTTTTGGGTTTATGCTTACTCTGTTTCCTCGCTGACTACTTGTAGTAGTTGGTCCCAAAACTTACTGAAGCTGAAACAGGAAGCTGCAGCTAACGTTAGAGGGTAGGCTCCACCCCTGCACTCACTTCTCAGAATTGTTCCTGCCTACTTAAAGGGGCGGAGTGTCTACCCAAAGTTACAAGTAACCTGTATGGACTAAGATAAAAAGATTTAACAGGTAAGACTAAAATCCTATTATAATTTTTTTTTGCAGTTTTTGAAAGGGATTTGGATTTTTGTTAAGTGTCTAAATGCACCTAGAATGTCTATTTTCCAAAAAAACACTTTTTGGGGATTTGAATTGTAGGATTGCTACACTGCCCCAAGTGAGATATGGCACTGTTAAAGCAATCTGTAAGCATTGCAAGTCTGAAAATGGAAATTTGCATATGTCAAATTTGGCCTAGTAGATTTCCCAAAACATGACAAACCTATGTATGTAGGGCATTGCTGCACTAATCAAGGCTCTTATTTATTTATTCATTTATTTACATCTGCAAATATCATGTGCTTGAAACCCATAACATCGTTGTAATGCAACGAAAACTGCAAAAAAAAACTAAGTAGTACCACAAGTAGCGCCATTAAAAGCTCAAAATTCTTCTGATAAATTATCCAATGTTGTCTAGTTTTAATAAACATATACTTTTATGGGGCATTTTTGGATTCTGAAACCATTAACTATAGTAAGCGAGGATCTTGCATGCCAAATTTTGCAAACTTACATCTTGGAAATAGTGGTGGCCTTTTTTTAGAAAAGTACATCATTTGTGTGAGTGTACTAAATGAATTAGAGGGAAATATGATTGAACAATGACCTACTGAAAAGGACCGCCTTGCTTTTAAGCTCTTGTGTAAAGAAAACAAAAAAAAAAGCCCTTGTGTTACCATGGGTTTAAGGGAAGTTTTTCCAACTAAACAGATCTCTCCCCCCTTGTGATTGCAGGAGTTTTCAAGTTTATAATCTGCCCCCAGCACGCAGGGCACTCAAAGTTGAAATTGCCCCCACTTCCTGCCTTGTATACTCCTCCACTTATTCAGAGTAGTTACTTTTTTTGACTGACCTCAGTAGGTACAGGGTAATTTCCCTGCTTTTGTGATATTGTTTTGGGCATGAAGGCCTTTTAAATCCTGTTTAGGACTTGTTTCCATTGGCAACATTCGCGCTGTATCTCTAATCTATAGAAAACATGTATTCCATTATTTGTAGCTATTGACACAGACAATTATTTCCATGCATGATGTAGCTAAACAGCATGCTTGCATTCATGCAAGAGACCAGGAAAGTATGCACATCATATCTGTCTATGTCTATCATGTAGATCACCAATCATTTGTATCTTTGCCATACCCCTTCAGAAATGGCAATGCAGGACAATCCCATTAAGTAAATGGATGGTGCATCTATTGGTTATTGCCACAAAAGATCTATTCGAAACACTGTTATGTATACCTAAATATATTCGGCCCACATACTCGGGGGGGGGGCTATATGGAATTTGTAAATGAGTCACCAAGAGGTGCTATATATATAATAAAGTACAGTACTGTGCAAAAGTTTTAGGCATGTGTGAAAAAATGCTGTAAAGTAAGAGTGCTTTCAAAAATAGACATGTTAATAGTTTATTTTTATCAATTAACAAAATGCAAAGTGAGTGAACAGAAGAAAAATCTAAATCAAATCAATATTTGGTGTAACCACCCTTTGCCTTCAAAACAGAATCAGTTCTTTTAGTTACATTTGCATACAGTTTTTTGTTTGAAACTCAGCAGGTAGGTTGTTCCAAACATCCTGGAGAACTAATCACAGGTTGTCTATGGATATAGGCAGCCTCAGTTGCTTCTCTCTCTCTTCTTGTAACACCAGACAGACTTGATGATGTTGTGAACAGGGGCCATATCATACCTTCCAGGACTCCTTGTTCTTCTTTACACTGAAGATAGTTCTTAATGACTTTGGCTGTATGTTTGGGGTTATTGTCATGCTGCAGAATACATTTGGGACCAATCAGATGCCTCCCTGATGGTATTATGTGATGAATAAGTATCTGCCTGTAGTTCTCAGCATTGAGGATATCATTAATCCTAACCAAATTCCCAACACCATTTGCAGAAATCCATTCCCAAACTTACAAGGAACCTCCACCATGCTTCACTTTTGCCTGCAGACAATCATTCTTGTACCACCCTCCAGCCCTTCAGCAAACAAACTGCCTTCTGCTACAGCCAAATATTTCAAATGTTGACTCATCAGTCCAGAGCATCTGCTGGCAACTTTATGCACCCCAGTTCCTGTGTTTTCATACATAGTTGAGTCCACGTAGGAGGTATGGCTTTTTTGGCCGCAAGTCTTCCATGAAGACCACTTCTAACCAGACTTCTCCGGACAGTAGATGGGTGTACCACCACGGTTCCACTGTTTTCTGCCAATTCTGAGCTTATGGCATTGCTGGACATCTTCTGATTATGAAGGGAAATAAGCATGATGTGTCTTTCATCTGCTGCACTTTCCTTGGAGGACCACTGCGTCCAGAACGCTGCCTGTTTCTTTGTGTTTCTTCAAAAGAGCTTGGACAGCACATCTGGAAACCTCTGTCTGCCTTGAAATTTATGCCTGGGAGAGACCTTGCTGATGCAAGCCCTCGAGACTGGTGAGATGCCCCTTTCCTGTCGACGGGCAGTAATGGCCTTGCTGCCCAAGAAGGGGGATCTCCGCCTTATCGAAAACTGGCGACCAGTCTCGCTGCTCAGCACGGATTATAAGATCGTAGCCAAAGCTGTCACCTTAAGGCTCAGGTCCGTGCTGGCAGAGGTGGTCCACTCAGACCAGTCCTATACAATTCCGGGCCGGACCATCTTTGATAATATCTTTCTGGTCCGGGATCTGCTCTGCTACGCCCGCTGGACTGGTCTGTCACTCGCCCTTCTCTCATTAGACCAGGAGAAGGCGTTTGACAGAGTGGATCACAAATATCTCGTAGCTACTCTGCAAGCATACAGCTTTGGCCCACGCTTTGTGGGCTACCTTAAGACGCTGTATGCCTCTGCAGAGTGTTTAATTAAGATCAACTGGTCCCTAACGGCACCCCTGGTATTTGGACGAGGAGTACGGCAGGGATGCCCCTTGTCTGGACACCTATATGCACTAGCCATCGAGCCCTTCCTATGTCTGTTAAGGAAGAGGCTCACAGGACTGGTGCTGAAGGAGCCAGACATGAGGGTGGTCCTTTCAGCATATGCTGACGATGTACTCCTCGTGGCCCAAGACCTAGTTGATCTGGAGCGGGCTAAAGAATGCCAAGAGGTTTATACAGCTGCCTCTTCTGCTCAGATCAACTGGTCCAAATGCATAGGCCTTTTAGAGGGTCCCATACAGGTGGACTCCCTGCCTCCCACCTTCCGTAACATCAAGTGAGAGGCTACAGCTTTGAAATACCTTGGAGTCTACCTGTCCGCTGCGAATCCCACAGTCCCTGCAAACTGGAAAGAACTAGAGGAACGAGTTCATCAGCAAAATCCAGAGAATGCTGCTGGACTTTCTCTGGATGGGGAAGCACTGGGTCTCTGCAGGTGTGGCGTGCCTCCCACTGGGAGAGGGCGGTCAAGGAATAGTGTGTATACGCACTCAAGTGCACACCTTCCGCCTCCAGTACCTGCAGAGATACCTGTACGCAGACCCTTCACCGCAGTGGTGCGCGCTGGCCTCCAGCTTCTATCGCCAGTTGCGCAATATGGGGTATGACCGGCAACTATTCATCATCAAGCCTGAGGGGTTTGGGAGCGACCTCTCAGTGCTGCCGGCATACTACCGGGAAACCCTCAAGGCCTGGAGCATGGTCTCCGTGTCAAGGCAGGGCACAGTGCAGGGGGCAGACATTCTAACGGAGCCCCTGCTATGTAATCCAGCTGTGGGGGCTCGGATGTTGGAATCCCCTAGCATATGTCGTCGCCTTCGCCAAGCACGGATGACCCGAGTCGGGGATCTCCTGGACTATAAACGGGCGGACTGGGTGGAGCCCGATGCGCTTATGCACCGTATGGGTTTCCATAGTCCCAGAGTTCCGTACCGTTTGCTCCAGGAGATCAAGCTTGCCATCCACCCCGACTCGCGCACCTTCATTGACGGGGCCTTACAGGCCGGAGAGCCACATCTACCTGTGGAACCCTCTGTAACAGATCCTAGCCCGTTACTTGGGTCCTTGACTGGACCTCAAACAGTTGTTTCAAAGACTATGGGCCTGTGGCCTTATTTGAACTATGATAGGGGTTCCCCTAGCCCTATGCTACAAGGTTTTATGTTGAATATTGTACGTTTGTATATTGTCGAATGTCGTATGTTTAATGTATGGCGAACGTTTTAGTTATTGTATGTGGTATGTTTGAGGGTTTACTCCAAGGGAATAGGCAGGGAGGGGTTAATTATTTCAATATGTATTGCAGACTCCCAAACCTTTTTGCTTAATTATTCAACCCCTGGCCCAGTTCTCAGATGTGTATTCCCTCTAGTCAGTCCATTGTCTTTGTCCAGACGTTGATTAATCATGTTAAGTCTACCATTGTCAATATTGTGTTCAGTAACCCATCTCCCATTGGTCTGTTTCCCTTAGTTACTATTGGTCCCTTTGTACCCTCTGCCATTGGTCCATTGTTCCCCGTCACCATTGGTCTGTTGTATATGCCCATTGTGTTGGATTGGTCACTGGGCCAAGCCTGCATTAGAATGCCTGGCCCTTCCCCTCCCTATTGTGATAACCATGTGTAACTGTATAAAAGATGTGTGATGTGTTCAATAAAGTGTTCTTGTTTGGGAGTAAACTGTCTCTGAGTTTACTCTCTGACTGGGGTGGTCTAAAGAGTCCTCTTTGACTCCCATCCCTCACTCGCAATTGAGCCATTCACTCCTCGAAGATCGAAGGTGTCGACGTCGACCGGGTCCGACCTGCGAATCCGACGTCCTGGAAGTACTACCGGACCGGAACATCCGACGCAGCTCGGCCGACCTCGAAGGCGAGATTCCGGGAACGACGGCCCAGCCCATACCGGTGGCTAGGGTTACCGTTATAGTGGTGGCAGGCGACGGGATTGATTCGAACTGAAACCAGCATCCAGGGGGAGATACAGCCGCTGGCTTGACCCCGGTTTCAGCAACGGTGATCGAACTGAAACCAGCATCCAGGGGGAGATACAGCCGCTGGCTTGACCCCGGTTTCAGCCACGAACGAATCTCGCCAAAAGAGGTCTCAGAGCGACAGGAAGGGTGCGAGCTCCCAACTAATGGCGGATCTGTATAAATATGCTCCGCTGGCGACCCTACAAAAACTGGTGGGACAACGAGGCCACAACGCAGCTAACCTACGAAAACAGGATTTGATCCAAATACTGCTGGAAACTGATACGGAGGCAGCGGACTTGGCCAGACGAACAGAGTTACCGTCCGAGGACAATTTTGCACCGTTCACCGGTCTATCCAAACCGTCCGGTTCGACACAGCGGGTGCTCGATCCGATGGCAGACCGCTTACAAGGGGGAAGTGTCGGAGCACGAAGATGGATCGACGGTGAAGATCCAGTCACCAACATAGTAGCTCAGAGGTTGGCTTTGTATGGTCCGAACCCTACAACAGAGGTCATCGATAGGTTGATGGCGGAAGCCAGGGCGGACTGGGCGAAGACCCTACCGGGGGGCTCTCGATCTGCTACAACCCCAGAGACCAGCTCCGACTCAGGAAAGGTGACTTTGCCTATTAGCTTTCAAGCTTTCCCTACTTTTGATGATCGGAAAGGGGATATTGATGGGTTTTTGCTCGACTTCGAGAGGATGTGCCAGTTGACGCGAGTAGATGAAACCCAATGGACTGCCATTCTCGCAGGGAAGCTCACGGGGCGGGCTATGGAAGCCTACCGGGCTGTACCGGAGAAGGACATATTGGACTATGAGGAAGTCAAGAGGAGGCTCCTGGCCCGGTACGCCATTACTCCGGACACATACCGCCGGCAGTTCCGGGAGACACTAAAGAAAAGCCAGGAGTCACACACGGAGTGGGCTTATGGGTTAGAAAGGGCCGCTCGCAACTGGATGCACGGATGCGGGGCCCAGTCTTTTGAGGACTGCTGTCAGCAGATGATGCTAGAACAGTTTTTCTTAAACATACCGGATCACATTAGGGATTGGGTCCGGGACCGTGAGCCCTCTACCCTTACGGAGGCAGCGCAGCTGGCAGATCACTATGAGGACACCAGGAAAATGGGTAACCGATCCCAGCGGCTGGTAGGCGGGGGAGGGCCTAGGACAGCAACTACCGGGAACCTGTCCACCCGGCACGGACTATCACAGGGTCACGCCCCTACCTCTCAACGGAGGGACCCCAACCCCGGGCCTCGCTGCTTCTCCTGCAACCAGCTGGGCCACACCCAATATACTTGTCCCCTGGGCCGCAAGAACATTACCAGGAATGTAGATCCAAGGGAGCAGTCTAACCGGTATGCCGCGGCCCCCAGGTTTAGCACCGTACCTCAGATGACCAGGATGCCCCCCAAGGACTCCCATTGCATCCAAGACACTGGTCCCTATGGGAACTTCACCCGATCTTACGACCAGGAATGGCCCCAGCCAGTGGAGGTCCACGCTTCGCCGGGAGGACCCCCTGAGTGGGGGTTATCACAAGAAATTGCCCTAACTCAGGATCTTGTGGAGGATAACCGGCAACAACACCGGCAAATGGTATACCTCAACGGGAATCCAGTCACTGGTCTGCGAGACACAGGGGCCACCCTAACCTTGGTCCAGCCCGGCTGCTTGTCCTCGCATTATAAGACCAATCGGATCGTGGAGGTACGCGTAGCAGGGGGTAGAGTCTACCAATTACCCACGGCCAATGTGCACCTCCACTGGGGTTCCGGACAGGGCGATCGGTGTGTGGGAGTGATGCCAGGATTACCGGCTGAAGTACTGCTGGGGAACGACTTGGGCCACCTGCAAAGCTGGTATGCCTCAACCCCGCCTCAGGAAAACTGTCAGATGATCACCCGAGCGGCTGCCCAGCGCCAGATGGTAAGCCCCCCGACACCCCCACCCATAGACCCTGACGCTGACAATCCCCTCCACTGGTTACCCCCTGCGGAATTCCGCGCAGCTCTCTTAGATGACCCCACTTTAGCAGGATACAGGAGACTTGCAGACTCTGGGGAGGCAGGCCCAGGGGGGGAAAAGTTCCTTTGGGAGAATGGGTTCCTATATCGCAGCACCCCATCCCACTGCCAGGGCGCCACCCAGTTAGTGCGGACCCAACTCATAGTTCCCTATCCGCATAGGGCTGCCTTATTGTCCCTGGCCCATGAGATTCCTTTAGCCGGCCACATGGCAGTTCGACGCACTGAACAACGGGTGAGTCGAGCTTTCTTCTGGCCAAAGTTATCTCGGGATGTTCGCAACTTTTGCCGCACCTGCGACATTTGTCAGCGGGTAGGCAAGAGGGGTGACCAACCAGCCACTCCTTTACAGCCATTATCCTTGATAGGCGAGCCGTTCCAGCGGGTAGCCGTGGACATTGTAGGGCCCTTAGCACGTCCCAGTCGCACTGGTAAGCGGTTCATCCTTACCATTGTGGACTTCGCCACATGGTACCCTGAAGCCGTGGCCCTCTCAAGCATTACTGCTGAGAGTGTGACGGACGCCCTGGTTAAAGTATTCTCACGGGTAGGGTTTCCCGCAGAAGTTCTTTCCGATCAGGGTTCCCAATTCACCTCAGAAGTCATGCAGCAACTATGGGAGCTGTGTGGGGTGAATCCTATTCACACCACAGCATACCACCCCCAGACCAATGGCCTCTGTGAACGGTTCAACGGAACCCTGAAACAGATGTTACGGGCTTTCACGGAGACGCACCGGGACTGGGAGCGCTATTTGCCCCACCTGTTGTTTGCCTACCGGGAGGTGCCTCAGGAGTCCACGGGCTTCTCCCCTTTCGAGTTACTGTTCGGAAGGAGAGTCCGGGGACCCCTGAACCTCCTCCGAGAATACTGGGAGGGCAAGTGCGACTCCGAAGAAACCCCGGTAGTGACATATGTGCTAGAACTCAGGGAAAAACTAGCCGCCTTCACAGGTCTCGCCCAAGAGCACCTGCGTCGGGCCCAAAAGCATCAGAAACAGCAGTACGACAGGCGGACACAGACCCGAGAATTTTTTGCGGGGCAGCAGGTATTAGCTCTGCGCCCCGTGAAAGGGAATAAGTTGCAGACTGCCTGGGTAGGCCCCTACCGGGTGGTAGATCGACAGGGAGAGACCACTTATGTGATTGCCAAAGGGCCTCACTTACGGGACAGCCGGACCTGCCACGTGAATGCCCTGAAAGTCTATCACCAGCGGGAGGAAGTAGTGTTAGCCATCTGTACGCAGGCTGGGGACGACCCGGAAGAACAGGATATTCCTGATCTCCTGGCCGCCGCTAGGGAACCCAGCAATCCCAATCTTCCCAGCCTAGGGTCCCAGCTTAACTCCGCCCAACGCCAACAGATACGGGACATGGCCCAGAAGTGGCCACAGCTGTTCTCTGCACGGCCTGGCCTCACTAAAGTAGCCCAGCATCCAGTCCTCACCACGCGACAGGAGGCCCCTCGGCTGCCCGCCTACCGAGTCCCCCAGTCAGTGAGACAGGGCCTGTTGAAGGAAATCCAGGAAATGTTGGAGTTAGGGGTTATTGAGCCCTCTACCAGTCCTTGGGCCTCTCCGGTAGTTCTGGTCCCTAAGAAAGATGGAACCACTAGGTTCTGTGTGGACTACCGGAGGCTCAACGACCGGACCATCACCGACGCTTACCCCATGCCCCGGGTGGATGAACTCCTAGACAGGCTCGCAGGCACTAGCGTAGTCTCCACCCTCGACCTTAGTCGGGGGTACTGGCAGATACCCCTGGCCCCTGAGGCGGTGGCCAAATCCGCCTTCATCACCCCGTTTGGCCTCTACCAGTTTACGGTGATGCCATTCGGGATGAAGAATGCGCCGGCTACTTTTCAGAGGCTAGTGGATCATCTACTAACAGGGGCACAGGATTTTGCCTGTGCCTATTTAGATGATATTGCCATTTTTAGCGACTCCTGGGAGGAGCATCTGCTGCACCTAGAAGCTATCTTGGGGTGCATTGCGAGAGCAGGGCTAACTCTGAAGCCTGACAAATGCCAGATAGGGATGGGGGAAGTCCAGTACCTAGGTCACCGGGTGGGGGGTGGACAGCAACGGCCTGAACCCGCTAAGATCGCTGCCATTGTTGACTGGCCCACCCCACGTACCAAAAAACAAGTGCTGGCCTTCCTGGGCACAGCCGGATACTACAGAAACTTTGTCCCGCAGTACAGTGCCGTGGCCAAACCCCTCACGGACTTAACTAAAAAGGCACTGCCCCGGAATGTAGACTGGTCCCCGGACTGTGAAAAGGCCTTCCAAGCTCTCAAGGAAGCCTTGGGCAAAGGTCCTGTGTTGGCCGCACCGGATTTTAACAGAGCTTTTCTGGTCCATACAGATGCCTCAGGCTACGGACTAGGGGCGGTGCTGAGTCAAGTCAACGACGCCGGGGAAGAACATCCAGTCATTTACTTGAGCCGCAAACTGTTACCCCGGGAAGCTGCCTATGCTGCGGTTGAAAAGGAATGTTTGGCATTAGTTTGGGCCCTCAAGAAACTGCAGCCATATCTATTTGGACGTGAGTTTACAGTGTTCACCGATCACAATCCCCTGGTGTGGCTCAACCGGGTAGCCGGAGACAATGGACGGTTGTTACGCTGGAGCTTGGCCCTTCAAGCTTTTAATTTTACAATCAAATACCGTTCTGGAAGGGAGAACCAGAACGCTGATGGTCTGTCCCGCCAGGAAGAGGACTAATAGACTGGCCAGCCTTTCCCCGTGTGTGTGGAACTATAACGGTAACCCTAGCCACCGGTATGGGCTGGGCCGTCGTTCCCGGAATCTCGCCTTCGAGGTTGGCCGAGCTGCGTCGGATGTTCCGGTCTGGTAGTACATCCAGGACGTCGGATTCGCAGGTCGGGCCCGGTCGACGTCGACGCCTTCGATCTTCGAGGAGTGAATGACTCAATTGCGAGTGAGGGATGGGAGTCAAAGAGGACTCTTTAGACCACCCCAGTCAGAGAGTAAACTCAGAGACAGTTTACTCCCAAACAAGAACACTTTATTGAACACATCACACATCTTTTATACAGTTACACATGGTTATCACAATAGGGAGGGGAAGGGCCAGGCATTCTAATGCAGGCTTGGCCCAGTGACCAATCCAACACAATGGGCATATACAACAGACCAATGGTGACGGGGAACAATGGACCAATGGCAGAGGGTACAAAGGGACCAATAGTAACTAAGGGAAACAGACCAATGGGAGATGGGTTACTGAACACAATATTGACAATGGTAGACTTAACATGATTAATCAACGTCTGGACAAAGACAATGGACTGACTAGAGGGAATACACATCTGAGAACTGGGCCAGGGGTTGAATAATTAAGCAAAAAGGTTTGGGAGTCTGCAATACATATTGAAATAATCCCGTATCCGAGCAGAGTACACCCAAGCCCTTGCCACTGGGAGTATGTCAGCTTTTACCTCCCAGTGGGCTTTAAATGGTGTACTCTGCTCGGTGTCCCCCCATCAGGATTCATTTCAGCTCATATTTCATCTTTAAGTTATTTTTATGTTACAGTTAGTTTTCTCCGGTTTCTTTCTGTGTCCCTTTGGGTGCTGGGGGTGCGTGGCGTGTTAATTAATGGCACGCTGCTTGCTCCTCTGGCACTCAGGGGTTAATGTTTATTAAAGAAAAAAAAATTACTTATGTTGCAGTTCAGTTTTTCTTCTTTCTTTTCTGACCTTTTGGGTGCTGGGGGTGCGCGGCGCGTTGAATGATGGCGCGCTGTTTGCTCCTCTGGCAATCAGGGTGAATGTTTATTTAAAAAAAAAAAAAAAAAAAAAAAAATTCCATTTGTTAATTTGCTGGCTTGCCTATAAGGCAAGCACCTTTCTTTTCTTTTTTTAATATCCTGTCCCTAGATTTTGACTGAGGTTGTAGGAGAGAGGTTGCGTGTTAGGAAGCTCTCTGAAAAGGCCTCTTTGAGGGGAGTTTTTCTTTCTTTTGAGTTTCTTTTTTAGTTAGTTAAGTTGAATAAGAGTTTAGTTTAAGTTTTATTTCTTTTTGGGTAAAATAGGGTGAATTTTTAGTTGATTTTTGCACTTTTTAAGTTGAGCCCAAGGAAGCAGCAGCTTCTTGCCCAACAAGGCTCACTTCCTGTGGTCTCCTTTCTCCTGCTCACATCCCTGACCCATCCCCCGCTGCTGGGTCTTTTTTCTACTTTGATTTAATTTGATTCTTTTATTTATTTTGAAAAACTTTTGTTTGGTGGGTGGTGGGGAAGATTATATTCTGTTAGTTTAAGTTTATTTTTGAATTTAAATTTTATTTTGAGGGAGAGAAGCAAGCAGCTGGGAGGGAAAGAATTTAAACATCTTTCATTACTGTTAAACCTCCCAGTGTCAGTGCACAGCATTGCAGCTCTCCCTCTTTTTCTTTTTTGTTTAAGAAGAATAGTTGTTTTAGTTTATTTCCTTTGATTTGTTTTATTTAAGTTTAAAGCCCCAGGAGGCTTGAGTTTCTTCCCCAAAAAGGGCTCACCTCCTGAGGGCTTCCAACCCAGCAGCACTCCCCTGACCCTTCTCCCACTCCTGGTGGTTAGTTAATTAGTTAAATTGATTTCAGTTGTTTTGTTTTCTTTTGAACACTTTTTGGTTTGGTGGGTGGTGGGGAATTTATTTTGTTTGTTTAACCCCTTAGGGACCCTTGATGTACCAGGACCGTCACGGTCCTTGAACTACTCAAGGACCGATGATGGTCATGGTACGTCACGTACTTTTTACTTACAGCGCTCTACCGGGAGCGCTGTAAGTAAAAATAGGGCATGAAATAGACCGCTCCAAGATCGGAGCGATCTCTTTCAAGCCCCATAGTGACGCGCTGATACACGTGACAGGTCACGTGTACCGGCGCGTCGAGGTGCCCCTACGCGGTCATTATGGGACGGAAATGTCCCGCGACCGCTGGTCGTTAAGGGGTTAAGTTTCTTTTATTTAAGTGTCTCTGAGGGAGAGATTAAAGCAGCTGGGAGGGACAGAGATTTAAAACACCTATTTTTCTGTTAACCCTCCCAGTGCCAGGTGCATAGCTCTGCATCTCTCCTTCTCCCTCTCTCTCACCTCTCTCTTTAAAAAACGAACAAAACAAAACAAAAAAAATATATAAATAAAATTCCTTCCTTTTATTTTATTTCTTTCTTTGATTTAAAATGGGGAAGGGCATAAAGAGGCCTCAGGATCCCAAAGATGGAATAAGGGATCCTGGAAATACTAGCTGTAGCCCTGCTGTGTCCCAAGCAGCAAGCCCCAGACCTCAGGCTCCCTCTGCCTCTACTCAGGCTGCTCCTACTGGCACTGCCCCTGTAGCACCTACTATTACTAGATCTTTTGCACAGGTGGTTAGTGCTAGCACCAGTCATGCCAACTCTGGGGGAGAGCAGCTATCTAGGAGGCATGGAGTAAGATGCATAATGTCTGGGGTTCACAGCATAGGGGCATATGTAAAGGCTGCAGCTGATGTTGTGAGCCCCTCTGCAGTTTTAGCAGCCAGCAAAATGTACGGCAAAGCTGTACTATTTCTATGTATGCTGGCTGCTGCACATACTTTGGTGCAGAAGGGGCTCACACTGGGGGGGGGGACTTATATCCCTGTGGAACCCCTGGAAGGGATGGGCACATGTCTGGTACTATCTAATGTGCCCCCCTTCCTACCGGACCCTTTGCTGCGCCCCCACTTGCAAGCCCTAGGGTAGTTGAAATCTAACATCACTAAGATTCCCCTGGGCTGCAAAGAGAGAGCACTTAAACATGTGCTCTCTTTTGAGAGGCAGGCACAAGTCCTCCTGCCTCGGGGTGCAGATAGCATTGAAGGGTCCTTTGGGGTTCATTTTGAGGGGTTGCTGTATCGTATATTTTACAGCACAGAAGAAGTGAGGTGCTTTGCTTGTAAGGAGCTGGGGCATACACGCCAGAGCTGCCCCAAGGGGCAGCGTTCTAAAACATCCGCCCCAGCTCAGTGCCATTCGCAAGCACCTCACATACAGCACCCAGCCCTGCTAAGACCACCATGGCAGGGCCCTCAAAAGGGAAAGCCCCCCCTTCAGAGAGCTATAAGGAGGCTGTTCCAAAGCCCACCACCGCAGCCTCCATGCCTCCTTCCTCCCCAGCAAAAACATCATTAGCTGCAGCTACTTCTGAGGCTGCAGCAAAAGGGAGGAAGGAGAAGAGTGTCACCAGTACCCCCTGTGTTGCCGCTGCCCCGGTGCCATCCCACCCCGCCCCATGTATAAACACTTCAGCAAGTGTAGGGGATGAGGGGAGGGAGGAAAGATCTCAGCCCTCTAAAGAGGGCACGGGGAGCGGCGGCACCTCCTCTTCTAAGGATGACGCCCCAAGGAAGAGGAAATATAAGACCAATAGGGGGACACTGGAGGAATGGGAGGAGCTTATCTCCTATCCTTCCAAAGTAAAAAAGAGGAGCCATCCATCGCCACCTCAAGTGGTGACATTGTCTGACCTGGCTATTGATCTCAGCCAGCCAGGTACAGATCACACGCCTCTCTCCCCAGACCTGGAGGGGGATAATGTGGCCAAGGGTCTGGGGAATGTGCAGGGGAATAAGGGTCTCCCTGAGGAGACAGGGGCAGACAGCCAGCCAATAGCTATGCAGCTGGTCTTGCCCCTGATATATGAAGGGAAGCCCAATAAAGCCCCTGCAGAATGGGCAGTTAGTGTCCCTAAGGTGCTGAGCTTTGGGGACCACAGTCAGCCTTTCCCTCCAGGGTCACTCTCCAGTGGCGAAACTGGGGTAATACCAACTCCCCAGGATATGCCACTCCTGGAGGCGATAGACTTAAGTATAACGCCCATTCAGGACCCTGTAGAGGAAAATCCAGGGGAGGGTGATGCAACAGGGGCAGTGGTAATGGAGGAGGGTGACCAAGCAGTCCCTCCTATTAATACCATAGAGGAGACTGCTACAACCTCGGAGATCCCTCCTCCCACCTCATCCACTGACCCAAACCTAGGCATTATCCAAGCTGCGCAGGGGCGGTGGAGAAGGCTGAGGAGGCATATAAGGCCTCCAAAGCTCCCCATGTCAGCAGGCCGTCTGCTGCCGTTCAGCCAGCTACCCCTGAGTGTGCCCCTAGTACTAGCAAGGGGGCACAAGATTCCTCACAGGGTTCGGTCGCGAAGGGTGTATTAGACCCCACTTCAATGACATCTAGAAGTGGGAGTGTTAAGATCAAGCTGAGAAGGCTTACCCCCTTAGAGGAGAAGGGGGTTTATAAAGTACTCAGCGAGGAGGAGCCCAGGGATGGCAGTGAGGCTTCCACAGCCTCAATACCTACACCTAGCCCTGTCATCCCTGCCAAGGAAATAACAGCTTTCCTTGAGAGTACCCTTCGCGGACAAAATAAAAAGAAGGTGCGCCTGGCCCTTGAGAGGTGGAATGATCTGCCGTTAATCATCCACTCTCTCAGAGAATATCTTAGGGCCAGCAATCGGGCCAAGAACTTCGGGTCTGCCGAACATATCCGCGCCCGCAAGTTCTTAAATTTGTGTCTGTCCCATCAGGCCTCGCTAGGAGATGGGACGAAAGCACTTCCTGACACACAGTAATGGCTCTGAGCATCAGCACTCTTAATACCAATGGCTGTAAGGATGGGTTTCGCAGGTTCCAGGTACTCTCCTATTTACAGCAAGGGGGGTACTCTGTGAGCTTCCTGCAAGAGACCCATACCACTCCGGAGGCTGAAGCGAACTGGCATCTGGAGTGGCGAGGCCGGGTTTTCTTTAGCCACTTCACTTCGGCGTCATGTGGAGTGGTGACCCTGTTCACAGAGTCCTTTCAGCCTGAAGTGCTGAGTGTGAAGGCTGTTATCCCAGGCCGTCTGCTGCATCTCCGGATCCGAGAGCTAGGCTGCACGTTTAGTCTACTGAACGTGTATGCACCCTCTGCAGGACCGGAGAGGGTGAGGTTCTTTGCTAGTTTGTCGACCTATCTGGAGACGGTCGATGCGGATGAGTGTTTGATTATCGGGGGTGATTTCAACTGCACCCTCGAAGCTCTGGAACATGTCGGGACAGAGCACTATCCACCATCCGCGTCAGCCTTGAGGGAGGTCATCACCCGCAACTCCCTGGTCGACATCTGGCGAGAACAGCACCCAGGGGCCTCAGACACTTTCACCTATGTCAGGGTGAGAGATGGTAGGGTGTCCCACTCCCGGATCGATAGGCTTTATATATCTAGCCACTATATGTCTTGGGCCCAGTCCAGTGCCATTGGGTTGGCCCCGTTCACGGACCACAACTGTGTGTCCGTGAAGCTGTCGTCCACGTCATCGGCGACAAAAGCCACCTATTGGCACTTCAACAATATCTTGTTGGAGGACGAAGGCTTTGCGGCATTGATCCGGGAGAGGTGGGCGGACTGGAGGGGTTTCAAGGGTGACTTTGCCACTCTGAGTCAGTGGTGGGACGTAGGCAAGGTGCACTTGAGAATCTTGTGTCAGGAGTATACTAGGGGTGTGAGCAGTCAGCGCAAGGCCGAGATTGAGGCACTCCGGGGGGAGGTGCTTGGCCTCGAGCAAAGGCTGGCTGCTGAATCTAGGGATCAAGCCTTGCAGCGCGAATACGTAGAGAGGAAGGAGGTTCTCTGTCACCTGGAATGGCACCAGGCTAAGGGAACCTTCGTGCGAAGCCGCTTGAAGTTCCTTTGGGAAATGGATCACGGCTCGCGCCTCTTCTACGGACTGGAGAAGGGGGGGGTAACCGTAGACATATCACCTGCCTCCTCGCGGAGGACGGTGCCCCTGTTTTGGATCCGGAGAGCATCCGGGACAGGGCCCGGAGATTCTATGCAAACTTGTACTCTACGGATCCCATCTCTCCAGATGCCTGCAAGGTTCAATGGGATGGGCTTCCAACAGTCAGCGAGGGTGTAAGAGAGAGGCTGGATCAGCCCATCTCTCTAGCTGAACTCTCTGAAGCCCTCAGTCTAATGCCCCATGACAAATCTCCGGGGCTGGACGGACTGACCGTAGAGTTCTTCCAATTCTTTTGGGAGACTCTAGGACCTGATTTTCAACTGGTCCAAACGGAAGCCCTCGAGACTGGTGAGATGCCCCTTTCCTGCCGACGGGCAGTAATGGCCTTGCTGCCCAAGAAGGGGGATCTCCGCCTTATCGAAAACTGGCGACCGGTCTCGCTGCTCAGCACAGATTATAAGATCGTAGCCAAAGCTGTCACCTTAAGGCTCAGGTCTGTGCTGGCAGAGGTGGTCCACTCAGACCAGTCCTATACAATCCCGGGCCTGACCATCTTTGATAATATCTTTCTGGTCCGGGATCTGCTCTGCTATGCCCGCAGGACTGGTCTGTCACTCGCCCTTCTCTCACTAGACCAGGAGAAGGCGTTTGATAGAGTGGATCACAGATATCTCATAGCTACTCTGCAAGCATACAGCTTTGGCCCACGCTTTGTGGGCTACCTTAAGACGCTGTATGCCTCTGCAGAGTGTTTAATTAAGATCAACTGGTCCCTAACGGCACCCCTGGTATTTGGACGAGGAGTACGGCAGGGATGCCCCTTGTCTGGACACCTATATGCACTAGCCATCGAGCCCTTCCTATGTCTGTTAAGGAAGAGGCTCACAGGGCTGGTGCTGAGGGAGCCAGACATGAGGGCGGTCCTTTCGGCATATGCCGATGATGTACTCCTCGTGGCCCAAGACTTAGTTGATCTGGAGCGGGCTAAAGAATGCCAAGAGGTTTATACAGCTGCCTCTTCTGCTCAGATCAACTGGTCCAAATGCACAGGCCTTTTAGAGGGTCCCATACAGGTAGACTCCCTGCCTCCCACCTTCTGTAACATCAAGTGGGAGGCTACAGCTTTGAAATACCTTGGAGTCTACCTGTCCACTGCGAATCCCACAGTCCCTGCAAACTGGAAAGAACTAGAGGAACGAGTCCTCTCTCGGATGGGACTGTGGAGGGGTCTTGCGAAAGTGCTTTCCCTAAGGGGGAGGGCTTTGGTGATCAACCAGCTGGTGGCCTCACAGCTATTGCACCGGCTGATCTGCCTTAGCCCGACCCCCGAGTTCATCAGCAAAATCCAGAGAATGCTGCTGGACTTTCTCTGGATGGGGAAGTACTGGGTCTCTGAGGGTGTGGCGTGCCTCCCACTGGGAGAGAGCGGTCAAGGAGTGGTGTGTATACGCACTCAAGTGCACACCTTCCGCCTCCAGTACCTGCAGAGATACCTGTACGCTGACCCTTCACCGCAGTGGTGCGCACTGGCCTCCAGCTTCTATAGCCAGTTGCGTAATATGGGGTATGACCCGCAACTATTCATCATGAAGCCTGAGGGGTTTGGGAGCGACCTCTCAGTGCTGCCGGCATATTACCGGGAAACCCTCAAGGCCTGGGGCATGGTCTCCGTGTCAAGGCAGGGCACAGCGCAGGTGGCAGACATTCTAGCGGAGCTCCTGCTATATAATCCAGCTGTGGGGGCTCGGATGTTGGAAGCCCCTAGTATATGTCGTCGCTTTCGCTAAGCACGGATACCCGAGTCGGGGATCTCCTGGATTATGAATGGGCGGACTGGGTGAAGCCCGATGTGCTTATGCACCGTATGGGTTTCCAAAGTCCCAGAGTTCTGTACCGTTTGCTCCGGGAGATTAAGCTTGCCATCCACCCCGACTCGCGCACCTTCATTGATGAGGCCTTACAGGCCAGAGAGCCACATCTACCTGTGGAACTCTCGCCTCCGGCTGTAAGCATACACCCAAAGCCTCGTCAATCCCCCTTGGCTTCTCCAGCCCCCAACTTAAGCCGGTTGGGGGTGATACCCTCGGCATGTTTCCGTGGCATGCCAAGGAAGAGGCTGTATTCCCTCGTGCTCCACACAGTGCACTTCCTCGCCCTCGTCGGTCGCCCAGACACCATCTGGAGGCGAGTGCTTGACGTGGGCGAGAGACCCCGGTGGAGGGCACTTTATTCCACCTTG
The DNA here is from genome assembly GCA_037306005.1 of Rhinophrynus dorsalis. Classification (NCBI taxonomy): domain Eukaryota; kingdom Metazoa; phylum Chordata; class Amphibia; order Anura; family Rhinophrynidae; genus Rhinophrynus; species Rhinophrynus dorsalis. The sequence goes on along the minus strand of JBBDGT010000019.1, from coordinate 613,566 downwards.
GTGCCCAGACCCATAGGGAATTTGAGTTGGAGAGTGGTCCATGGTGTACTGAGCACAGGGGAGCACCTGGCCCATTTCACGGACTCCCCTTCCACCTGTCCTTTCTGTGGCAGGGGCAAGTCAGTTTTTCACATCTATTTCACCTGCAGCCGACTGCAGCCCCTCTTGTCATTCCTGAGGGGACTCCTCCTGCGTTTCTGGCTGCACTTCTCTCTACACCTTTTCATTTTTGGGTGCACAGTGTCCCGGCACAGTAGGGCTGAGGACCTCCTCATAAACCTGCTCCTGGCACAGGCTAAGATGGCCATTTATGTGACCAGTAAGCAGGTACTTTCAGGGGAGGTTCCAATGACGCCTGAAGCTTTATTCCGGTCATTTGTGCGCTCCCGTATCCAAGCAGAGTACACCCAAGCCCTTGCCACTGGGAGTATGTCATCTTTTACCTCGCAGTGGGCCTTAAATGGTGTGCTCTGCTCAGTGTCCCCCCAACTGGACTCATTTCTAGTGTTGAGCGAGCATGCTCGGCCGATGCTCGGATCGGCTCGAGCATCGCTCTGCTCGGCACATGTCGGTACTCGTACGAGTACCGCATGTGCTCGCCCGCCATGTTCGGGTCTCCTCCCCGCACGTTTTGCGGCTGCTGCGCAGCCAATAAACGTGCAGGGAGGCTCTGACATCGGTGTAATGCCAGCAGCCATGTTGGCTGCTGGCATTACACTGATTGGCTGGCCAGAACCCGTGGTCAGGTGCTGTATAGCACATGACCAGCGAGTTCGGCTCAGTCTGAGCCAGGGAGAGCTGAGGATAGGAAGGGAAAGGCAGTGTAGGGAGGAAAAAAACAAAAATTGTGAAAAAAAAAGAACCAAAAGTCCTTTTTAGGACTACTGTGTGTGGGGGCAGCAGGTTATTTGGTGTGGGGGGAAAAAAACAAAAAAAAAAAAAAAAAAAATATATATATTCTGTTTAGTGTGCAAAGTTGCAGATTAGAGCACATTCTGTTTAGTGTGCACAGTTGCAGATTAGAGCACATTCTGTTTAGTGTGCAAAGTTGCAGATTAGAGCACATTCTGTTTAGTGTGCAAAGTTGCAGATTAGAGCACATTCTGTTTAGTGTGCAAAGTTGCAGATTAGAGCACATTCTGTTTAGTCTTCAAACTAAAATATCAAAGTCACGTATTCCATTCAGTGTGCGTCGCCGCAGTTTAGCAGCACATTCTGAGTACTGTGCAGAGTTGCAGAATAGGAAGAAATACTGTTAAGTCTTCAAACTAAAATATCAAAGTCACATATTCCATTCAGTGTGCTTCGCCGCAGTGTAGCAGCACATTCTGTGTACTGTGCAGAGTTGCAGAATAGGAAGAAATACTGTTAAGTCTTCAAACTAAAATTTCAAAGTCACATATTCCATTCAGTGTGCTTCGCCGCAGTTTAGCAGCACATTCTGTGTACTGTGCAGAGTTGCAGAATAGGAAGAAATACTGTTAAGTCTTCAAACTAAAATATCAAAGTCACATATTCCATTCAGTGTGCTTCGCCGCAGTGTAGCAGCACATTCTGTGTACTGTGCAGAGTTGCAGAATAGGAAGAAATCCTGTTAAGTCTTCAAACTAAAATATCAAAGTCACATATTCCATTCAGTGTGCTTCGCCGCAGTGTAGCAGCACATTCTGTGTACTGTGCAGAGTTGCAGAATAGGAAGAAATACTGTTAAGTCTTCAAACTAAAATATCAAAGTCACATATTCCATTCAGTGTGCTTCGCCGCAGTGTAGCAGCACATTCTGTGTACTGTGCAGAGTTGCAGAATAGGAAGAAATACTGTTAAGTCTTCAAACTAAAATATCAAAGTCACATATTCCATTCAGTGTGCTTCGCCGCAGTGTAGCAGCACATTCTGTGTACTGTGCAGAGTTGCAGAATAGGAAGAAATACTGTTAAGTCTTCAAACTAAAATATCAAAGTCACATATTCCATTCAGTGTGCTTCGCCGCAGTGTAGCAGCACATTCTGTGTACTGTGCAGAGTTGCAGAATAGGAAGAAATACTGTTAAGTCTTCAAACTAAAATATCAAAGTCACATATTCCATTCAGTGTCTTTCACCGCCGTTTAACAGCCTATTCTGTGTACTCTGCAGAGTTGCAAAATTATAAGAAATACTGTTAAGTTTTCAAACTCAAATATTAAAGTCACATATTCCATTCAGTGTCTTTCACCGCCGTTTAACAGCCTATTCTGTGTACTCTGCAGAGTTGCAGAATTATAAGAAATAAAGAAATACTGTTAAGTTTTCAAACTCAAATATTAAAGTCACATATTCCATTCAGTGTCTTTCACCGCCGTTTAACAGCCTATTCTGTGTACTCTGCAGAGTTGCAGAATTATAAGAAATACTGTTAAGTTTTCAAACTCAAATATTAAAGTCACATATTCCATTCAGTGTGTTTCAACGCCGTTTAACAGCCTATTCTGTGTACTCTGTACAGTTGCAGAATTATAAGAAATACTGTTAAGTTTTCAAACTCAAATATTAAAGTCACATATTCCATTCAGTGTGTTTCAACGCCGTTTAACAGCCTATTCTGTGTACTCTGTACAGTTGCAGAATTATAAGAAATACTGTTAAGTTTTCAAACTCAAATATTAAAGTCACATATTCCATTCAGTGTGTTTCAACGCCGTTTAACAGCCTATTCTGTGTACTCTGTACAGTTGCAGAATTATAAGAAATACTGTTAAGTTTTCAAACTCAAATATTAAAGTCACATATTCCATTCAGTGTCTTTCACCGCCGTTTAACAGCCTATTCTGTGTACTCTGTACAGTTGCAGAATTATAAGAAATACTGTTAAGTTTTCAAACTCAAATATTAAAGTCACATATTCCATTCAGTGTCTTTCACCGCCGTTTAACAGCCTATTCTGTGTACTCTGTACAGTTGCAGAATTATAAGAAATACTGTTAAGTTTTCAAACTCAAATATTAAAGTCACATATTCCATTCAGTGTCTTTCACCGCCGTTTAACAGCCTATTCTGTGTACTCTGCAGAGTTGCAGAATTATAAGAAATAAAGAAATACTGTTAAGTTTTCAAACTCAAATATTAAAGTCACATATTCCATTCAGTGTGTTTCAACGCCGTTTAACAGCCTTTTCTGTGTACTGTGCAGAGTTGCAGAATAGGAAGAAATACTGTTAAGTCTTCAAACTAAAATATCAAAGTCACATATTCCATTCAGTGTGTTTCAACGCCGTTTAACAGCCTATTCTGTGTACTCTGTACAGTTGCAGAATTATAAGAAATACTGTTAAGTTTTCAAACTCAAATATTAAAGTCACATATTCTGTGTAAGATGAAGAAGGCGGGTAAAAAGGGACGGGGAAGTGGACGTGATCCTGAAAGTTCAGGGCGCGGGTCAGGACGCGGAGAAACTGTGCCTGGTGCCAGAGCACAAGAAAGAAAGACATCCACCATACCTAGCTTCATGTCTGATTTCACAGGGCGTCGCAGGACATCACTCTCGAGGTCCGACCAGTGCGAACAGGTGGTCGGTTGGATGACAGCTGATACTGCTTCCAGTCGGTTAAGCACCACCCTGTCTTCCACCAAGTCCACTCTCAGTAGCCAAGAGTCTGGTCAACATAATCCTCACTCTGATCATCCTTCCTCCCACCATACACGGTCTGGTCAAAGAAGTGATCCCACACTGGGATATAGTGATGAGCTCGTCTCATCACCAATCCTTCATTTGACCCTCTCTCCAAGCACGCTTGCAGAGGAACATGACATCTTGTGCCCTGATTCACAACCTCTAGAGGGTACCCAATCACAAGAAGATGACAGATGTGAACGGCATTTAAGGTCAAAGGAAGTAGTGGATGATGATGATGATGATGATGAGACACAGTTGCCATTAAATCAACCACTATTTCCGTCTCAAGACCTTGTTGAGGAGAATGTTATACAGTTGTCAATGACTGAGTATGTGGTGGGATCAAGACTTGAGGAGGATGATCAGAGTGAGGAAGTGGAGGAGGACTTGGTGGACGATGAGGTGACTGACCCCACCTGGGAAGGTGTAGAGCCGAGCGATGACAGCAGTCCTGAGGGTGAGCCATCTGCAGCACCGCAACAGGCTGGAAGAGGCAGTGGTGTGGCTACAGAAAGAAGGCGGACCGCACCAAACCGGCCCGCAAATGTTCCACGGAGCACCCCCTTGCGTAAATCTACCTTGCCAAAGGGTAGGTGTTCCGCGGTATGGCGTTTTTTTAAGGAAAGTGCGGACGACAAAAGAATTGTAGTTTGCAACCTGTGCCACACCAGAATGAGCCGAGGCATGAACACTAGAAACCTCACCACCACCAGCATGATCCGACACATGGCATCCAAGCACCGTAGTAAGTGGGAGGAACGCCTGGATCGCCCACCTGTGTCTGCAGGCCACACCACTGCCTCCTCTTCCCCTGTTTTCGGTGCCGGCCAATCGCCTGTCGAAGGCGCAGGCCCGCATACCTCCCGCCCTGCACCTGTACCATCTGAAGCACCATCAGCGACCACATCCACTTCCCTGTCCCAGCACAGCGTCCAAATGTCGTTACCCCAGGCATTTGAGCGCAAGAGAAAGTACCCAGCCACCCACCCACAGGCCATAGCACTAACCTCACACCTTTCAAAATTACTGGCCATCGAAATGCTGCCATTTAGGCTTGTGGACACTGAGTCCTTCCGCAGCCTGATGGCAGCAGCTGTCCCTCGGTACGCGGTCCCCAGCCGCCACTACTTTTCCCGGTGTGCCATCCCCGCATTACACCACCATGTGTCCCGTAACATCACCCGTGCCCTGACCAACGCAGTTACTGGGAAGGTCCACTTAACGACTGACACATGGACAAGTGCTTGTGGCCAGGGACGCTACATTTCCCTGACGGGACACTGGGTGAATGTCGTGGAGGCTGGGAGCGACTCGGACCCTGGGATGGCACGGGTGCTACCCACGCCGAGGATTGCGGGCCCTACCTCCATCAGGGTTTCCACCAGCACCTACGTTATTGGCTCCTCCTCCTCCGTTTCCACCTCCGAATTCTCTACACACACCGCCACTCCCCCATCAGCCAGTAGCTGGAAGCAGTGTAGCACTGCAGTGGGGAAGCGTCAACAGGCCGTGCTGAAGCTGATCTGCCTTGGGGACAAACAGCACACGGCCTCAGAGCTGTTGCAGGGGATTAGTCACCAGACCGAGCAGTGGCTCTCGCCACTCAACCTGCAAGCAGGCATGGTTGTGTGTGATAATGGGCGTAACTTGGTGGCGGCTTTGGAGCTCGGCAAGCTCACACACGTACCATGCCTAGCGCATGTATTTAATTTAGTGGTGCAGCGATTTCTAAAAACCTACCCCAATGTGCATGATCTCTTGACCAAGGTGCGCCGCGTGTGTGCACATTTCCGTAAGTCATCAACAGCTTCGGCCGGCCTGTTGAAGCTGCAGCAGCGCTTACAATTGCCAGCTCACCGGCTGCTGTGTGACGTGAGCACGCGCTGGAACTCCACCTTCCACATGTTGGCCCGGCTTTGTGAGCAGCAGAGGGCAGTAGTGGAGTACCAGCTGTTACACGGTCGTCGCCTCTCCGTTCAACTTCCTGTAATCAGAAGTGAGGAGTGGGAATGGATGTCAGACCTCTGCGAGGTTTTACGCAATTTTGAGGAATCGACACAGATGGTGAGCGGCGATAACGCTATTATCAGTGTAACCATCCCACTTCTGTGTCTACTGAAACGCTCGCTGCTCACAATTAAAACCGACGCTTTGCATGTGGAAGAGGTGGAAATGGGGGAGGAAGAGCTTACACAAGGTGATAGCCAGAGCACCCTCACTTCGTCTTCTCAGCGACAATTGGAGGAGGCGGAGGAGGAGGAGGAGGAGGAGGAGGAAGACACGGTTGCCTCCGCTACAGAGGGTAGCCATGGAACTTTAGTTCCATCTCTTCAGCGTGGGTGGGCAGAAGAGGAGGAAGAGGATGAGGATATTGAGAGTCAGCCTCCTGGTGAGGACAGCGAAATCTTGACTGTTGGTACTCTGGCACACATGGCTGACTTTATGTTAGGCTGCCTTTCCCGTGACCCACGCGTTGTACGCATTTTAGACAACACGGATTACTGGGTGTTCACCCTTCTGGACCCCCGCTACAAAGAGAATTTCTCATCTCTCATTCCTCCGGTGGAGAGGACAAGCAAAATGGTGCAATACCAGAAGGTTCTTGTTGAAAAATTGCTCCAAAATTTTCCATCTGACAACGCTGGCGGCAGAGTACGTGCTACCTTGGCCAACCGAGAAGGGGAGAAAAGGGGAGCACACAGCAGTTCCGAGAAAGGCAGGGCAACACTCTCCAAGGCGTGGGACACCTTCATGACACCCCGCCAGCACCCTCACCCTGATGCGCAGCCTAGTGTCACAAGGAGGGAAAAGTTTTGGAAGATGGTGAAGGAGTACGTAGCAGACCGTGTCAGCGTCCTCAATGATCCCTCTGTGCCTTACAACTACTGGGTGTCCAAGCTGGACACGTGGTATGAACTGGCACTCTACGCCTTGGAGGTGCTGGCCTGCCCTGCCGCCAGCGTTCTGTCTGAGCGGGTATTTAGTGCTGCTGGTGGCATCATAACAGATAAGCGTATCCGCCTTTCCACCGACAATGCTGATAGGTTGACACTTATAAAAATGAACAAGGCCTGGATTTCCCCTGACTTCTCCACTCCACTGGAGGAAAGCCCCGGGGGAACATAAACTCACTTTATATATGTTATTTACAATGATGGGAATACTCTGTATTCCCATTCACCCCTTCCACCCAAAAAACGGGTATATGGTTGACTCTTAATCTTCTCATCCTCCTCCTCCTCTTCCATATGCCCTGGGATATAATTTTTATATAGGGCCAGCTCACCAGCGTGCCCTGGGATATAATTTTTATATAGGGCCAGCTCACCAGCGGGCCCTGTGATATAATTTTTATATAGGGCCAGCTCACCAGTGGGCCCTGTTTGCCAATTTTTATATAGGTCAGCTCACCAGCGGGCCTTCTCATATAATGTTTTATTGGGTCAGCTCTCTAGCGGGCCCTCTCATATAATGTTTTATAGCGTCAGCTCACTAGCGGGCCTTCGCATATAATGTTTAGGATGGTCAGCTCTGCAGCAGACCCTCACCCATAATGTTTTAGATGGTCAGCTCAGCGCACGTTTCCCTCTTAATCATGGCCTCAGTTCTGAAAATCAAGGAAATTTTTGGGAGAATTTGCCTCTGCGCACGTTTCCCTCTTAATCATGGCCTCAGTTCTGAAAATCAAGGAAATTTTTGGGAGAATTTGCAGATGATATACAAGTAAATATACAGCAAATATTGTTTGGTAACAATTTTTCGCCTAAAGTCGTTTTTATTTTCCTTTTTGTGTGTTTTATGGTCAGTCTGTAAAAATGGCGTACTACGGGCGAAAGATCGTTCCCAGCAGCGATGTTGGAGTCCAAGGTGCATCCAGACATCCTCCCTATGCTGTCCCTGAACCATTTCTGTAGTGTTTCCATCTTTTTCTGCCCTTTTCCTATGGACCAGGCACCCTCCCCTCATCAGAGCAGGGGGTGCCTGGTGTAATGCTCGAGTCCTCCCATTGACTTCAATGGGGCTCGGATGCTCGGCCGAGCACTCAAGCCTCAGGGGGTGCTCGGTCAGAGCACCCGAACATCCGAGCATTGGGGTGCTCGCTCATCACTACTCATTTCATTTAACATTTCACATATAAGTTACCTTCATTTTATGTTACAGACCGTTTTTTCAATTTTCTTTTTGTGATCTTTCTGGGTGCTGGGAGTACGCAACGTACTAAATAATGGTGCACTGTTTGCCCCTCTGGTGCTCAGGGGGTTAATGTTTATTTAAAAAAAAACAAAAAAAATTTTTGTTCTGCTGATTGGCTGGCTTGCCTATAAGGCAAGCACCTTGCATTTCTTTTCTTAATATCCTGCCTGCTCCAGGCTTCTTCAGTTTTGTAGTTTAAATCTAATCTAAGAAACGTAGTATCTCTATGAGTTCTGCCTGCTCCAGTCATCCTGAGTTTTAAAGTCTAAGTCTAATCTAAGAAACGTTGTATGTCTGATTCCTGCCTGCTCCAGGCTTCTTCAGTTTTGTAGTTTAAATCTAATCTAAGAAACGTAGTATGTCTATGAGTTCTGCCTGCTCCAGTCATCCTGAGTTTTGAAGTCTAAGTCTAATCTAAGAAACGTTGTATGTCTGATTCCTGCCTGCTCCAGGCTTCTTCAGTTTTGTAGTCTAACTCTAATCTAAGAAAAGTCGTATCTCTATGAGTCCTGCCTGCTCCAGTGTTCTGCGGTTTTCTGCTGGCTACATCTCCAGTGTTACTGTCATCCTTTGTCTGCCTCACACCAGTCTTCCTCAGTCGCTGTATCTAGTGACTGAGTCATGCCTGCTCCAGGCTTCCTCAGTTTTGAAGTCTATGTCTAATCTAAGAAAAAGTCGTATCTCTATGAGTCCTGCCTGCTCCAGTCATCCTGAGTTTTGAAGTCTAAGTCTATTCTAATAAAAGTCGTATGACTATGAGTCCTGCCTGCTCCAGTCATCCTGAGTTTTGAAGTCTAAGTCTAATCCAAGAAAAGTAGTATGTCTATGTCCTGCCTGGTCCAGTCATCTTGAGTTTTGCAGTCTAAGTCTAATCTAAGAAAAGTCATATGTCTGAGTCCTGCCTGCGCCAGGCTTCTTCAGTTTTGTAGTCTAAGTCTAATCTAAGAAAAGTCGTATGTCTATGAGTCCTGCCTGCTTCAGTGTTCTGTGGTTTTCTGCTGGCTACATCTCCAGTGTTGCTGTCATCCTGAGTCTGCCTCACATCAGTCTTCCTCAGTCACTGTATCTACTGACTGAGTCCTGCCTGCTCCAGCATTCTTCAGTTTTGAAGTCTAAGTCTAATCTACGAAAAAGTCGTATGTCTATGAGTCCTGCCTGCTCCAGTCATCCTGAGTTTTGAAGTCTAAGTCTATTCTAATAAAAGTCGTATATCTATGTGTCCTGCCTGGTCCAGTCATCCTGAGTTTTGAAGTCTAAGTCTAATCCAAGAAAAGTAGTATGTCTATGTCCTGCCTGTTCCAGGCTTCTTCAGTTTTGTAGTCTAAATCTAATGTAAGAAAATGAGTATGTCTATGAGTCCTGCCTGCTCCAGTCATCCTGAGTTTTGAAGTCTAATCTAATAAAAGTCATATATCTATGAGTCCTGCCTGCTCCAAGCTTCCTCAGTTTTGAAGTCTAAGTCTAATCTAACAAAAGTCGTATGTCTATGAGTCCTGCCCGCTCCAGTCATCCTGAGTTTTGAAGTCTAAGTCTAATATTAGAAAAGTTGTATATATATGAGTCCTGCCTTTGTTCAGTTATACTGAGTTTTGTAGTCTAAGTCTAATATAAGATAAGTCGTATGTCTATGAGTCCTGCCTGCTCCAGTCTTCTTCAGTTTTTAAGTCTAAGTCTAATCTAAGAAAAGTCATATGCCTATGAGTACTGCCTGCTGCAGTCATCCTGAGTTTTGTAGTCTAAGTCTATTCCAAGAAAAGTCGTATGTCTATGAGTCCTGCCTTCTCCAGCTGTTCACTAATTGACTGGCTTGACTATGAGGCAGGCACATTTCTTTTCATTAAAAAAAAAAAAAAAAAAAAAAAAAAAAATTATATTTCCTGATTGGCTGGCTTGCCTATAAGGCAAGCACCTTTGTTTTCTTTGTTAATATCCTGCCTTCTCCAGTCATCCTGAGTTTTGAAGTCAAAGTCTAATTAAGAAAAGTCATATGTCTATGAATCCTACTTGCTCCAGTCATCCTGAGTTTTGAAGTCTAAGTATAATCTAAGAAAAGTCATATGTCTATGAATCCTGCCTGCTCTTGTCATCCTGAATTTTGTTGTCTAAGTCTAATCTAAGAAAAGTCTTATGTCTATGAGTCCTGCTTACTCCAGTGCTCTGTAGTTTGCTGCTGGTTACATCTACTGTGTTGCTAACATGACTAAGAGTCTCACAGTGATGTCAGATTTGTGTGTGCTCATTGCTCAGCACATCTATATCCTCAGTTTTGTAGTCTAACTCTAATCTAAGAAAAGTCGTATATATTTATCTACTGAGTGAAACCTGATCCAGGCTTCTTCAATTTTGTATTCTAACTGTAATCAAAGAAAAGTCGTATGTCTATGAGTTCTGCCTGCTCCAGTCATCCTGAGTATTGAAGTCTAAGTCTAATCTAAGAAAAGTCATATGTTTACGAGTCCTGCCTGCTCCAGTCATCCTGAGTTTTGTAGTTTAAGTCTAATCTAAGAAACATTGTATGTCTGATTCCTGCCTGCTCCAGGCTTCTTCAGTTTTGTAGTCTAAGTCTAGTCTAAGAAAAGTCGTATGTCTATGAGTCCTGCCTGCTCCAGTGTTCTGCGGTTTTCTGCTGGGTACATCTCCAGTGTTGCTGTCATCCTTTGTCTGCCTCACACCAGTCTTCCTCAGTCGCTGTATCTACTGACTGAGTCCAGCCTGCTCCAGGCTTCCTCAGTTTTGAAGTCTAAGTCTAATCTAAGAAAAAGTCATATCTCTATGAGTCCTGCCTGCTCCAGTCATCCTGAGTTTTGAAGTCTAAGTCTATTCTAATAATGGTCGTATGTCTATGAGTCCTGCCTGCTCCAGCCATCCTGAGTTTTGAAGTCTATGTCTAATCCAAGAAAAGTCGAATGTCTATGTCCTGCCTGCTCCAGTCATCTTGAGTTTTGAAGTCTAAGTCTAATCTAAGAAAAGTCGTATGTCTGAGTCCTGCCTGCTCCAGTGTTCTGCGGTTTTCTGCTGACTACATCTCCAGTGTTGCTGTCATTCTGAGTCTGACTCACACCAGTCTTCCTCAGGCGCTGAATCTACTGACTGTCTCCTGCCTGCTCCAGGCTTCCTCAGTTTTGAAGTCTAAGTCTAATCTACGAAATAGTCATATGTCTATGAGTCCTGCCTGCTTCAGTCATCCTGCGTTTTGAAGTCTAAGTCTAGCCTAAGAAAAGTCATTTGTTTACGAGTCCTGCCTGCTCCAGTCATCCTGAGTTGTGTAGTCTAAGTCTAATCTAAGAAACATTGTATGTCTGATTCCTGCCTGCTCCAGGCTTCTTCAGTTTTGTAGTCTAAGTCTATTCTAATAAAGGTCGTATGTCTATGAGTCCTGCCTGCTCCAGTCATCCTGAGTTTTGAAGTCTATGTCTAATCCAAGAAAAGTAGTATGTCTATGTCCTGCCTACTCCAGTCATATTGAGTTTTGCAGTCTAAGTCTAATCTAAGAAAAGTCGTATGTCTGAGGCCTGCCTGCTCCAGGCTTCTTCAGTTTTGTAGTCTAAGTCTAATCTAAGAAAAGTCGTATGTCTATGAGTCCTGCCTGCTCCAGTCATCCTGAGTTTTGAAGTCTAAGTCTAATGTAAGAAAAGTTGTATATCTATGAGTCCTGCCATCTCCAGTTATCCTGAGTTTTATAGTCTAAGTCTTATCTAAGAAAAGTCGTATGTCTATGAGTCCTGACTGCTCCAGTCATCCTGAGTTTTATAGTCTAAGTCTATTCCAAGAAAAGTCATATGTCTATGAGTCCTGCCTTCTCCAGTCATCCTGAGTTTTGAAGTCTAAGTATAATCTAAGAAATGTAATATGTGTATGAATCCTGCCTGCTCTTGTCATCCTGAGTTTTGTAGTCTAAGTCTAATCTAAGACAAGTCTTATGTCTATGAGTCCTGCCTGCTCCAATGTTCTGTAGTTTGCTGCTGGTTACATCTACTGTGTTGCTAACTTGATGAAGGGTCTCTCAGTGATGTCAGATTTGTGAGTGTTCATTGCTCAGCACATCTATATCCTCAGTTTTGTAGTCTAACTCTAATCTAAGAAAAATCATATATATTTATCTACTGAGTCTTGCCTGATCCAGGCTTCTTCAGTTTTGTATTCTAACTGTAATCTAAGAAAAGTCGTTTGTCTATGAGTTCTGCCTGCTCCAGTAATCCTGAGTTTTGAAGTCTATGTCTAATCTAAGAAAAGCCATATGTATATGAGTCCTGCCTCTCCAGTCAACCTGAGTTTTGTATTCTAAGTCTAATCTAAGGAAAGTCGTATGTCTGAGTCCTGCCTGCTCCAGGCTTCTTCAGCTTTGTAGTCTAAGTCTAATCTAAGAAAAATCATATGTCTTTGAGTCCTGCCTGCTCCAGTGTTCTGCAGTTTTCTGCTGGCTACATCTCCAGTGTTGCTGTCATCCTGAGTCTGACTCACACCAGTCTTACTCAGTCGCTGTATCTAGTGACTGAGTCCTGCCTGCTCCAGACTTCCTCAGTTTTGAAGTCTAAGTCTAATCTAAGAAAGTGTCGTATGTCTATGTGTCCTGCTTGGTCCAGTCATCCTGAGTTTTGAAGTCTAAGTCTAATCCAAGAAAAGTAGTATGTCTATGTCCTGCTTGTTCCAGGCTTCTTCAGTTTTGTAGTCTAAATCTAATGTAAGAAAAGTAGTATGTCTATGAGTGCTACCTTCTCCAGTCATCCTGAGTTTTGTAGTCTAAGTCTAATCTAAGAAAAGTCATACGTCTATTAGTACTGCCTGCTCCAGGCCTCTTCAGTTGTGTAGTCTAAGTCTAATCTAAGAAAAGTCGTATGTCTATGAGTCCTGCGTTCTCCAGTGTTCTGTGGTTTGCTGCTGGCTACATCTACAGTGTTGCTAACATGACGAAGGGTCTCCATGATGTCAGTTTTGTGGGTGTGTGTGCTGCTCAGCACATCTACAGTGTTGCTGTCATCAAACATTTTCCAAATATCCCTTGTTCTATAATACTAATGCATTCCAAAAAATAAATTTCAGTGAAATACACCCCAAAACTGTTAATTACAGTGTGAGTCTTCCTGAATGCAATCATGAAAAAATAAATTGATATGAAAAATCTATATAAACAGATTTTTATGTAGTCAAGGAACATAGAAAAATTGCTTCGTTGAGTCCTCTCAGGGTGTCTGTATCCAGTGATTGAATTCAGAATGTTTGCTTCTGGAGGAGAATCTTTGCCTGCTTGCCTCCCCTTCTCAGGTGTGTGACATGGTCAATAGGCATACTAGTAAATGAGGAAACTGAATGTCCAATCATCAAAATGTGTTTTGCAAATGATTTCTCTGTCGAATTAGCTCTTACAACTATTTGAAATTCTTTCTTTGAATATACCTACCCTTAAATGAACACGAAAATCTAAAACTGGAATTGGTTGATATAACTTTATATAACATGTTCTTACAGCTACCTTATGTAAAACTTAATAATGCATATGTAATGTCCCCAAATTTTAATACTAAATTTGCTCTGTAATACACACTTAAACTGTTGTATCCAGAGGGTGTGAACTTTGTAATGTTAGACAACAGCTAAAATAATTTTATTTAGATTAGCAACCAACTTCTTGCATTCAGAAGGATCATCTTATCTGTTCCCATTTACAGAAAATTCTGGTCATTCTCTTCAGAGACAACTGTAAGGACTGCTATAGCACTCTGGGCCCTGTAAAATGTAAAAATTGCTGCTCCCTTTAGAGCACACGAAAAACAAAATGTTAGGCCTCAGAATACAGAGACATTCTAAAGATGCTAATATGAAATACCAGGTGATTATGCTCATATGCCCAGTTTATGTTTAGATGTTAGTCTTCCTTTATCTCTGTCAGCCCTACCTTGCTGTTATATAAACAGTATTAGTGTATGTGTGTATGTTTTGACTTTGTATTAAGTACACAGGTAAGGATTTTACTTGCGGGATATTTCATTCTTTTTCCCATTACAACTTTAACCCCTTAGTGACCGGCCGTGAGCGCACGCGGCCGGCACTTAACAACTGGGTTTTTTTTTTTCTTCATTGTAGCGAATGACTTCCGTGACTTACCAGGTACGTCCTTTGTCACTAAGTGACATTTTTTCGTGACGTACCTGGTAAGTCACTTGTCGGGAAGGGGTTAAACATTTACAGCCCATATATGTACATAGAAACAACGTGTGCCAAAGTAGATGATTTATTTTACTGTTGTGACAGAAAATTCAAACAGAATCTTCATGGAGCAGAGGCAAGAGAGAGATCAGTTTAAGGATCTTCATATATCACCATTGCTGGCTGTATTGCAGAGACTGGAAACAAGAAAATGAAAAGATCATATTATACTATGTTAAGATAGAATGTGACACTTTACAATAACAAATTGATTATCAATATTCAATCTATCTTTTACTAGCTGCTGTAACACGCAGATATTATTGGGTCCTCAGTCTTTTTTAAATTCAGGACAACCTCACATCACATTAGCACTCAAAAGCCAAAACTGTTATAGGGATTGTAATTCGTAAAATTAAAAAAAAAAATTTTGTTGGGTTTATCCCCCTGAGAAAAACAAGGTTACCCCCACTGCTGAAATTAGTTTTATTCAAAGTTATTACAGCTCAAGCTTGAATCTTTTTGGTGCAGTATCACAGTAGCCTGAAATTGTACAGTGGCACTCTTGCTACACCATCCTATGGGGGTTTATGGTCAACTGATCAGGGGCTCGATTTAATAGACCTTGGTAAAAAAAAGGAGAAGTAACATTTCCCTAAATTTCCTTTCACTTAAATTGGACTTCTAACTTCCTGAATGCTACAAAGGTTTCCAACACATGACAAGGCTAGGGACCTCTCTTGCATTTAAGGAGTTTTAAAAAATCCAGTTTAAATCAATGGAAATTATTCCTACCATATGGTGTAGTTGGTTTGTTTTAGAACTACTCCACTTTTCCTTTGAACAGAAGGCCCAGAGAGTTTATTCTTTTCTCTGTGACTTCGATTATAACTATACTTCATTTTCAACTACTCAGGGATGGCTACAGCACACATAATTATACAAAAAGGCTTCTGGTCATATAAAATGGACTTGTTTCATATAAATGTGCATATGAGTCTGATATGTCTCAATAAATTTGTACTGATATTAACATGAACGATTCAGTATCTGGATTTAAAAATATATATGGGGTAAAAATCTGATATTTCATGGATGAAATATGTGTGGACTTTATATTGGCGATTACAGGTATAATATAGACTATAATATCCACAGCATATTGTATGGGGCTTACTAAAATACGTATAACCTAAAATAGCTTTATATGGCTTTTGCTATTTAGTTTATAGCAGCATTTCAGGGGTTAAAATAAATTTGTTGAGAAGACAATATGAGAGTTTATAATCTTCATGTAAGCTCTTAGCTATACATCTTGCAGGTTGAAATTCTAGGCCAAAATTAAACAAAACATAGAAACATAGTCTGCCCTTTTTTTCCTACGCTAAAAACCTTGAACCTTTTTTGGTCCCTGGTCTGCTCTTGTCTTATGTTCAGGACATCCTTATACCTATCCCATGCATACTTAAATCCGATCACTATATTAACTTGTATCACTTCTGCTGGCAGGCTTTTCCACTTATCTACTACCCTCCCAGTGAAGTAAAACTTTCTTTCCTGACATCTAAACATCTGTCCCTCTAGTTTTAGACTATGGCCTCTTGTCCTAACATTATTACTTCATTGAAATGTACTTCCCTTCTGCTCTTTGTTGAATCCCTTCATATATTTTAATGTTTCTATCATCTCTCTCCCCTCCTCCAAGCTATAGATAAATGAATGTTTTATGCCACTGAATTATTTGTTCATTTCTGCTGGATCCAGCAGGGATGCTTATGGAAAAACTGATAAATGATTCCTTTTCTTTGTGTGACACCATCCTATAACATCCTGTATGAGACTATGGAGAGAGAATTTCATTTTAACATAAAAGTCAGCTGACATGAAAAAAGTTAAAGCTCAGTATGTTTGCTAGTTTCTGTAACTCCCACCATTTGAATCATCAGTATCCTAAACATACAGCCCTAATTGTCTTCTTGTACCACCACCTTCAAGAACTGAGAATGTGGCAGCCTCATTTTCTATTTGTTGTTCAAGTGAATATGAGCTAAATAACCAACAGAAAATATATTTTCCACCTCTCCTGAGAATACAGCTCCGTTGCAAATCACAGCATCAGCTTTGTGGAGGTGAATCCCACTGGAATGACTTGTACAATGAGGACTGTAATGTTTTAATATTGCTTATTCCAGGGGCGAGAGTAGCAGCATTTTACCAATAAATGGATTTCTAACCTTATCATTATGGGATTGTGATAAACTCAGACACCCAGAAGTAAATCTTACTATTAAGATCAGTGACCTGTGCCCTGAAAGATTGAATTTGGATACTTGCTCGAAAAATATAATAAGTATATTGTGTGTGGTATAGTGTGGTAAAGGAGAAGTTAAAAAACAAATCTCTGGGTTTTGTTTTCCCTCTCTTTGCTGTGAGACAAGCAAATAATTGAAGTCTGGTGTGGTGGAAGTGACTAATTGCTGTGTTTGTAATTGGTGGATTCCTGGCTTAAATAGCAGATACATAGTGAATACTTGAACGTGTGAATCTTGCATCAGTGTGTAAGTCCAGAGGTGTGGTAAGTGTAGGAATTTAAAACAGGGGAATTCAAGTGCAGAGGTGTGGTAAGTGTAGGAATTTAAAACAGGGGAATTCAAGTGCAGAAGTGTGGTAAGTGTAGGAATTTAAACGACTGCACCACTGTGATGTGTGGATTCAATCAGCAGGATACTTATGAATAGTCTCAAAATCAATTCACCTTTATTCAAAATATAAATATATATATATATTTTGAGACATCTTTATGAGCAGGTATGATTTTATATTTTGAATAAAGGTGAATTGATTTTGAGACTATTCATAAGTATCCTGCTGATTGAATCCACACATCACAGTGGTGCAGTCGTTTGTATACGTTGTGGAGAAGTTGAAAGGTAAAGGAAAACCTTTCTTCATTTGCACACTTTTTTTGATGTATTTTGGATATTATTAGATGTTCTCTCATTTTATGATATCATATATCGTGTATTAGAGAATACTATACGTGGAGGTGAACGGAGCCGCTAAATCAAGGTGTGTGATTGTATTGAAGTGTAGGAATTTAAAACAGGGGAATTCAAATACAGGGGACTGCTATTACAAGTGACTGGTTCCAAGTGAAGAGTTAGAAGGAATCTGGTTAAGTACATAAGAGTGTGTTTTGTGTTTTATTGGTATTTTATTAAGATTTTTTTTTTTTTAATTGTGTGGGTATTGCAAGAGTTAAAAAAAACTGTTTACTGGGATTTTCTCTGGCCTGTGTGATTAGGGCTGATTGCTAACGGATTTCACCTGGCTGCTAGTTACTATAAATACAGTCCATTAGCTCTGTGGAGCTGGCTCTGTGAGACTGCTATTACAAGTGACTGGTTCCAGGTGAAGAGTTAGAAGGAATCTGGAGTTAGAATAGAAGCAGGAGTTGGAAATCAGCAGAGCTCTGAGGTGACTATCATTTCAAAGGATTTATTGCATTCACATTTAAGGTTGGTTACTGACCATATAATGAGCATTAGAGGATAATATAAAGCTATTTGAATTGTAAAACCAAGCATGAGTGATAGCAGGTTAGCCAATCTCACGCAGTGCACATCTTGTCACATGTTTGAACACTTGGAGCAATCGTTCCAGGGGTCATACCGCTGTGCCAAGTGTGAGCATATTTTCTCTTTAGAGTCTAAGATATTGGATTTGGAGAGAAATATTGCAACATTGCGAGACATTGGAAACCTGGAAAGGAGGTTAGAACTCACAGAGCAGGTAGTATGTGGGGTTAGTGGTGAAGAGGGTGGAGTTGTAGATGAGAAGCGACAGGTAGGCAGCTGGGTAACAGTAAGAAGGGGAGGTAGTGGGCAGAGGAAGAGGAAGGCCAGTTCTGAGTTGACTCAGTCCAACAGATTTACAAGATTGTGTGCAGATGTTGATGAGAATTGCTCAGAATTGACAACACTGGAGAGGGCTGATTCCTCTAGCAGCCAGGGGAACAGTCCTCCTTCCAGGCTAGATGGGATGCAGAGCAGACAGAAACCATGGCAGGTGGTGGTAATAGGGGACTCTATTATTAGGGGGGTAGATAGGGTAATCTGCCGCCAAGAACGTGAATGCCGAACAGTATGCTGTCTCCCGGGTGCTAGGGTTCGGCATGTTGCGGACAGGGCTGACAGATTATTGGGAGGGGCTGGAAGTGATCCAGCTGTCTTGGTACATATTGGAACCAATGACAAAATAGGAGGACGATGGAGGTCCCTAAAGAATGATTTCAGGGATTTAGGGTGCAAGCTTAAGGCAAGGACCTCTAAGGTAGTATTTTCTGAAATACTACCTGTGCCATGCGCCAGTGCAGGTAGAGGGCAGAGGGAGCTCAGGGAGCTTAATGCATGGCTAAAGCAATGGTGTAGGGTGGAGGGTTTTGGGTTTTTAGAACACTGGGCAGACTTTGCTCTTGGGTACAATCTATATGGAAGAGATGGATTGCACCTAAATGGTAGAGGAGCCTCTGTGTTAGGGGAGAGAATGCTAGGAAGCTTGGAGGAGCTTTTAAACTAGGAAAGGGGGGTGGGTATAGATAGCAAAAACAGGGTAGATAGAGCAGATAGGAACTGGGTCCAAGTAAATGACCAGGGGGTGGAGAAAGGGTGGGGAAAAATGTAGTCAGTAGGGAGGAACTCCTAGTAAATGAAGGTGTAGAAAAAAGGCATGTAGGGATTAATATATGTAAAGACTTCAAAATTAATTGTATGCTATCAAATGCAAGAAGTATGTCAGATAAAATAGGAGAACTAGAATTGCTGGCGGTTAATGAGCAATTGGACATAATTGGAATAACAGAAACATGGTGGAACGATGCACATGACTGGGCTGTAAATATAGAGGGCTATTCCCTGTTTAGAAAAGACAGAACTAATAGAAAAGGGGGAGGTGTGTGCTTATATTTGAAAACAGAGCTAAATCCAGTTTTGCAAGGTGATATTAGTGAGGAAACTGGCCAAATTGTGGAGTCCATGTGGGTAGAAATCGAGACTAAATGTGGTGTGAAAGGTAAAAAAAAGTTGTTGGTGGGCATATGCTACAAGCCACCAAATATTGATGACAATGATGAGGCCCAACTGCTATTGCAAATGAGGAAAGCTGCCCAGTTTGGGCATACTATAATTATGGGAGATTTTAATTATCCAGATATCAACTGGAAAAATGAGACCTGTCAGAGTGCTAAGGGTAGCATGTTTTTGAACACACTTTGTGAAAGCTACATGTCACAAATGGTGGAAGCGCCGACAAGAAATAACAATGCAACACATAGACTGGGCTTCAATGTAACACCTAGACTGGGATATTTTATTTAAAGGCAAAAATACTAAGGAAAAATAGTCAGAATTCAAATTTAGGTTGCAGAAATGTACCCAACAGTATATACCAATGGGGAACAAATGCAAAAGAAGCATGTCACAGCCAATGTGGTTAACTGCACATGTAAAGAAGGAAATGGCAAGGAAAAAAAAATGCATTCAAATTATTTAAGTCTGAAGGAACTGAACAATCTTTCTTAAAATACAGGGAGTGCAAAGAGACAATTAGGGTAGCAAAAATAGATAATGAAACTCGAATTGCAAGGGAAAGCAAGACTAATCCAAAAAAGTTTTTTAAATATATAAATAGCAAAAAACTTAAGAGGGAGTGCTTTGGACCATTCAGAAATGAGATGGGTGAGTTGGTTAGTGAGGATAAGGAAAAGGCTGATGTTTTAAACACTTTCTTTGCATCAGTATATACAAGGGAGCAAGGAATGGTAGAAGAGCCTCCGCAAGTAACAAATAAAACAATACAATTAATAGATCTTGGGTTAACTCAAGGAGATGTCATGGGAAGACTGAACAAAATTAAGACCGACAAAGCACCGGGTCCTGATGGTATACATCCAAAGGTTCTTCAGGAACTTAGTGCAGTGTTGGTAAAACCCCTATATTTACTCTTTAAAGATTCTATTACCACAGGCTCAGTGCCTCAGGATTGACGAAGAGCTAACATAGTGCTTCTGTTTAAGAAGGGAACTAAAACAGAACCTGGGAATTATAGACCAGTGAGTTTGACCTCTGTAGTGGGAAAACTGTTAGAAGGGATAATAAGGGACTATATTCAGGATTACAACACAAAATATAAAATCATTAGCACAAATCAACATAGTTTTATGAAGAATAGATCATGCTAAATCAGCTTCTATAAGGAGGTAAGCCACAACCTTGACAATGGCAAGGCAGTAGATGTAGTATATCTAGACTTTGCAAAGGTATTTGATACAGTGCCACACAGAAGGCTGATGTATAAAATAAGGAAATTGGGGCTAGGAGATAACCTTTGCAATTGGATACAAAACTGGCTGAAGGATAGGGAACAGTGTGTGGTTGTAAATGGAAAATTCTCCAGTACAGTTAAAGTGGAGAGTGGAGTACCTCAGGGTTCAGTATTAGGTCCGCTACTTTTTAACATGTTTATAAATGACCTGGAAATAGATATAGAAAGCAAAATATCAATATTTGCAGATGATACTAAATTATGCAAAGTCATTAATTCAGAACAGGATATTTTCTCTCTACAGAGGGACTTACATACAATGTCAGATTGGGCAAACATGTGGAATATGAAGTTTAATGTGGGGAAGTGTAAAGTCATGCATTTGGGAGGAAACAATCCCAAGGCTACTTATAAACTTAATGGAATCATTTTAGGTGACTCATTGCTAGAAAAAGACCTGGGTATCCTTGTCAACTACAAACTTGGAAACAGTGACCAGTGTCAAACAGCAGTAGCAAAGGCAAACAAAGTCCTGTCTTGCATAAAAAGAGGTATTGAAGCAAGAGTGGATAACATTATTTTGCAATTATACAAATCATTGGTAAGACCTCACCTTGAGTATGCAGTGCAATTTTGGGCACCAGTTCTGAAAAAGGATATACTAGAACTAGAGAGAGTACAGCGGAGAGCAACAAAATTAATTAAGGGATTGGAGTACTTGACATATGAGGAATGACTAAACAAACTTGGTTTATTTACGCTAGCGAAAAGACGACTAAGAGGAGACCTTATCACATTGTACAAGTATATGAGAGGTTAATACAAGGATCTCTGCAGTGAGCTATTTATTCCAAGGCCTTATCAGGTGACCAGGGGACACCCCTTGAGATTAGAGGAAAGGAGGTTTAAACTTCAGCAGAGGAAGGGTTTTTTTACGGTAAGGTCTGTCAAATTGTGGAATTCATTGCCCAGGGAGGTACTTATGGCAGATACAATGGATACATTTAAGAGAAGATTAGATACATTTCTTTCAAAAGGGAACATACAGAGTTATACTGTTTATCAGTAGGCTGATTAGGAAGGTCTGATAAAGACTAATTTAATTGGTAGCAGGAAAGCTATAAAATTCTCAGTTACTGAGGTATGAGGCGAAGGTTGAACTTGATGGACTTGTGTCTTTTTTCAACCTAATTTACTATGTTACTATTAACCTTATAGCACCATATATTAGGGCTGTCCAAACCTGTCCTCAAGGGCTTCATCTAGGCCAGGCCCAGGATTAATCTATAACCATGATTAAACACTTGTGAATTAATCAGCATGTCATTCAATTTGACTGGTTGAAATTCCTGCGTTCCGGGAGCCCAGAATTCAATGACGGTCATAGTACGTCATCGGTCGTTAAGTCAAATTGACCCTTGACGTACTATGAACGTCAAGGGTCATTAAGGGGTTAAACGGCTAGTAATAATATGTAAAAAAAATATATATTGTAATGTTTATCCCCCTGAGTAAAACAAGGGTACTCTCACTGCTGAAATGTGTTTTATTCAAAAGTTATTACAGGTCAAAGTTGAATATTTTAGGTGCAATATCAGAGTGGCCTGAAATTATACAGTGGCGCTGTTGATACACCATCCTATGGACAGCTCTGGTCCGTAGACCATAAATAGTCATAGACTATATTATCTATCCCCAGGAGCCTTGATAAACCCACATATGTTTTGGCCTGGGAGAAGGAACTAGCAGTCAACCTCCCACAGGAGGAATGGCTCAGAATCCGGATGATTGCCTCATCGGTCTCCATCTCTGCACAGGTCTCAGATTTCCACTATAAGTTTTTGATCAGGTGGTACTTTGAAACTTAGCCATCTGTCTACAACCTCCTCCCCATTGTGCTGGAGATGCCTTCAAGAAACAGGTACCCCCTCCCACAGTTGGTGTTCCTGCTCAAAAAATGAAACCTTTTTGGAATGTTTGTCTAGACTCTGTAACGGGACATAGGCCATTACTGAGAGAGTTCGAAGGAACCTTTTGTTGCACTGACCTACTTGGCCACCGGGCACCCTATGGAGGGATTAATATACGTGTGGGGACCTGCACTGGTCGAATAATAGGGACTGGTTGACTGGTACTCAAAGGCGGACTATTTTGTTCGATTTGGAGCTATAGGATCGGAGCCACCAACGTGGAGTTGACCGAGGCCACTGTGTCGTACAAACTCTCCTTTCTTTGAAGGGACTTGGTAGGCGGCCATGAGATTGGCAGGAGGGTCGAGTGACGTCACAAATGGTCACTCGCTAGATGGGACTGTGCCAACGCCCAAGGACTTTGCATCCATTGGTGAAACTAGTTGACCAGTCGGGTTTTAGTGGGTTTTGGTCGCTCCATTTCTCATTGGCCAAGAGTGGAGCCATGTTATGCTAAGTGGGTTTCGTCACTGGTGCCCAGTGTGTAATGTTTACTGTTCCATTGTTCTATTGTTGTAAGTTATGTATAAAAGACCAGAGGGTTGGCAATAAAGTGTGTTACTGTTTGGAACTCTGAAGTGTGTGTCTCGTCATTTGGTTCGTCTAACGAGTCCACTTTGACTCCCGTTGCAGGCGGGCCACGGGAAGCTGAAATCACTCTTTTCCCGTGGGTATCCAGCGACCGGCACAGCGTACTCGAACAGCGGCTGAAGCGACCCTTGGGGAGTGCGGTCTTCGAAGTTCGACTGTTCCGGTGACCCTTTTGGATACCTCGACACTGGCACGGCGTACGAAGCATCGATTCGGTGACCTTCGGTAGTGCCACATTCGACGGCCGTCCAGCACCCTCCGTGGATTCAAGCAGGGCTCCCGTGGTTACTCCGGTCTGACGCACGCTGACTGGCCGAGTTCGAGAGAAGGGTGAGTGGCACACCGGAGGAGGACAACCCGGCGTCCTTTAACCTCCGTTACAGACTCTATAGAAAATTGTCTTGTTATAACTCTATCCAGAGATATCTGGCAATCTTTATTTTATCTCCATTTGCCCCATCTGCCCTATTTCCCTAAAAAAATGCTTCTGGTGATGCTCAATGCCGCCAAAGCATTAATACCGCAATACTGGCACACTCCTGACCCCCCTCTCCATCCGGAATGGTTGGACTTTGTTTGTGAACAAACTCTATTACTCTGGTTGACTCTTATTAAACGAGGCTTTGATCCTGATGGAGCCACAATCTTCTTCTCTAGATGTCTGCCTTTATAAAGACTCCTCACTATTCTCTGTGATAGATAGCTCAGCCTTTCTGCCTGCAATCCATAGTACACCTCTTTCTCCTGCACTCAGTAACTTAGCAATGCCCATGACTGATTCTCTAGTCCCCTGCTGATTGATAGCCCGATTTATTTATTATTATTATTTGTATTTATTTTTTCTCTCTCACTCTGTTCCTTTCTCCCTCCTACGACTCCTCTTCCTTCATTTTTCTCACTTTCTGCTTTCACTTCTGTTTCTCTACTTCTTCTTCCTTCTCCTTCTCTCTTCTCCCTTTTCATAATGTTAAACATCAAATTGATGTAATACTCCGCTTTTATATGTATCTTATACTGATATGTTATATGTCTTTGTATTTATGCTTTTTCATTTAATACAAATTTTAAACTACTAAAAAAAAAACCATCAACATCACTGTAAGCAATCAGACAGACATGCTAAATACACTCTCAAATGGAACTGCTTGTGGTTGGGTGTGTGTGTATGACTACATCATTAAAACTATTAAAACGAACCATTCCAAGATAAATCTGATTGCTTTCTGCTGGACTTCATAATACATCTATGTTTTCTTACAGAAGAGCGTCATGATAAACCATAGTGAATAAATATATCATTGCTCACAAAAAGAATAGAATCAGCAAACTAAGTGGGGCAGCAGACAAGGCACTCAAGGTACAAAATGCCACCAATAAGTCCAGCAGAGTTAAACCTCTACAGTTATACCAAAGAGTGCTGGTAACTAACCCGACCCAGTTAACCTCTTCCTATCCAAACACATATGCATTACCATAAACTGCCATTAAAGAGACAAAAGCCTCACCAATGTAATCAACTTAAATAAACTTAAATGAAAAAATAATACCTTAGTAAAGTAAATATACCAAAAAATATAAATAATATAAAAATAATTTATATAACTATATTCGTGTGATAGTATCACCCCTAAATGGCAAGAAAACCCAATAGCTATTTTAATGAAATGCAGATAAATCACCAGCAATGTGGTGCCAAGTTAAAAATATACATATAAAGTACCAATAATACTCAAATATTGGACAAATGCCCCATTTATCTATCATATGGATAGGATAACCACATTCAAAAGATATAAAGCGGTGGCCCACTAAAAAATCAGCCCTGTCTAACAATATCAATTATTGACTCATGTGATTAAATTCACAATCCGACTGAAATGAAAAAGTCAACAGATGGCAAAATATAAAAATAAAAATTGTAGATAAAAATCATTAATGCTGGGGGCGTGGCCTGGCGTCTGACCGAGATGGACGTGTGCTAGTTGGGCTCTGCTCCTGGGAACCCTGTTACAGCGTATTTTTTATAGTGGGCTTTTATTTTTTTTCCCGGATCCCATGCCCTTTACGGAGGGACTTCTCCCAGCGTGTATGCCTAAAGGGAATCGTACCCGGGGAACTCCCGGTATCAAGCATTTTTCCCCGAAAACGGATGAGCCCTCTGTTCGCGCCAAACTCAGTGCAGCACCTTCCCCGCCTACATCACCTACCCCTTCCACTTTGGCGATGGCGCAGCAAGCGGATGGCAGGGACGCTCGGTCGTCAGACTCCTCTGATCCTCTTGACGAACCCTCTACCAAGCTTGATATACAAAACTTACTTCAAGATATCAAATCCTTCCTCCGGGAGGAGTTGAAGGAGATTTGCTATGATTTGGCACAGTTGGGCGACCGGATTGATGTGGTGGAGGAAGAATTCACTAAATGGAATCCGTTCCTGACTGAAGTGATGAACAAAGTTACCACTATTCATCACCAGAATTTTGACTTGCTGGTATGCCTGGATGACCTGGAGAACCGGACCCGCCGCCAGAACATGCGGCTGAGAGGTATTGGTGAATCGGTTCCTCGGGAGGAACTCCACACCTTTCTGCAACGTCTATTTCGCCACATTCTAAAGGCTCAGGACTCTACCTCCTACAAGTTGGATAGGGCCCATCGTGCCCTGCGTTCCAAGCCATCCCCTGATGACCAACCGAGGGATGTGATCATACGCTTTCATAATTTCACTGACAAACAGTTGATTATGGATGCCTTGAAAAACTCCCCTACGGTTTCTTTCGAGGGACATACCATTGCCTGCTGTAATGATCTTTCCCCGACCACTGTCAAATGGCGACGTGACCTCAAACCTATCACCTCAGCCCTGAGGAGACATAATATTCGCTATCGTTGGGGCTACCCCTTAACCCTAATCGCCACAATGGAGGGTAAGATTCATCGCTTGCACTATGATGGGGACTACTCCGCCTTTGTTCGTGACTTACATCTAGATCTGTTGGAAGGTGATGTTTTGCCCACTCGGATTGGAGATTTGGTGTCGTGGAAGCATTGTGCCATCTTGGACATGCAGTGGACCCCTGTTGGGAAGAAGAAGCACAAGTCTGCCCCTGCTGTGCGTCCGGATCCTCAGGAACCAATAGATGTCCGTCGCCCTCCTGATTGACTGCTTGTCTGAACCTTATTTGTACGAATTTGACTCTTGTACGGGTCTAGGGCCCTGATATACCTTCTGCCGGCTACTGTTCTATTTTAGGCCTGCCTCTACTACAGCTGGAACACTTATTCTTTGGCCTTTGCGAGTGGCCATCCTTGGGTGATATAGTTTATGTTATGCTATGTCCATTGTTAACCGTTATACTATGTAATATTGAATTATGCTTGTTATTTGCCGTATATACCTCTTCAAGAGCGCAATATATTTGTGTTTATATGTTGTTTTTTTTTAACTTAATGTGGCTCATTATGTCGCTTGTTGCTCCATGGCTTAGCTGTACTATTGCACTGTGGGGGACCATGGCTGAGTGCATAGGGGCACATGACGGAGGTTGCCTGTTGGGCCCTCCCTTGTGTGTCTCTCTGACCACTTCGTCAACATACCACAGACCTCTATATTGTGGGTAGACACTTATGCCTTGATATGTCCCTTTTTTTTCTTCCTATACCACTGTGTTAGTGGGGACGTCAGTAATTGCCTTCACTCTTTTTTTTTTTTTTTTTTTTTTTTTGGGACTAAGGTCGACATTCTAGCATAGCATACCACCAGTCCATTTGCTTAGGTTCCCTCCAATACTGCCTATTGCATTAGCCTTTTCTTATCCGGTATCTCACCTTGACTGCTATTTCTTTTCCCCTTCACTCTATACATGATATGGGTTCCCCGTATGGAGAGCTCACTACCCCCTTTCACAACATCTTGGATATTGGATATTTTCCCTTCCCCTGGGACTTGTGTTGTGCTTTATATCTATAATGTTGACTGCTATCCCCTACTCACCCCAGGTGGTGGATATCTCTACTGTGTATAACTGTCAGGGTCAGGGATGGCTGGTCCGCCCTCAGCTCTGGCCTAGAGTATGCCTCTTTTTGTATATTTCCTGTCTCTCTTTTGCTGTGTCTCTCTCCTTTTTCTCTATCCCCCTTCCCTCTCTTAGCGACCCATGGGCGTGGATGATGCTTCTAGCGCTGCATTACCCTCACTAGTTGTGTATTGCTATGCCCAAAGGTTGACTCTACCACTGTCGCAGACTTGTCTGCCGATTTTTTAAAGCTAGTTTCCCAAAATGTTAAAGGCTTAAATTCCCCCAGGAAGAGGTCTTTAGCGTTGAGGGACTTCCAGAGACTGAGAGGGGATGTTATATTTATACAGGAGACTCATTTTAAGAAATCACAGGAGATGAAGCTTATCAACTCCGTTTTCTCTCAAGCTTTTCTGGCATCAGACTCAGTTAAGAAAAATGGGGTGGCTATCCTGTTTCGCAAAACTACTCCCTTTGTTCTTCTAGATTCACTCAAGGACAAGGGGGGTAGATTTCTATTCCTTAAGGGCACTATTGAGAATAAGCTTTACACTTTTGCCACTATCTATGCTCCTAACTCCTCCCAAATTGATTTTGTAGAATCAGCACTTGATAAGCTTGAATCCTTTAAAGAATGCATGCTTCTGCTGGCGGAGACTTCAATCTCCCTCTATACCCCAGGTTAGACTGCTCTTCCGGGGTCACCTCTTATTCTCAAAAGGTAATACGGAAGTTCAATCAGCTACTCCACATGTACAGACTCATTGACACTTGGCGTCTCTGTCATCCAGATGATAAGGATTATTCCTTCTATTCCCACCCACATGACACTTATACCCGTATTGATTTTATTTTGGTTCCACACTCTTTTATCCATCTAGTACACTCTGCTCAGATAGGTTCGATCACGTGGTCTGACCATGCTCCCATTATCTCCGTTTTCCGTCTTCCCCTCCTCCCACAGTCCCACAGACCTTGGAGGCTCAATGAGTCTCTGCTGCTTAATTCTTCCATTCGTGACAAGGTTGAAACTGTGCTTTCGAATTATATATCTGATAATTCTACGGGAGACACCTCTCCCTTAACGCTGTGGGAGGCACACAAATGTGTTATTCGGGGGGAATTTATCCAACAGGCTTCCTGGGCTAAGAAAATTAGGGGACAAGAAATTGAAGACCTATTCACTGAAATACGTCGATTGGAAACTCTCCACAAGAAATCTCAAGTAGACATTACCTTCTCTTGGTTACAGGTGCTACGTTGTCATCTCCGGGCACTGTTAAATGAAGCGGTAGATCGCTCCTTTTTTCACGCAGAAACATTTTGAGTTCGTTAATAAAACTGGGTGATTCCTGGCGCGACAACTCCAGGTGCGCCAAAGGTGTCACTACGTTCCCAAAATTGTGTCTTCTTCAGGGAAGGTTGTACAGGACTCTAAGGCAATAGTGGAGTCGTTTAGGCAATATTACTCGAAACTTTATAATCTACAGGCGGGTCAAACTTCCTGTACCTCCTTTCCCAATGATGCAATGGAGAGTTACCTAGCAGACGCTCATTTACCCCGGCTCGCAGCAGAGTCGTGCTCCCTTCTCTAGTCCAATTTTACGGAGGATGAGATCTCTAGGGCGATTGACGCCTTACCTGCAGGTAAATCGTCAGGACCAGACGGGTTCTCACAACTGTACTATAAATCCTACAAGCGGTTACTAGTGCCGATCCTGACTTCGGCCTTTCAGGTCTTACCCACCGAAATTGCTAATCACCCGATTTTCTCGGAAGCTCATATTTGCATTATCCCAAAACCCAGTAAAAATCCCTCACATTGTGAAAATTATAGACCCATCTCTCTGTTAAACTTGGATCTCAAAATTTATGCCAAGATTCTGGCCGAGCACCTCAAACCCTTCTTGAGTTCCTTAATACATCTAGACCAGGCGGGTTTTACCCCCCATAGGGAGGCAAGGGATAACACCAGGAAACTTATTAACCTACTTCATTTTGTCTCTCACAAGAAAATTCCTTCTCTGCTCCTCACTATGGATGCGGAGAAGGCCTTTGATAGAGTTAACTGGGTCTTTTTATCGCAGGTGTTGGAAGATTTTGGGCTTGGCCCCCTGTTCAAGGAGCGTATCCTAGCATTATACACCAATCCCACTGCCAAGGTCAAGGTAAATGGCTGCCTTTCGGACTCCTTCGCTATTAAGAATGGCACACGGCAGGGATGCCCTTTGTCGCCCCTTTTATTCCTCCTGGTGATGGAACCTTTTGCACAACATGTACGTCTGAATCCAGCTATTGCCGGTATCAAGATTGGTGGTGATGAATTTAAATTGTCCTTGTTTGCAGACAACGTCTTGCTGACAGCTACATCACCGGACCATTCTATTCCGGAATTCCTATCTGAATGTTCTGCGTTTTCTACATTCTCTAATTTCAAAATTAATATGTCTAAGTCTGAAGCGCTGCCTCTTTGGCTTCCTACTCCTACTCTTACTACCCTACATGCCTCATTTTCATTTCATTGGCCTTAATCTCACATTAAGTACCTAGGTACGAATCTTACCACTTGTCCAGATTCCCTTTATGCTGCAAACTTTCCTCCTCTCTTGGCATCTATCCACCGGGATCTGACCTCCTGGGGGAACCTGTATGTGACATGGATTGGTCGCATTCAGGTTGTGAAGATGATGATCCTTCCAAGGATTCTATACTTATTTCAAACCCTCCCTATACGGTTACCGCAACAGTTCTTCCGCGACCTCGATTGGATGCTCTCTTTGTTTATTTGGCGCTGTAGAAGAGCTAGATTGGGTATTCAGACTTTGTCCAGACCTACCACTCTGGGAGGTCTGGGCATGCCTAACTTTCGTATTTATCACCATGCAGCACTTTTATCCTCGATCCCTGATTGGATCCTACATGGTGCCCATAAACCATGGGTCACCATAGAACGTTCATTTCCAGATTATAGGGGTATCTTGGAGAGAGATGAGTGAAAAACATACATCTCTCAATTTTAATGCCAAATGTATATATAGTGCTGTTATACTTCTCAGAAAAATAGAAGAGGCTTATGAATAACACTAATTTCTCACCCAGGTGAAATAAAGTCAAAGTTAAGAGAGGAGAAAGGTGATGTGTAGAATTTCCACTTGCCACTAGCCAATGGCGAGTGAAAATTTAGCCCTGGCGAGTAGAAATTGAGCCCCTGGTGGGTATGTTATGGCTTGCAGTGGCGAGTAACTTTTCAGGTCTGGCTAGTAGCAAAGGACTTCAAATTTTAAGCCCTGCTCATACACAATAGTTATACATAACAACATAATATTCTCTGTTCAGACCATGTGGATATCTAGTACCCAACTCAAAAATCCAATATACGGGGGGGCTTGGCCTGACGGTGGAGATAGATGGTCGCATAACTGCCTAGCTCCTGCTCCGAGAGGTATTCAGTGCATAAGCACAGCATCGTGGCACCTACTTTGCCTGCCCAAACTCTTCCTCTGGGCAGCGAATGAAGCAGAGAACCCGAAAATGTAAACCTGGGAAGGTTATGCAGAACTTTTTTCATAAAAAAAACGATTCACCAACCCTTCCTCTTCTAGACAAGATGGCGGAGACGCTCGAGACGCCACAAGCCGCACCTGTTGGACATAGCGAGCTCTTGGCTGCTAGCGGTAGTTCGGAAGCAGGCCACCCTGTATAATGGCATGACACCCCATCTACCAAAAATGATATTAATGATCTGCTAGAAAATCTCAAACTTTTTATTGCAGACGGCCTCTCAGAGGTAAAGTCGCAAATATCTCATTTACTTGGGAGAGTGGAGGCTCTTGAGGAAGACCGAGACAAATGGCATTCCTTCCGGACCGAGATGATTATCACGACTTCTTTACTCCATAGACAACACCTGGAGCTCATGATTAAACACGACGATCTCGAGAACCGACAACGGCGAAATAACCTGCGTGTACGGGGTGTTCCGGAGGAGATAGGGCCTGATGACCTACCTGTTTTCCTTATGCGACTTTGGCGGTTCCTCACAAAAGCAGATGACTCCAGATCCTTTCCTATGGACAGGGCACACAGGGCTCTTCGTCCAAAGAACGCTGCTAATGATCTTCCACGAGATGTGATCATACGTTTTCACCGATATACAGATAAAGAAGAGATCAGCAAGGGAGCCAGAGCTATGGCTCCACTAAAGTTTGAGAATCTCGATTTATCCGTCTATGGCGACATTTCCCCCTTCACCAGGCAATGGCGCAGGGATATAAAGCCCATCACTCAGGCTTTGCAGGCCCAAAACATTAAGTACAAATGGGGCTTCCCTCTGATGCTCATCGTTACGAAAGATGGTCGGACCCAGATTCTGAAATATCAAGGGGACCATAAGGCATTTATTGAGTCGCTGGGACTGAAACTCAACGACGATATACGGATCTCAGGCCCTTTTCCGGATTCTCTCTCTTGGAGAGAGAGATGGACACCCATGAATCCTGGAATCCAGATGGACACCCATGAATCCTGGAATGTAGCCTCAAAGAAGAGACGTGTCGCCAGATCTCCCCCATCTCCTGCAATGGCGGCCAAACAAGCCCGTCAATCAACCGGCTGAAACTTTTTCAAGAAGATCCTAATGCTGTTTCTTTTCAGCTGCGGCTGAGGACTATCGTTCACCCTATGATCACCACCAGGTTACAGTTTTATGGGGTGTTGTGAGACGTTTTATTGGGGTGAAAGTGGGTTGAATCTTGGGGATTATTAGACACTTGCTAGTTATATGCAATATCTGGTTATATATTTGCCACTGTTACAAGATGTCGTTTTATATACCATTGTCTCTATTTGCGGGTAGGAGTGAATAGGTTTACTCACCCTAGACGGGAGGAGGGGGAGGAGAGGGGTAAGGAGTGAGTGGGGGGAAACGGGGGAAAACGGGGAGAGAGAGGTCACTCTGTCGAGGCATGAATGTGCGGATCTCAGGGGAGGTAGGGGAGAGAAGGTGGGGGGAGTAGAGATGAGGGGGGAAATGGTAGGGGTAGAGAGGTTAGAAGGAGATAAGAGGGAAACAGAGAGAAGAGGGGAAGGGTCAGGGAAGTGTTTAAGATATGTAAAACCTTAGAGATTTAAGGGGAGCGTAGTGGGAGGAGACGAAGGGAGGAAAACCAGGCCTGAGATTTTGTGTGATGTTTGTATTTCTCTTAACCGTTTATATGATACTGCATTGCTCTTTGTATATCATGAGTTTAATTCACTCCATTCTAGCTTACTATTACTTATATTGAAACGGATGTCTTGCTAGGGAAATAACTGCGGGCATCTGCTGAGACCAGACGCCCTCTCTCCAGCGGGCTCTCCCCTCCCCTCACATCTATTACTCACCACGTCAGAAACTCTTGACATCAGATTTACTCATACACTCCTACAGATTGTTAATCCCAAGTTAGTTTATATTCTTTAGCTGGTTCCTCACAACACTTCTTTCCAGTTGTCCATTCACTACCTAGTGCTGTGCTCCGGCAGATGCTCACAGTTGTTCTCTGTTAAAACCTTTTTTATGCCATGTTCTTCACTATTTTGTACCTTTTTAGGGGCACATACCCCACCTTTGTTATTCTTAGTTCTATTACTATGTTCTCCTCTGGACTTTCAACCAGGGGACATGTTTGGTTAGTTTTTCCCCAGTCATCTCATGTACATATAGTTCTGGGAGGTAAAATCTGGCCACATACCTACCCAGACAGAGATTCAAAGTTTTTCTTCTTCTTCCTCTTTTTGCTCTGGCTTCAGTTTCTTTTCTCTTTGCCCTACCTATTTCTTCTTTCTCCCTGTGCTCCTCTACACTTTCTAGACCGCGGGCGGGTTCGGGACGGCATTTGGGGTTCTGCTTATCTCATCCACCAAATCCTTGCGAACTGGTGTTCTAGTATATTAATGCTCTTGTTATGGTTGCCTAATGGCTTCTAGTGTGAACGGTCCTCTGTGCGTCCTCTCTTGCAATGTGAAGGGTCTGAACTCCCCTAAAAAAAGGTCGGTTGCTCTCCGAGATTTCCATCGTTTGGGAGGGGAGATTGTGCTTCTTCAGGAAACTCACTTCAAGAGAGGTCAGGAAATGAATTTGACGAATAGATATTACTCTTCCGCTTATCTGGGGTCGTCGTCGACTAAGAGAGGTGGAGTTGCTGTATTGATCCATAAAAATACCCCTTTTCTATTCCAAGGTGTGCAGAAGGATCCCAATGGCCGCTACATATTTCTTAAAGGACAAATCAATGCCCATATGTTTACCTTTGCTTCAGTCTATGCTCCCAACGATCATCAAGCTGTTTTTCTCGCCCAGATGTTGGAGGCGCTTTCAAACTTTCAAGAGGGAACTCTGATTCTTGGTGGAGATTTCAACTTGCCTTTGGTACCCCACACTGATTGTTCCTCAGGCACTTCTTCCTACTCGAACCAAGAGATTCAGAAATTCAATTCCCTTCTTCGTTCATTTCAACTTCTAGATGTTTGGAGAATTTACCAACCAACTACTAGGGACTACACTTTTTACTCTCATCCTCACTCTCAATATTCTAGAATAGATTACTTCTTTATTCCCCAGTCCTCTATATCTTTAGTTGAAAAAACTGGTATAGGCTCCATCACATGGTCTGACCATTCCCCGATTTTCCTTTATATTCGCTACTCTTCCTTTTCTAAACCTCCCATGCAATGGAGACTTGACGATTTTCTTTTGAAAGAGACGAGTGTTCAGGACCACATAAAGAAATCCATTGATCTATATATTGCTGACAATTACACTGCTGACTCCTCTCCAGTACTTTTATGGGAGGCCCATAAATGCATAATTAGAGGAGAATTGATAAAACTAGCATCCCACCGTAAGAAATTACAACAAAAAACAATTGATGATCTACTCCAGAAAATAGGGGAGATAGAATCTTCACATAAGGTTTCTCTTGATTCGCACGACCTACAGCGACTCAACACTCTCCGTAACGAACTGAAGTCTCTCCTGTTCGCGAAAGTAGAAAGAGCTTTTTTTCGCACCCGGCAGGCATTTTTTGAGTCAGGTAATAAACCTGGAGCACTTCTTGCGCGACAGCTTCGTTCGCGTCGCTCAAAGACATATATCCCATCACTTAAACAAAGCTCGGGAAGCTTGACTCATGACCCAAATGAAATTGCAGAACAATTTCGCTCCTACTATCATACTCTCTACAATCTTAACAAGCAGACCTCTCAAGGTCAGCCCTCTATTCGAGATATAGAGGAGTATCTGACGGCAGCTGGCTTGCCTCGATTAGGGGAAGCGGACGCCAAATTACTGGATCTCCCCATATCTGAAATTGAAGTGGCAGAGGCGATTCGTTCCCTCCCCCCAGGAAAAAGCCCAGGTCCTGACGGTTATTCACAAACTTATTACTCAACTTTTTCCACACAACTAACACCATTATTGACTCGTGTACTTTGTGCTCTTCCTACTGAAATATCTACCTTCCCTTCAATAGCTGAGGCGTACATCACTGTATTGCCAAAACCTGGTAAGGACCCGCAATCCTGCATTAATTATAGACCTATATCCCTTTTAAACCGCGACATAAAAATTTATGCCAAGATTTTAGCTAACAGACTCAAAAGTGTATTACCCTCCCTGATAATAATAATAATAATAATAATTACCCTCCCTGATCCACTTGGACCAAGCGGGATTCACCCCTAGGAGAGAAACGAGAGACAACACGCGGAAACTCCTGTCTATCCTGTATCACGTAGAAAACCATAAACTTCCATCAGTATTTTTGACCACAGACGCGGAGAAAGCATTCGACAGAGTAGATTGGTCTTTCATGTTTGTCACACTACGTGCTTTTGGCTTTGGCAGTGCTTTCCTCTCTTTCGTTTCAACTCTTTACACCAACCCTAATGCCAAAGTAAAGGTTAATAATCATTTATCTTCTTCCTTTTCAATCACTAATGGTACACGACAAGGATGTCCTCTTTCGCCTCTGCTCTTTATCCTAACAATGGAAACCCTTGCGCAACATGTCAGAGCAAACCCTAATGTCCCAGGTATTACTATAGCGGGGTCAACTTACAAATTATCTTCTTTCGCGGACGACATCTTACTCACAACTACCGACCCTGTTACAGCTTTGCCATCATTCTTTCTGGAACTGGACAAATTTCCCCGCCTTTCTAATTTTAAAATCAATTTGCAAAAATCGGAGGCTCTCCCTCTTTTTATACGACGAGAGGATATTTCGGCTATTTCAACCGAATTCCCTATTCAATGGTCAATGACCTCAATTAAATACCTTGGGGTTCATATTCCTAAAACATTAAATCTTTTATACAAGCTTAATTATCTTCCTCTACTACAAGAATTGAAATCTGAGATTTCTAAATGGTCTAAACTTTACCTCTCCTGGCTGGGACGGATGCATACTTTCAAGATGATGCTTCTACCCCGTATTTTATACATTTTCCAAACACTCCCGATAGCTATCCCTAACTCTTTCTTTACTTTGGTGAATAAGATCCTTTTTTCATTTTTATGGGGACGTATAAAACCCAGATTAAACTGTGCCACTCTGCACAGATCCCGGCGTTCAGGCGGTCTTGGCATGCCCGATATTTCAAAATATTACCAAGCTTCAATCTTGACTTTCTTTCTTGACTGGCATCATAATGGTACGCATAAACAATGGGTCAAATTGGAACGCTCTTTCTTCCCTACTTTCGATCCCCGAGGGGAGCTCTTGATCCCTAAGGAATATAGACATCCCTTACCCTCACCCCATCCGGTTCTTAAGAATGTCTTTTACATATGGGACCAGGTAAATTCCTCTAGTGCTTTAATATCGCTTCCATCTCCCTTTTCCTCAGTGTTCCTTCCAACAGCTTCTAAATACTCTCTCCCTTCATCTCAATTCCCGGAATGGTTAAAACCGAAGGAACTCTATCTCAGAGATCTACGTGGTACTTCTGAGATTTTAGAATTCCCCACGCTCCAACAATTATACTCCCTTCCTCCAGGCGAAATCTGGAGATACTTGAGGATAAAACATTACTTATCTCAACCAGAGATTATCTCATGTTTTCAGCACCCTACCTCTGATTTTGAACATCTTCTTACGCCTTCCCCGTCGAGGAAGGATAGATATATTAGTAGACTCTACCTGCTCCTCTCCAAACACAATCTCGGCGAGAAACCTTTATATGCTGTCAAATGGGAGAAGGAACTAGAAAAGACGCTTTCTCCCTTAGATTGGGCCCAGATATGGAAACACACCTTCCACTCTTCTATCTCTACTCATTATATTGAAATGAACTTCAAACTGGTAACACGATGGTACTATACCCCATCCAGACTACACGCAATGAATTCCTCGCTTCCTTCACTTTGTTGGAGATGTAAAATGCACACAGGGACCCTCTCCCACATTTGGTGGGATTGCCCCGTCATCCAACCATATTGGAACAGATGTCTTTCCCATATGGAACGTCTACTCCATACCACCATACCGCCCGACCCAACAACTGTGCTTTTATACTGGAACTTACCAGTTGTTCCGCCACCTCAGAAGACTTTACTGATGTGTATGTTGAACGCGGCCAAAGCTCTTATCCCAATGCGATGGAAGTCGACAATCCCACCCACTTTTGATGAGTGGATAAAGAAGGTGGAAGACCAGATACTATTCACACGTGTGGCTTGGACTCACAGAGGCTTAGACTCGACGCAGCTCTCTCATTGGATAAATAAATGGTTCGAAGCCAGCCTTGAACTCCAGTAACAATTTTTTTTCTCCTTTTTGGTGGTGCCTTTGAATGCGTTCTCGCCCGTCCGTGGTCTGTTCTGTTCTCTGTCTTGTTCTCTCCCGTCTTGTCCATTTCCTCCCCTTCTTCTCTCTTCTTAGTCTGTCGTTTTCCTGTATTACTCCTACTTTCTCCATTCTTCTCTCTTACTTCACAAAACAAATTACGAATCTCTTCCCATATACCCAAGGTTTTTCATCCTTTTCTTCATGACCACATACTTTATTCTACTGACTTTTTATACTTGCGTGTAGACTAAATGTTTTTGGTTCATTATGCCCTTTTATCAAACTTATCTCTGTACTTGGATATTCTATGTTATCCTTCAAATTTTGTTATTGTTATGTAAACACTGTTTGCCTATGAACACAATAAAAATATTTAAACAAAAATCCAATATACTTCTCTCCCGGATAATTTGTTAAACAAATTGCCCCCTCAGGAACCTAAATGTACACGTTCTAATCCTTATACTCTAAAGGATGACGTTCCACACCCAGTAGCCTTAAAGCAGAACTACCACCACTAAAAAACTTGAGCTCCAATAATTCCCCATCTGGAGACTAGCTGCTCAGTAGCGCTAGTCACCAGAACTAT
The DNA here is from genome assembly GCA_037306005.1 of Rhinophrynus dorsalis. NCBI lineage: Eukaryota > Metazoa > Chordata > Amphibia > Anura > Rhinophrynidae > Rhinophrynus > Rhinophrynus dorsalis. The sequence continues at coordinate 576,262 of JBBDGT010000019.1, read as the reverse complement.
TACCTGCAGATGTCACTATGGAAAGATGTCTGCTCTCTGTCCTGCCTGTCAGCCCGGGAACAATGGATAATTCTATTTAACAAGGTAATAATTCTGGTGACTAGCGCTACTGAGCAGCTAATCGCCAGATGGGGAATTATTGGAGTTACAATAGACCGAAATTCTATACTGCAAATATTACTTAGATGTTCATCCATTCTTTCCCTAAGGCTTCTGTTTGTCTTACCCACATACTGCATCTTACATGCAGAGCACGTGAGAAGATATACAACTCCCCTAGAGTCACAATTGATATAACACTTCATATCATATTGTTGTTCAGTGGTGGTGGAGGTAAACAATTTGGAAACTTCCAATAGCCTACAACAACCACACCTATTGCTGCCACACTATATGTTCCTTTCGTAGTTAACCAATGTGTTGTCTAGATATTTATTAGAAACAAAAAGACTTGGCGACAAAGATGTGGAAAGAGTAGGAGCCCACTTGGATACAAATGTACATCCTTCAGATACAATATCTTTTAAACCCTCATCTGTATATAAAAAGGGATGATGTTTTTTTTAAAATCCCTACTACTACTTCGAATTCTACACTGTATGCAGTAGAGAAGATTACCTTGTCTTCATTGTTAACCATTTTCTTATTAGATCTATTCACATCGTAACACAGAAGATCTTCTCTATCATTTTCCTTAGGTTTAGCCAAATCCTTATTAAAAGGGACCAGACAGATGGACCTCAAAAGGGAAAGGCAGAATATCATAATTGACAATTCCTTTTCCTTCATGATCTCCATAGGTAGTACACACCAGAGAGAGGAGCCACCTCCCAGAGAGAGAACAGACCATTTTAAAAAGACTTTCCTCATAACCATCCCCCACTTGTAGACAGAGCTGAAAGAAATAATATAAAGTGGGAGCTGAAATGAATTGAGAATAAAGAAATTATGTGTTTCTTTCAAGTGTCCTGATGATGCACACCAGATAGATAACACAACTCAAACCAGAGAGAAAGTTAAGACATGGCAGCCTGAAAAATCCATTTGACAAACAAGGCATTCCAGATTTTCACGATGTCTTGTGAAGGTATAGATACTTTCCCAGGTGGTGGTCTACATATCTGCTCCTCAAATATCTCAATTAGACTTGTGTGAATCAGTTTGTCCACATTTGGATTTCGGACGAATAAGGGTAATTTGTAGCCATTCAGGCCAGAAGAAAATCTTAGAGCCATTAATTTTTAGAAGCCGAATCCGAGCATAACTAGGCAGAAATTCTTTACAAGATTCGGATATTTGGATGACATTCTCCATGTGGGCACGCACTACTTTCCCTCCCTCTCTAGTCCAATTAGCTTCTTCGTTTCATGATGGGGGTTGGACTAATAACATCACAGACACCCAGACAGCGCCTGCATTTCCTGTTAGTGCGTACTGCATTGTTGGAGCTCAGAGAAAGAAGAAGCAGATAGATAGTGTCCAGAGTTGTGTTGTGTAGGTAGGCAGATAGGCATAGGCAGGCAGCCAGCACTAGTGCCAGTTATTGCCACTGCAAGGGAGATTCACCTTTGTTCCTGTGTAAAATATGACAATTAAAAGTAGGAGTTTTTTTTAAATAATTTGCAGAGTGATAGAATCTCACAGTTGTTTAGGGACTGGGAGGCCTACTACCTTACTGCCACCGCAAGGGAGAATCATCATTGTTCCAGTGTTACATTTTAAAATTCAGCTTAGGAGTTTTCTGTGTACCGACCAGGATTGGCTGATATTCCTGCTCCGTGTACTGACCCGGATTGGCTGACATTCCTGCTCTGTGTACCGACCCGGCCTGGCTGACGTTCCTGCTTTGTGTACCAACCCGGATTGGCTGAAGTTCCTGCTTTGTGTACCGATCCAGCCTGGCTGACATTCCTGCTTCGTGTACTGACCCGGATTGGCTGACGTTCCTGCTCTGTGTGTCTCAGGCCCAGTTCACTACCACGCCTGGTTATCAGGTAGAGGGAACTCTCCGGTACTCTGCCTAGAGCCTGTTAACCCAGTTGGTTGCCTCAACTGCTGCTCTAGCCGTTCAGCTACTGTGACCCACTTCTGCTTCTGTGCCTTGTATCTCGATACCCCTGGGTAGTCGGTATTCCCGGTTGCGAACTGTACTCTTGGCTTGTTACTGCAATCCTACTGAGTTTGGTCTCCTGGGCTCCTCAGTTTGCTTCCACTGCCTAGCAGTCCCATCAAGCCTGAGCGTCTGTTACCCTTGCTGTTTAAATGCACCCCGGGTAGGAGCCATCTCATTGCACAATATACGCTTGGCTAGTTACTGCTCCCTTACTGAGGTTAGTCTCCTGGGCGCCTCAGTTGTCTCTACCACCTGGCAGTTGCCATCTTACCAAGGCGTCCATTAACCACTGTTGCCTAGTGCCGTTATCTGTGGGTCGCAGTTCATGCTGGTTCGGTTTGGCGTCACATTGTTCCTCTGGGTACAGTGATACTGTGCAGTCCGTTAGTCCGTGATTCCATCAGGGCCTCGCTCATCCTTTGTGGCATAGTCGCTATTCTGTCACTCTCCAGTAGGGAGTGCTTCTTGGGCCTCGCTATTAGGGTCTACCAGCCTCCCGGCCTCTTCCTTGTTGTCTCACTGATTTACACGAACTGTATCCTGACTAGTGTCAATATATATATATTTGCTCTGATCTATGTAACATGTGGGTTAATGTTATTCTGTAACCTGTCCTGTGTCAGTATTACGTGTACTATTGCTGGACCCGTGAGGGTTACTTTATTCTGTCTGGTTTCAATAAAACTGTATTTTACAAAACTACCTGCCTCTAAGTGTACTGAAAATCATAACACCAGGTCATACACAGAGCCCAAAGTAATAGAACTGCTATGAACAACAATGCTAGGCCAACTGAGTCAGGACTCAGTCTGCCTTTTAAACCTCTCCACAGGAAGTAGGAGGAGCAGCTCAGAGGGAGAAAGTAGGTAGGGGGAGACTACAGGAAGCAAACACATAAAACAGAGGCCTGCTGCATGCTTGAAGCCTCGTGCCTGTAGATGATGCTGAAGCCAAGGTAAGCTGTAACAGTATGCGTATTTGCTGTATTCATGCATAAATATGTATACAGCTATCTTTAAATGTAAGTGCAATTGTAATTTGTTACTAGTTGTTAGCCTTTTGATAAGGCACTATTGGCACCCCCGTTTGTGGATAGGGCAAGGTTGTTGTTGAATATGGGGTCAACATCATCTTTGTTGACAATGCTGTATGACATCAATTTGTAGTGGTCTATTACTTCAGCTTCCGTCATTCCAAAGATTGTGACCCTTGTGCTGAATATCCTACATCTTTGCAGTCATCTGTCCTCTCTGTGCTGCTCCACAGGTCCCTGTGGCAGCTTTGGCAGCTGTGGGAGATCTGGTTGTGGCAGCTGAGGTGCTTATGCCTGGTCTGGTCCTCCAGGTGGAGATGGGCTTCTGCCTGGCTGGTCAGCCGGAGCATCAGCAGTCGCAACAGGCTGAAGATGTGCAGGTGTGCTTGGGGGTTTCTGGTGCTCCGTAGCCCTCGCTAACCACCTTCTCTGTCTTCTTTGCAGGTATTACAATGGAAACATAATGTTTGTAATCGTTCTCTGAGTGATCTTACTGTAAACACCCCATACCTGAGGACAGCGAGATTTCCCTTTAAGTGTTACAGTTTACAGCTTACCTTGTTTGCAGCCGCATCTACAGGCACGAGGCTTCTAGCATGCAGCAGGCCTCTGTTTTATTTGTTTGTTTCCTGTAGTCTCCTCCTACCTACTTCCTACTTCCTCCCTCTGAGCTGCTCCTCCTACTTCCTGTGGAGGGGTTTAAAAGGCAGACTGAGTCCTGACTCAGTCGCCCTTGCGTTGCTGTTATTTGGTGAAGTACTTGGGCTCTGTGTGTGACCTGGCTATCTACGAGAACCCACTCTGTGTATGACCTGGCTATTTATGAGAACCCGCACTGTGTATGAACCGGTTAAGCAAGAGAACCCTTTCTGTGTATGACCCAGATAAGTACGAGAACCCTCTCTGTGTATGACCCAGCTAAGTACGAGAACCCTCTCTGTGTATGACCCAGTGATCACAAGTATCCCTTACTGTGATCAATGTGTGCTATTGACTTAAGACAGACCACTGTTGTGGACAGAGTGATATTGTGTTCCTGTTCATCGGATCAAAATTGCTGAGCCAATGTTCACAGTGGTCGCCTGTTTCAGTGTTCCAGTCAACGGATCAAGAGTTGGCGTTCCTGTATCCTGCTGAGACTAACAGGGGCTTTGGCCCAGTCTCCCGCATTGTGGTCTAGTGAGAGTCCTACTATTTCTGGTAGTAGCGTCGCCAGCTAGTAACCCTTTGCTTGTTGTACCTCTTATTTAGTGCTGTGATTGATTCTAATAAATATTTTGCATTATATTACTGTACTGTGTTCTGAGCATTCCTGGGTGCCCGTGACAGTACTCAAGGGCCATGAGCTCTGAAGGTGATGGTGGTGCGATTTTCCAAAGCATCCTGGATAGGATGGAGACACTGGGTCAGAGATTGGACCAATTGTCTTTAGCGATTCAGACAGTTTCACAGTGTACTGCAAACCTTGAGCAGATTTGTACACAACTGGTGGCCCCTTCCAATCCCTCCCGGGCACCAGCTCAACCCGCCTCAGTTGACGCAGGCACGGTCAAGAGGCTAACGGGTTCCGCTCAGCTCCCACAGTGGTATGGTGGTGACCCAGATGGTTGCCGTGGTTTTCTGAACCAATTGGGAATATATTTCGAGCTGGTACCATATGCATTCCCAAATGAACGAAGCAAGGTGGGCTTCTTAATTTCTCTCTTAACTGGCTGGGCATTGGCATGGGCCAATCCCTTATGGGAGACCAGTAAGCCAATTGTACATAACTTTTCGGAATTTATTAATTCCTTTAGACATGTTTTTGACAGACCAGGCCGTGTGGTACTGGCTTCCAAACATTTGATGACCCTGCGGCAGGGCATGCGCACAGTGGATGATTATGCCATAGAGTACCGTACTGAGGCGGCTGAGGTGGATTGGAACAATGAGGCACTGATGGCTGTGTTTTTCCAAGGGCTCTGTGATACCATGAAGGATGAGATCGCGGCACGTGACCTTCCTAACGAACTTGATAGATTAATTGATTTCTGTATCCTGATGGATACTAGAATCAGGGAGCATCCTTCATTTAAGATGTACATGCAAAGATCCTCTGGCAAAGGATCAGGCTGTTATTCTGGCCCACCCTATCCTTCGTCGCCTCCCGTGACTCCTAGGTTTGTCCCAGAGGAGATGGAACCCATGCAAGTGGATGCTGTGGTTCGAGGGAGACCGAAGGGTGATGAGTATGCACGCAGACCTCCTGGCGATTCCTCCGCTCTGGTTTCTGACCCACCCTATCCTCCCTCGCCTCCCATGCCTCCTGATCTAGACTCTGAGAGTGCTGAGCCTGCCCTGTTGGGGGTTACCCGATTGTCTCAAGAGGAGAGGGCCTTTAGGAGGAGGGAAGGCCTCTGTTTGTATTGTGGGAGATCTGGACAACTGTTGTGCGCCTTTCCAGTAAGGCCAGACAGACGGTCTGGTGCACAAGCTGGCAGGGGCCAGATGATTGGCAAGATTTCCTTGTTCCGGGAAAATCTTTTGAGTAAACCCATGTTGAAGGCCTGTATCTACTGGGCTAATAAGTCTGTTTCGGTTTCTGCCCTTTTAGATACAGGGGCCGCTGGGTGCTTTATTGATGCAGAATATGTAGCCAGTAATAATATTCCATTATCCCTGTTGGAGTCACCACTGGCAGTGGAGGCCATTGATGACAGACCTTAGCAGCCCTCTCACATCACGCATGAGACTACGTTGATAACTCTAAGAGTGGGAGCCCTGCATATGGAGACATTAAAGTTTGAGGTGATTAATTCTCCACATCATGCTCTTGTTTTGAGTTTCCCATGGGTGCAAAAGCACAATCCTAGGATGGACTGGCAAACGTGCGAGGTCCTATCATGGCCTCAGTCCTGTAACAAGTCTTGCCTATCTTGTCCTGTGAGAGCTACCATTACCTTGAAGTCTCTTCTTCCGGAGGAATACTCTTCTTTATTGATGTGTTCAGTGAAAATCAGACTGAGGCACTGCCTCCCCACAGACCCTATGATTGTGCCCTAGAGTTACTGCCTGGCTCAATGCCTCCTAAGGGTCGTGTGTATCCATTGTCTGTGGAGGAGAATAAGGCTATGGAAGAGTATGTGTCCGATGCATTGGCCAGAGGCATTATCCGGAAATCCACATCTCCTGCTGGTGCTGGATTTTTTTTTGTTAAGAAAAAGGATGGGGAGTTGCGTCCTTGTATTTATTTCCGTGGCTTAAACAAATTGCTGGTGAAAAACGCTTATCCCATCCCATTGATCACTGAGCTTTTTGATTGAGTGAAGGGATCTAAGATCTTTACTAAGTTGGATCTAAGGGCGGTGTACAATTTGGTACGCATTAAAGAGGGACATGAGTGGAAGACAGTGTTTAATACTCAAAGTGGGCATTATGAGTATCTGGTGATGCCTTTTGGCTTGTGTAATGCTCCAGCTGTCTTCCAGTAACTGATTAATGATGTTCTGAGAGAGCTCCTGCAGAGTTGTGTGATGGCATATCTGGACGATATCCTCATACATTCCCCGACTCTGGAGACGCATCAAGCAGATGTTTCAAAGGTGTTAAGCCTGCTACGGGAGATTAAGCTGTTTTGCAAGTTGGAGAAATGCTAGTTTCACAAGCCGCAAGTGACGTTCTTGGGTTATATCATTTCTGCCGCTGGATTCGCCATGGATCCTTTGAAGTTGTCGGCAGTTCTTAATTGGCCTCGTCCTATGGGCCTTAAGGCAATCCAGTTCCTGGGATTCGCCAATTATTATCGAAAATTTATCAAGAATTTTTCTTCCATTGTCAAACCCCTTACGGAAATTACTTGCAAAGGGTCTAAAACCACTGAGTGGTCTCAAGAAGCGATTGATGCATTTGAGAACTTAAAGAAGGCTTTTGCTACTGCCTTTGGTTAATTCTGACCCCTCCTTACCGATTACACTGGAGGTGGATGCCTCAGAGATAGGCGTGGGTGTCTTGTTGTCACAGCGCTGTGCTCCAGGAGAAGCCCTTCGCCCATGTGGGTATTTTTCGAGGAAGTTGTCTAAAGCATAGAGACTGTACCAGATTGGTGACAGAGAGTTATTGGCAATTGTGTTGGCCTTAAAGGAGTGGAGACATCTATTGGAAGGTACAAAAACTCCCATTTTGATTTTGACAGATCATAAAAATTTGATTTATCTGTCTGAAGCTAAGCGCTTATCTGCAAGACAGGCTCGATGGGCACTATTCCTGTCTCATTTTAACTTTGTGGTTTCGTACCTTCCTGGATCTAAAAACATTCGGGCTGACGCATTATCTCGGCAGTTTTGCTCTCCCTTGAGGGAGGAGGATCAGCCCTCTCTGGTCATTCCTGCTGACCGTATTTTGGCTACGATCCGTACTTGCATGACTTCTCCTTTTGGGTGAGGAGATTTTGGCTGCTCAGGGTGCCACCCCAGTTGAGAGACCCGAGGGTCGTTGCTTTGTGCCAGCGCAATTTCGTATTCAGTTGCTTGAGACTTATCATGCCTCAAAAATTGCTGGACATATTGGTCGAGACCAGTTGATTTGGTCTTTGTCACGAGTTTTCTGGTGGCCAAGTTTAAGGGCCGATTGTGCTGCTTTTACGGCAGCTTGCACCACATGTGCTCAAAACAAATCTCCCAGACAGCTGCCTGTGGGTCTGCTTCAACCAGTGGCCAATGGGGAACGCCCCTGGTCACCTTTATCAATTGATTTCATGGTTGAACTTCCACGCTCCATGGGATGTACAGTGATTTTGATGATAGTGAACAAGTTTTCAGAGATGGCTCATTTTGTGCCACTTAAGGGATTACCTTCTGCCACGGAACTGGCAGTGATTTTTGCCAGAGAAGTCTTCCGTTTACATGGTATCCAATCAAGCCTTAGAGCAGTTTCTCCGATGTTACATTTCTGACCATCATGACAATTGGGCCGAGTTGTTGCCATGGGCAGAGTTTGCTCGAAACTGTGCAGTAAACTCCTCGACTAGGAGTTCCCCATTTTTGATTAATTATGGGTTCCAACCCTCAGTGTTGGCCGAGTATTTTCAAGCGCAATCCATGCCGGCTCTGGATTTGCATTTATGAGCCCTCCAGTCTTCCTGGGTAAAGGTGCAGCAAACCTTACGTGGGTCCATGTTGCGGCAAAAACAGCAGGCGGATCATAGAAGGTTGCCGGCTCCCCACTTTCAGGTAGGAGACAGAGTGTGGCTGTCTTCCCGTAATCTGCACCTGAAAGTTCCATGTGGCAAGCTTGCTCCTAGATTCATTGGGCCGTTACGTGTATTACGTAAGATTAATCCAGTTGCTTACGCTTTGGAGTTGTCAGCCAGTATGCGAATACACAATGTGTTCCATGTGTCTCTGCTTAAGCCCTTGGTCTGCAACCGGTACACGACTGTTCCTGTTCAGCCTGCTCCTGTGAGAGTTGCAGCTCACAAGGAATTTGAAGTACAAAACATTATGAACTCCCGGTTGGTTCGAGGGCGCTCACAGTATTTGATCCATTGGAAGGGATATGGTACAGAGGAGCGTTCCTGGGTTTCAGCTGATGATGTGCACGCTCCTGTTTTGGTACGCAAATTCCATGTGAAGTTCCCTGACAAACCCCGGCCGGTTCCGCGAAGGAGGGGCCTTTGAGGGGGAGGTACTGTTACAGTTTACAGCTTACCTTGTTTGCAGCAGCATCTACAGGCGCGAGGCTTCTAGCATGCAGCAGGCCTCTGTTTTATCTGTTTGTTTCCTGTAGTCTCCTCCTACCTACTTCCTACTTCCTCCCTCTGAGCTGCTCCTCCTACTTCCTGTGGAGGGGATTAAAAGGCAGACTGAGTCCTGACTCAGTCGCCCTTGCGTTGTTGTTATTTGGTGAAGTACTTGGGCTTTGTGTGTGACCTGGCTATCTACGAGAACCCACTCTGTGTATGACCTGGCTATTTATGAGAACCCGCACTGTGTATGACCCAGATAAGTATTAGAACCCTCTCTGTGTATGACCCAGCTAAGTACGAGAACCCTCTCTTTGTATAAAAAGAGTATCACGAGTATCCATTACCGTGATCAATTTGTGCTATTGGCGTAAGACAGACCACTATCGTGGACAGAGGGTCTGATTGGTGACTACAGGCTTGAGTCACAGGGTCTTGATATAGTGACTGCAGGCTTGAGTCACAGGGTCTGGTGTAGTGACTGCAGGTGTGAGTCACAGGGTTCCGTGTGGTGGCTGCAGGCGTGAGCCACAGTTTATTTATATGTGATTGCAGGAGTGAGTTACAGGGGACCGATATAGTGACTGCAGGCAGAGTCACAGGGTCTTTTAGCGGTGACTGCAGGCATGGGTCACCGGGTTGCTGCAAAGGTGTGGTGTTGCTGGTTTGACTGATTGCAAGCGTGGGTCAGTTCTCCAGTCCAGCAGTCCTTGTGTTCCTGTTCATCGGATCAAGATTGCTGAGCCAGTGTTCACAGTTGTCGCCTGTTCCAGTGTTCCAGTCGACGGATCAAGAGTTGGCGTTCCTGTATCCTGCTGAGACTAACAGGGGCTTCGGCCCAGTCTCCCGCATTGTGGTCTAGCGAGAGGCCTACTATTTCTGGTAGTAGTGTCGCCAGCTAGTAACCCTTTGCTTGTTGTACCTCTTATTTAGTGCTGTGATTGATTCTAATAAATATTTTGCATTATATTACCGTACTGAGTTCTGAGCATTCCTGGGTGCCCGTGACATTAAGACAGTGGTGGGGTGTTGTCCAGTTGCGGTCCTTAGGTATGGGGGAACCAATGGGAATGTGTCTGTAGTCCAGGTAAGTGTATGCTGGTGTGGCTGTTGTTGTTTGAGTGTGTTTGGTGCAATTGCTGTTTACCTGTCATGTGCATGTGTGATGTGTCCCGGTGCACCTTGGCTCTCCATTGGATACTGATGTTGCACAGGGAGGCTTGGGTTGCTTAGTGATTGCCAGGTGTGCATATTGTGTTGTGTGTACATATCTGTTGGTATGTGTTAACCCCAAAATGCCAGGGTATGGTTCCAGAGATTGTTTGAGATTGATTTGTCAGGTATCCTTTTCAAAGGTCGCCCACTATTGGGCGACTGACAAATCAGTGCATTAACATGTAGTGTTAGTGTAGGTTGTTTGTTCTGGGAGTGTGTGTAATTAATTAAGGGTGGGGGTTTGTGAACAATCACCTGTGTAGGCCTGTATAAATCTAGGTACAAGACTCACAGAGCTTACTCACAAATAGAGTGTGCTCGTTACTAAGTGCTCTGTTTGTGAAACACAGCAGTTGGTGCAACACAGGAGTTAGAAGAACAAAGGTAAATTAATTGATTACATTTTTAAGAACTCACATTTGCACCATACATGATGAGCAAGCTTGGAGATCTAACTCAGTGCACATTTTGCCATATGTATGCATGCTTGGAACAGCAGTTCCAGGGTCCATACTGCTGTGGCAAGTGTGAGCAAGTGGCCTTTCTAGAAGCTCAGATTGGAGCTCTAGAGAGTAATATTTCAACACTAAGAAATATTGACAACCTTGAAAGGAGTCTCTTGCTAACTGAGCAGAGTCTAGCTGGATCACCTAGCAAAGAGGGAGAAGATCAGGTAGAAGGGACCCAGGCACATAGTTGGGTGACAGTTAGAAGTGGATGCAGTAGGGGAGGGAAGAGGAAGAGGGCAGCCAGTCCTGAGTTTTTCCATCCCAACAAATTTGCCCATTCAAGTGAAGATGTTTGGGAGGCAAACCCAGAAGTGGAATTGCTGGAGAAGACTGTTCCCCCTAACAGCAGGGATAACAGCTCATCTAGCACAGAGGGGATTAAGAGGAAAGTGAAGCTTAGGTAGGTCGTGGTGGTATGGGACTCTATTATTAGGGGAACAGATAGGGTAATCTGTGTCTCTGATCACAGCAAACAAATGGTTTGCTGTCTTCCGGGTGCCTGGGTTCGGCATGTTGCAGACAGGGTGGACAGATTATTGGGAGGAGCTGGAGAGGATCCAGCTGTTTTGGTGCATATTGGTACAAATGACAAAGTAAGAGGAAGGTGAAGAGTCCTAAAAGGTAATTTTAGGGAGTAAGATTAGGATCTGGACCTCCAAGGTAGTATTCTCAGGGATACTACCTGTGCCATGAGCTACACCAGAGAGACAGCGGGAGATTAGGGAGTTCAATGCATGGCTGAAGTCTTGGTGTAAGAAGGAGGGCTTTGGGTTTTTAGAGCACTGGGCTGATTTTGCTTTGCGGTACAATCTCTATAGTAGGGATGGATTGCACCTGAATGCAAGAGGGTCTCAAGTGCTTGGGGAGAGGATTAGTAGACGGTTGGAGGTGATTTTAAACTAGGAAGGGGAGGAGGGGCCAATAAATACTGGGCTAGATAGTATAGAAAGGGAAGGTGATGTAGTTAATAACCAGGTGGGTGGATCTGGGGGCAGGGTTAGTACAGATGATAGGGAGAAGCCTATAAACCACATTAAAATTAAATCACAAATAGAACATAGCAGTGGCATAAATCGTATGCTTGAAAATGCCAGAAGTTTAACTGGTAAAATAGGGGAATTGGAGCTGGTAGCTGAAATCGAAAACTATGACTTGATAGGCATAACAGAAACATGGTGGGATGACACACATGATTGGTCAATCAATTTGGAGGGCTACATGTTATTTACAAAAGATAGGTCAAACAAAGGAGGTGGTGGGGTCTGTCTGTATGTCAAACCAGCATTATTGCCTCATTTGCGGGAAGATATATGTGATGACAGTAGTGAATATATGGAATCCCTGTGGGTTGAAATAGTCACTGGGGGTAAAACTGCCCAGAAAATATTAGTGGGTATTTGTTATAAATCACCAAACATTGGTGACCTTGAAGAATCACAGCTATTAATGCAAATAGAAAAGGCTTCTCAAATAGGAAGAACTATAATTATGGGGAATTTTAATTATCCAGAAATAGACTGGAAGAATGGAACAGCTAATTCTGCTAAAAGCAGTAAGTTTCTGAACTTGTTGAATGACAATTTTTTGTCTCAGCTAGTGCAGACCTCAACCAGAGGGGATGCGTGTCTGGATCTGGTAATAACTGACAATGAAGAACTTATCTCTAACATCCAAGTAAGGGAGCACTTGGGAAATAGTGACCATAACATGGTATCATTTGAGATTAATTCAAAAAAGCAATTTGGTGTGGGTTCCACCAAAACACTGAATTTTAAAAAGGCCAACTTTAGCAGGTTTAATTCATCCCTTGGTCTCGTTGCTAACCAGTAAAGTAATTCATGGAATAAATAACAAGAAAGCGGCATTTAAACATTATAAAGCTGAGGGATCAGCAGAGGCATTTGCAGAATACAAAAATGCCAACATAACCTGTAAAAAGGCTATTAAATTAGCTAGAATGGAGAATGAAAAAAAATATTGCTAAGGAGAGCAAGAGCAACCCAAAAAATCTTTAAATACATTAATGGCAAAAAATTAAAGTCTGATAATGTTGAGTCCTTGTTATCTGAAATGGGTGAGATGGTCAAGGGGGACAGAGAGAAGGCAGATATTTTAAATAATTTCTTTTCTTCTGTTTTTAGCAAGGAAGACGCAATGGACAAGAATCTGCAAACTACTTTTACAGAACAGTCACAGCAAGCATGGGACTGGCTAACACAAGAAAAAGTGTTAAAACAATTGAATGGTATTAAGGTAGACAAAGCTCAGGGGCCAGATGGTATACACCCACTGGTACTTAAAGAGCTAAGCCAGACCCTGGCCAGACCGTTATATTTGATTTTCAGGGATTCTTTTGTTTCAGGTATGGTACCCATGGATTGGCGTAAAGCAGATGTGGTGCCCATATTTAAAAAGGGATCAAAGTCACAGCCAGGAAATTACAGACCTGTAAGCTTGACATCTGTGGTAGGGAAGCTGTTTGAAGGGTTGCTAAGGGAATATATTCAAGAATTCAGCTGGAACAGGAATATCATTAGCAGGAGCCAACATGGCTTTGCGAAAGACAGGTCTTGTCAAACTAACTTGATCGCATTTTATGAAAAAGTGAGTAAAAATATAGATGCGGATGCGGCGGTTGAAGTGATCTATTTAGACTTTGCCAAGGCATTTGATACGGTTCCACACAGGTGGTTACTGTAAAAATTAAATAAAATAGACCTAGAGGAAAACGTTTGTGTGTGGATTGGAAATTGGCTGAAAGAACGCAAAGAGTGGTAGTAAATGGCAAGTTCTCCAACTGGATAAACGTGATAAGTGGAGTACCTCAGGGATCTGTCCTGGGTCCTCTTCTTTTTAATTTGTTTATTAATGACCTCCCAGAGGGCAAAGGGAGTCATGTATCAGTGTTTACCGATGACACAACATTAGGTAAGGTAATAAAGTCTGAACAGGATGTGTCTTCATTACAAGAGGATTTGGAAAAATTGAGTAACTGGGCAGGCAAATGGCAAATGAGATTCAATATAGACAAGTGTAAAGCTATGCATATGTAACATATAGTTTAAATGGTGTTTCTCTGTGGAAATCTACTAATGAAAAGGATTTGGGAGTAATGGTAGACAATAGACTTAGCAGTAGCATGCAGTGCCAGCTGGTAGCTGCAAAGGTCAATAAGATATTGGCATGTATTGAAAGGGGTATTGACTCAAGGGAGGAAGATATTATTATGCCTCTTTACAGGTCCATGGTAAAACCCCACCTAGAATATGCTGTTCAATTCTGGGCGCCTTTTCTGAAAAAGGACATTATGGAACTAGAGCGAGTTCAGAGGAGGGCTACAAAACTAGTAAGGGGAATGGAACGTTTTAGTTATGAGGAAAGGCTAGAAAAGATAAACTTGTACACACTAGAAAAACAGCGTCTTAGAGGGGATATGATAACACTATATAAATCTGTTCAGGGCCCATACAAAGGGTTCTCCAAAGACCTGTTCATTAAGAGAACAGTACAAAGGACAAGGGGCCACCTGCTCAGACTTGAGGAAAGGAGATTTCATCTACAACAGCGGAAGGGTTTATTTACAGAAAGGACAATAAAGGTATGGAATTCACTTCCTGAGGAGGTGGTGCTATCAAATACATTAGATACCTTTAAAAAGGTATCTCACTTTGCGGTAAGTCCTACTCTAATACACCTATAAAGACCCTATCTGAATTAAAATTAAAATTAAAAACAGACATTCTCTGAACACCTTTTTATAGGTGTATTAGAGTAGGACTTACTGCAAAGTGAGATACCTTGGCGTTGGTGGTAAGCTTACACACGGATTGGCCAATTTGTGGAACTAAATTTTCACTTATTTTCACTTAGATTTACTAAGAGTTATTACAAATGCTAAATACAGGGCACTTATGTTCACAGTATGTAGAGGAGCGCAGGACTGTCTTTTTTGTATGTGTTTTCACTTTTGGGTTTAGGCCTAATGTTAGGGGGACTGGAGAACCCTCTCATTCCTTGCTGCTATCTATATTTCAAACTTTATTCTTATATTAAATTATAATATGATATGGATATTTTATGGTGAGTAAGCGCTGTGAGCTTTCTTCTCTTTTCTACCTTTAAAAAGGTCCTGGATACTTATTTAAAAGAGCAGAACATAGAGGGCTATGTACGTTAGTATTGGGATTAATATTTAGTTAGTGCTTGTTGATCCAAGGAGAAATCTGATTACCATTTGGCTCAAAATAATAAAGAAAAAATCATTGTGAGAAGCGCACGTACCACACCAACTCCACAAAAGGACCAAAGATTGAATCATAAGTTAAATATAGCTCAAGCTTCCGCTTCAATCTCACAATTATTTTTTTCTTTATTATTTTGAGCCTTGGACAGTGAGGGGGAGGAGAGCGGGAGTACACACAGGTAATACAGACACATCAGCAACGCTTAAGCCCTTTTGATACGGGCGAGACTGCCATGTCGCTTTTCATTCCGGTGACATGTTTAATGCTCCTTTTACTTGCTCCCCCAGTAGTGGGCAACATTTTCATGGTGAAGCCAAGCCCTGGTTTCTCTGTGGATTGATGGGTTGCTGTTGGTTGTCCAGCACTTCTGTGTAGTCTATACACATTTGCTGGGTGGTTCCCTGGTATTACAGCGGTTATTTTTGACTTTGATGTAATTATGCACTGTGTTGTGTGAGCTGTTTGTTGCCTGCTTGTGATTTTTCAACCTTTGTTATGGGCTGTACGTCAAATTGACGCAGGATTAGTGTGAGTTAATGTATCTGTATATCGTGCATTGTCACTCACCACACAGTAATGATTCGCTCATGGGTAGAGCTGTTCCATTACTCTAAAATGGGCAAAATATTACCAGCCATTGTATTTTTTGTCACACATTAGCAATTCATAGCATGGGTTATTGGATGGCTTACTTTGCTTTCAAAACTACTGTCAGCCATTTGTTTTCTTTTAATCAGAGAGAAATGGATCAAGCTCCTAGTTGTAAATTTAGGTGGGCATTATAGAATCCCTACAGGAGATTTGATATATTCTCTGTTAGTTCTGGTATGGTTCCATTTTCCTTTGCATCAAGAACCTCAGTTGTGACATTGGTGGAGGTGGAGAGTTGCAAACATCCTGGGGTTTACATCTGGAGTATGATATATACTCAGAGGCAGTATCAGTAGCCTCTAAGCCATGCAAGTACTATCCAAAATGGCACAGGGCTAAGGTGATGGTATGGGGAGAACTTTACATATTACACTTGTTTATCCTTTTGGTTACTTCAGTTTGGACCACTGGTACCCATACCAGTTAAAACTAGCTTTCAAAGAACCCCGTCATCAGTTATACAAGGGACTCTATTGGACTGTTTCTGGATGTTTGTAAATATATTGGTTTTTTATAGTCTTTATATTGTGTGGTGCTCTTTTCAGTTGACCTCTGGGGACTGTACAGAGTAGTCCATAAGGGAGCCAACTCAGTTGTGATTTGATGCATATAACCTCCTTCGCCCATGTAATAAATTTATTTGCGACTAAATTCCACAGAGAAGTCTGAGATATGCAAAATATCGCTCACAAAATCTGTGCAGATTTTAAAACAATCTGCCCCATCACCAGCTTAAAATGGAGGTCACTACCAGATGGAATAACACCTTGTACATGCTAGAACATTTGTATTAGCAGAATTAGGCCAGTAGCAGTATGCAATGCAAAATAAGCTTTAGAGGGGATATCTTCATCACCTAGTCAGTGGAAACTAATGTGTAATGTACTGGTAAAATGTGAAAAAAGCCTCCCTGCTGGTAGTGATGTTGGGGAAGGAATTAGTGAGATGCTCCCAAGTATATATTTATTGCAGAAAGAATTGAGGAGCATGACTAACAGAATCTTACAATAATCACAATGCAGACATGAACCAGCTAGTCAGTGAGTAGCTTGTAACAATATTTTCCACATTACTGGACCTCTGCTTGAAACATAACAATTCTGAATTTGTGCCAAGTTGTGAGCAGCATTTCTCTGAGAAATCAGATTCTGTGAAAGAATGTAAAGAGATGCTTACAGACAGAGTAGAAGGTTGCATTGTGGAGGATGAGAGAGATAAAGGCAGGACCAAAAAAGTAGTTGAAAACATAGTGAAAAAGAATTAAGCAAAGGTTTTATGCCATCGGCAACAACAACAACATTCCAACAACATTCCAACAGCTCGGAACATATTATCATCATCACAAAAAGGAATTCATGTTCCTCAGGGGTGCAATCTAACATCTGATGTTGTGGTGGAAATTCTCTATGGAATTTGTGGTTAAATGATACACATGAACAGGACAGCTATATGTGGCCAGCACTGACGCATATTTCTGTGGAATTCCTTAGCTGCCCAAAACCAAGTGTGTTACATAGTTACATAGTTACATAGTTACATACATAGTAATTTAGGTTGAAAAAAGACTTGCGTCCATCCAGTTCAACCCTTTTCCTATTCCTGTTTACCATCGCTGACCCAAAAGAAGGCATCTGACTCCAAATGGCAATCAGATTTCTCCCTGGATCAACAAGCCCTAACTAAATATTAATCCCAATACTAACGTGCATAGCCCTCTATATTATGCTCTTTTAGATAAGTATCCAGGCCCCTTTTAAAGGCATCTAATGTATTTGATAGCACCACCTCCTCCGGAAGTGCATTCCATACCTTTATTGTCCTTACTGTAAAGAAACCCTTCCGCTGTTGTAGATTAAATCTCCTTTCCTCAAGTCTAAGCGGGTGGCCCCTTGTCCTGTGTACTGTTCTGTTAATGAACAGGTCTTTTGAAAGCCCTTTATATGGGCCTTGAACATATTTATATAGTGTTATCATATCCCCTCTAAGACGCCGTTTCTCTAGTGTGTACAAGTTTAACTTTTCTAGCCTCTCTTCATAACTAAAACTTTCCATTCCCCTTACTAGTTTTGTAGCCCTCCTCTGCACTCTCTCTAGTTCTATAATGTCCTTTTTCAGAAAGGGCGACAAGAATTGAACAGCATATTCTAGGTGGGGTCTTACCATGGACCTGTAAAGAGGCATAATTATATCTTCCTCCCTTGAGTCAATACCCCTTTTAATACATGCCAATATCTTATTGGCCTTTGCAGCTGCCAGCTGGCACTGCATGCTACTGCTAAGTCTATTGTCTACCATTACTCCTAAATCCTTTTCCTTAGTAGATTTCCCCAGAGAAACACCATTTAAACTATATGTTGCATTTTTATTATTATACCCAAAATGCATAACTTTACACTTGTCTATATTGAATCTCATTTGCCATTTGCCTGCCCTGTTACTCAATTTGTCCAAATCCTCTTGTAATGAAGATTATTATTATTATTATTATTATTATTATTATTCTTTATTTATATAGCGCCAACTAATTCCGCAGCGCTGTACAATTGGGGAATAGACATACAGAGGTATTAAATAGTAAATAGAAGACACATCCAGTTCAGACTTTATTACCTTACTTAATTTTGTGTCATCGGCAAACACTGATACATGGCTTCCTATGCCCTCTGGGAGGTCATTAATAAACAAATTAAAAAGAAGAGGACCCAGGACAGATACCTGAGGCACTCCACTTATCACATTTATCCAACTGGAGAACTTGCCATTTACTACCACTCTTTGCATTCTATCTTTCAGCCAATTTCCAATCCACACACAAACATTTTCCCCTAGTCCTATTTCATTCAATTTGTACAGTAACCTCTTGTGCGGAACTGTATCAAATGCCTTGGCAAAGTCTAAATAGATCACGTCAACCGCCGCTCCCTCATCTTTATTATTACTTACTTTTTCATAAAATTCGATCAAGTTCATTTGACAAGACCTATCTTTCACAAAGCCATGTTGGCTATTGCTAATGATATTCCTGTTCCAGCAGAATTCTTGAATATATTCCCTTAGCAACCTTTCAAACAACTTCCCTACCACAGATGTCAAGCTTACGGGTCTGTAGTTTCCTGGCTGGGACTTTGATCCCTTTTTAAATATGGGCACCACATCTGCTTTACGCCAATCCATGGGCACCATACCAGAAATAAAAGAATCCCTGAAAATCAGATATATCGGTCTGGCCAGGGTCTGGCTTAGCTCTTTAAGTACCCGTGGGTGTATACCATCTGGCCCCAGAGCTTTGTCTACCTTGACACCATTCAATTGTTTTAACACTTTTTCTTGTGTTAGCCAGTCCCATGCTTGCTGTGCCTGTTCTGTAAAAGTAGTTTGCAGATTCTTGTCCAATGGGTGTTCCTTGGTAAAAACAGAAGAAAAGAAATTATTTAAAATATCTGCCTTCTCTCTGTCCCCTTTGACCATCTCACCCGTTTCAGATAACAAGGACCCAACATTATCAGACTTTAATTTTTTGCCATTAATGTATTTAAAGAATTTTTTTGGGTTGCTTTTGCTCTCCTTAGCTATATTTTTTTCATTCTCCAGTCTAGCTAATTTAATAGCCTTTTTACAGGTTTTGTTGACATTTTTGTATTCTGCAAATGCCTCTGCTGATCCCTCAGCTTTGTAATGTTTAAATGCTGCTTTCTTGTTATTTATTTCATGAATTACTTTACTGGTTAGCCACATTGGTTTTAATTTGCTTCTTTTGTATTTGTTTCCAACAGGGATAAATTTATATGTGTATGTTATTTTGAAGGCATTCCACTTACCTTCTGTGTTTTTTCCTGAAAATATTTTATCCCAGTCAACGAGACCAAGGGATGAATTAAACCTGCTAAAGTTGGCCTTTTTAAAATTCAGTGTTTTGGTGGAACTCATATCAACTTGTTTTTTTTAATTAATCTCAAACGATACCATGTTATGGTCACTATTCCCCAAGTGCTCCCTTACTTGGATGTTAGAGATAAGTTCTTCATGGTCAGTTATTACCAAATCCAGACATGCATTCCCTCTGGTTGAGGTCTGCACTAGTTGTGACAAAAAATTGTCATTCAACAAGTTCAGAAACTTGCTGCTTTTAGCAGAGTTAGCTGTTCCATTTTTCCAGTCTATTTCTGGATAATTAAAATCCCCCATAATTATAGTTCTCCCTATTTGGGAAGCCTTTTCTATTTGCATTAATAGCTGTGTTTCTTCAAGGTCACCAATGTTTGGTGGTTTATAACAAATACCCACTAATATTTTCTGGGCAGTTTTACCCCCAGTGACTATTTCAAACCACAGGGATTCCACATGTTCACTACTGTCATCACATATATCTTCCCGCAATTGAGGCAATAATGCTGGTTTGATATACAGACAGACCCCACCACCTCTTTTGCTTGACCTATCTTTTCTAAATAACATGTAGCCCTCCAAATTGATTGACCAATCATGTGTGTCATCCCACCATGTTTCTGTTATGCCTATCAAGTCATAGTTTTCAATTTCAGCTACCAGCTCCAGTTCCCCTATTTTACCAGTTAAACTTCTGGCATTTGCAAGCATACAATTTATGCCACTGCTGTGTTCCATTTGTGATTTAATTTTGATGTGGTTTATAGGCTTCTCCCTATCATCTGTACTAACCCCGCCCCCAGATCCTCCCACCTAGTTATTAACTACATTGCCTTCCCTTTCTATACTATCTATCCCAGTATTTATTGGCCCCTCCCCCCCCTTCCTAGTTTAAAATCTCCTCCAACTGTCTAGTAATCCTCTCCCCAAGCACTTGAGACCCTCTTGCATTCAGGTGCAATCCATCCCTGCTATAGAGATTGTACCCCAAAGCAAAATCTGCCCAGTGCTCTAAAAACCCAAAGCCCTCCTTCTTACACCAAGACTTCAGCCATGCATTGAGCTCCCTAATCTCCCGCTGTCTCTCTGGTGTAGCGCATGGCACAGGTAGCATCTCTGAGAATACTACCTTGGAGGTCCTGTTCCTAATCTTACTGCCTAAATCCCTAAAATTACCTTTTAGGACTCTCCACCTTCCTCTAACTTTGTCATTGGTACCAATATGCACCAAGACAGCTGGATCCTCTCCAGCCCCTCCCAATAATCTGTCCACCCTGTCTGCAACATGCCGAACCCGGGCACCCGGGAGACAGCAAACCATTCGGCTACTGCGATCAGAGCCACAGATTACCTTATCTGTTCTCCTAATAATAGAGTCATCTACCACCACAACCTGCCTAGGCTTCACTTTCCTCTGGATTCCTTATGTGCTAGAGTAGCTGTTATCCCGGCTGTTAGGGAGAACAGTCTTCTCTAGCAATCACACTTCTGGGTCTGCTCCACATCATCGTCACTTAAATTAACAAATCTTCTGCCCTCTTCCTCTTCCTTCCCTCGTTGCAACCACTTCTACCTTTCACCCAGCTATGTGCCTGGTTCCCTTCTAGCTGATCTCCTCCCTCTTTGCTAGGTGACCCAGCTAGACTCTGCTCCGTTAGCAAGAGACTCCTCTCAAGGTTGTCAATGTCTCTCAATGTTGCAATATGACTCTCTAGAGCTCCAATCTGAGCTTCTAGAAGGTGGTGTGCAGTTAGAGCTGGTTGTCAGTGCTGCTGTTATATTGTTAATTAATTTAGGACATTATTATCAAGCAGCAGTATTGGTAAACTTGCATTTCTAAAAATAATAATATCAAAGTATTTTACCAGAAAGGATACACTGAGATTGTCTCTCATTTTCAAGTATGTCCTGGGGGTATAGATATTATTGTCAATAAGATTTTATTAAATTTTAAATGTAAATACAGATACAGATTTAGAAAATAGAAAGAAAAATAAAAAGAACCACGGGGGGGGAAGGGTACAGAAAAAAGAAAAAGGAGGGGGGGAGGAGGAAGGAGGGAATGGGGTAACAGGAGACACAGGTATAATAGCACAAACATGGGTAAGCACATCAGCAATCCCAGTGGGGGGCCCAGTCGACCCGCTGTAATCAACATCGAGCCACCCAAGCCACTCTAGGAAACCACCTATCCACCCGTGCCACCATGCCCGACACAGGCGGGGGGGAGAGGAAGAAACCCCCAACCCCACTGACATATAACAACTACAAGCATATAAATGATCCACGTCCCTCAGTGAACCAGGCGCAAGAACTCAGGGCTCTCCAGGAACATCAACCAGGGGAGCCACATCTCTGTATACCGATCCACCTCCCTCCCAGAGGACGAACCCAGCTCCATCATCACCCTCAGCTCTTCCACCTTCTCCACCAATGCAGTGAGGCCAGGCGGAGTCCGCTCCCTCCAGTGGAGAGGGATCAGGCCATTAGCCGCAACCAATAGCTGGGACAGCAGCGAGTGTTTATATTTGGAAGGGCTAAGTTTGGTGTGGTGCAAAAGCAAGCATACAGGTTCAAAGTCCGGAGGGTCATGGAGTACATGGCGGAGGACACCGTAAACCGATACCCAGAAAGGAGCAATCAACGGACAATCCCACCAGATATGTAACAAACTCCCCAGGGCCTGTCGACAGCGCCAGCACTGACCGTCACTAGAGGGATCGTATCTCTGCTGAGCTAACGGAGTCAAGTACCACCGAGAGAGCAATTTGTAAGCAGATTCCTGTAGCTTGTAAGGTACATAATTTGCTCCCACTGCTTAGGAGAAAGAGAGATACCCAGATCCGTCTCCCACTTTCCCACAAAAGTGGGGAGGTCTACTGGGCCATTGGTCAGCAGTCCCAGGTATAGACGTGAAACCCCGTGTCTCGAGGGTGCAGTCTGCAAGCATGCTTTCTCGAAAAACGACAAGGGTCTGCATATCTGGTGCTGCTGAGCGATGGAAGCCACATACCGCCGTAGCCGGTAGTAGTGAAATTCATCCAGAAATGTGGGCTGATCCACACCTAAAACCTCAGTTAATGGCAGCAATCGACCACCCGACATGACCTGAAACAAATGAGAATGTGGCATCATCCCCGGGGGAAACACGCCGCTGCCTCCAATTCCAGAAGAGAACTCAGGATTATGATGTAAGGGGGTCATGGGCGAGGGAAAGGAAGTCAAGGAATGCTTGAGAGCTGTCGAAGTCCAAACCTGTAGCGTAGCCCGAATAAGGGGGCACTGACGTATCCCTGAGTCACGTCTATCCGGTCGCAGCAAGAGCGCTGCCTGAAGCACCCCGGCAGTCCAATGTAAGTCAATGTCAACCCACTGCTTGTGTCCCTGTGCCACCATCCACTCCACAATACGGAGCAAGTGGCATGCCTGATAATATAGTTTAAAATCAGGCAGAGCCATGCCACCATGCCGTTTAGGCAAGTGTAACTGGGTCAGCCGTATCCTCGGCCTACGTCCATGCCAAACATAATTCAATACCACCATCCGCAGCGAGGTGAAAAACAAGCGTGGGAGAGCAATAGGTACAGTCTGAAAAAGGTACAAGAGACGTGGCAACAGATTCATCTTCACCACATTCACTCTTCCTGACCACGTGATATGCGGCAAGGTCCATCTCCTCAAATCAGTATGAACATTATTAAGCAAAGGCTGAAAATTAGCCGCATACAGGCCTGCTAGGTCGGGCGTAAGCCAAACCACCAAGTACTTGAGCCGACCCACACACCATTTGTATGGGAAGGAACTCACAAGACCAGCCCCCATGTCCTCCGGCACCGAAACATTCAGAATCTTGGACTTGCTCATGTTGACTTTCAAGTTAGCAATGGAGCTATAAACCGCGAGCTCGCGTTGTAATGAGGGTAATGAGACAGCGGGGTTGGATAACAGGAAGAGCATATCATCCGCAAACGCGGCCACTTTATATTGTACCCCACCCAAGGATACCCCCTCTATCCCGACATTGCTCCGGACCGCATTTAAAAAAGGCTCTAAGGATAAAACGAAGAGGAGTGGCGTCAGAGGGCTCCCCTGCCGAGTACCGTTACCAATGGTGAAAGGTGAAGAGAGAACGCCGTTAACCCGGACACAGGCCGAAAGAGCTAAATACAGGGCAGCAATCCACGCTCGCATATGAGGCCCCAACCCCACATGCACCAGTGTAGCAAATAGAAAAGTCCAGGCCACCCTGTCAAAGGCCTTCTCGGCATCTGTCAACAGAAGAAGGAATTTTTACAAAGTTAAAAGAAGCTTTAAAGGATATCCAGTGGGATGTAATTTTCAAAGATAAAAATGCACAAGAGTCATGGAATGTATTTAAAATGCTCTTGGGCAAATATACACGTCATTGTATACCATTGGGGAATAAGCACAAGAGAAGTAAAGCAAAACCAATGTGGATTAATAATGTGGTTAGCAGGGAAATGAGAAATAAAAAGCAGGCTTTTAAGGTGTTTAAGTCAAATGGGTCAGATGCATCATTTAAAAAATATAAAGAATGTAATAAAATCTGCAAACAAGCAATTAAGCTAGCTAAAATAGAAAATGAGCGAAACATTGCAAATGAGAGCAAGAAAAACCCTAAACAATTCTACAAGTATATTAACAACAAAAAAGTTAAGGTTGATATTGGTCCTCTTAAGACTGAAAAGGTGAATTGATTAGTGAGGATAAAGCTATGGCTGACACCCTAAATACGTTCTTTGCTTCAGTATATACAAAGGAAGCAGAAATGACAAGCTGTGGGCAAACAGACAAAACCATGGAATTTCCTCCAACATCTATATGGCTTACTGAGGACAAGGTCCAAAAGAGACTGGAAAGGGTTATAGTGAATAAAGCGCCTGGACCGGACGGTATACACCCAAGGGTACTTAAGGAACTTAGTTCAGTAATAGCAAAACCATTATACTTAATATTTAATGATTCGCTTTCATCAGGCATAGTGCCCTGTGATTGGAGGAAAGCTGATGTAGTTCCATTGTTTAAAAAGGGAGCAAGATCCAAACCAGGAAATTATAGACCTGTGAGCTTGACTTCCATAGTGGGTAAGATACTAGAAGGGTTATTAACTGACAGTATTCAGAACTGTGTGAAGACAAACAATATCATTAGTAGGAATCAGCATGGTTTCATGAAGAACAGATCATGTCAGACTAATTTACTTGCATTTTATGAAAGAGTGAGTAGTAATTTGGACAGGGGAATTGCTGTTGATGTAGTATACTTGGATTTTGCAAAAGCCTTTGACACAGTGCCTCACAACAGGTTATTGCATAAATTAAAAGGCTTCGGTTTGGGTGGTGTTATCTGTACATGGATTGAGAACTGGTTAAATGATAGACGGCAGAGAGTTGTTGTAAATGGAACTTTTTCAAATTGGTCTAGGGTTATAAGTGGGGTGCCGCAGGGTTCAGTCCTGGGCCCAATGCTTTTTAATTTGTTTATTAATGATCTAGAAGTGGGAATTGAAAGTAGCATCTCAATCTTTGCTGATGACACTAAGCTATGTAAGGAAATACATACAGAGCTCGATGTTTTTTCCCTACAGAAGGATTTAGATAAACTAAGTGAATGGGCAGAAAAGTGGCAGATGTCATTTAATGTAGATAAATGTAAGGTTATGCATTTGGGTTGTAGAAACAAACTTGCTACATATACTCTAAATGGGAAACAACTTGGGAAATCCTCATTAGAGAAAGATTTAGGTGTACTGATAGACAATAGTCTTCACAGCAGTGTGCAGAGTCACTCAGCTGCTGCAAGAGCAAATAGAGTACTAGCCTGCATAAAAAGAGGTGTAGAAGCAAGGGATGCTAATATTATCCTACCTCTGTATAAATCCTTGGTTAGGCCTCATCTAGAATATGGAGTACAATTTTGGGCGCCTGTTCTAAAAAAAGACATTGCTGAACTGGAAAAGGTGCAGAGACGTGCAACAAAACTGATAAAGGGATTGGAGGATCTGAGTTACAAAGAGAGACTAGCCAAACTGGGTTTGTTTACATTAGAAAAGAGACGTCTAAGGGGTGTTATGATTACCATTTACAAATACATTCAAGGTCAATACAAAGAACTATCCAATGAATTATTTATGCAAAGAGCTGAGCTAAGAACAAGAGGTCATCCATTAAGACTTGAGGAAAGGCGCTTTCGACTAAAACACAGGCAGGGATTCTTTACAGTAAGGGCGGTAAGGCTATGGAATTCTTTGCCTCGGGATGTTGTGCTTGCAGATAATGTAACTGCATTCAAAAAAGCAATGGATGCCTATCTAGCATAGAACAATATTGACAGTTATGACAGATGGCTTCAAAGCAAATAGGATATTGAGCTGGGGAACTATTTGACATACACACACACATACAGCTACACTGGAAATTGCTCCAGAGGGCTTTTTTGTTGCCTTCCTCTGGATCGACGGGGGTGTTGTTGGCGTGGGCTGGACTTGATGGACGCGTGTCTTTTTTCAGCCTTGTCTACTATGTTACTATGAATTTAGAACCCGAAGATTTCGCCAAGCTCACCAGGCTCAGTACCTTGGTGGTGTTGTCTCTTGCCTCTCTCCCTGGGACGATCCCCGCCTGATCGGAATGGATCAAACCTGGCATGTGCGGCGCCAGACGTCTAGCTAGCATTTTAGCCAAAAGCTTCACATCTGTGTTAAGCAAAGAGATGGGACGGTAGCTGGAGCAGAGCTCACCATCTCTTCCCTCCTTGGGAAGCACCACAATGGTTGCCCTTAGCGTCTGGGGATGCAAGCTAGCGCCCTGCAGAAGAGAGTTAAACATTTGGGCCATGTGCTCCCAGAGAACCGAAGGAAAGGACTTGTAATACCTCAGCGTGAGCCCATCCGGGCCTGGAGCTTTGCCCGATGGAGACTCCCTGATAGCTAGCAACAATTCCTCCAAAGTGAAGGGGGTCTCCAAGGCAGAGGCAGCGAGCGGAGACAACTTCTTACTAATATGTTTCTGCAAATACCTATGTAGGTGTCTCTCACGATCCTGCCCCCCCAACTCGGTGGAGGAAGGCGCCAGATTATACAATGACTCGTAGTAGTCCCGAAAGACATTGGCTATAGCAGAAGGTGAGTGAACTACAGAATGACCCGGCCCTCGGACCTTAGGAATGTGTGTCATATGGGATCTCTTTTGCAGTACCCGGGCCAGTAACCTACCGCACTTGTTCCCATCCTCGAAGAAAAAACTCTTAGAGCGCAAGTGTAAAAAGCGATTCCGAGCACTAAGTATGTCTGACAGCTGTTTCCGCTTTAGCAGCAGAGATTGATAGGCCGACCCAGAAAGGGATTGCTTGTGCACCCGTTCCAGGTGAAGGATGTCCTCAGTGAGGTCTAATAATTGCTTAGTCTGCTCCCTCTTCCGCCGCGCACCTTGAGCAATAAAATGACCCCGCACTACACTCTTATGTGCCTCCCACACAACCGGAAGAGAGACCTCCGAGGGTAGGTTGTTGGCAAAGAAATTTGAGAGGACCGTTGTGGTCTCCGACGCAAGCAGTGGGTCGAGCAACAGCGACTCGTTAAGACACCACGACAAGCTAGAGGAGCGCTCCTTAGGGGAAGTCAACTGAATGCGCACTGGGGAGTGGTCCGTCCAAGTCATAGGGTTGATAGAAGCCAGAGTCAAGGAGTCCAAGTCGCGGTGAGAGATGAAAAAGTAGTCCAGTCTAGAGTAGGACCCATGGGGTGCAGAAAAGTAAGTATAATCACAGTCAGTCAGATGTAGGGTCCTCCAACAATCAATCAGCTGATGTCCAGCCAGAGAGGCTCTCATCTTCTGCAACAGACTACTCGGGAATGAGGAGGCAGCCGCAGATGTGTCCAGAGAAGGGTCAAGAGGCACATTGAAATCGCCCCCGAGGACTACTATCCCCTCTTGAAATCTCCGGAGCTGGGAAAGGACAGCAGTAAGGAAGGTCGACTGTCGCACGTTAGGGAAGTATACATTAGCAAAGGTATAGGCTCGTCCCAAGATCTTCCCCTTTACAAATATGAAGCGCCCCCCCCTCCACCAGGGTCTCAACTTCCACTAAGGGGACTCTATTGGATATCAAGATACCCACTCCCCTAGATTTAGAAAGAGTATTGCTGCTATAATAAGCTAGTGGATGATATTTACTAGACAGGGATGGGTATTTTTGAGCCAAAAAGTGAGTCTCCTGAATAAAGGCAATAGACACCCGTCTGGATCGTAAATCCCGAAGTAAATTAGTCTGTTTCTCGAGAATGTTGAGACCCCGGGCAGTAATTGACTAGACTGTGAAAGGGACCGAAGGGCAAGACATACCTGTGCCAGGCAGAGGGAAGGGGACTAATGAAGAAGAGGACAGGCAAGATAGGAAGGGACAACTAGGACCAAGAACAGTTCAGAAGGAAGAAGAGAGAGAGGAAAGGGTGGAGAAACACACAAATCACCAGTAAACACCCACTGAGGTGTCACGGAAACTTCGTTGTGGAGTGCTGCGTCAGGCACGGAGAACCAATCCGGACAGGCAAGGAGCGCCACATAAGGAAGACGCGAAAACTCCGCAAGGAGACGTGACCAGCAGGTCAATAAACTAACTACACATAAACCATGAAACACAGTAACAAATTATAAACAGTGAAGTACAATGTTACAATTTAGTCCCAACCGGTGACCCGGTTCAGACCCAATCAACAATGCACACGATGAAACTCAACAAATATTAGCCTGAGCATACTGGACTCCCCTTCAAACCCCATGGAAGCTCCCCCCGCGCCGCAGACCACGACCCAAAAACTGTGAGCCCGGCCCGCCCTGCCAGAGGAGCCCCCACTCAACCCAACCCAACATCCCACCACCGCCAGACCACACCGCACCCCCACCACTCACATCATCCAGTGCTCCTGCTCATATCTCCAGCGGGGCCCCCCAGCCAGGAAGGCCGAACCAGGGCCCCTGCGGACCCCAGCCCCGACCCAGAGAGGCAGCCCCCAGATCTAGTCAGGGAAAGCCCCCCCCACATCAGGCCAACAGCCGTGACAAGCCCCAGGCCCGCCCCCCCCGGCAGAGAGCCAGAGACATCCCATACCAGTAAAGCCCGAACCCCGAACCCTGGCCCGGTCTGCGGAGCCGAAGGGAAGGGCCTGCGACCCCCCGCAACAGCCCCCAACCCAAGCGGCACCCAGCACAGCAGCCCCCCACTCCCACGCGCGCCCCGACACGCACTTTGTGCGCCAGCGCCCGAGCCGCGAGAGCCAGAGGCCCAAAAGCCATCACCCCAGGCACCACCCAGGCCCGAGACCATGCCGGGATCAGTGCCAACCCCCCCCCGGCCCATCCCCCGCGCCCATTCAAGGCCGAACGGCATAGCACAACAACAGTAGCAGGTACCCAAGCCCCACAATCCTCCCATACCATCTCCCACGGCAACATTGTACAGAGCCCCCACACAAGTCTGACCCCAGAACATAGCAAACCTCCAAACCATTAGGAGTCCTGCGACAGAGGTGCAAATAATGTCCCAGAAAGCTCCATCGAAGCTCGAGCAGCACCACGTGAGGGGTACAGTCTGTAAGTGTAGACATAGTCCATTGTAGCAATGTTGAAGCCAGTAGTACTACATCCCTGATCTCACAGGCCTCAGGGGGCAAGTCCACCTCAGATCCCAGGTAATTAGCATCAAAGGGATAGGTCTATCCACAGGACCTCAGGAATGTCCAGCACAGGTGGGGTAAGGGAAGTCTATGTCCAATAAGCACTCACTCCTCGGGGGTCCAACTGCGTTGTGGAGCATCAGGATCCAGCTCAAGGCCCCCTCTGCGAGACTCGAGGCGCCCAGTACGCCTCTGTGGACGTGCCCGAGTTGGGAACTCCGGGGCCTCCCAGTCAGGAACCGAGACATCAGGTAAGCCAGCTGCTCGAAGTAGAGTAGTCACATCAGATAAGTGCCGAACAACATGCGTACTGCCACCAACACGAACCACTAAACTGAACGGGAAGCCCCACTTGTAAGAGACCTCCCGCTCTGAAAGTGCCTGCGTCAATGGTTGAAGGGCCCTCCGTTTCTGCAGTGTAATCCAGGCTAGATCCTGGAAAAGCTCTACCTCCGAGCCCTGAAAGGACCTGCTCCGTCTGTTCCTGGTTCCCCTCATAATATCCTCCTTGAGCCGAAAGCTGGTAAGGCAGCATATTACGTCCCATGGTGGACCATCCGGCGGTCCCCTCTGTCGTAGCACACGATGTGCACGTTCAAAACCCACTGGCTCCTGGTCTGCCCGGCCCAGAATATGATTAAATAAGGACCGAAGTGTGTCCATCAAGTCATTGAATGGTACATCCTCTGAGAGGCCTCGCACCCTAATGTTATTCCGTCTGCTTCTGTTCTCAATATCCTCCACCATTTGACGCATCTCAACAAGCTGCAGAGCCACCTGAGAGACGGAGGAATGCAAGTCCCGCAGACTCATCTCCACTCGCAAAGTGCGGGATTCCACAGCCGTTACCCGGGAGTCTAGCGCCTCCAGGCCGGTCCTCAGACCTGCTATGTCCTCCCAGACCGCTTGCAGTCCAGACCTAATATCCGTCGCCAGAGTTCGGAAGTCATCTTTGGAGGGAAGGGTTCTCAGAACCTCCAAAAAGTCTGGTGGCAGACCCGCCATTCTGTCCAGCACAGGCGGCGGGGATGCAGAGGGGGAGGAACCACTGGATACATGAGATGGTGCAGGTGAGTCCTCCATGTTAGATCCCTGCGTGCTCAGCACAGCTCCCACTGATGGGGTAAAATATCCGCGTAGCGAAGAGTTTCTCGGCTGGGTGCTGGCCCCTGGAGTCTGTGGCCCCCTTTGCTGCCGTTTGTGGCGTACCATATTCAGCCTTGCGTCAGAAAAATCAGAACATAAGGGCCACCAGTCGGGAGCCAGACGCTCAAGCAGCCATCTTGACTCGTGGCCAGCCACGCCCCCCCTAATGGTTGATTTTGGGTATAGATATTATTACCCAATTTAATGGTACTCATTTTATCTACCTCGAAAGGATGAAAGGCTGAGTCAGCCTTGCTGGGACTAGATCCTGTGACCTTGTGGTCTGATCAGATTCTACAGCTGGTGCCTGAACAGTTGCCACTATTATTACAGTTGAGGCCACTGGTTTGATCACTGTTGTATGATTTTTATTATTAATGATAATAAAATTACAGTGTTAGATTGAAATAATACATGATCATGCATATAATTTGTCTAGCATTCATTCCTATGCTTTCCTATTAAATATTATGATACATAAATGACTTTGCCACTATACTCCACATCCACCACATTAAATTCCAACTTTTGTTTAACTATTTCTTTAAAATAATGGTTGTAGTTGTAGGGAAAGGAAATACTTCAAAATAATTTTTGCAGACTTACAGAATTTCACACTTTCAAAATATTACAGCAAGGGTAGCCTTGAAAAACAGTGAATGCAGATTTGCAATAAGGCAAGCCTTGAAAAACATTGATTGTAGGCTTCAGGCTTGCAAAAAAAAACTCAAACCAAAACAATAAAAAAACAAGACTCAAAAAAATTGTATGTACTACTGACCTACTGCCAGCAGTGCTAGATGGCGGTGGTAAGTCACCACCATTGATTGTAGGCTTCAGGCTTGCACAAAAACCTCAAACAAAAACAATAAAAAAACAAGCCTCAAAATAATTGTATGTACTAGTGACCTATTGCAAGCAGTGCTAGATGGTGATGGTAAGTCACCACCAATAGCATTATGCCACCCAGTGGCACCCGCCACTAATATTATGGCATTTGCTAGTAATGTAATTCCTTCTGCTTAGTCACCTGAGCATCAGTATTAAGCTGCAGCATGGGACTGGGTTCATCAATGGAGACATGGAACAGGTGGTGTTGTGATGATGGTTACACTTTCTACTAGCCCTAGTGCTGATGAGCTAGCTGCAGCACCACAATAAGCCTCTACCACTTCAGGTGCATCTGGTGAGAAGAATTTGGCCAATCATGCTTTCCCTCCTCTAAATATCATGGGTGGGTTGGAATATTATTTTCCCTTGAAAATGTGTATGGAGTGGGAAAATATTATGAAAGAGGGAAAGGACTTGGAAGAATCACACTAACATTGGCTTAATTGTTTTAACATTAACAAGCTGAGCACCATGTGAATGATTTGTCCAGGTAGAAGTGCAATGCCTGAAGTCCGATGTAAAAGTCATATTGCATTGTTGCATTTTAAACATTGTGGCCCTGCAGTATGAATCCTTCATTAGTGTCCTCTTTTTAATGGGTGAGGTTTTTAAATCATTGGATGTGGATCTCTAATGACACAATTGAGGCAAAGAAAAAGATCATTCAACCATGGTACAAGTGTGAAAGGAAAGGTCTGACAGTGGTTGTATTATGATTAGTTTTCAGTCCATTTCCACACCTCACACTAAACCAGTCATTGCCTAATAGCAGTTCCTCTCATATATTTTATGTCACCTCTACTGCAGGCCTTCATCTGGTGGCTTTCCTGACAAAGACCTCCAAGCCATTCATCTTTTAATTACTGTTTTGCAGTCATAGTAGTGATGCTTTAGTGTGATTATAGGCTGCCTTGTGTTCCTTATGCAGTACACATATTCTTGCATCTGCAAATGGCACCTCTCTGGCTGGCAGTGGAAAGAGGATACAAAGAGGATACAAGCATTCTCAAAAATCTCTGCTTAGGACCTCTTTCTGGTAAACTTAGGGCCTATGTATTTCTTTAACTCCTGTGTGGCAGCCCAGATTGTTGATCTGGTTGTGTTTGAGGAATCCTCTATAAATCCAGTCTTGTCTTTCCTTTTAGAGCTAGGGGTGGCAAAAAGTGAGACAAATTTCCCGCGTGACTTTTTACAAAAAACTGATGATTTTTCTCTTTTTGTGAAAGTTTTTTTCCTTTTTTCTTTTAAAAGCTTTACTGACACTGTAAGTATAATACAGAATATCACCCAAATAGGCCACAGGTTCGTGGCACAGGTTCGTGCTATCAAACAGTACAAAATGTCGATCAACACATGTATGCAAAGCAATATGCATATGGAACTGTCCAGTCCCGAGAGAACCAGACAACCAGATAAATACGAAACAGTCCTCATTCCTTAGCTGAAGCTATGAAGTAAAAGCAAGGGTAGCAAGAGAGAAAGAGAGGAGAGTTAAGCAAAAGAGCGAGACAAAGAAAGAAAAGGACAACAGGGAAAGAGGAAGAGAAAGAGGAAGAGGTGAGAGAAACAGACAAGGGAGAGAGGAGGGGGAAGGGGAGAAGAAAGGGAGAGCCGAGACCCCCAGCATCCAGAGCCACATCATGAACAAGGCCGAGCAGATCTACTTATCTGACAGACAAAAAGCCACCCAGGGGGACCAAATCTCCTCAAAATTGCAACTAGCACTCCGTTTATGAGGCAAGCTGAGCCCCATCACATTCAGAGTGAGGACATGAAGTCTAAGTATATCAGCCATTGTCCAGGATCAACTCAAACAAGGTCACGCTGAAGGCTAGGGGTCCCCACCCCAGGCGAGGGGGAGACAGAAGGAAGGGGTAGGGAAGCAAAGACAAAAGGAAAGGGGGGAAAAAGAAGAAAGGGTAGAGAAAGCACCAGATAGAAAAGAAAGAAATAGGTATGAAAGCAGGCGCATGAGGAGGAATAAGTCCTCCCATGCATAGATACAGAGGAATACACGAGTCATTACAAGAACAACCGCAATTAGCGAAAGTTGAAATAGCAAAACATAGCGTAAGGCGGCAAAAATCAAGGGTGCACAAGAACAAAGTATCCTAAAATAATACCTAGAACACTCCTAAGAAGCCCTAAGTCATACATTAATAATTAGTGGTGGGCCCAGACCCCCAGGTCATTGTATCCCCAGATGGGGTACCAGCTCCCTCCAAACCCTCCCCCCCAGAACACCCGCGCTGAAGGAGACAACACAGGAGATGGCCAATGGGGATGCAGGACCACCACTCTCCAATGAGCATAAGTGGCCAAAGGATAAACGGACGCAATAGCCACACACACACACAAAAAAAGTCATTATAACAGTTTCACCCCATCCCCCTCTCTCCAGGTGCATCCCCCCAACCTCCCCAGAGCCCTGGAGAGTGCAAAGCACTCCTCCACGACCCCGGTAATAGTAACATAGTAACATAGTAAATTAGGTTGAAAAAAGACACAAGTCCATCAAGTTCAAACTTCGCTTCATACCTCAGTAACTGAGAATTTTATAGCTTTCCTGCTACCAGTTAAATTAGTCTTTATCAGAACTTCCTGATCAGCCTACTGATAAACAGTATAACTCTGTATGTTCCCTTTTGAAAGAAATGTATCTAATCTTCTCTTAAATGTATCCATTGTATCTGCCATAACTACCTCCCTGGGCAATGAATTCCACAATTTGACAGACCTTACCGTAAAAAAACCCTTCCTCTGCTGAAGTTTAAACCTCCTTTCCTCTAATCTCAAGGGGTGTCCCCTGGTCACCTGATCAGGCCTTGGAATAAATAGCTCACCACAGAGATCCTTGTATTGACCTCTCATATACTTGTACAATGTGATAAGGTCTCCTCTTAGTCGTCTTTTCTCTAGAGTAAATAAACCAAGTTTGTTTAGTCGTTCCTCATATGTCAAGTCCTCCATTCCCTTAATTAATTTTATTGCTCTCCGCTGTACCCTCTCTAGTTCTAGTATATCCTTTTTCAGAAATGGTGCCCAAAATTGCACTGCATACTCAAGGTGAGGTCTTACCAATGATTTGTATAATGGCAAAATAATGTTATCCACTCTTGCTTCGATACCTCTTTTTATGGAAGACAGGACTTTGCTTTTGCTACTGCTGTTTGACACTGGTCACTGTTTCCAAGTTTGTAGTTGACAAGGATACCCAGGTTTTTTTCTAGCAATGAGTCACCTAAAATGATTCCATTAAGTTTATAAGTAGACTTGGGATTGTTTCCTCCCAAATGCATGACTTTACACTTCCCCACAGTAAACTTCATATTCCACATTTTTGCCCAGTCTGACATTGTATGTAGAGAGAAAATATCCTGTTCTGAATTAATGATTTTGCATAATTTAGTATCATCTGCAAATATTGATATTTTGCTTTCTATATCTATTTCCAGGTCATTTATAAACATGTTAAAAAGCAGCTGACTCAATACTGAACCCTGAGGTACTCCACTCTCCACTTTCACTGTACTGGAGAATTTTCCATTTACAACCACACACTGTTCCCTATCCTTCAGCCAGTTTTGTATCCAATTGCAAAGGTTATCTCCTAGCCCCAATTTCCTTATTTTATACACCAGCCTTCTGTGTGGCACTGTATCAAATGCCTTTGCAAAGTCTAGATATACTACATCTACTGCCTTGCCATTGTCTAGGTTGCTGCTTACCTCCTCATAGAAGCTGAAAAGATTAGTTTGGCATGATCTATTCTTCATAAAACCATGTTGATTCGTGCTAATTATTTTATTTTTTGTGTTGTAATCCTGAATATAGTCCCTTATTATCCCTTCTAACAGTTTTCCCACTACAGAGGTCAAACTCACTGGTCTATAATTCCCAGGTTCTGTTTTAGTTCCCTTCTTAAATAGAGGCACTATGTTAGCTCTTCGCCAATCCTTTGGCACTGACCCTGTGGTAATAGAATCTTTGAAGAATAAATATAGGGGTTTTGCTAACACTGCACTGGGTTCCTGAAGAACCCTTGGATGTATACCATCAGGACCCGGTGCTTTGTCAATCTTAATTTTGTTCAGTCTTTCCATGACATCTCCTTGAGTAAACTCAATATCTATTAATTGTATTGTTTTATTTGTTACTTGTGGAGGCTCTTCTACCATTCCTTGCTCCCTTGTATATACTGATGCAAAGAAAGTGTTTAAAACATCTGCCTTTTCCTTATCCTCACTAACCAACTCACCCATCTCATTTTTGAATGGTCCAATGCACTCCCTCTTAAGTTTTTTGCTATTTATATATTTGAAAAACTTTTTTGGATTAGTCTTGCTTTCCCTTGCAATTCGAGTTTCATTATCTATTTTTACTACTCTAATTGCCTTTTTGCAATCTTTGTTGCACTCCCTGTATTTTAAGAAAGCTTGTTCAGTTCCTTCAGACTTAAATAATTTGAATGCGTTTTTTTTCCTTGCCATTTCCTTCTTTACATGTGCAGTTAACCACATTGGCTGTGACACACTTCCTTTGCATTTGTTCCCCATTGGTATATCCTGTTGGGTACATTTCTGCAACCTAAATTTGAATTCTGACCATTTGTCCTTAGTATTTTTGCCTTTAAATAAAATATCCCAGTCTATGTGTTGCATTGAAGCCCTTAACAATTTGAAGTTAGATTTTTTAAAATTAAGAGTTTTGGTTGAACCTATACATTTTTGCTTTGCCAGACTGATCTCAAATGTAACCATGTTGTGATCACTGTTTCCCAAATGTTCTCTTAAATGGATACCATTTCTGTGTTATTAGTGATCACTAGGTCCAATACATTGTTATTTCTTGTCGGCGCTTCCACCATTTGTGACATGTAGCTTTCACGAAGTGTGTTCAAAAACCTGCTACCCTTAGCACTCTAAAAGGTCTAATTTTTCCAGTTGATATCTGGATAATTAAAATCTCCCATAATTATAGTATGCCCAAACTGGGCAGCTTTCCTCATTTGCAATAGCACTTGGGCCTCATCATTGTCATTGATATTTGGTGGTTTGTAGCATATGCCCACCAACAACTTTTTTTTACCTTTCACACCACATTTAGTCTCGATTTCTACCCACATGGACTCCACAATTTGGCCAGTTTCCTCACTAATATCACCTCGCAAAACTGGATTTAGCTCTGTTTTCAAATATAAGCACACACTTCCACCTTTTCTATTAATTCTGTCTCTTCTAAACAGGGAATAGCCCTCTATATTTACAGCCCAGTCATGTGCATCATTCCACCATGTTTCTGTTATTCCAATTATGTCCAATTGCTCATTAACCGCCAGCAATTCTGGTTCTCCTATTTTATCTACCATACTTCTTTCATTTGCTACCATACAATTAATTTTGAAGTCTTTACATATATTAATCCCTACATGCCTTGTTTCTACACCTTCATTTACTAGGAGTTCCTCCCTACTGACTACATTTTTCCCCACCCTTTCTCCACCCCCCTGGTCATTTACTTGGACCCAGTTCCTATCTGCTCTATCTACCCCATTTTTGCTATCTATACCCACCCCACCCCCCTTTCCTAGTTTAAAAGCTCCTCCAAGCTTCCTAGCATTCTCTCCCCTAACACAGAGGCTCCTCTACCATTTAGGTGCAATCCATCTCTTCCATATAGATTGTACCCAAGAGCAAAGTCTGCCCAGTGTTCTAAAAACCCCAAACCCTCCTTCCTACACCATTGCTTGAGCCATGCATTAAGCTCCCTGAGCTCCCTCTGCCTACCTGCACTGGCGCATGGCACAGGTAGTATTTCAGAAAATACTACCTTAGAGGTCCTTGCCTTGAGCTTGCACCCTAAATCCCTGAAATCATTCTTTAGGGACCTCCATCTTCCTCCTATTTTGTCATTGGTGCCAATATGTACCAAGACAGCTGGATCACTTCCAGCCACTCCCAATAATCTGTCAGCCCTGTCCGCAACATGCCGAACCCGAGCACCCGGGAGACAGCATACTGTTCGGCATTCACGTTCCTGGCGGCAGATTCCCCTATCTACCCTCCTAATAATACAGTCCCCTATTACCACCACCTGCCTTGGTTTCTGCCTGCTCTGCATCCCATCTAGCCTGGAAGGAGGACTGTTCCCCTGGCTGCTAGAGGAATCAGCCCTCTCCAGTGTTGCCAATTCTGGGCAATTCTCATCAACATCTTCACACAATCTTGCAAATCTGTTGGACTGAGTCAACTCAGAACTGGCCTTCCTCTTCCTCTGCCCACTACCTCCCCTCCTTACTGTTACCCAGCTGTCTACCTGTCGCTCCTCATCTGCGACTCCACCCTCTTCACCACTAACCCCACATACTACCTGCTCTGTGAGTTCTACATTCCTTTCCAGGTTTCCAATGTCTCGCAATGTTGCAATATTTCTCTCCAAATCCAATATCTTAGACTCTAAAGAGAAAATATGCTCACACTTGGCACAGCGGTATGACCCCTGGAACGATTGCTCCAAGTGTTCAAACATGTGACAAGATGTGCACTGCGTGAGATTAGCTAATCTGCTATCACTCATGCTTGGTTTTGCAATTCAAATAGCTTTATATTATCCTCTAATGCTCACTATATGGTAAGGAACCAACCAGGTGAAATCCCTTAGCAATCAGCCCTAATCACACAGGCCAGAGAAAAACCCAGTAAACAGTTTTTTTAATTCTTGCAATACCCACGTATTTTTTTTTTTTTTTTTTTTAAACCTTAATAAAATACCAATAAAACACCAAACACACTCTTATGTACTTAACCAGATTCCTTCTAACTCTTCACTTGGAACCAGTCACTTGTAATAGCAGTCCCCTGTATTTGAATTCCCCTGTTTTAAATTCCCACACTTACCACACTTCTGCACTTACACACTGTTGCAAGATTCACACGTTCAAGTATTCACTATGTATCTGCTATTTAATCCAGGAATCCACCAATTACAAACACAGCAATTAGTCACTCCCACCACACCAGACTTCAATTATTTGCTTGTCTCACAGCAAAGAGAGGGAAAACAAAACCCAGAGATTTGTTTTTTAACCTCTCCTTTACCGCACTACACCACACACAATATACTTATTCTATTTTTCCAGCAAGTATCCAAACTCAGTCTTTCAGGACACAGGTCACTGATCAACTTTAATCCCCCAAGAGGAGATCAGGGGCCCGGGCCAAGAGGCAGGGGAGAAAGGATAGCGAGGCTCAAAAAGTAATCCAAAACAATAAGCAGGAGAGAGAAACAAAAGTATACAGGACAGCTAAAATAAAACATTGCAAACATCATACTCCCCCCTCCTACCCGAGTGTATCAGTGAGGCTCAAAACCCTTTTAAAAGGAGGCCCTCAAGCCACAACATCAGACACCCCTGACAAGGGGGGATCCAGTCCCGCAGCATAAGCAGCCCAAATCAATCCCACCTAGAAAGCGATACAACCCCAGAACCATATCCAGTTCTAGTGTGTAAAATAAATCATGCCCCTACCCAAGGGGAGCATGGAAATGGTAGCAAAACCTACTGGGTCGGCTCCAGTTACCCGACAGGCGCATCACGCTCCACCGGCTGACCAGAGCCGCCCCTTATCGAACCCCCCCCAAGGAGAGCCAGACAGAAAAAGTGCTAAAGCACCAAAAGGGGTCAATCCAACCATTTGCGTCCTCCAACATCTTAATCAAAACCCTAACCCCCCACCACAAAATGAACATAGGTAAAGGGTGCATCATAACCTTACAGGAGTGAAAGCATAAAAGTCCATATTAACCCACAGTGGGTAGCGAGCCTCCCGGGTGCTCCCAGGGAGCCCGTCTCTTCCGAGGTGACACCTCCAACCAAGGTTGTGGTCGTCCAGCAGACATAGATAAGTTCTGGTTTTTGTAAATGATAGAGTCCCACAGCTGAACCTGGGCAAAGTTCAAGTGTGTGCAAAGTTTAGCAGCATCCACCGAATCTTTCACAGTGTAGGAAGAGCCTTCATGGGACACTATCAGGGCAAAGGGAAAGCCCCAGCGGTAAGAAACGTGGTTTTCTCTGAGAGTATTCGTCAATGATTTGAAGGCCCTACGTAGCTGGAGAGTAAAGGCCGAAAGGTCATTGAACAATTGAAGATCCGAGTCCTCCCAACGAAGAGAGTGCAATGAACGGGCTAAGCGCATAATATCATCCTTTTGGCGGAATGACGCCAAACAACAAATTACATCTCGGGGGCAATCACTATTCTGGGCCCGAGGCCTCAAGGCCCGATGTATCAGTTCAATTTGAATCAGCAGAGGGTCAATCTTCAAAATGGAAGCAAATATTTTAGCAGTCGTGTCCCGCAGATCCTGGGGTAGGATGGTCTCGGCTAGGCCCCGGATCCACACATTGTTGCGCCTGCCTCTATTTTGTATATCATCCAGATGGAATCACAGTTTCGCAATCTCATCCTCCTGAGCCACAAGGCGTTGAGCAGTTTCATGCTGAACACTCAGTATCGAAGCGTTCGCTTCTTTCAGGTCTGCCACTCGATCGCCAATGTGATGCACATCTTTTCGCAGATACGCTATATCGCTCCAGAGTGGGTCCCGGAGCTTATCCATCAAAGCTTCTAAGTCAAAACTCGTGGGCAAGGATCAAATGTCGTCTTTAGTAATGAAAGAGCTCTGGTCGATCTTTCTAGTCAGGGAGCCAATATCCAACTCCTATAAGGGGTCTCTTACAGCCGAATCCTCGGTGCCCGCTGTTAAGTTCGCCATTTTGGGATCAGAATGGCGCAAAGCAAGTACCTGCCGTGGGGTGATGTTTTCCTTTACAAATTCTGTTATCTTTTGGGATCTGGAGCGTCTTCCCTGCATGGCAGGGCTTCCCAAGGGTAGAGGGAAGAATTTTCAGCGGTGTGAACAGCCTATGATAGCTATAGATGCCAGTTAACGATAAACAGGGCTCAGAGCAGTCTCAGAGTGCGTCCATATCTTCCAGCAGCCAGGCCACGCCCCCTAAAGTTTTCACCTTTTCTCCAATGCAAAACTTTCTTCCTTTTTTGCATAATCCTGCAAATTTTTCACAATTCTTTTTCCTATTCCAACACATTTTACGCTTATGTTTCCTTTGTTACAACATTTCCCAGCAAAATATTGCTTCTTCTGAGGGCTGTAGTGTAGAAATAAGTAGCTGTGCATTTGTCCTTTGCCCACAACACTAACTTCCTGCTTAAGTGTAGGAAGTGTACAACCTACAATGTGGCAGATGTGTACGGTTGTGGTGGTGGGGGACTGGCATGGTGTGATAGGTGGGACCTTGACAAACTGCATCCACCCCAGAAAGAGAGGGATCATCATCATTTACTGCACATGCTTCAGCAACCATTGCTGCAGTTAGTTTTTGAACTACCACTTTACTCCAAAGTCCCTGCACTGCTCCACCTTTCCCCCTCCCCTGCCTTTTGTGCATATGCTGGACATTACTCAACTACTGTGTATGTTTTCACTCTCTAAAGTAAACCACTGATGGAGTGTGATGTCTTGCCTTAGCCCTCAACAAAATTCTCAATGTCGTCTGCTGTCTATCAAGTCTGTCTCAGTGACACAGCTCACATCAGGCTCCCATTCAGCTGTCTGTCATTCAATATATTTTTTTGTTTAATTATGTATGTATTCATTTTTTTTAATTTTGTATTATTATTTTTTTTAAGTTGTCCACCCTATCGTATCACAGTTAGTCCAAAAAAAAAAAAAAAATTTAGAACTAAAAACCAAAATCCACAATGTCTTTCCCCAGACTTCCCCAGCACAGAGACGATAAAAGCAAAATAGGCAAGCAAATTGGACCCCAGCTGCCTGTGTCTTGCCAGGCAAGCACACTAAATTTTAGGGTATTTGGGGTCAACCTCCTTCTTCCCTTCTTCTCTGCTAAAGTGCCCCCAGACTCCCCTGATACAGAGAACAAATGTCTTGTCGGACTTAATATGCTTATATTTAGAGGAGGAATTTAAGGTTAAGCAGGTACCGACACACCTTCCAGCTCTGTCTAGGGTTATATTATCTGCAGTATTATTACCTTGCAGGATGTATTCCTTAGTCAAGAATCACAGAGAGTTTCTGTAACGGATGTTATCCGTTACTTGGGCCCTTGTCTGGACCTCGAACGCTTTACCTAAAGACTATGGCCCTTTGGCCTCATTTGATCTTTGATGAGGGCTTTTTCCTATCTTTATGTTAAAAGTTTTATGCTGTATATATTGTCGAATGTCGTACGGTTTATATATTGTCGAATGTCGTATGTTTAATGTGTTGTATAGTAGGTCATATGTACGAGGGATACACGAACACCGAAGCTGGTGGTTCCCCGGTTCCTTTGTTCGAGGCATCAATGCTGCCGCAAACGCGGGAACCGGAGGAAGGGAGTCGACGCCGGATTGTCCGGCGTACGACTCACTGCGCACACTGATTGGCCAGGGTTGAAGCCACA
Organism: Rhinophrynus dorsalis; assembly: GCA_037306005.1. NCBI lineage: Eukaryota > Metazoa > Chordata > Amphibia > Anura > Rhinophrynidae > Rhinophrynus > Rhinophrynus dorsalis. Next base: position 534,676 of record JBBDGT010000019.1, on the reverse strand, counting down.
TGTTTCAAACTAGTGTGTACGTGCTTCAACCCCTGGCCTAGTCCCTAGATGTGTATTCCCTCTCATCAACCCTTTGTCTTTGTCTAGACATTAATCAATCATGTTGACCTTAACCTCGTCAGTATTGTGTTCAGTAGCTCATCTGCCATTGGCTCTTTTCCCTTAACTGCTATTGGTCCCTTTGTCACCCTCTGCCATTGGCCCTTTGTCTCCAGTTACCATTGGTCTGTTGTGCCCTGTGTCATATGCCCATTGTGTCGGATTGGTCTCTGGGCCAAGCCTGCATTAGAATGCCTGTCCCTTCCCATCCCTATTCTGGTATTATGTTGTATCTGTATAAAAGATGTGATGGTCGTTCAATAAAGCGTGTTACATTTGGAGTGAACCAGAGTCCTGGAGTCTGTTTGTTCCCATGTTTAAAGTGGCCACTCTGCCGCCCATTCAAACCAGGTTCCTGTAACGTTCGTCCATCTGCTGCCAGGATCTCGTTACCGAACGTCGTATCCTGTCAGGAGGCAACATGGACTCTGCCTTGTGGTTCTCCTGCTTAAGCTTCAACCTTCGAGTCGAGCACCGGAGTGCTCGAACGGCTTGGGATACAGCCACTTTGGTTCCTGCTACACTTTTTCCTGATCCGGTTCTGTGACCATTCGACGGTGTTCGAGGGTCGTGACCCCTTCGGCATCCGCATCCTTGGAGGCAGAGTCGGTCATCCCGAGGTTCAACGCCACTTTGAGTCGACCTCCGGAACGCTGATTTGCTCGACCGGTGCACTCGACGGCGCCAGTCCGGCGTCGAGAAGGAGAGACCCAGAACGACGGCGGAAGGCGACGCGGTCCCTTCCTTACCTTCCATTACAGTTTCTTCTTTTATTATAAAAATAAAGATGTATTTACTGTAAGATGGTCATTCCTCACATGGTTACAACAGGCACACACAGACTGAGATGTATCCACAAGATGTAGCAACAAGATGTAACCACAAGATGTATCCCAAAGTTGTAACAGCTTGTTTAGCTAAGTGATGGCCTTTTTAAAGGCAGCTTCTGGACATCTGATCTGTATGTCTCTGGCCAGAACAGCTTCCCCCCTCAGGCCTGCCCAAACAAAGAACACAGTAGATCCTGTTTGTTCAGGCCCAATTGGGGTTATATGTTTTATGACTGAGGGGGCTGTTAATTTACATACAAACAAATCTACCTTTGATATCAGGCCATCATCTAGCAATCTTCCTCAAGGTTCATTTTATGGCATGTCAAACCAGCCCTTGTTTGATCAGTTGATATGGGGATGACAACAAATATACCTCCTGCCAAACAAGTACCTATTTGAACAGCGGATATGAGCATGACAAACAAATAGCTTTATGGTATGTAGATACCATCTGCCAAACAAGTCTTTGCTTGGGTTGCTGACAAGGGCGTGATAAACAAAGAATGAAGGAAAACAATGGCCTGTCCCCCAAAGGCCAGCTTGACCTGAAAGAGCATCCCCTCATGATTGCAACAGTATCAACTATGTCTACATCTATCAAATTATTACATAATTATAAGATTCACATGTCTTACCTAAAAGACTCCCTAAAATAAGTTTCAATTCCCCTTTATTTGCTTATCTTCTCTAGCTTAAAAACATGCTGCTTTCTCCTCTCAAAACACAGAATGACATGCTGTGAGAGCCTGAAACTCTTTTATATGGCTGTAGAAAAATAGAAAAAACTTTCATGTGGTGTGGAAAAATTTGTCTTACCATTGATTTCAAGGCAATGAGCAGGCAGAAAAAGCGGGAAAACTGCATTTTTTGCAGGAGATTATTCACCAAGCAGGAAGTGCCATTTTTCTCTGATTTTGGTTTGAGGCGAAAGGTTTCGCCCATCCCTATTTATAGCCATTGCCTACTGGACTGTCAGTCTCTGTCGGCCAGGCCTGCATTGTGTGCCTGTCTCTTTGGGTCCATATATCCTTCCTCCATGCACTCCTCTCCTTTTTCCTCTCAGTGGTTTACCAGAGTACCCATAGGACTAACTATGTGTACTTTTAATAGTACTTTCCACACCTCCCCAGCATTTAAACACTCAGTCCAAATCTAGTAGCCAACTTGCCTTCACACACTCACTCCCAAGAACATGGTCTTTCATGCTCACGCTCTGTCTCTTTTTTTTAACACATTCTCACACTGTTCAACAACTCTATGAAGAGAAAACATGTATAAAGAAATGTATGTTAAGTATGTGTAAGGTAATATATAATATATACCAGTGGTTCTCAACCCGTGCCCTCAGTGGCTACTAACAGGCCAGGATTTGGGAATTTCCTTGTAAGAACACAGGTGAGTTAATCAATATGACTGAGTCTCTGATCAACACACGTGTTCTAGCAGGGAAATTCCTAACTCCTGGCCTGTTAGTGGCCACTAAGGGCACAGGTTGAGAACTTCTGATATATACAATATATAGTGTGGGAAAATATCACATAGTATATGTTAAATAAGAGAATACAAATGTGCAGTGAGTTCTGATGCTATAGTTTAATGTATTAAAAACATATTGTCATCTCCTGTTGCTATTAATCCTTCCAATTACACACCAGATGTTCTGAAAAGAAGCATTAGTGGGAAGAGTCACCATTTTTAGAGAGTAATTTCTGATACGTGGAGAAATTAAATTGCTTTCTACAAAAACTCCTGAATCAAAAAATTACAGATTCTGATAATTTTTTCAGCTGTAACTTATTAATCCATGCCTATGTTACACACTCTGTGATACACTGCCCTCATGAAACACCAAAGATCTTAGTAAAATACAAATGTCTAATTAAAACCTTAATCTTTGTATAATTTGAATTGATATTTATTTAGCATAAGTGTGACTGTGGACTTATGTGATAAGGCATATATCTGAGCTTGATGAATACTCATTCTCATTGTCATACTTACATTGTATCTGTTTTGTAATTTTGCTGTGTATTCATCATCATGTGTTGTTTCTGCTTCACATGTAACCTCAGAGCACTGTTTATCTGAAAAAGATCAACAATTGTAATTGTATTTATAATATAGATCAGTGGCTCCCCACTAAAGTCCATGGCACTTTGGTGTGCTGCTGATACCCTTCTAGGGAACCCCTTCTTTTGTAGGTAGACTGACAAATGTGAATATTGAGATGCAAATGTAAATTATTATGCAGTCTGTGCATTTTATTTTCATTTTGATTGTGGGTCCTATGAATAAAATGTTTTCTCCTCCAATATTCACTTGACAATACATTTTAAGATGTTAGAGATGTAGTGAGAATCCGATACTTTCTGTTAGGGATGCTGTGAGCAAAAAGGTTGAGAACCATTGATACAGGCAAAACATTTCTTGTTCAAGTCAATGTTCTATTCCTCACTTAAGAGATCAAAGTAAGGAGGAAATAAAGATTTATGTTCAGAAAGGAAAAGTTTAATTCCCTGACCCTGGTTATTTAATGTGTATCCAATTAGATCAAATTGCATGAAGGATTGTATAATTAAAGTTCTCCTCTCTAAACTTTAATTATCATTTCCATACTTTTTGATGACTTGAGTGAAAACTTTGACATCGGTTTTAATGTCAGTTTTTTTGCCTTATGAGTTCCAATGTTAGAATATGGAATATGGAATAGTACTGTGAGGCAGGGGAGGGCTGGCAACTTGTGGCCTTATTATTGGATACCATTTCTGTGTTATTAGTGATCACTAGGTCCAATACATTGTTATTTCTTGTCGGCGCTTCCACCATTTGTGACATGTAGCTTTCACGAAGTGTGTTCAAAAACCTGCTACCCTTAGCACTCTGACAAGTCTCATTTTTTCCAGTTGATATCTGGATAATTAAAATCTCCCATAATTATAGTATGCCCAAACTGGGCAGCTTTCCTCATTTGCAATAGCACTTGGGCCTCATCATTGTCATTGATATTTGGTGGTTTGTAGCATATGCCCACCAACAACTGTTTTTTACCTTTCACACCACATTTACTCTCGATTTCTACCCACATGGACTCCACAATTTGGCCAGTTTCCTCACTAATATCACCTTGCAAAACTGGATTTAGCTCTGTTTTCAAATATAAGCACACACCTCCCCCTTTTCTATTAGTTCTGTCTCTTCTAAACAGGGAATAGCCCTCTATATTTACAGCCCAGTCATGTGCATCGTTCCACCATGTTTCTGTTATTCCAATTATGTCCAATTGCTCATTAACCGCCAGCAATTCTAGTTCTCCTGTTTTATCTACCATACTTCTTGCATTTGCTAGCATACAATTGATTTTGAAGTCTTTACATATATTAATCCCTACATGCCTTTTTTCTTCACCTTCATTTACTAGGAGTTCCTCCCTACTGACTACATTTTCCCCCACCCTTTCTCCACCCCCCTGGTCATTTACTTGGACCCAGTTCCTATCTGCTCTTTCTACCCCATTTTTGCTATCTATACCCACCCCCCCTTCCTAGTTTTAAAGCTCCTCCAAGCTTCCTAGCATTCTCTCCCCTAACACGGAGGCTCCTCTACCATTTAGGTGCAATCCGTCTCTTCCATATAGATTGTACCCAAGAGCAAAGTCTGCCCAGTGTTCTAAAAACCCCAAACCCTCCTTCCTACACCATTGCTTGAGCCATGCATTAAGCTCCCTGAGCTCCCTCTGCCTACCTGCACTGGCGCATGGCACAGGTAGTATTTCAGAAAATACTACCTTAGAGGTCCTTGCCTTGAGCTTGCACCCTAAATCCCTGAAATCATTCTTTAGGGACCTCCATCTTCCTCCTATTTTGTCATTGGTTCCAATATGTACCAAGACAGCTGGATCACTTCCAGCCACTCCCAATAATCTGTCAGCCCTGTCCGCAACATGCCGAACCCGAGCACCCGGGAGACAGCATACTGTTTCATATTGATATAATTAAGTATATGGCATAGAAGATGATGAGGAGAGTGATGGTGTATAGTTTTATCAGGGTAATACTATGACTCTTTGTTACCTTCAAGAGTTCTATTGCAGAGTGATGCCAATATGTCACACTACCTGGCTTTGATGACAATCACTATTATTGCGAGCCATAAGACACTAGGTTACATTGCTAGAGTGTTGTTCTGGGGATCATAGTCAGACCGTTGCACAGTCTTGCTGTAGCCTAAACCAGCTAAATGTGACAACTGCAAGGCTGGATAGCACAGACCATTTGAGCCAGTCTATGCACAGGATTACTAGGCAGAGACTGTAGAAATGGTCACATGAGCTTAGAACCTACTGCCAGACAGCGACAAACAGGACTAGGCAAGGATACAAGATGCTGACTAGACTGGGCACAAGGAAGAAATATTGGAGAATTTCTGCAGTAACAGGAACTGAACATTAGGTGGAGTTGCTGGAGACAGACTGGACACAAAGTGAGATCACTGGACACAGGCTGTCGTACAGGCATGAAACACTGGAGGCAGTGTAGAGGAAACCAGCAAGAGCAGTACAGCTGGAGAGTCACTTAACAGGACTCAGTGCTATGACAGCTTAGAGGTACAGATGTCCACAATACCTAAGTATAAAGCAGCAAGTGAGCAGCAGAGGCAATTATAAACCACTCTAACAAGTCCAAGGGTACTTCATATCAGAAACAATAGCTTTGGGCTGTAACAAATGAGGAAACTGCACAATAAGAGTCAAAACAGTGAAGGACTGGAACAGGTCAGTTTCAGAAGCCACAATGAGGTAGCTAAAACAGTAACAAGTTCAGTAACTAAAGATCAGAGCAGAAACTAGCATTCTTTGGTAGAGTGGTCCAAAACAAGACTGCTTCAGCAACTGTAGATACAGGAACAAGCAACAAACAATAGCATAGTCAGGAACAGGACTGATTCAGCAGCAGCAGGTCAAGGAACAAGTAGCAAACAGCAGTGTGGTCAGGAACACACCTGAAACAGCAATGGCAGGACAATATAGGAACAAGCAGAAAGGAATAGTGTGGGCAGAAACAATGCCAGGTCAGGAATGGGAGAACAAGAGCAAAGAGCATACACTGGATAAGGCAAGTGTCACGGGAACCGGACTGTTCGGCTCACTTTCCCCAACCATTACCCGGAATAATGCCTTGTTACCCAAAGCCCCTGCCCCGACCAAGGGAGGGGGTGTGTCACAGGAACCAAACTGGTCGGCTCACTTTCCCCAACCATTACATGGAATAATGCCTTGTTGCCCAAAGCCCCTGCCCTGGGCCAAGGGAGGGGGTGGTTTACTAGTTTCCCCAGGTCCTTCTTTTCCCAGAATAAACCCCTTTTACTCAGCCCTGGGACTTCACACACAACAGACTGATATTGCCTCTAGAGAAGCGGACTGTCGGATCAAGGGAGGTTACTGCCAACCTCATTGAACAGTACGCCAACAGGCGATTGGCCGGTCGAGTTAAAGGGACTGCATTGACTTTGGATGAAGAACTTAGGCACCAGCCGGATTGGCCAGGAGTTTAAAGGGCTTATCCTTACACTGGGGATATGAAAAGGGTGTCATCGACAGACAATACCTCTGACAACCCCTAGGTGTCTCCTTGTTGTGTCTTAGCATTGAAAACAGCCTTACAAACTGTTACTGTGCAAGTAGGCACCCTCTGGATTAGTCAAGACCCTGGGTGACATGTTTAAAGGTCCCCCATAGAGTTAACGTGGGGGAAAGTAGGCGACCCAGGGATTGGCTGGCAGGCTTTCCATCCCAAGCACCGGATAGGCTAAAGACTGGTGTGACGCGGCGGACCCGGATTGGCCACACTCCCCTCAACCCTGGATTGGTCAGGACTTGAAGCGGCCAGTTTAAACATGCAGAAAGATGCTGTGGCACAAAGTGCATTGTCCGGTTCTGTGCATTCCAGCCCCTCATGACCATTGTACTCAGACCTATCCTTTTGTATTACTATCTGCCCTCCACCCACCTCTATTGTCTGATAAATCAATCATATCTGGTCCCTTTGTATACTGTCGCCACCTATCCATTGTCTAATCACCACAAATGTTTATGTATAAAAATATCTTATGCACTTGCAATAAAGAGTTTTGGTTGTCCCTACACTAGTGGAGGGTTTTGCTGTTCCAGAGAGAAGGAAGCTACGACTCACGGGGACACCCAGGCGGGGTGTCCGCTGGTACCGTAACAGCAAGACTAGCAGCTTTGAGCAAACACCATTGCAAAGAAGAGGCAGCTTTATAAAGTAGACCAGATGATCACAAGAGGTGGACCACAACATGCCACAGCTAAGTCAACAGGTAAACTCAGAACCAGACTCAGACAGCCCCCCCACAACAAAGACTACCTCTTGGGGTCTTTAACGGGTTTAGAGGGAAAGGCACAATGGAAGTGATACACTATACTAGGAGCATAGACATCAGAAGCAGTTTCTCAAGGGCCAGATCCCTTCCAAATGACCAGATATTGAAAGGGTACCACAAACTTTTGTGAGTCTAAAGATGTTATCAGTCACATATTCATCATGAGACTGGTAGAGTAAAGGTGATACCTTTATCGGCTAACTGAGTATCTTTAGAATGCAAGTTTTCAAGATAACTTAGGTCTGTTCTTCAGCCATATTTAGACTTAATGCATACAAAGAAATTGAGAGTCTCTGAGAACAAACTCGCACAATGGCTTATTCTACAACTATTCATCACTCAACAGCATGACATTTTAGCTCTCTTATGTCATTACAGAGGAGATGTTTCCACATACATATTAGACTAAATCTGCCCAAAAAGGGTAGTTCAGTTCCAAAATGACTGGCAAGTCCCCTCTGCACAGGAACACCCTAGCCCCAGATGCAAATTTTGGCCTTGTTGGCTTAGTCAGTGAGTTGCAGCTGGATTCCCTAGGCACTGGCAGTAAAGGGTCCACACCTGGATTACCCTTCACTCTTAGAGGCCCCCATCAGAGTATTCAAAATAAATACAAAGTTTGAGGGGCTCTGTGGATGAACAAAAAGAACAATGGTTTGTTCTACAGCTATTCACAGCTCAGCAGCATCACTTTTTTAGCTCTCTAATGCCATTAAAGAGGAAAAATTTCCACTTACATATTAGACTAATTTCACTCAAAAGGGCAGTCCAGTTCCAAAATGACTGGTATTTGAAGTGCAGAGGGGACTTGCTCATCATTTTGGAAATGGACCACCATTTTCGGCCAGATTAGTCTAATATGTATGTAGAAATTTATTATCTGTAATGGCACTATAAAGCTGAAATGTGATGCTCTTGAGAGGTAACTAGCTGCAGAACATGCAACAATAATCTTGTTCATGCTCAGAGCCTCTCATCTCCTTTGGCTTGTTTTTGAAAAACTGTTGGGGTCTCTACCTAAAAGTAAAGGGTGATCCAGATGTGGATCCCTTGCTTTCAGTGCCTAGGGAAACAAGCTGTACCTCACTGATGAGGCCCAAACAAGGCTGAAACTTATGTCTGGGGTTAATTGGTATTTCATCTGCATTTTGGAACTGGACTGGGCAGGATTAGTCTAATATGCATGTGGAAATGTCTCCTCTGTAATGTCACTGCAGTGCTAAAATGTGATGCTTTGAGTGGTGATTAGCCATAGAACAGGAAACATTGCTTTTGTTTGTGCTCAGAGCTTCTCACATTCTTTGGCTTGTTTTTGAAAACTCTTAGGGTGTCTTCCTAAGAGTAAAGGGTAATCCAGATGTGGACCCCTTATCCAGACATAGACCCCTTGCTCTCAGTGCATGGGGAAACCAACTGCACCTTATGGACGAGGCCCAAACAAGGACAAAACAAACAGAACTATGCAAAAGTTTTAAGCAGGTATGACAAAATACTGTAAAGTATGAATGCTTTCAAAAACAGACATGTTAATATTTTATATTTATACAAACAAAAGGATTATTGAGATTAAGAGCGCTCTTCTAAGGGTAAGGAATGAATTACTCAATTAATTGGATGAGTATGTATACCATATGAGATCATGAATAGGTAATAAATCTGTAAAATCTAAACAGTCTGCACTTGCATATCTAATCACATAATAGACATATGAATATATATGAGAAACAGATTTGTTTAACCTGACATACCACCTCTCTTGGTTCACTCATGACAATCCAGTTACACACAATGGTTATAAAACATAACCTCTATTAATCTGCATAGATAATGGATAGAAAATACAGTGAAGATGCAAAGTATGAAGTGATAAAAAAACAGATAGATATTGTAAAAATATGAGATGAAATGAATAATGATGATATAGATAAATTATTAGTTCATTGAGTCCAAACCTTCCTTAAATTCCAGTGGGGAAGAATGAGAAGATGAGATGAGAATGATAATGATTAGATGATATAATGAAATGAGATGAATGGAGGTATAGTCAGTCCCTTGTCGAGCTGCTATCAAATGTATTGCACCAGGATCCCCAGGTGTAGGGCAGAGTTCTCTAAGACAAATAGGTCAAGCGCTCCAGGACAAGGTATGTGAAAAGTAGAGAAAACAGAAGAAAAAAATAAAGAAGAAAAGAATCCAACTCTAAGTGTAGTATGGATAAAAAAACTCATATGATAATTACATCAATGCAATCTGTGCTAATTAGGGCTTAGGAGGGCACACATACAGTATAATAACGATATTGTAATAATCCAATATCAATCAAATGTATATAATTTATTGTATTTCTGAAGAAACAGCATAAAATTCACACAATGCTTGTAAAGTGTGACAAAGAGTCACAAGAGTAACTTAAAATGAATAAAATAATTGGAAATTCAAATAGAAAAATAAAAAATTTTTAAAATATGGCATAAGACCAATTAATACAACGTGTAGTCCGAAGGTAAAAATATAGTGGTAGACAAGGAGTGGGGGTGATGAAAGTTCACTAGTATGATTGTAGAACAGTGCTAATCAAAACATGATTGTCCCGTGAGAAATAAGCAGAATACAGTGGCCGGTTATTTGAGCATGGGGTGAAACCCACTACCCCTCCTTATAGTCCGCTTGCTTCATGACATCTTGGTAGTTTGCACATCAAAGAGCCGATAGCTTTCTGCCGATTTCCTCCGAGTCCTTGTCCTGGCCGTCTGTGTTGCAACATTTCTTTCTGGACACCGGATCTCAGAGTATTCTCGGTCGGTATGCTCGTCTCGTGGAGATGTAATATAATTTCCTAATATCTAACGCATTTCGGGACTTGACTTGAGTCCCTTCCTCAGGGAAGGGGAGAGACCTTACTAATGCAGTATAACTACCTTGTGTCATGTTGCTGTGCTCAATCATGCCATGGTATATGACTTTTGATATTAAACTGTCTTCAGCAACCTCACATTGTTAGCTGAGTTTGGCATGACTGAGCACAGCAACACAACACAAGGTAGTTATACTGCATCAGCAAGGTATCTCCCAAGCAGAAATTTCAAGGCACACAGGGGTTTCCAGATGTCCTGTCCAAGCTCTTTTGAAGAAGCACAAAGAAACGGACAACATTGCGGACAGTACACGAGAAGTCTCCAAGGAAACTTAGAGAGCAGATGAAAGAAACATCATGCTTACTTCCACAATCAGAAGATGTCCAGCAGTGCTATCAGCTCAGAATTGGCAGAAAACAGTGGGACCCTGGTACACTCATCTAATGTCCAGAGAAGTCTGGTCAGAAGTGGTCTTCATGGAAGACTTGCGACCAAAAAGTCATACCACCAATGTGGAAACAAAACCAAGTGACTCGACTATGCACAAAAACACATGAACTGGGGTGCAGAAAATGGCAGCAGATGCTCTGGACTGATGGGTCAAAAATTTAAATATTTGGCTATAGCAGAAGGCAGTTTGTTCACCGAAGGGCTGGAGAGCTGTAAAAGAATGAGTGCCTGCAGACAACAGTGAAGCATGATAGAGGTTCCTTGCAATCTGAGGGCTGCTTTTCTGCAAATGAAGTATAGGCAGATAGTTTTCCATCATGCAATACCATCAGGGAGGCATCTGATTGGCCCAAATTTATTCTGCAGCATGACCATGACCCCAGATATACAGCCAACATCATTAAGAACTATCTTCAGTGTAAAAAATAACAAGGAGTCCTGCAAATGATGGTATGGCCCCCACAGAACCCTGATCTCAACATCAAGTCTGTCTGGGATTATATGAAGAGAGAGAAGCAACTGAGACTGCCTTAATCCACAGAAGAACTGTGGTTAGTTCTCCAAAATGTCTGGAACAACCTACCTACCAAGTTCCTTAAAAAACTGTGTGCAATTGTTTGTTCTTAGAGCCTCTCACATACTTTGGCTTCTTTATATTTAGAATGAAGGCTGAATCAAAACTACATGACAGGTTGTTTTTTACATTCAAATTCCACTGGAAGTGAGTTTTTGTTCTATGTTGCTGTGAATAAATCTTTCCCTAGGCTCCAGTAGAGGCACCTCTTTGTAGCAGCTATAAACAGAGCTGGATCACCGACAAGGCACCCTAGACATATGCCTAGGGCCCGATAAAGTTGAGGGGGCCTGTCTGAGCAAGCGTGTGCCCCTTGCTGTTGCTGACATGCAAATGCAACAACCAACGAGTAAGGGAGACATACTCCAATAATGCAAACCGCTTGGGGCGCATGCCAGGACTCTTCCTGTTGTCCTGGCACATGTACATGTGTAGGAGGAAGAGATGATAACTAACTATAAATTAGAAGAGGTCAAGCACGCCCATTCCTCTTTTTCGCCAGCACATTCTGAAGGTAAAAATAAGAGGTATTAAAAGAGAGACAAAATTGTCGCACATAACCTTCTTCAGGTTGCTGTGAAAAAAAAGATTGATCATTTAACCCTTTGAGTGTCAGAGAGTTATCCAAAGCATTGCAACACAATCTGTTGGATTCCTCGTTGGCCATTTATTATTTTGTGTATATATATATTTTGTTCATTATGTTTGCTTGACAAAGGTCCCGGTTTGAGGACCGAAACGTTGCAGTTAAAGTACCATTAAATTGGTTTTTTGTTTAGAAAAAATCCGTGAGTGCCCAGCTTGTTATTATACATGAAATTATATTTCTGGAGCACCCGGTAACCTGACATTAAGCGTGAGTGCTTATTCAAGCAGATTTTGTATATTGCTCCTCGAGGCATTAATATAGCACCCACACTGATCTGAGACTATAGTGACACCTTGTCTCGCAAGTATGGAATTATTTTCAGCATCAGAAACTGCGGCTCCTGATGCTTCTTTGAATACCAATGTGATAGAGGATTCCATTGAAAATATTCTGTGGAAAAAATCTTATCAAGATGAACAAGAGACTGAAAATATTAAAGATCTACACTTTGAATTGTTACGTCTGAAGAAAAAAGAGACTGACTATGATCTTCATGGTATGTTTCTCTCTGACTACTATCGCTCCCAAAGGATCCCTCGAGGATTTCGAATAAAAAATATACCCACTATTGGGAGAATGAACCAAGAATTTTGTAAAAAATTTACTAAAGTGTTGGATCAATGTTCTTTTTCCCTTATGCTGTTGGTAATAGAGGAGGTGGGAAAAGAATTGTCAAAAATTCGGAAAAATATTGCTGAATTTGAAGTCACTCATCGTAATATTCTCCAATCTACAGAACATAAAGATAAAATTGTATCATTTAAAACACAGGTGGATAAACATCATGCTGATTTAGTTAGGTTTAAAAAAGCAAAATTCCAGCGAGTAAAAGAAGATTATGATGATAACAAGGTTTATGGTTGGCTTAGTGGCCAAATATTTAGACCCAGATTTGGACAGAGAAGGAGACAACAAAGGGTTAAAATAAATAAACCTAATTTTCAAACAATCGATACAAGTTCTGAAGATTCTGAAGATGACAAGTTGGCTGAGGCTAGTGGTGGACAACAAACCCAGATGATCACACGGAGTTCTTCTCAAAAACAGCCTTTTTTATATCCAGGCAAACCCCCAAAACCCCCACAAGTATCTTTACTTATAACAAAAGAAGACGATACACAAGAAGGGGACAAAAGGGACGGCAGCACTGGAGCAAAAGGGCAAGTGAAGAAGGGAAAGAAATAACATGTGCAGTGTATAATCTGTCTAAACATACTCTAACAGAAGCAGAAGTATCTTTGCTAAATAAAGGGCTATCATTTGTCCCCACTAATAAATTCAACGCTTTTGAATGGGAAGTCGAGCAATTTAAGCTATTTAGATCGATGAGCCTCAAAGAACAATTTGCCAACTTAGATAATCAAACGATTACAGGCACTACACATCAATTCAAGCTGAAAAGCACAAGAAATTTTGATTCTTCCAATCCATCTCTTCTATTCTTCAAAATGGCATTGGAGGCAGATATACAAAAATCCTCTATCACTTTTGAACATGTTCATCCTAATTTGTCAAGGGAGGAAAGACATGCCATTAGAACTCTTCAAGAGGATAAATCAATTTGCATCAGACCAGCTGACAAAGGCGGTTCCATCGTAATCCAAGACTATTGTGATTACAGTGTATCATTGAGACTACAACTCCAAGACACTAAGGTATATCAAATACTTAACTTTGATCCAACTGTGAAAATTCAAAATAAGATTGAAAGTGTTGTTCAACTGGGAGTTCAGTCTAATTGGATCACTGAAGACATAGGTAATTATTTGAAAATAAAACACCCTGTGTGTCCGATTCTATATGGATTACCCAAGATCCATAAAAATCTTTCAAATTCTCCTATGCGTCCTATTGTCTCTGCGAGAAATAGCCTATTGCAGCCGATTGGTATGTTTATTGATTTTTGTCTACAACCAGTAATTCAAAGCTTGAAAACAGTTTTACGCGACACTCCATCTTTAATTGAGATCTTAAAAAATACGTCTAATGTGGACAATGATATGTGGTTGGTGATATTGGATGTAAAAAGTTTATACACTATAATACCCCATCAAGAAGGGCTACAAGCTATCCGTGAAGTAACATCTACTTCAGACAAATACCTAGGTCCTCCTGTAGAGTATTTATTAACATTATTGGAGATTTGTTTGACAAATAATTTTTTCCAATTTGAAGGCAAGTTTTATTTGCAAAATACTGGCACTTCGATGGGCGCAAGCATGGCCCCATCATATGCCAATGCTTATATGTACATGTTTGAGACTCGCTACATTCTTCCAGTCTATTTGCATAATATTATAATGTACCATCGCTACATTGATGATGTATTCCTTTTATGGAAAGGAGATGAAGGGTCCTTGACATCTTTTGTTAAGGACATTAATTCTCTAAATACTCCTGTTGAATTTACATCATCATATAGCCAAGATGAAATAGATTTTTTAGATCTGAAGATTTTTAAAAAATGCAATAGACTGGAATATTGTTTGTTCCGGAAAGACACTGATCGCAATACGCTTTTACATAATTCCAGTTTCCATCCATCAGCTCTTAAAAATGCTCTGCCCAAATCTCAATTTCTTCGTGTTATTAGAAATAACTCAATTGAAGATATAAGGAATAAGCAACTTAATGAAATGATTGATAGATTTGTGGCCCGAGGTTATCCCAGGAAGCAATTGGAAAACCAATGTCAACAATTATTGAAAAATGAAAAAAAACCTCTTAAAGTGACTACATCACAAACCGAAAGATGGTGATTTCAATTAAATATACGACAGCTTCAGCACGAATTAAGAAGTGTATTAACAATAATTGGTCTTTACTACAAAAGGATAGGAAGCTTCCCCAAGTCTTTAAGAACCGTCCGATTTTTGGTTATAAAAGAGGCCCAAATCTTCATGATCTTTTGGTTATTACAGATCCAAAGGACAGTTATTTGCAGACTAAGAAAACCTGGTTAACATCGGCTCCTCCAGGTTGCTACAGGTGCTCGGGTTGTACCACCTGTGGATCTATGCGTGCAGGTCGATGGTTTACTCATCCTCATTCTAACAAAAAATACAAGATAAAAGATCGTATCACTTGCACAACAAGCTTTGTGGTATATTTGTTAACCTGCCCGTGCGGTTTGGCTTATGTGGGCAAGACGGAACAGACTTTGAGAGAGAGGATGGCAGGGCATCGTTCAGCAATTAAAGTAGCTTTTCGAGATGCAGCCTCAGATAAACCTGTTGCAAAACATTATCTGGCTGCAAAACATTCATTAACACATTTTAGCTTCATTGGGATTGAATATGTTCACCCTCTAAAACGGGGGGGTGATCGAGCAAAAAAACTTCTCCAAAGAGAATGTTTTTGGATAAAGGAATTAAACACGATTAATCCATTAGGACTCAATGAATATAACAATTTTAACTGCTTTCTGTCTGACAGATGAATATAGTTAATGTATATGTTTCTATAATTGTATTCATTTGCTCCTTTGATGTGAAATAGTGACTTG
Source organism: Rhinophrynus dorsalis (assembly GCA_037306005.1). Taxonomy (NCBI): domain Eukaryota; kingdom Metazoa; phylum Chordata; class Amphibia; order Anura; family Rhinophrynidae; genus Rhinophrynus; species Rhinophrynus dorsalis. Next base: position 519,312 of record JBBDGT010000019.1, on the reverse strand, counting down.
TGGTTAACAGTACTTAGGAGTACCAAATTCTTATTTAGGATAGTTTCCTGCCCAGAATTGTTACTTTATATCACATTTGTGTCCAAGTTAAACGATGTAGACATACAATATGTGATTTAGTTTACAATGTTTCTTTGATATGTCGCTAGTACTTTCTTTTATATTCTTATGCTTCCTCCCTTGACACTAGGTGGCACTATTTGGTGTGATTTTCTTGGGTTCTATGGTTCTGGTGCTGTCTATCATTCTCAATTCTTCGTCTCTTTGTACGTCATCACATTGGGTCGTTGGGTTGCCACGAGGTGAGTGTTTCTTTGTCTATATATATGCTAAGATATCTTTGTTCATTATGTTTGCTTGACAAAGGTCCCGGTTTGAGGACCGAAACGTTGCAGTTAAAGTACCATTAAATTGTTTTTTTGTTTAGAAAAAATCCGTGAGTGCCCAGCTTGTTATTATACATGAAATTATATTTCTGGAGCACCCGGTAACCTGACATTAAGCGTGAGTGCTTATTCAAGCAGATTTTATATATATATATATATATATATATAATCAGGACTAGTGCACATTTTAATCACTTGAGTGCTAGAAATGTCTCAAATACCTTGTTTCACTAGTCTTCGTTGTTCTGTTGAACAGAGAACATAAAAAAATTAGACACACATTCAGAGTTCTAATTATCCTTTGTATATACAGTAGAGTCACAGACATCACTCAAGATGTGGTGGGCCTTATATGGTTCCATAGTATTAAAAATAAGACACAATGCAAAGAGAAATCATTGAGAACCAGATAAAAACATTTATTTCCTAACACTTAAAATTGCTCTCACAAACATAAAATAAATTACAGTATCTTGCAGTATATACTATCCACACCTCTCCAGTCCATGTCAAAAGCCCAGTTTGAGTACTCCATCAGAGGGGTTCAGATTCCCTTATGATCATGTGAAGCTGGTTTTGGCTCCTCCTACCAGACCAGACATGTTTCATCCGTCTGGACTTTGTCAGGGGAAAACCTTGTCACACTTTGTCAAGTGTGGGAGGAGCCAATACCAGTTGGATGTGATCAGCTGGGAGTTTGTGTGAGATATGAAGCCTGTTGGAGGAAAAAAAACAGTGTTGTGACCCACATTGGAGAGGCCTGGTGAGTATTCTCTGCTAGACACTATCATTTCTATTACATCTGTGAGCACAATTTTAAAGAGAACGTATTTGTCCTAATAATAACCCTCCAAATACTTTACTATAACTACAGAAGCTTAAGGGCCTCTTTGAACTTTTCCCTTGCTCCTTGGTTCAAGAGATAACACCTTAAAATCAGTTGTAGATGTCAGGACCATGGAAGCAGGTGCTTGCATTTTTTTCAAACTGACCCTACTAAGTCCATTAAGGACTAGAGGGTTGCACACAGCATCATGAAGCAATGTGCTGCACACCCCCTCTGGTCTTTAAAGGGTTAAGATTACCCAGTCTAAAATCCTTAAAAGTAAATGCTTCTCTATATCTAAAAACAGAGTGTAACTGTTTATAATTTTAAAATTTCCATATGTATGTATATTCATATGTATATTTAATAACATGTAATATATAATGTTTCTCAATTTGTGTAAATATGCAACCCTCTACTGAAAACTGTCCAGGACATACTTGAAAACGAGATAAATCTCAATGTATTCTTCCTGGTAAAAGATTTTCTAAATAAATAAATAAATAAATAAATAAAATAAATAGAAGTGAGAAATGTGAGGTTCTCTGGTCCTGCTGGCAACTGTCACTTTCCACCTTCATGGACATGACATCCAGGCCTGATTGAAAACTATATCTCTTATATGTGCCTATCAATATAAGACAAAGATTTATACTAAATGAAAAAGACCAAAGAAATGTCCAAAGGAATGGTACAGGAAATGGAGAGATGGGTGTACAGTGTCTGGGGAGTGAGACTATTTGAGAGTTGGAGGAGGATGGATGGTACTAGTACTAGTACTAGTACTAGTACAGAGTATGGATTATGATAATATACATGCCAGAATAATCTTTACTGAATCGGCTGTTAAAAAAAGTAATACCAATATCAATGATATTTATATACTCTTACCAGAACAATTCTTGAGTTGTTGCCTTGTACTAGTGGTCTTTGGTCTCTCTGTCCGATCTGCCTCCTTTCCCTCTGTTTCTCTCCTCCATGCTCAGCTCTCCCGTCCTTCTTCTTTTCTCTTAATCCTTTGTGTCTGTCTGCAACCAGTCCCTTGTGCTCCCATATGAAGTCAGTTTCTGCTATGAATCCACTGTAGTCTCTCTTAACTTCCGATCGTATAGACAGATTACAGATGGGTTTGACATGTGAATGCAGGGTTGCCACCTTTTCTTAAAAAAAAAATACCAGCCATGGCATTCTCTCCATAGACTTAACAATGGACAGAAGCCAATTTTTTACCGGCCTGCCGGTAAAATACTGGCTGGGTGGCAACCCTATGTGGATGTAATCAATAGGTACCATCCAAAACAAAAAAGGTACCAAAAAAAACCCAAAAAACTATGTAAACATAATGATATTTATTCATAAATCCAATACTGGCTGACACATAAAATAAACTGAACTTAAGAAAGCTTATAAAGCTAGTAGCATAAAAAGTATAACAATTAAAGGGATAGTAATACTTAAGATGTATAAAAAATATATGTTGTAGGGTTTATGTGTCATGCCTCTCTTGCCCCCTTACCCTTTGTGCCTGCTTCTTCTGTGGCTTCTCTGCCTCGTCTCCTGGCGTTGGCTGTGTTCCTCTGTTTCTGCGCCGGCTTCCTGTGCTTGGGCACATGCACATGCTGGCGGACCGCTCACTGTATTGTCTCTATGGTCTGGCCGGCATCCACGCCTCAATGTCAGGTGCCCTTCCGGTTGGGGACCTTTTTTACCCGATGCCTTGCACTGCTTAGACGCGTTGTTATAGTGTCTCGTATGAACACATTGCTGTTCTTGAGCTCTGTTCTCCTGTGTGTAACGGATGTTATCCGTTACTTAGGCCTTGTCTGGCCATAAGTTTGTTTAACCAAAAACTGTGGACATTCCTGTCATGCCTAAAACAACCCTTGTCTAGGCATATGGATTGTCAGCCCAGTGACGCAAGCTATGTAGAGCTTTGGGATATTATATTGGTGGACAGATGTGCCAAAAAGGACTAAAAATCATAGCCTGCTTTCAGGGAACAGGGCCATTAGGGGTTAATAATTTGAGTTTACCTAATGTTACTTGCAATGTGTATTGTAGGCACTAAAGCCATTGTATTGAGACCCCCTGCTGTGTGATAATTCATTCAAGTCCCTCCAGTCTTTATGTCCATTGTGTGAGTTCAGCAACCCTTTTGTATTTGATATGTAATGAAGTCTGAGTCATTGTATTTGTTAGACCATTGACCTTTTGTCTACTGTGTGATTGAATTATGTTCCTAATGTATTTGCTTGGTCCATTTATTTGAATGTAAGGTTTGACTATAAATATGTGTGGTTTGTTTCAATAAAGAGAGTTCTGTTTTGGAGTGAACAAGGAGTCCTGGAGTCTTGTATTGCTTATGGTCTAAAGTATCCACTCTGATACCCATCTGCACCAAGTATCCTGAATCGCCGACCGCCTGCTGCCAGTTTCCTGCGACCTAACTTCGTGGACTGTCAGGCGGTGACGTGGACTCTTCCCTACTTCCCTGCTTCCAGCAATCCTGCGGCTGTTTCCAGTGACTGTCCATACTTCAACTGGTGCATCCAACGGCGCTTATCTGCATCGAGAAGGAGAGACCCAGGAACGACGGCGGAAGGCGACGCGGTCCCTTCTCAGCTTCCGTTACACTGTGTATGACCCGGATTGCCGACCTTGCCTCTGCCTGTCCCAATGTTGCCTGTTTTCCTGTTTATGATCCGAACGTTGTTTGACCAAGCCTCTGCCTGCTCCCATTCTGCCTGCCTGCCTGTGTATTACCCGGACCGTCTTGACCTTGCCCCTGCCTGCTCCTTTGTCTTCTATCTACCTGTGTATGACCCTGTCCTCTACAGTCCCAGCTTCTGTCGGCCTCAGCGTATGTAACCTTTTGTTCCTGCTGCGGGGGACCTACCTGCTCCAGATTCCTGAGTGAGTACCTCTGTTCCTGTATGGAGTGTTTGTCTATTCTCCCTGGGGATTGCTTAGTATAGTTTGTCTAGGTTAAGGTTATCCGGGGTCACCCAGCGGCTCCTCTGCTGGGGACCACAACATCTGGCTTCATGGCCAGCACCTACAGGCAGCTTAGCCGCAGCACAACACTGGTCTAGGCAATCCACGAACCCCAGCACCATTCCCAAGCCTTGCACCCAGCCTCTTGCTCAGTAATCCCTTGTTGGAGGAGTTCCCTGTTCCTCTAGCTTGGTACTCCTTCCTTCTCCTGGCCTTCCTATCCGCAGATAGTGTGACATTATATCACTGAGTAAAACAAGGGTACTCCCACTGCTGAGAGATATTTTATTAAAAAATTATAATAGCTCAAACTTGAATTTTTCAGGTGAAATATCACAGTGGACTGAAAATTTACAGTGGCGCTGTTGCTACACGATCCTATGAAGATTTATGGTCTACAGACCAGAGCAGTCCATAGGATGGTGTAGCAACAACACCACTGTAAATGTTCAGGCCACTGTGATATTGCACCTAAAAAAATTAAAGTTTGAGCTGTTATAATTTTTTTATAATTTTTTTAATAAAATATCTCTCAGTGGTGGGAGTACCCTTACTTTACTCAGGGACATAAACCCTACAACATATATTTTTTTACATCTCAAGTATTACTATCCCTTTAAGAAAACATTGCGTAGAATCAACACGTTTCTGGATTTTTAATCCCTTCTTCAGGATAAATGAAATAAAAATAAGTTAAAAGAGAACGTCCGATTTTTCTGTGGCAAACGGGCTTGTTATGGCAGAATCCCCAATTTAAGCATGTAATGTCCAATCAGTTACTTTCTTTCTAATCCACTGGGGTCATGCCCTCAGGTGACATATATAATCATCAGAATTCTGTAATAATATGCATGTTTAACAGTAAAATACAATCTAATATTCGGGATGAGCGCTGAATATTTGAGAGTGATGTTTTACAGCCTTCAATTCTTATTAATATCTATGCAACAACGCAGATATGAAATACAATAATATTTATTAAAACAATATCCTAAATACTCATTGACAATACAATTATTAATAAAATATATATATCTATATACTCTGAAGACAACTAATTCACATAGCCACCCTATTCCTCGGGGCCAGTTCCAGAGAGTGCATAGAAACTGCTCTGATGTAGAGGGGTTTCGAAAACACTCTCAGGTACTCAGACAGAGATTTTTGGACAAACAGTACCCAGAAGGGGTGGTAGATAGGTTACACATATGGGTAGAAACATCTTGCTAAGAGAGAGGGAAGGGGGAGAAATGGGAGAAAAGAGATTAGGAAATTATCCAGTTTTTATTACCAAATATAATGTAGCACATGGTAAGATAAGAAATATACTTAAAAAACATTGGTCTTTGTTGAGGGCAGATCCACTCTTAACAAATGAAATTTCAGATATACCTCAGATTATATATAAGAAGAAAAAGAGTTTAAAAAATATCCTAAGTAAAAATAAACCAGAAAGAGAAGTTTTAGATGAAGAAGAAGGAGAGAAGGGAGTCTTTAAATGTAGTTCAAAACGATGTATTACATGTAAATACTTGGAACATCATATTAGGGAGTTTAAAGATAGCAAAGGAATTAGTCATCTAATTAATAGTCATGTCACATGTAGTACTTCCTATGTGGTGTACTGAATCACATGTCCATGTGGATTACACTACATAGGAAGAACAAAGAGGTGCTTGAAGGATAGATTTCTAGAACATAGAAGGAATATAATTAGGGGAGATGTGGAGTACCCATTGAGCAAACACTGTAAAAAATAACATAATCAAAAATTAGGACAAACTAGTATCATACCATTGGAACATATACCCCCAAATATATTGGGGGGAGATAGGTTTAGGACCTTGTGCAATAAAGAGTCCTTTTGGAAATATAGATGTGATACCCTTAAACCAAGGGGTCTAAATGATAAGTTGGACACGTATACTTTTATTTAATAAAGGATAGGGGGAATGTTCACTTTAAGAAGGATGACACAGACGGCATGAGTAAAGATTCCTTTTAACTAAGAAAGGGTTAGATAGTATTATTAATTTCCCTACTAATAATAAAAAATAAATAAATAATTATAGGGAAGTATAATTTAGTTAGGGAGAGAATTTATGCAGCAACGCAGTTTGATTACGGATTTTAACATTTTTAATAATGATTTTTATAGCATATGAGTATTTAGGGTTAATGACCAAGGGATTCCAGCTGGTCATTATTTACCACTAATGAAGGAGTGTAATCTGAGGACTACTTAATCACAGTATTGGGAGTAACTCTCATTCCTGATGAAGTGCCCAGGAGGCAGGAAACGCATTGGAGACTAGTCACCTATTGTTGTATTGAGGTCTTGAGGTTGAAACAGATAGAAAGAGAGAGAGATCAAGTGTTGCAGTGGTATCATAAGAAGGATAAAGAGGAGCAACATAACACATTACATCGATTCTATGTGATTGGAACCCCTACAAGTTACATCAGAGCTACATCTGCCAATTTATTGGGGTAGCCCCGGGAAGGACTCCCGGAGAGCCTGGTGAGCACGGAGAATCATAAAACATACTGCAGTGTTAGCCATTGGAGAGGTACCTTCTGGGACAGAGAATCAGCTTTGGCTACATAGTAGCAGAAAGTTGCGTGCCTGAACACGCTCTGCCCGCCTCATATCCGCTCATACGACCAAGGGAAGCCCTAGGAACATTACCCAGTTGAGCACAGAGAGCTGCAACAAACATCAAGAGCAGCGGTCACCACCGGAGGGGCATCCCATATGGATTGAGAACAGGTCAGTGAGATATTATAGCGGATTACATTGTAACAGACGGGGGAGTTGTGTTTGAAGTTTCGCTATTCATTGCTATACGTGCAGGGCCGGTGCAAGGATTTTTGTATACACAGGAGAAGGTGCATTTTGATGCCCCCCCCAACACAATCCACCTGCCCCCCCCTGACCTTGCCACATTCCCCTGCCCCCGCCCACATATTCACCTCCACAATGCTCCCTTCATCTCCACATTGCACCTTCCACAATGCCCCATTCATCTCCACATTGCACCTTCCACAATGCTCCCTTCATCTCCACATTGCACCTTCCACAATGCTCCCTTCATCTCAACATTGCCCCTTCCACAATGCTCCCTTCATCTCCACAATGCCCCTTCATCTCCACATTGCTCCTTCATCTCCACATTTCCCCTTCCATAATGCCCCTTCATCTCCACATTGCCCCTTCATCTCAACATTTCCCCTTCCATAATGCCCCTTCATCTCCACATTGCCCTTCCATAATGCCCCTTCATCTCCACATTTCCCCTACCATAATGCCCCTTCATCTCCACATTGCCCTTCCATAATGCCCCTTCATCTCTACATTGCTCCTTCCTTTATGCCCCTTCATCTCCACATTGCCCTTCCATAATGCCCCTTAATGCCCCTTCATCTGCCCCTTCCATAATGCCCCTTCATCTCCACATTGCCCCTTCCATAATGCCCCTTCATCTCCACATTGCTCCTTCCTGTATGCCCCTTCATCTCCACATTGCCCTTCCATAATGCCCATTCATCTGCCCCTTCCATAATTCCCCTTCAGCTCCACATTGCTCCTTCCTTTATGCCCCTTCATCTCCACAATGCTCCCTACCTTGAGTCCCTGGTGGTCTAGCCATAAGAGAGCTCTGTACCTCCTTCGGCACAGAGCTGAACCTCCCAGCGCTGTTCTCAGTAATGCAGAGCGCTGGGAGATGATGTCATCTCCCAGCGCTCTGTATTACTACAGAGAATGGGTCGCTCTGCGTTGTGAGTGTCCCATAGACGCAGCGAGGGAGCGATTGGTCATGTAAATGAGCGCTCCCTCGCGGCAGATATATTTAAAAAAAAAATAAAAATTCTCAGCTTCTCCCTTTCCGGCGCCCCTCCGATGCGGCGCCCTAAGGCAGCTGCCTGTGCTGCCTTAATGGTAGCGCCGGCCCTGTATACATGAAGCCCAGATAACGTGGATTGCTTCAATAAGACCTCACTTCGATTTATTTACAGATCTACCCTGGGATTTTTTAGGTGGCTATGTGAATTAGTTGTCAGAGGAGAAATCTGATTGCCATTTGGAATCAAGAAGGATTCCCCCCCCCCCCCATTCAAGGCAGAATTTGAAATTGCTATATTGAGGGGTGTTTTTTTTTTTGCCTTCTTTTGGATTAACAATGGTAAACAGGAATAGGAAAAGGGTTGAACTGGATGGACGCAAGTCTTTTTTTCAACCTAAATTACTATATATTATATGTATTTTATTAATAATTGTATTGTTAATGAGTATTTAGGATATTGTTTTAATAAATATTATTGTATTTCATATCTGTGTTGTTGCATAGATATTAGTAAGAACAGAAGGCTGTAAAACATCACTCTCAAATATTCAGCGCTCATCCCGAATATTAGATATATTTTTTACATTAGATTCCTACACATCGATCTAGGGATTGTAGCAGTTTCTATAGATATCTCTTTAAGTTAAGGTCTCACATACTTTGATTGAAGGGTTAATATTAACCTCTAGAGAACCAACTTTTCCTCTCCATCTTTTGATTTTAGTAAAATACACATCCTTTTTTACATGATGTTTTTAAACACTAAGATAATAGGCATACTTGTATATCTAACGGTGTTACTAGTTTGGTAATTATTTTCCTTATAACCATTTTCTCCATTTTCAAAATATAAATCATTATACAGGAACATTTTCATTGTACATAGAGGATGTAATGCATACGTAATTTCTTATCATCCTTCAATGTCTGATATAATTGTATTATTTTTATTAGTATTTTTATTTTTAACATTGAGGAAGTTTCTATTGCGTTGCTACGAACGACCCAGACACCAAATGGCAGGAAGGGAAACATGTCTGTGCTAGAGCAGGTTAGGGCAAATATCTGATAGGGGTAGAGTGTGGGGAGAGTGGTTAGGAAGGTAAAGTTTCCTCATGCTGTGTCGGACAGTCAGTATTGTGGTCGACACCACCGGAAATAGCTGGTGATCAGGCGCAGGAGCAAGGATTTACCTCACAATAAAAAAACCCGAAAAAAACAAAACAACGACAAAATGGCAGCAGTGTCAGAGTTTTTGGAGCAGGTCCAGCGTTTAACCGAGGCAGACGGAGGAGTGTGGTTGCGGGAACAGTTAGAAAAAAGAAGTGGCATTTCGACAGGAGCAGAAGAAGGGCACAGAAAGTCAGCACGGCAAAAAAGAGCTATGCCTCCAGAGCGTCCTAGGGCAGAAGAGAGAGTTGTGAGGAGGAAGAGTAGGAGCCCTGTGAGGGTACGGGGAACAGAGGAGGAGGAAATCAAGAGAGCTGTTAGTGGCAAAGGGAGATGGGGTAACAAGGGGAGTGCAGGAGTAATAGGTTGAGTCGTTGGTCTCCTGATTTCTTCAGAGTGGAAGAGAGACCTGGCTGCAGTAACTGGATGGAGGAGAGAGTGGGTCAGGTGAGGAATTGATATTGGTAGGGTTTTATTTTTAGCGGGTTTGCAGTTGGTGAGGTTAAAAAAAAAAAATATATATATATATATATATAAATTTAAATAAAAGGGGGATTTTGTGTATTCACGTTTGTTGTGTATATATGTATTGATATAACGGTAAATTTAGTTTAATTTTTTATTTTATTTTCTAATTTTTATATTTTTTTTCCCAAGGGGACTGACTTAACGACCCATGACGTACTAATGACCGTCATGGAATTCCAGGATCTCCCTGCAGCTGCACGCCATTCGGGGAGTCCGGAAACGGAAATTTAAAAAAAAATGCTCTGTGGTCCTTAACTGACCGCACTGCGCTGATCGGCCGGTTGTTAAGGGGTTAAGGTTGGGTCTGGTAGATTTAATTCCTATCTGGGTTAGGGTTTTTTATATGGGTGGGTAGGTTTTAGTATTTTAGGTGTTTTGGAAGTAAGGCAGTTAATAAAGTTGTGGTTCTTTTAGGTGTTTTTGGCCGCAGCAGGGTAATTATAAAAAAAAAAAAAATAAGAATAGGACCATGACAATTATGGCTATCATGGTTGTAAATTTTTTTTTTTTTTTTTTTAGGTACAGTACATTCTAGGACTGAGACGGCCGAAGAACATCAAGTACTATCTACAAGACAGCCATCAGAAAACAGCGAGGAACAACGGTCCATTCTGTTGGAGTCACAGAATCGGCAAGGTACGGGACTGTATCTAGAAGAAGACTCCAGAGGAACCGGGGGGTTGGGTTATTATCTGAATTAAGTGGGAACATAAAGTTATTACTTGGCATGTGTTGGGGGGGCAATTGGAGGGATAGAGAGCAGCGGTAGCATGGGGGTCTTCAAGTGTGGGAGGGGTGGGAAGTGGGTCTGAGGTAAATTCTCAGTCGGCAGTACAAACAATTCAAGAACAAGATATTGCATTAACAAGGGGAGATATGGGTTCAGGTCAGTCAGTAACTGCAAGGGGAGAAATGTTAAAGGGATAGTAATGTTTCATAATAAAAGCAACTCTAATTAATCATCATAGTATTTGGACTTTGGAGAGTGTTATACCAATTCTGTCAGAGTTGTAGTTCAAGAGTAATTCAATGACACAGTATCCCCCTCCCACCTCTTTTACTGATGTAACAGAGCAGAAGGGAGGTGCCCAGGTAGACTGCAGAGAGGGACACTCTTCAATTAAGATAAGGGAAAAATATGAAAAACCTGTCAATGGGGGCAGGGCTTTCATTGTTTTCATAGGAAGAAGATTGTCCCCTGCAGTTATCTGTCTGGTCTATGGACTGCATTTCACATCTGAGAAGAGATGGCTTACACTAGGTAAAAGGGGTGGGTGGGGAAACCATAATGGTTTGAGAGATAAGACTTATATTTTTCTTCATGTTTTTTTAATGCCTACAAAATAAAATTAAGATAAAACAATGTATTACTATCCCTTTAAGTAGAGACTGTTTAATTCAAGGGCCACCAGTGGGTTTGATTGGGACTGGGCAAGGAACCCTGGAACAGAGTACAGAGTACATGACTGTTGTGGGGACATCAGGAATGCTGGGGAGAGCGGGTTCTGTGGGTAGTGGAGCATCAGTGTTAAGCGGGGTACATTGTGCCTCGGTTGGGGTAACAGATCTAGGAACTTAGGGCATTACCTTCACCAATGATAATGGCTCAGCAGGAACCACTGAGTAGTGGGGGTATGTTGATGTGGGATGACAAGTTGATAGAAAGAGGACATGTAGGTGTTCCATCAGTGGCTTATGGGGCAGCCTATATGTGTTGGGCTGGCTCTTTGAGAATTCACTTAAAGCAGGAAGTAAGAGAAAAAATATGGAGTAACGAATTCATAGAAATTTACTCTCGAGGAAGCACCCCCAGAGAAGGAAGAAAAAGATGCAGAGAAAAAGGAAGAAAAAGAATGCAAGCCTTACCTCAAGATACCAAAAGCTTTTGGAAATTGGGTGAGGGCTTTTGCGATATTGGCCAGTGTTATAGGGGAGCACTTCCCACAAAAATGTTCATCTCTGTTTTGTTACCAAGATACAATATGGAGTGCTTGTCGTATCTATGGTGGTTTAGCATGGTGGAGCAATTCAGACAGAGAATGGCGGTTTGTCCATCGATAGCATGGGATGACATGGACATCGGCCTCTGGTTAGCAATCATGACACGTCCAGCAAATTATCAGGGTGGACTGTTGTCTTTACAATCCGGCGCCGGGGGATTGGGGCAGCAGCCATGGCAATTTAAAAACATAGAAACAGAGAATTTGATGGCAGATAAGAACCATTTCGGCCCATCTAGTCTGCCCATTTTCCTACAGTAAAAAACTCAAACTTTTTTTGGTCCTTGGTCTTTTCTTAAGTTAAGGACAGCCTTATGCCTATCCCATGCATGCTTAAATTCTGTCACTGTATTACCTTCTACCACTTCTGCTGGCAGGCTATTCCACTTATCTACTACCCTCTCAGTGAAGTAAAACTTTCTTACATTACATCTAAACCCGTGTCCCTCTATTTATAGACTATGTCCTCTTGTCCTAACATTTTTACTCCTTTGAAATATACTTCCATCCTGCACTTTGTCGAATCCCTTTATGTATTTGAATGTTTCAATCATATCCCCTTCTCTCTATTCTCTCATACATGTTCAGATCATTTAGTCTATCCTGATATTTCTTTTCCTGTAAACCAGTCACCGTTTTAGTAGCCCTTCTTTGAATTTTCTCTAGAGTATCTATATCCTTCAAGAGATGGGGGTCTCCAGTACTCTAGGTGAGGTCTAACTAGAGATCAGTAGTGTGGCATGACCACTTCCCTTTTTCTGCTACTAATGCCCCTAGCTATACAACCCAGTACCCTGCCTACCTTTAAGTCATTAGAGATAATTACTCCCAAATCCCTTTCCTCTGTTGTCTCTGACAGTACAGTACCCTTAAGAGCATATTTTTCCTTTGGATTTTTATGTTCCAAGTGCATTATTTTACATTTATCAAAGTTAAACTGCATCTGCCACACTCTTGACCATTCTTCTAATTTACCTAAATCATTTGTCATTTGGCTTATTCCCCCTGGAATGTCTACCCTATTGCAGATCTTGGTATCATCTGCAAAAAGGCATACCTTACCTTGAAGACCTTTTGCAATATCCCTAATAAAAATATTAAAAACAGTGGGTCCCAGTACAGATCCCTGGGGTACTCCACTAGTAACACTCCTTTCATCCGAATATTCTCCATTGACTACCACCCTCTGTCTTCTGTCACTCAGCCATTGCCTTATCCATTTAACTATTTTTGCATCCAGACCCAAACACTGCAGTTTATTTATGAGTCTTCTATGAGGGACAGTGTCAAATGCTTTACTGAAATCTAGATAAGCTATATCTACTGCTCCCTCTTGGTCTATTATTTTAGTTACCCAATCAAAAAAATCTATGAGGTTAGTTTGACAAGACCTCCCTGCTGTAAACCCATGTTGTTTGGTATCTTGCAAGCCATTTAAATTCAGATATTCAACAATTCTTTCCTTTAACATAGTCTCCATTAATTTTCCTACTACTGATGTAAGACTTACTGGTCTGTAGTTACCAGACTCTTCCCTGCTACCTTTTTTGTGAAGAGGTACTATATTTGCTAACTTACAATCTTCTGGAACTATGCCTATCGTTAGTGACTGATTGAATAAAGGCCATTATAAATGGGTGACAGCATGCAAATTCAAGCATGAATACTCAGGCTATAGTGGATCGCATCCCGTTGAAAAATGTTTCAAATGACACCTGGGTGGGGAAAAAAGTCAAGCATTGGGGTGAACACCAGTCAAAGTAGGATGGATGCTTCCTTGGCTAAGGGAATATAAACATAGGGTAACAGCAAGAATTTTGGAGGAGGGATTCTCAGAAGGTTTTAGAATCCTGTTTCAAGTGCAGGAATGGGGTAGGGAATCAGGTAATTTGCACTCTGCTAGGGAATATCATGAAGTAGTGGTGGAAAAGGTAAAAAAAGAGGTCAAAATGGGAAGAATGGCAGGACCATTTAGTCATCCGCCATGGAGTAATTTGAGGGTGTCTCCTTTGGGAGTCGTTCCCAAGAAGGAACATGGAAAATTTAAACTAATTCACCATTTATCCTCCCCAGCTGGGAAGTCAGTAAATGATGGCATTGACTCAAGCAAAATATGCTTCATTTGGCAGGGTGGTTGAGCTGTCAGTTCACCCAGATTGTCAGCATTTGCTAGATTGTAAAATAGATGGTGATTATTATGTGGACCTTTGCCTTCCAATGGGATGCTCATTATCCTGCGCCCTTTTTGAAAAATTCAGTACATTTTTGGAGTGGGTAGTTAAGAGGGAGGTAGGGTTCACATCAATGACACACTATTTGGATGACTTTTTGTGCACTGGCCCGAGTGAGTCGGGTGTGTGCCTACATTTAATCCGCACTTTACAAGGCGTGGCAGAATATTTTGGAATTCCTTTAGCAGCAGCAAAAACACAAGGTCCCACGACATGATTATGTTTTCTGGGCATAGAATTGGATTCAATGGCAATGGAATGTAGATTGCCACATGAAAAGCTAGTTGATTTGAGGCGAACAGTGGAGTTAGCAAAAAAGACAAAGAAAATCACACTGAAGCAAATGCAGTCACTGTTGGAAAATTAAATTTTGCCTGCAAGATCATTCCCTGTGGGCGGGTATTTAGTAGAAGATTAGAACAAGCGACAGCTGAAGTTAAAAAGTCAAACCATATCATAAGAATTATGGCATCTATGAGAGCAGATCTACAGGTGTGGGATATTTTTCTTCGAGATTTTAATGGAAAAGCTTATTGGCAGACACCGGCTCAATCAAATAAGGAATTGCAGTTACAAACTGACGTAGCAGGGTCAATAGGATTTGGGGCATTATTTGGAGATAACTGGTGTGCAGCCCAATGGCCCGAGTGGTGGATTGAGGAAAGAGTGACAAAGAACTTGGTATTCTTGAAAATGTTTCCAATAGTGGTTGCACTGAGACTATGGGGGAAAGCATGAAATACAGACGTATAGTATTTCATTCAGACAATATGGGTGTGGTAGAAGTGGTGAATGGTTTGAAGGCATCATCACCTCCGGTAGTAAGACTGTTGAGGAAATTAGTCTTGTACTGTTTGAAATTAAATGTGACATTTAGGGCACGTCATGTGCCGGGAGTGCAGAATGTGGCAGCTGATGTCTTGTCACGTTTACAGATGGAGGAATTCAGAAGAGTATGTGTACGTGCGAAAGAAACAGGCGTACTGAAACGGTTTTATTGACACTCAGACACGTTAGGTTTAGGTTAAAATGCAATTTTGTTAAAGAATCACGGTAACAAAATGACCCACATGGGTCCAGTAGGTATGAAGACAGAACACTACTGACACAGGTCAGGTTACAGTATAAGTACCCACACAGGTCCAGTATATACAATACACAATATAATACTGACACAGGTCAGGCACAGTTCGTGTGAATCAACTAGGAGGACTATGTGGTTACTATTAGGCTGGGAGGACAGATAGGCCCTAATAGTGTAATGGCCCTCTGCGCAGAGAATGACACAATGGCGACTAAGGCCACAAAAGCAACGGAGGCCCTGGACAAATGGTAGACTACCGGAGTTGCCAAAGGAGGACTGCCACAGAGGCACGGAATAACGCCAACAAGGAGCTGTAATGACTGTACCCAACGTTCCAGGTACCAACCCACAAGGGGTTAACAAACGCTCAGACCTGCTAGAGTGGACTGCCAGAGTAGATAACGCCTGATGAGCCCAAGACAACCCAACCTCAGCTAGGGCAATATAGGTCAAGCGTACCGTGGTGCTACCGGATGGGTGCTATGAGCACCGGATGAATAACAAGGCACAATACTGGTTAGGCAACAGTACAAGACTGCCGGAGCAGCAACGGAGGCAACAACGGATCTGTCCATGGACAGAAAGATCGGAGGCCCTTAACTGGATACCGGATGGAACAGTAAGCAGGCCCTGGTAGGCACACAGAGCAGGAACGACAGCCAATCTGAGTCGGTACACAGAGCAGTAACATCAGCCAGGCCAGGCAGAAACGTCAGCTAATCCGGGTCGGTACACAGAGCAGGAACGTCAGCCAGGACAGGTCGGTCCACAGAGCAGGAACGTCAGCCAATCTGGTTCAGTACACAGGGCAGGAACAACACAGGCAGAGTAGTCAGGCAGTCCGGGTCATACATGGGAAACACACGAATACTGGAGACAGCGCTAGTAACGGGAACACCACGAAAGGGCAAAGCTGCAATGACAGGGCTCAGTATTTAAGGGTTATCACTGGGCGGAGCAATACCACGTTAGCCAATAAAACTGAATCAGGAAAAAGCACTGTCAAAATGTCGCCAGAAATAACACGGGCACCGTGATAGTACCCCCCCTCTCAAAGACCCCCCCTATGTGAAGAGGGGACAGGTTTCTGGGGGTATTTAGCATGAAATCCATGCAGCAACCTGGGAGCATGGAGGTCCTTCTGGTCAACCCAGGAACGTTCTTCAGGGCCATAGCCCTTCCAATGGACCAAATATTGTAATTTACCTCTGAACCTGTTACGGTCCGCTCCGTCCTTGCCAGTAGCTTGACTGGCTTCAGGACGGCTGGGCGCATGCCTGCATTCCCGCGCATGTGCCGTTGAAGGAATTCACGTCAGTCATCTCACCAACGTCATTTTCGGGGCACCCGGCGTCCATTTAAGTCAGCGGGAACCGGTACTCGGTGCTCAGTTGCCGCTTGAGTCCCGGGCAGTTTGTCAGGCCAACGCAGTGTGCCTTTCAGCCTGCCAGCAGCCGTCAGCCCAATCTTGTGCCTCCCTGGCCTACCAGCAACTTCAGCAGCCTTCAGCCCTAACCAGTACCTTTCAGCCTGCCAGCAGCCTTCATCCCAATCCTGTGCCTCCCTGGCCTGCCAGCAGCTTCAGCAGCCTTCAGCCCTAACCATTGCCTTTCAACCTGCCAGCAGCCTTCAGCCCAATCTTGTGCCTCCCTGGCCTGCCAGCAGCTTTAGAAGCTTTAAAGCCAAACCTGTCCTTTCCAGGCCAACCAGCATCCTCCAATGACCCTCTCTCTCAGATCTCTTCTCTTGAACTCACATATCTTCAGGTACTGACCTCTGGCCTGTTATACTGACTTGCATTATCTCAGCCTATCCTGAGCTCTGGCTTGTTACCATGGACTTGCTCTGTCTCAGCCTGCCCTGATCTCTGGCTTGTTATCCAGGACTTGCATTATCTCAGCCTGCCCTGACCTTTCGCTTGTTACCCTGAACTTGCTCTATCTCAGGCTGCCCTGACCTCTGGCTTGTTACCCTGGACTTGCTCTATCTCAGCCTGCCCTGACCTCTGGCTTCTTATACTGGACTTGCGTTATCTCAGCCTGCCCTGACCTCTGGCTTGTTATCCTGGACTTGCATTATCTCAGCCTGCCTGACCTCTGGCCTGTTATTCTGATCTTGATCTATCACCAGTGAACCATCCTTGGCCTACTATTTCTATTTCGTTAGTTACTCTGTATTCTGGGTTCCTTACCTGCCTACTTCAGAACATATAGCTTCCTGCTAACCTCTGGGTGGCTTCTCCCACCCAGAAATAGGCTTTAGCAAGCTAACATTCTCACAGTAACAACTGAGCCATTGTTATGGAACCCGCAGGGTTGTTAGAAGCTCTAAATACCCTGGGCAGTCGGATTTCAGCCCTCACTACTTCTGTACAGGAGTTACAGGCCAACCAAATTCATCTTCAACAGCAACTACAGGACCTTTAATCAGACATAGCTCAAGCAGCAGGAGGTTCTACACCACCATTTCCTGGTCTGGAAATGAATGCTGTTCCGGACCCTCGGGTTCTCCTACCTGAAAGATTTTATGGGGATAGATCCCAGTACAGGTCTTTCATCACTGCATGTGAACTTTTGTTTTCAGTCAATCCACTCACCTATGCTTCTGACTTCACCAAAGTACGTACTACCATCACATTGTTAGGAGGAGAACCACAGGGCTGGTCAGACCAACAGTCCATTATTAAATACATGGCAGGCTTTCCGTAAGGCTATGGATTCACTCTATGATGACCCTTTCAAAACGGCCTCTGCCCAAGTAGCATTAAGGTCTCTGACTCAAGGTGGATGCCCAGTTGAGGACTATGTTGCAGACTTCCATCGCCTGTCCATTGATTCCAAGTGGAATGAAGCTGCGCTTATGGATCAGTTTCATCTCGGCCTATCTGAAAGTAACTATACCAGTTACACTGGACGAGTTCACTTATCTCTCCATACAAGTTGACCGTCGCCTGAGAGAACGCTGGCGTGAATGCTCTGCTACTTCTACTCCTCCCCATCGTACTCCAACTTCTACTCAAACGCCTACTCCTGTTACCTCCATAGAAGAACCTATGCAGTTGGGAGTTCTACGAGGACCTCTATCTAAAGCTGAACGGGACCATAGATGACTACTTAATCTCTGCCTCTATTGCGGAAAAGGAGGTCACCATCTCAGGACCTGCGATACTAGACCACGACCTTCCCAAGGTAGGCAACGTCATCCGCTCCTATTCTTTTGCCCACTCCTTCTTACTTATCTCTCTCTGTTATTCTACAGTGGAACATACAGCAGAGTGAAGTGTCGGCCATCATAGACTCTGGAGCCAGTAGTTGCTTCCTTAGCCTGGAGACAACTCAATCCTTGGGCATACGCATCCAACACAAAACTCAACCACTCATGCTTCAAATGGCTTATGCAAGTTATCTAAAATCAGGCCCAATTCTTTTTGAGACCTTACCTATGTATCTTCTTACTGCTGTAAATCATAAAGAAGAAATTAAATTTGAAGTTATTCCATCTCTTTTGACCTGTGTTACAACTTCATCTATACCCATAGCCTATCAGGATTTCTCAGATGTCTTCGACAAGAAAGGAGCTGACCTTCTTCCTCCTCATAGGCCATATGATTGTCCCATCAAACTCCTCTCTGGATCAACCATACCCTATGGACATATATATCCTCTGTCTGGACCAGAATTGCAGTATCTTAAAGAGTACTTATCTTGGAGAAGGGGTTTAAACTTGGAGAAGGGGTTTATTTGACCTTCCACTTCTCCAGCTGGAGCTGGGATTTACTTTGTACCTAAGAAAGATGGTGGTTTACGCCCCTGCGTAGACTATCGGGAACTTAATGCCATTACTATAAAAAATCGCTATCCATTACCACTGATTCCAGAATTGTTTGAACTCATGTCAACTGCTAAAATCTTCACAAAAATCAATCTACAAGGGGCGAATAACTTGGTTCGCATCCGCAAATGAGATGAATGGAAGACCGCCTTCTGAACCAGATATGGACACTTTGAGTACACCGTGATGCCCTTCGGATTATGCAATGCCCCTGCAACATTTCAACATTTTGTATATTTAGATGACATTCTTATCTCTCACATTCATTACAAGAACATCAAAGTCATGTTAGGAGGGGGTTATCTAGGCTTCATACACATGGTTAGTATGCTAAGTTGAAGAAATGTTCTTTTGAAGTACCTGAAATTGAATTCCTAGGTTTTCTTGTTTCTCCAGGACAGTTAAAGATGGATCCCCGTAAGATAACAGCTATTCTGAAATGGCCCGTACCATCTGAAAAGAAGGCAATCCAGAGGTTCATTGGTTTTGCCAACTTCTACTGACACTTTATCCGGGATTTCTCAAAATTGATCTCACCACTCACATGTTTAACCAAGAAAGATGACAATTTTCACTGGACTTCGGAAGCTCAACAAGCTTTTGACCGTTTGAAAATTCACTTTACCCAGGCACCTATTCTACAACAACCTGATGTCAACAAACCTTTCTTTTTGGAAGCAGATGTGTCTAACATCGCTACAGTACTTTCTCAACATATGGGTGATAAGGATCATTTACATCCAGTAGCCTACTACTCCAGACATCTTACATCTGCTGAACAAAATTATGATGTGGGAGACAAGGAACTGCTTGCTATCAAGTGTGCCTTGGAAGAATGGAGACACCTATTGGAGGGTTCAGAATATCCTATTACGATATATACAGATCACAGAAATTTGGAATATCTCCGATCAGCCCGCAGACTACGACCTCGTCAAGCCAGATGGGCGATGTTCTTCGCATGATTCCAACTGCACATCACCTATAGACCTGGCTCAAAAAATCTTAAAGCATATGCTTTATCCATATATTACTATGCCTCCTGATACAATTTTGCAACCACATCAATTCCTCCTCATCAGCACAGACTTACTTGAACGTATTAAACAAACTACCACTCCTTCTCCTCATTTGATACAATTACATGCTTCACTGACGGCTTATTGTACAAACAAGATACAGTCTTTGTCCCTGAATCCGTCCATCAAGAGGTTCTTCACCAGTTTCATGACCTTCCCGTTGCTGGCCATGGAGGAATCCAAAAGACCCTAGAAGCTATTCAGCGATATTTCTGGTGGCCGAACTTAAAGCAGGATGTCAATCGCTATGTATCCTCTTGTGATATATGTGCCAGAGCTAAAAGCCAACACACCAAACCATCCGGTCTACTTCATCCTCTACCTGTGCCATCGGGTCCTTGGAGAGATGTAACAATTGATTTCATTGTGGATTTACAGAGTTCAAACCAACATAATACCATCATGGTAGTAGTCGACCGTTTTACAAAGATGGCTCATTTCATCCCAAGCAAGGGACTACCTTCAGCTAGCCGAACCGCTTCTCTGTATCTACAGGAGATCTTCCGTCTTCA
The DNA here is from genome assembly GCA_037306005.1 of Rhinophrynus dorsalis. Taxonomy (NCBI): domain Eukaryota; kingdom Metazoa; phylum Chordata; class Amphibia; order Anura; family Rhinophrynidae; genus Rhinophrynus; species Rhinophrynus dorsalis. Next base: position 498,826 of record JBBDGT010000019.1, on the reverse strand, counting down.
TGGAGTACCACAATCCATTACTTCAGACAGAGGTGCTCAGTTCACGTCAAAATTTTGGAGAGCATTTTGTGCCGCCCTTCAAATTACCAGCAATCTGTCTTCAGGATATCATCCTCAAACGAATGGTCAAACAGAAAGTACCAGTCAGACGTTGGAACAGTACCTACGATGCTTCTCCTCTCACTTACAAGATAATTGGTACCACTTACTCCCCATGGCAGAATTTGCTTACAATAATCATTACCATAATACTCTAAAAAACTCTCCTTTTTTGCCAACTATGGATACCACCCGGTAGCCTTACCGGGACTCACTCCCACAACTCCAGTTCCAGAGGCTAATCAACGAATACAACAGTTACAACAGTCTCATCATGTATTAGGTCAACTTCTGAGATCCACACAACAAGAATATAAATGACACGCGGATAAACACAGACAGAGAGGATTTGAACTACAAATAGGGGATAAAGTATGGCTGTCTTCTTCACATGTGCGTCTATCTTGTCCACCAAAAAATTGGGGCCTCGCTTCTTGGGACCTTTTCCTATCTCTCAAGTCATTAATCCAGTAGCATATCGTCTGTCACTACCTACTTCATACCGGATTCATCTAACCTTCCACATCTCTCAATTAAAGAAATTGATTCCCAGTCTGTTTCCTGGCCGAGAACCTTCTAGACCTCCTCCTGTTTCCATTGCAGACCCTGATGAGTTTGAGGTCGAGGAGATTCTGGACTCTCGTTTTCGACGTGGCAGTCTGGAATACCTGGTGCATTGGAAGGGGTACGGCCCAGAAGACCGTTCCTGGTAACCTGCGGGCAAGTTCAACACATCGTCCTGTATTCGTGCCTTCCATCGGACTCACCAGGATCGCCCTGCTGACCTGCCCACCCAGAGGTTGGTTGTAAAGGGGGGGAACTGTTACGGTCCGCGCCGTCCTTGCCAGTAGCTTGACTGGCTTCAGGCTGGGCGCATGCGCGAGTTCTCGCAGATGCGCAGTTGAAGGAATTGACATCGGTCGTCGCACCAATGTCATTTTTGGGGTGCCCGGCGTCCATTTAAGTCGGTGGGAACCGGGACTCGGTGCTCAGTTGTTGCTTGAGTCCCGGGCGGTTTGTCAGCCCAACGCAGTGTGCCTTTCAGCCTGCCAGCAGCCGTCAGCCCAATCTTGTGCCTCCCTGGCCTGCCAGCAGCTTCAGCAGCCTTCAGCCCTAACCAGTGCCTTTCAGCCTGCCAGCAGCCTTCAGCCCTAACCAGTGCCTTTCATCCTGCCAGCAGCCTTCAGCCTAATCATGTGCCTCCCTGGCCTGCCAGCAGCTTCAGCAGCCTTCAGCCCTAACCAGTGCCTTTCAACCTGCCAGTAGCCTTCAGCCCAATCTTGTGCCTTCCTGGCCTGCCAGCAGCTTCAGCAGCTTTCAGCCAAACCTGTCCTTTCCAGGCCAACCAGCATCCTCCAGTGACCCTCTCTCTCAGATCTCTTCTCTGGAACTCACATACCTTCAGGTACTGACTTCTGGCCTGTTATACTGACTTACATTATCTCAGCCTACCCTGACCTCTGGCTTGTTACCCTGGACTTGATCTATCTCAGCCTGCCCTGACCTCTGGCTTGTTATACTGGACTTGCATTATCTCAGCCTGCCCTGACCTCTGGCTTGTTATCCTGGACTTGCATTATCTCAGCCTGCCCTGACCTCTGGCTTGTTAACCTGGACTTGCATTATCTCAGTCTGCCCTGACCTCTGGCTTGTTACCCTGGACTTGCTTTATCTCAGCCTGCCCTGACCTCTGACCTGTTATTCTAGTCTTGCTCTATCTCCAGTGAACCATCCTTGGCCTACTATTTCTATTTTGTTAGTTACCCTGCATTCTGGGTTCCTTACCTGCCTACTTCAGAACATATAGCTTCCTGCTAACCTCTGGGTGGCTCCTCCCACCCAGAGATTGTATCACGGTGCCCGTGCTCCCTGTGCTGCTGCTCTCTGTCAGTTTCTGTCTTACTCTGCTCCTATTGGTTGAGCTGTGTTTGATCCGCCCAGTATGGCCTTTATATACTGGGCTCTGGCACCTATCTGGTGCCCTTTCATGGTGTTCCTGTACCAGTGCCTACTTGAGTTTGCGTGGATTCCTGTGTACCGACTTGGCACGTTTGACTACTCTGCTTCTTGTCTCCTGCTTCGTGATTCGACCTGGCCTGGCTGACGTTCCTGCTCTGTTACCTGACCCGGCTTGTCTGACGTTCCTGCTCCGTGATTCGACCCCGCCTGGCTGACGTTCCTGCTCCGTGACCTGTCCCGGCTTGTCTGACGTTCCTGCTCCGTGATTCGACCCGGTTTTCCTTTTACAGTCTTCGCTGTGTCGCTTGGGCGACATTCTGACTTCCGCTGTTCCTAGGCCTGCTCCTTGCAGAGCCTCCGTGTTGCCTCTGTTACTGCTACGGCAGTGTGCCATTGGCTGAGCCTCTGTTAACTCTTGCAGAGCCTCCGTGTTGCCTTCCGTTACTGCTATGGCAGTGTGCCAATGGCTGAGCCCTCCGTTAACTCTTGCAGAGCTTCTGTGTTGCCTCCGTTACTGCTACGGCAGTGTGCCATTGGCTGAGCCTCCGTTAACTCTTGCAGAGCTCCTGTGTTGCCTCCGTTACTGTTGCGACAGTTTGCCATTGGCTGTACTTCCCGTTAAAGCTCTTGCAGAGTATCAGTGTTGCCTCCGTTACTGCTAAGGCAGTGTGCCATTGGCTGACCTTTCAGTTAAGCTCCGTTACTGCTACGGCAGTGTGCCATTTGTTGAACCTTCCGTTAAGGTCTTGTAGAGTATCAGTGTTGCCTCCGTTACTGCTATGGCAGTGTGCCATTGGCTGTACTCCCGTTACGCTCTTGCAGAGTATCATTGTTGCCTCCGTTACTGCTACGGCAGTGGGTCTTAGTCTCAGTTCTGGCAGAGTACAAGGGCTCTGGTCTCCATTATTGCACCGCAGTCTCCTACATTGTGCTATTCTATCATACTGGGCGTTGCTAAGAGAACACACCACAGACTTCTCTACACTGTGACTGAATACACCTATTGGAGAACTTTAACCCGCACTGAACTGCTCCTTTGGGTAGTCACTAGTGTTGAGCGAGCACCCCGATGCTCGGGTGCTCGGGTGCTCTGACCGAGCACCGCCGGAGGCTCGAGTGCTCGACCGAGCACCCGAGCCCCATTGACTTCAATGGGGCGACACGAGCATTACACCAGGCACCCCCTGCTCTGATGAGGGGAGGGTGCCTGGTCAATGCCCCCTTCATCTCCACAATGTCCCCCTTCATCTCCGCAATGTCCCCCTTCATCTCCGCAATGCCCCCTTCATCTCCGCAATGTCCCCCTTCCACAATGTCCCCCTTCATCTCCACACTGTCCCCCTTCATCTCCGCAATGCCCCCTTCATCTCCACACTGTCCCCCTTCATCTCCACACTGTCCCCCTTCATCTCCGCAATGCCCCCTTCATCTCCGCAATGCCCCCTTCATCTCCGCAATGTCCCCCTTCCACAATGTCCCCCTTCATCTCCACACTGTCCCCCTTCATCTCCGCAATGCCCCTTCATCTCCGCAATGTCCCCCTTCATCTCCACACTGTCCCCCTTCATCTCCGCAATGCCCCCGTACCTCCAGTCCCTGGTGGTCCAGCGGAGCGTCTTCAGATCTGTGCCTCCTTCGGCACAGATCCCCGCCACCCGAACATGGCGGGCGAGCACATGGCGGTACTCGACGAGTACCGCCATGTGCCGAGCAGAGCGATGCTCGAGCCGATCCGAGCATCGGCCGAGCACGCTCGCTCAACACTAGTAGTCACCCTTTCCTGCCTGACCTGTGTCAGTATAAGACCACTTTGTGCTCTCTGTTATACTGGACCTGTGTAAACATTGCATATATTACCTGTCTTATATCTGTACTGATCTGCTGAAATACTACAGGGCCTGTGTAGGGTACCTTATTATTTATGATTTCAATAAAACTGTGTTTTATCCTAAACCACTGTGTCTGAGTGTTGATCAAACTGTTACAGATAGGCTTTAGCAAGCTAACATTCTCACAGAACCTATGAGAGTCAATAATATTTTTTACTTCGTACTCCTCCTGACCTTGCACCTGAATGGGACCTGGGACCTCAGGAGTGGTAGTATAACGGTTGCATACTAATGGCTTCAGAAGGGATACGTGGAACACATTATGAATCCGCATGGATGCTGGGAGATCCAAGGCATACGAGACATGGTTAATTTTGCGGATAACTTTAAAGGGACAAACCGAGGAGCCAATTTATTACATGGGACTTGCAAGGTGAGGTTTCTGGAGGATAGCCATACCCTGTCCCCAACTTCGTAATTACTCTGAGCACTAGATAATTTCTTTGAGAAAAAGCCACAGGGTTTTAACATACTTCCAGGCTCCAAGCACTGTGACAATACTGCCCCGACCCCAGTCTCAGAAGCATCATCCTCCAAGGTAAATGGAAGGGTGGGGTTGGGGTGGGACAGTATAGGAGCAGAAGCAAATGTGGATTTCATAGTCACAAAGGCTTGTTCCGCTTCCTGAGACCATTGGGATGGGTTAGCACCCTTGTGCGTGAGGTCGGACAGTGGCTTTACAATCTTGGAAAAGTCTTTAATGCATTTCCTATAATAGTTGGCAAAGCCATGAAAGCGTTGGATAGCCTTGAGCCCCTTGGGACGTGGCCATTGCAGGACTGCTGCGAGCTTCTCTTTGTCCATTGCAATGCCATCTATAGAGATCACAAAGCCCATAAAAGGCACCATGGACTTGTGTAACTCACATTTCTCAATCTTGCAGTAAAGTTTGTTCTCACGGAGTCTAAGCAAAACTGTGGACATATCCTTCATGTGTTGCGACAAGTTGGACGAATGAATGAGTATATCATCTAGATACACTACTACACAAACCTTGAGCATGTCAAGAAGGATGTCATTGATAAACTCCTGGAACACTGCGGGAGTGTTACATAGCCCAAAAGGCATTACTAGGTACTCATAGTGTCCAGATCTGGTATAGAACGCAGTTTTCCACTCGTCACCGGCTCTTATCCTGATCAAGTTATATGCCACATGTAAGTCCAACTTGGTAAAAATAGAGGAGCCCTTCAATCTGTCAAATAGTTCCGTGACGAGTGGTATTGGGTAGGCGTTTTTAGACATGAGTTTATTCAAGCCACGATAATCGATGCAAGGTTGTAACTCGCCATTTTTCTTTTTAACAAAGAAGAAACCAGCCTCCACGGGCGAGGATGACTTCCTGATAATACCCCTTTCCAGGGCATCTGAAATGTACTCCTCAATGGCGGGATTCTCCTTGCATGACAACGGGTACGTCCGAACCCGAGGAGGAATGACACCAGGAGGCAAATCAATAGTGCAGTTGTAGGCCCTATGTTGCGGTAAAGCACTAGCCTCCTCTTTACTAAAAACGTTGCTGAATTGATGGTATTCAGCTGGCACGGAGGGAGAGGCACACATGATCCTGGTAGGGTGAGAAATACAATGTTTAATACAGTATTCAGACCAGGCCGTTATCTCACAAGTTTGCCAGTCAAACCTAGGGTTGTGCAGATGTAACCATGGAAACCCCAGGATGACCGCATGGTGAGGAGAATGGATAATTTGGAAACACTGTTTCTCCGTGTGGATTGCCCCAGTGCGCATAGACAGAGGTATCATTTCAATACTAATCTGTGCTGGTACCAATGGTCTGCCATCAGTAGCTTCAATGGCCAATGGAGATTCCCTTTCAACCAGCTGAATCTTGTGTAACGTAGCAAAAGAATTGTCCATAAAATATCCAGCTGCACCAGAATCCACCAGAGCCAGACCCTCCACTGAGAGCTCTGCCCAAGAAATTACAGCCTGAATAGTGGGTTTCTGATTCACTGGATCTAGGGACTTCTGAACGCCACCTAGGGCCTGTCCCCCAAGGTACCCTAGGTGTGTCCTTTTCCCGGCCGTACAGGACAGGTGCGTAGTAAATGCCCAGCTTGGCCACAATATAGACAGAGACCCTGTCTGCGGCGATGAGCCCATTCCTCCTTGGTTAGCTTAGTGAATCCTAACTGCATCGGTTCACTACTCTCTTGATTACTCTCAGGAGGCATGGGAGGTGAGGGAGGCATGGGTGGGAGACTTTGATTTGCCTGTCCCAAATTTCTGGCCCGCTGTTTACGGTCCTTGGCCACCATTTGCTCTCTTATGTGGGAATCAATTTGTATGGCAAAATCAATTAATTCGTCTAGATTGTTCGACAAGTCTCTAGCTGCCGTCTCATCCTTAATACGATCACACAAGCCCTGAGCAAAAGCTGCCACCAGCGCCTCATTGTTCCAGCCTACCTCTGCTGCCATTGTACGAAATTCGATAGCGTAGTCAGCAACTGTACAGACCCTTGCTGGATCTCCATTAACCCTTTGGCAGCAGAGGCAGCTCTTCCAGGAACCTCAAACACTCTACGAAATGCCCTTAAGAACTCCCTGAAGTTCTTAGTACATGGTTTGGCGAATTCCCACAAAGGGTTGGCCTAAGCCAATGCTCGACCCGTTAGCAGTGAGATCATAAAGTCACTAGGAAATGCATGAGGAGTTAACTCCAGGAAAATCTCCAATTGGTTAATGAACCCTCTGCACAGGGTGGGATCGCCATCATATTTTAGTGGTAATGGAGCGGTGGCAGTTAACCCTCTACTTGAGCCGGCTTGCAATACGGATTGAGCTCCCGGTGTAGTAACAGGGGAGACCACCGAGGCTTCTACTGGTTTGTCTAGGTGAGCGGTGCACTCAAGTATAGTTTGTACGGCCAAGGCCAACTGGTCCAAACTCTGCTCATGTACATCCATCCTCCAATGGATGCTTTGTGCATTTCCCTCACCTGTACCGTCTGAGGTCATGGCCCTTTTGTAATGGTTTTATTGACACTCAGACACATTAGGTTTAGGTCAAAATGCAATTTTATTAAAGAATCATGGTAACAAAATGACCCACACGGGTCCAGTAGGTATGAAGTCAGAACACTACTGACACAGGTCAGGTTACTGTATAAGTACCCACACAGGTCCAGTATATACAATACACAATATATTACTGACACAGGTCAGGCACAGTTTGTGTGAATCAACTAGGAGGACAATGTGGTTACTATTAGGCTGGGAGGACAGATAGGCCCTAATACTGTAATGGCCCTTAGTTCACTCTCTAAGCAGAGAATGACACAATGGCGACTAAGGCCACAAAAGCAATGGAGGCCCTGGACAAATGGTAGACTATCGGAGCTGCCAAAGGAGGACTGCCACGGAGGCACGGAATAACGCCAACAAGGAGCTGTAACAACTGTACCCAACGTTCCAGGCACCAACCCACACGGGGTTAACGAACACTCAGACCTGCTAGAGTGGACTGCCAGAGTAGATAACGCCTGAGGCGCCCAAGATAACCCAGCCTAAGCTAGGGCAGTATAGGTCAAGCGTACCGTGGTGCTACCGGATGGGTGCTACGAGCACCGAATGAATAACGAGGCACAATACTGATTAGGCAACAGTACAAGAGCCAGAGCAGCAACGGAGGCAACAACGGATCTGTCCATGGACAGAAAGATCGGAGGCCCTTAACCGGATACCGGATGGAACAGTAAGCAGGCCCTGGTAGGCACACAGAGCAGGAGCAACAGCCAGGCCGGGTCAGTACACAGAGCAGGAACGACAGCCAATCCGAGTTGGTACACAGAGCAGGAACGTCCGCCAGGCCGGTTCAGTACACAGAGCAGGAACGTCAGCTAATCCGGGTCGGTACACAGAGCAGGAATGTCAGCCAGGCCAGGTCGGTACACAGAGCAGGAACGTCAGCCAATCCAGTTCGGTACACAGGGCAGGAACAATACAGGCAGAGTAGTCAGGCAGTCCGGGTCATACATGGGAAACACACGAATACTGGAGACAGCACTAGTAACGGGAACACCACGAAAGGGCAAAGCTGCAATGACAGGGCTCAGTATTTAAGTGTTATCACTGGGTGGAGCAACACCACGTTAGCCAATAAAACTGAATCAGGAAGAAGCACTGTCAAAATGTTGCCAGAAATAACATGGGCACCGTGTTACATACCTTTCCTGGAGGAGCTATGGGAAGTTGGAAGGGAGATGTAGAGAAATGGCTATCGAATTTGGTTACACCGGCCACATGGGCGCAGAATAAATCAGCATGGGAAGATTGGAAAGAAGTGGAAAAGTTGACAGGGGTTGAACTGAAAAGAGAATGAAAGAGGGGATGCAATATTGTGGCTAGTGTGGAATTGGGCAGATAGGGGAATGTCATCTTCAGGGATTGCTGGAAAGCTGGCGGGCTTAGTATCACGGTTCCTGTGATTCCTCTGTCACTCTCCGCTGTGGTGCTCTCTCATTGGCGGAGCTTGATTAGCCCGCCCAGGGTGGCCTTCATATACCGGGCCTCTGGCACCTGTCAGGTGCCCTTTCATGGTGTTCCCGTACCTGTGCATCTGTTGCTGTGTTCTTGTGTTCCTGTGTACCTATTCAGCCAGTCCGAATACTCTTGTTGTTCCTGCTCCGTGAATGACGCGGCTTGGCTGACGTTCCTGCTCCGTGATTGACCCGGCTTGGCTGACGTTCCTGCTCCGTGATTGACCCGGGTTGGCTGACGTTCCTGCTCCATGATCTGCTTCCTGTGTTCCTGCTAGATTCTGATTTTATGTCGCCTGGCGACATTCTGAACTGTGTATGCAGTGCTGTGCAGACTGATCACCCATTTCACCCTTGCAGAGCTTGTTGCCTCCGCTACTGAGCCTGCCCGTGAACACTTGCTGAGCTTGTTGCCTCCGTTAGCGAGCCTGTCCGTGAACACGTGCTGAGCTTGTTGCCTCCGATACTGAGCCTGTCAGTAACACTTGCTGAGCTTGTTGCCTCCGCTACCGAGCCTATCTGTTAACACTTGCAGAGCAATCGTGGCCTTCGTTAACTGTGCTTCTACCTTACACCTTATGAGCACAGAGTAGCAGTTGTTGCACTGCGTGGTGCTATTGGGCATTCCGTTAGCTCTTGCAGTGTTTGTCTCCGTTACGGCACCGGAAGGGTGTCTTGGCTCTGGTCTCATTCCGCTCTAGCAGTGTTGTGCCTTCGTTACTGCACCGGTAGAGTGCTACTGGCTCAAGTTACATTAGCTCTTGCAGTGTCTATGACTCCATTACCGCACCTAAGGGGTGCTATTGGCTCTGGTCCCATTTTGTTCTTGCAGTGTCTCTAACTCTGTTACCGCACCTAAGGGGTGCTATTGGCTCTGGTCCCATTTAGCTCTTGCAGTGTCTCTGACTCCACTACCGCATCTAGGGGTGCTATTGGCTCTGGTTCTATTCAGCTCTTGCAATACTGTTGGGTATCTCACGGATCGCCTGTTCCTTATGTGTTTCAGTTCTGTCTCACTGCTAAGGTGCTTCCCACCTTGCACCACTGCCGGGCTGTTATTACCATCTACTGGGCGTTGGCTAATCACACCACAACAGAGACTGATTACTTATATTGGGCATTAACCCTTATACCACTACTGATTCCTGTTATATACCAGTATTGTTCCTAGCCATATTGTGCCTGTTAGACATCCATTATAATTATCCATATATGTGCTATTACCTATTCTAGCCCTAGGGGGCAGTGTTCCTTGTTTTCGCTCAATAAAACTGTGTTTTATTTTAACCTCTGGTCTGAGTGTCGTTAAAACCGTTACACTTAGCTTTTGGTTTAAAGGCAAGAGGGTGGCAAGATTATGCCAAGAATTTCGTAGTGAGGCTGATACTCAGAGGGGTCCAGAGAAATTGGGCAAAAAAGAAAGATCAACGTTGTCCAGTGTCATTTCAATTATCGAAGCAATTACATGATTCTTTGAAACATTTGTTTTAATGGATATGAAAAGTTATTTTTTCGTACAGCGTTTAGTCTTGCTTTCTTTGGGGCCATGAGGTTGGGTGAACTTGTTAGCAGTAGTAAAATAAAACCTGGGGGGGGGATAATGGTGGAGGACGTTAGCATTGGGCAAGAGATGCTGCGATTCAAGATTAGGAATTCTAAGACAGACAAAGAAGGTTGGGTCATGTTATACGCCATTCCGGATATGGATTTTTGTCCGGTAAAGCTGTTAGGCGAGTTTATGGGAAGCAGGTGGAATGTAAGTAGACCCCTGTTGATTTATGAGGATGGCAAGCCACTCTCAAGGTTTCAATTTCTTCAAGTGTTTAGGAAGGGGTTAGAGGAATTAGGTTTAAAAAAATGGAATTTAGCGGGCATTCTTTTCGGATAGCTGCTGCAACAGAGTCAGCTAGATTGAGTTTAAGTGAAGTGGATCGGCAGGTGGGAATCCTCAAGGTTTCGCTTATATGTTCGCCCTGATAGGTTAGTGGCTTGATGAGAAAAAAATAAAAAAATAAAAAAAAGTTAGGAATTATATTAGTTTGTTCTTTTTTAGGTAATACTCCATTTCGAATTTGGTTTGTAGGCCACTCCTTGGGCCAGAAAAAGAGCAGCGGTGAGGGTTAATGGACTGCAAATGGCTATCGATGAGGTTCAGGCGAGGGTTACATGGTTGGAAAGGAAGATAATGTTTTAATCTCAACTGATGAATGAGACGCAGAGACGTAGAGAGTTTCCAGATATTTTGTTAGTGCACCTGGGAGGCAATGATCTTGGCACCTATCCAACGGGACTTTTGGGAAAGAAGATAGTAACGTATTTTAAGAAATTAATGGAACTATTCCCAAAACAAGTTATAGTTTGGTCTGAAATTAAACCAAGGATCTGTTGGAGATCACAGGGCACTGGAAAAGAGCAGGATACATTTGAATCGGAAGGTATCAAAATTTGTGCTTCAGAATTGAGGAGAAACAGTTATGCATAGGATATTTGAAGATAAGACTCTTAAGTTACGTTGTAAGGATGGAATTGACATTGACATTGGGTTGGACTTTTTTAATTGTGAGTTGGGGGGTGCTTTGGAACAGGCCATAGCTTTGAGGGGTGGGGTTGGGCCCTGCTGTTAAGGTATTATGCAGCTGGGTCAAGGCACCTTTAGGTCCTTCCCAAGGTAAAAATTGTTTATAAATGTTGGTTATAATGGTTAATGAGGTTTAGGCCAGCAGCTAGGATAGAAGGACCTCGGACTAAAATTTGTGGGTATTCAGTGTACCCATTGAGCCTATGGTGTCAGCTAATGGGTACTGGGCTGATGGTACATTATGGTGAGTCTGTGGGCAGGTTCTAAATTAGTAGGGCAGGTTGGGTCCTACTAAGTGGGGATTGTTATGGCAAGGGCAAATTAAAGGTAACAAGTTATACAACTGTTGTATGTTAATAAAGCTGTGGCCTGTTTCACACCCAGTTATCGTGCCGAGTGTTTTATTTGCTAACATTGCACTTATGCTTCAGACATGTCATGGAGAACCATAGCTTCGGACATCAAGATTACGGTGTTAGATTTAGACGTCTTAAACCTTTGATACATTTATATGTACTCGTAGCATCTTATGTTGATTTTTATTGAGATATATAGTGTATCTCCTTTATTGGGTTATCTACAAGATTTTTTTCCCCCTTTGTGAATTTAGACTAATCTTGGTTTATATAAATATCTGTTTTTTGATTGGATTTATTTTGATGGAGAGCTGTTATTATACATACCATAATTTGTATTGAAGAAAAAAAGTACTATATTTTATGTATCATAGTTTATTTGAGCATTAATATAGCTGGGATAAACATTTTCACTGTATTCTTTTTTTCTATATGTGATATGCACAAATCTTTTTTATTCCTTTAGTGTTTTAGTATTGAAATTAAATACAGATGATATTAGGACCCCAAAAGAGTCTGGTTATCTTCTGGGTTTGTAGGTGATACAAATAAAAATATATAACTACAAAAAGGCAATATATTTGGGTTTGAATTGTATGTTAGGACACCAGTCTATTTAAGGTTAGATTCCCCCTTGAGAGTGATGTTATATTGGGGATATTATCCCTTGCATGTTTCATGTAGTTATATTGGAGACCACACTCCTTCAGTAATTTCTTCAACTGGGTTTAGAGACACCACAAATCCAATTCTTCATTTAAACCCTTTGTAGTTAGTGTGTTTAGTTTTTAGATCCAAAAACTCTCTTCATGACAGAGTGTCTAGAAACGATTGCCTCCTCTCATACTGGGTAAGATGTATTTGATTCCCATGATGAAAGTAACTCTAATAGTCCTAAAAGCTGGGCAATTATTACAGTGTCTAGCGTAGACAATTAAAATCTGCGTACCAACGGGCTTTATGCATCTCCAGAAGTAACCTACGTAGGGTCAAAAATCGAACGAGTGATAACACAATAAGATTCATTACAAAGTTCAACCATCTGTACAAAAAATAACTGAGGAAATTTTAAACAAGCACTTACCCATTCTAACATAAGATAATACACTCAATTTCATTTTGAGTAATCACATACCCACCAGTTATTGCAAGGCCCCCAACCTAAGTAACAGACTGGCTTGAAGTCACTTTGAACACAAACAGAAAAGAGTTCTGCTAGTACAAGGTACATGCAAATGTGGATACTGCAGACTATGTTCGTACATTGAAAAATGTAAAAAAAAATCAGACAGAACTGGAAAAGTTCATATAATTAAGGACTTCATCATATGTGATGCAAAAGATGTAATTTACTGTCTACAGTGCCCGTGCAAGCTTAAATATGTTGGCATGATGAGTCACAAGCTCAAACAACGAATACTAGAAAACTTTGGGAACATCAATCATGCCACTTCAATGGCAAGAGATTTCGAACCTATCACTAGCGTAGCCTGACATTATTTAGAACACCACAGTTGTTCATTAATGGCCACAAAGATTTTGGTATTACAAAAGATAAGCATTGGCATAAGAGGAGGTAATTTGGAAAATGCGCTTCGCAAAGCATAAAATTGATGGATTTTCAACCTTAATTCAATGACACCCAATGGTTTAAATGAAGATATGTGCTTATCTGCACATCTATAATATTATTTAAACTTAATACAGACACTTCTTTTTCTCATACTAGTGGTTCTTATTCCATCTCAAACTTTTTCAAGCAGTACTTAGTGAAACGGATCATTTAACAAGTTAAAACAAAATTACAATTAATGATCTGACTACCACAGATGAAGGAAACATCATTGTATAAATTATTAATATCTTGATATCAATTGTTTTCAAATATAAAATCTTAGCACACAATCTAAGGTTGATATTTATGTACAATTTATTCAACCATCTGGGAAAATCTGACACCATAACTTGCAGTTTAATATTCAACAGGTATTTCAATCTACTAAACCATGACCAACATACTAAGTCTCAAAATTAGGAAAAGAATAATCCAGTCCTTTACGTCAGGTTTTGTTCTGACAGTCTATAAGTTGAGATACCTACTTTACTCTTACTAAAAATCAGTACTCAATGGGTTATAATCATATTGAGTTCAGTCATATCCCTTACATTAAAACCTCTGCATAATGCCTTTTCCTTGATTTCTACCACAGTATACCATCTTTTTGACACAATCTACAATTACTCAATACAATATGTAGTTATAACCGTGATGATTCACATAACAAAAAGACCTAATTTAGAGCTGGATATTTACAAATAACATTAAACGTTGAAAATATGTACAAAATCTGTTTATTATTCATCTCACACAAGAAGCGTTAATTCATAATAGCACATAAATAATTAATCTCAATTTATTTTGAAGACAGAATGGGTTAAAAAAAAAAGTTTTAGTAATTCACATTCATCCAAAATGGAACGGAATGATTTCCATGGAAGGGGCATCTACAATACAATTAAGGGCTTTAAATAGCACCATTTCGAGCATTGCTTACTCGACTGAAGAAGTGAGTGCAAAATGCACCTAAGTTGCTTGTTGAGCTCTTGGGCTGAAAATCTAAAATGAGACAAATGATCTACAGCAATTTTTAGAGAGTTAGGAAAACTTTCAGAAATGTGAGGAGATAGAGAACTCTATACTCAATTACTCAAACAGGAGGCAAATATAGTTTTTGATACCTTTTATTGGCTAACTAAGCAGCTTTAAATGCAAGCTTTCAAGACCTTAGGTCTCTTCCTCAGGCATGTTATACAGATAAATATGAAAACATCTCTCTTAAATACAAGTACACATCACATTGTTTAGCATGGAAATCAGATAACTGAATGCAGTCCAGATCCAGATACTTTGATCAGTCAATGGTAAATTGCACTCTTCCTCTGAAGCTTTAGAGGTATTTACGATGCTTTTGGGTCTGTTGGAAAGGTCAGTCAACTAAATTGTATTTTGATAAGAATTCTTAATCCCTATTTAAACCACTAAAAATTGCATTAAATTTTAATTAATTTTACCTCCCAAACCTTTCTGTCCCTCTGAGTGCGGAACAGTCCCATCAATGCAGTTATTATTATTATTATTCTTTATTTATATAGCGCCAACTAATTCCGCAGCGCTGTACAATTGGGAATAGACATACAGAGGTATTAAATAGTACAATCAGATGTGGAGAACAGGAGGATCAGAGGGCCCTGCTCGTGAGAGCTTACAGTCTAGAGGAAGGTAGGTTTGATACAGAAGGAGTAAGTGCTATTGCGTTTAAGTGCCTCCTGCCACATGAACTGCCAGTCAGTGGGTGGGAGTGAGAAGTGCCATTGAGTGCAGTAGTCCGTGTAAGGGGTGAATCTTGGTGATGATGTTTATGGAGGCAGTTGATAGGCCTCCCTGAAGAGGTGAGTCTTCAGGGAGCGTCTGAAGATTTGAAGGCTGGGGGAGAGTCTAATGGGGTGGGGGAGGGAATTCCACAGCTCAGGTGCAGCACGGGAGAAGTCCTGTAGGCGGGAGTGGGAGGATGTGATAAGAGCTGTGGAGAGCAGAAGGTCATGTGCAGAGCGAAGATGGCGGGCGGGAGTATATTTGGAAATGAGAGATGAAATACAGGGGGGTGCAGTGTTAGTGAGGGCTCTATAAGTTAGCACTAGTGATGAGCGAGCACCCCAATGCTCGGGTGTTCGGGTGCTCTGACCGAGCACCCCCTGAGGCTCGAGTGCTCGGCCGAGCACCCGAGCCCCATTGAAGTCAATGGGAGGACTCGAGCATTACACCAGGCACCCCCTGCTCTGATGAGGGGAGGGTGCCTGGTCCATAGGAAAAGGGCAGAAAAGGATGGAAACACCACAGAAATGGTTCAGGGACAGCATAGGGAGGATGTCTGGATGCATCTTGGACTCCAACATCGCTGCTGGGAACGATCTTTCGCCCGTAGTACGCCATTTTTACAGACTGACCATAAAACACACAAAAAGGAAAATAAAAACGACTTTAGGCGAAAAATTGTTACCAAACAATATTTGCTGTATATTTACTTGTATATCATCTGCAAATTCTCCCAAAAATTTCCTTGATTTTCTGAAGTGAGGCCATGATTAAGAGGGAAACGTGCGCAGAGGTAAATTATCCCAAAAATTTCCTTGATTTTCTGAAGTGAGGCCATGATTAAGAGGGAAACGTGCGCAGAGGCAAATTCTCCCAAAAATTTCCTTGATTTTATTGAACTGAGGCCATGATTAAGAGGGAAACGTGCGCTGAGCTGACCATCTAAAACATTATGGGTGAGGGTCTGCTGCAGAGCTGACCATCCTAAACATTATATGCGAAGGCCCGCTAGTGAGCTGACGCTATAAAACATTATATGCGAAGGCCCGCTAGTGAGCTGACGCTATAAAACATTATATGAGAGGGCCCGCTAGAGAGCTGACCCAATAAAACATTATATGAGAAGGCCCGCTGGTGAGCTGACCTATATAAAAATTGTCAAACAGGGCCCGCTGGTGAGCTGGCCCTATATAAAAATTATATCACAGGGCCCGCTGGTGAGCTGGCCCTATATAAAAATTATAGCACAGGGCATATGGAAGAGGAGGAGGAGGATGAGAAGATTAAGAGTCAACCATATACCCGTTTTTTGGGTGGAAGGGGTGAATGGGAATACAGAGTATTCCCATCATTGTAAATAATATATGTAAAGTGAGTTTATGTTCCCCCGGGGCTTTCCTCCAGTGGAGTGGAGAAGTCAGGGGAAATCCAGGCCTTGTTCATTTTTATAAGTGTCAACCTATCAGCATTGTCGGTGGAAAGGCGGATACGCTTATCTGTTATGATGCCACCAGCAGCACTAAATACCCGCTCAGACAGAACGCTGGCGGCAGGGCAGGCCAGCACCTCCAAGGCGTAGAGTGCCAGTTCATACCACGTGTCCAGCTTGGACACCCAGTAGTTGTAAGGCACAGAGGGATCATTGAGGACGCTGACACGGTCTGCTACGTACTCCTTCACCATCTTCCAAAACTTTTCCCTCCTTGTGACACTAGGCTGCGCATCAGGGTGAGGGTGCTGGCGGGGTGTCATGAAGGTGTCCCACGCCTTGGAGAGTGTTGCCCTGCCTTTGTCGGAACTGCTGTGTGCTCCCCTTTTCTCCCCTTCTCGGTTGGCCAAGGTAGCACGTACTCTGCCGCCAGCGTTGTCAGATGGAAAATTTTGGAGCAATTTTTCAACAAGAACCTTCTGGTATTGCACCATTTTGCTTGTCCTCTCCACCGGAGGAATGAGAGATGAGAAATTCTCTTTGTAGCGGGGGTCCAGAAGGGTGAACACCCAGTAATCCGTGTTGTTTAAAATGCGTACAACGCGTGGGTCACGGGAAAGGCAGCCTAACATAAAGTCAGCCATGTGTGCCAGAGTACCAACAGTCAAGATTTCGCTGTCCTCACCAGGAGGATGACTCTCAATATCCTCATCCTCTTCTTCCTCTTCTGCCCACCCACGCTGAAGAGATGGAACTAAAGTTCCATGGCTACCCTCTGTAGCGGAGGCAACCGTGTCTTCCTCCTCCTCCTCCTCCTCCTCCGCCTCCTCCAATTGTCGCTGAGAAGACGAAGTGAGGGTGCTCTGGCTATCACCTTGTGTAAGCTCTTCCTCCCCCATTTCCACCTCTTCCACATGCAAAGCGTCGGTTTTAATTGTGAGCAGCGAGCGTTTCAGTAGACACAGAAGTGGGATGGTTACACTGATAATAGCGTTATCGCCGCTCACCATCTGTGTCGATTCCTCAAAATTGCGTAAAACCTCGCAGAGGTCTGACATCCATTCCCACTCCTCACTTCTGATTACAGGAAGTTGAACGGAGAGGCGACGACCGTGTAACAGCTGGTACTCCACTACTGCCCTCTGCTGCTCACAAAGCCGGGCCAACATGTGGAAGGTGGAGTTCCAGCGCGTGCTCACGTCACACAGCAGCCGGTGAGCTGGCAATTGTAAGCGCTGCTGCAGCTTCAACAGGCCGGCCGAAGCTGTAGATGACTTACGGAAATGTGCACACACGCGGCGCACCTTGGTCAAGAGATCATGCACATTGGGGTAGGTTTTTAGAAATCGCTGAACCACTAAATTAAATACATGCGCTAGGCATGGTACGTGTGTGAGCTTGCCGAGCTCCAAAGCCGCCACCAAGTTACGCCCATTATCACACACAACCATGCCTGGTTGCAGGTTGAGTGGCGAGAGCCATTGCTCGGTCTGGTGACTAATCCCCTGCAACAGCTCTGAGGCCGTGTGCTGTTTGTCCCCAAGGCAGATCAGCTTCAGCACGGCCTGTTGACGCTTCCCCACTGCAGTGCTACACTGCTTCCAGCTACTGGCTGATGGGGGAGTGGCGCTGCGTGTAGAGAATTCGGAGGTGGAAACGGAGGAGGAGGAGCCAATAACGTAGGTGCTGGCGGAAACCCTGATGGAGGTAGGGCCCGCAATCCTCGCCGTGGGTAGCACCCGTGCCATCCCAGGGTCCGAGTCGCTCCCAGCCTCCACGACATTCACCCAGTGTGCCGTCAGGGAAATGTAGCGTCCCTGGCCACAAGCACTTGTCCATGTGTCAGTCGTTAAGTGGACCTTCCCAGTAACTGCGTTGGTCAGGGCACGGGTGATGTTACGGGACACATGGTGGTGTAATGCGGGGATGGCACACCGGGAAAAGTAGTGGTGGCTGGGGACCGCGTACCGTGGGACAGCTGCTGCCATCAGGCTGCGGAAGGACTCAGTGTCCACAAGCCTAAATGGCAGCATTTCGATGGCCAGTAATTTGGAAAGGTGTGAGGTTAGTGATATGGCCTGTGGGTGGGTGGCTGGGTATTTTCTCTTGCGCTCAAATGCCTGGGGTAACGACATTTGGACGCTGTGCTGGGACAGGGAAGTGGATGTGGTCGCTGATGGTGCTTCAGATGGTACAGGTGCAGGGCGGGAGGTATGCGGGCCTGCGCCTTCGACAGGCTATTGGCCGGCACCGAAAACAGGGGAAGAGGAGGCAGTGGTGTGGCCTGCAGACACAGATGGGCGATCCAGGCGTTCCTCCCACTTACTACGGTGCTTGGATGCCATGTGTCGGATCATGCTGGTGGTGGTGAGGTTTCTAGTGTTCATGCCTCGGCTCATTCTGGTGTGGCACAGGTTGCAAACTACAATTCTTTTGTCGTCCGCACTTTCCTTAAAAAAACGCCATACCGCGGAACACCTACCCTTTGGCAAGGTAGATTTACGCAAGGGGGTGCTCCGTGGAACATTTGCGGGCCGGTTTGGTGCGGTCCGCCTTCTTTCTGTAGCCACACCACTGCCTCTTCCAGCCTGTTGCGGTGCTGCAGATGGCTCACCCTCAGGACTGCTGTCATCGCTCGGCTCTACACCTTCCCAGGTGGGGTCAGTCACCTCATCGTCCACCAAGTCCTCCTCCACTTCCTCACTCTGATCATCCTCCTCATGTCTTGATCCCACCACATACTCAGTCATTGACAACTGTATAACATTCTCCTCAACAAGGTCTTGAGACAGAAATAGTGGTTGATTTAATGGCAACTGTGTCTCATCATCATCATCATCATCCACTACTTCCTTTGACCTTAAATGCCGTTCACATCTGTCATCTTCTTGTGATTGGGTACCCTCTAGAGGCTGTGAATCAGGGCACAAGATGTCATGTTCCTCTGCAAGCGTGCTTGGAGAGAGGGTCAAATGAAGGATTGTTGATGAGACGAGCTCCTCACTATATCCCAGTGTGGGATCACTTCTTTGACCAGACCGTGTATGGTGGGAGGAAGGATGATCAGAGTGAGGATTATGTTGACCAGACTCTTGGCTACTGAGAGTGGACTTGGTGGAAGACAGGGTGGTGCTTAACCGACTGGAAGCTGTATCAGCTGACATCCAACCGACCACCTGTTCGCAGTGGTCGGACCTCGAGAGTGATGTCCTGCGATGCCCTGTGAAATGAGACATGAAGCTAGGTATGGTGGATGTCTTTCTTTCTTGTGCTCTGGCACCAGGCACAGTTTCTCCGCGTCCTGACCCGCGCCCTGAACTATCAGGATCACGTCCACTTCCCCGTCCCTTTTTACCCTCCTTCTTCATCTTACACGGAATATGTGACTTTAATATTTGAGTTTGAAAACTTAACAGTATTTCTTCCTATTCTGCAACTGTGCAGAGTACACAGAATAGGCTGCTAAACGGCGGTGACACACACAGAATGGAATATGTGACTTTAATATTTGAGTTTGAAAACTTAACAGTATTTCTTCCGATTCTGCAACTGTGCAGAGTACACAGAATAGGCTGCTAAACGGCGGTGACACACACAGAATGGAATATGTGACTTTAATATTTGAGTTTGAAAACTTAACAGTATTTCTTCCTATTCTGCAACTGTGCAGAGTACACAGAATAGGCTGCTAAACGGCGGTGACACACACAGAATGGAATATGTGACTTTAATATTTGAGTTTGAAAACTTAACAGTATTTCTTCCGATTCTGCAACTGTGCAGAGTACACAGAATAGGCTGCTAAACGGCGGTGACACACACTGAATGGAATATGTGACTTTAATATTTGAGTTTGAAAACTTAACAGTATTTCTTCCTATTCTGCAACTGTGCAGAGTACACAGAATAGGCTGCTAAACGGCGGTGACACACACAGAATGGAATATGTGACTTTAATATTTGAGTTTGAAAACTTAAAAGTATTTCATCCGATTCTGCAACTGTGCAGAGTACACAGAATAGGCTGCTAAACGGCGGTGACACACACAGAATGGAATATGTGACTTTAATATTTGAGTTTGAAAACTTAACAGTATTTCTTCCTATTCTGCAACTGTGCAGAGTACACAGAATAGGCTGCTAAACGGCGGTGACACACACAGAATGGAATATGTGACTTTAATATTTGAGTTTGAAAACTTAACAGTATTTCTTCCTATTCTGCAACTGTGCAGAGTACACAGAATAGGCTGCTAAACGGCGGTGACACACACAGAATGGAATATGTGACTTTAATATTTGAGTTTGAAAACTTAACAGTATTTCTTCCTATTCTGCAACTGTGCAGAGTACACAGAATAGGCTGCTAAACGGCGGTGACACACACAGAATGGAATATGTGACTTTAATATTTGAGTTTGAAAACTTAACAGTATTTCTTCCTATTCTGCAACTATGCAGAGTACACAGAATAGGCTGCTAAACGGCGGTGACACACACTGAATGGAATATGTGACTTTAATATTTGAGTTTGAAAACTTAACAGTATTTCTTCCTATTCTGCAACTGTGCAGAGTACACAGAATAGGCTGCTAAACGGCGGTGACACACACTGAATGGAATATGTGACTTTAATATTTGAGTTTGAAAACTTAACAGTATTTCTTCCTATTCTGCAACTGTGCAGAGTACACAGAATAGGCTGCTAAACGGCGGTGACACACACTGAATGGAATATGTGACTTTAATATTTGAGTTTGAAAACTTAACAGTATTTTTCCTATTCTGCAACTGTGCAGAGTACACAGAATAGGCTGCTAAACGGCGGTGACACACACTGAATGGAATATGTGACTTTAATATTTGAGTTTGAAAACTTAACAGTATTTCTTCCTATTCTGCAACTGTGCACAGTACACAGAATGTGCTGCTAAACTGCGGCGACGCACACTGAATGGAATATGTGAATTTGATATTTTAGTTTGAAGACTTAACAGTATTTCTTCCTATTCTGCAACTCTGCACAGTACACAGAATGTGCTGCTAAACTGCGGCGAAGCAAACTGAATGGAATATGTGACTTTGATATTTTAGTTTGAAGACTTAACAGTATTTCTTCCTATTCTGCAACTCTGCACAGTACACAGAATGTGCTGCTAAACTGCGGCGACGCACACTGAATGGAATATGTGACTTTGATATTTTAGTTTGAAGACTTAACAGTATTTCTTCCTATTCTGCAACTCTGCACAGTACACAGAATGTGCTGCTAAACTGCGGCGAAGCAAACTGAATGGAATATGTGACTTTGATATTTTAGTTTGAAGACTTAACAGAATGTGCTCTAATCTGCAACTTTGCACACTAAACAGAATGTGCTCTAATCTGCAACTTTGCACACTAAACAGAATGTGCTCTAATCTGCAACTGTGCACACTAAACAGAATGTGCTCTAATCTGCAACTTTGCACACTAAACAGAATATATATTTTTTTTTTTTTTTTTTTTTTTTCCCCCCCACACAAAATAACCTGCTGCCCCCACACACAGTAGTCCTAAAAAGGACTTTTGGTTCTTTTTTTTTAACAATTTTGCTTTTTTTCCTCCCTACACTGACTTTCCCTTCCTATCCTCAGCTCTCCCTGGCTAAGACTGAGCCGAACTCGCTGGTCAGGTGCTATACAGCACCCGACCACGGGTTCTGGCCAGCCAATCAGTGTAATGCCAGCAGCCAACATGGCTGCTGGCATTACACCGATGTCAGAGCCTCCCTGCACGTTTATTGGCTGCGCAGCAGCCGCAAAACGTGCGGGGAGGAGACCCGAAGATGGCGGGCGAGCACATGCGGTACTCGTACGAGTACCGCCATGTGCCGAGCAGAGCGATGCTCGAGCCGATCCGAGCATCGGCCGAGCATGCTCGCTCAACACTAGTTAGCACCAGAGTTTTGAATTTTACTCTGTATGCTAACGGGAGCCAGTGTAGGGACTGACAGAGGGGTATGGTGTTAGAGAAGTGATGAGTGAGGTAGATTAGTCTTGCAGCAGAGTTCATTATGGACTGTAGCGGGGTTAGTCGGGTGAGAGGCAGGCCAATTAGTAAAGAGTTACAGTAGTCAAGACGGGACATGATGAGTGTTTGGATTAGAATTTTGGTAGTGTCTTCTGTGAGAAAGGGTCGGATTCTAGAGATGTTGCGGAGGTGGAGGCGGCATGAGTTGGAGAATGACTGGATGTGAGGAATGAAGGATAGGGCAGAGTCAAATGTGACCCCCAGGCAGCGTGCTGTAGGGGTTGGTGTGATGGAAGTGTTGTTAACGGTGAGGGTAATATTTGGGATAAGGCTGGTTGTAGATGGAGGGAAGAGAATTAGTTCAGTTTTGCCAAGGTTAAGTTTGAGTTGATGGGAGGACATCCAGGAAGACACAGCAGACAGACAGTCAGACACTCGGGACAGGAGGGAAGGGGAGAGGTCTGGGGAGGAAAGATATATTTGGGTGTCATCAGCATAGAGATGATGGTGAAACCCAAAGGAGTTTATTAATTTTCCAAGGGAAGCAGTGTAGATTGAGAAGAGCAAGGGTCCCAGTACTGATCCTTGAGGCACACCAACAGACAGTGGGAGGGGTGGGGAAGTGGAGCCGGAGTAGGAAACACTGAAGGAGCGGTTGCAGAGATAAGATGAAAACCAGGAGAGTGCAGTGTCGCAGAGACCTAGGGAGTGGAGGGCTTGGAGGAGGAGTGGGTGATCAACTGTATCAAAGGCGGCTGACAGGTCCAA
Organism: Rhinophrynus dorsalis; assembly: GCA_037306005.1. Taxonomy (NCBI): domain Eukaryota; kingdom Metazoa; phylum Chordata; class Amphibia; order Anura; family Rhinophrynidae; genus Rhinophrynus; species Rhinophrynus dorsalis. Next base: position 475,863 of record JBBDGT010000019.1, on the reverse strand, counting down.
AAGAATGAGTAGGGAGTAGTGGCCTTTTGACTTGGCTGAGAGCAAGTCATTGGCCACTTTAGTGAGGGCAGTCTCAGTTTAGTGATGAGGGCGGAATCCGGATTGCAAGGGATCTAGCAGGGAATGGGAGCAGAGGAATTTAGTGAGCCGGTTATATGCAAGGCGCTCGAGAAGCTTGGAGGCGAACGGGAGTAGGGAAATTGGCCGGTAATTTGACAGTGAGTTTGGGTCCAGGGAGGGTTTTTTTAGGATGGGAGTGATTAGTGCATGTTTGAAAGAGGATGGGAAGGTGCCGGTTGACAAAGAGAGGTTGAATAAGTGAGTAAGGATTGGAGTTAGTAGAGGGGAGAGTTCTTGGGTGAGCTGAGATGGGATTGGGTCGAGAGGGCATGTAGTTTGGTTTGAGCGAGTGAGGAGAAGGGAGACTTCATCCTCAGTGACAGGTGGGAAGGAGCTTAGTGTGTATGTGGGAGAGGCGACAGGGCTGGGTTGGCTGGGTGGGGGTGGTACTGATGAAATGTCATGTCTGATAGATTCAGTCTTGTTCTTGAAGTGATTGGCGAGATCTTGGGCAGAGAAGTTAGTGGAAGGTGTTTGTGTTGGTGGGTTTAACTTAATATCCTTGACACTGCCCATTTTGGCAAAAATGTTCTCCCACTGGTGTCTCTGTCTTTTTGTTATTAACACTGGATCTGTGGGAATTAAATCTCCTATTGTTACAGTTTTCTAACACTCAGACCAAGGTTAGAAATAAAACACAGTTTTATCGAAATAAAATAAGGAACAGTGCCCCTGGGGGACAGAATCGGTATTACAGTGATGTAAGTAATGGATAATGTACAGGCTCAATATAGCAGGAGCATGCAGAATATAGCATAAACACAGGTAAGGTTTAATGCTCAAAACAGGTAGTCAGTCTCTGTGGTGGTGATTAGCCAATGCCCAGTGCATAAACAGTCCCAGTAGCAGTAGTGCAGCTAGCAAGCTCAAGCAGTGCGACTGAACTGAATCACAAGCAGATAGCTGTATCGAAATGCCCAATAGTATAGCAATGACCAACTGGAGCTGGAGCCAATACCCCTATTTGGCTGTAGTAACGAAGGAGAGATACTGCCAGAGCCAATGGAGCCAGATACAGAAGCACCCCTAGGTGTGGTAACGGAGGAACACTGCGTGTGCAAATGGGACCGGAGCCAAAAGCACCCCTTAGGTGCTGTAACGGAGGAGACACTGCCCAAGCCAATATACTGTGAGCCAAACGCACTTCCAGGTGCGATTTGATGGAACAACACTGTGAGCGAGAGTGGACCAGAGCCAAGGCACCCTTCCGTTGCCGAAACGGAGCACACACTGACAGAGTACCGGAATGCCCTATAGCACCACAAGGTGCGACAACTCCTGGGAAAGGAGAACCTAACGAAAGGTACAGCTCTGCAGTGGTAACAGATAGGCTCGGTGTAGAAGTCAACAGCTCAACAAGTGTTAATATGGCTCAGGATGGGAGGCAACAAGCTTGGCAGGTGTATACAGACAGGCTCGGTAACGGAGGCAACCAGCACAGCAAGTGTTCTCAAACAGACTCGGTAACAACGGCAATAGCTCGGCAGTACTCTCTGACAGGCTCGGTAACGGAGGCAACAAAAGGGCTCAGTATCGGAGGCCACAGTAACACAGGAGGTGTGATCAGTCAGTGCAAGCTGCGAGCAGGCTCAGAATGTCGCCAGGCAGGAATGTCTGGCAGGACCGGATGAATCACGGAGCAGGAATGTCAGCCAGAACCGGGTCAATCACGTAGCAGGAAGTCAGCCAAATCCAGGTCAATCACGGAGCAGGAACGTCAGCCAGAACCGGGTCAATCACGGAGCAGGAACGTCAGCCAGAACCGAGTCAATCACGGAGCAGGAAGTCAGCCAGAGCCAGGTCAATCATGGAGCAGGAACGTCAGCCAGAACCGGATCAATCACGGAGCAGGAACAGCAGAGTAGTCAGACGAGCCGAGTCAGTACACAGGAATACAGGATCACAGCGACAAAAGTGTAGGAACAGGAACACCACGAAAGGGCACCTGATAGGTGCCATAGGCCCAGTATATAAAGGGACACCCAGGGCGGGCCAATCAAGCTCCGCCAATTGAAGAGCGCCACCACAAAGAGTGACAGGGAATCACGGGGGCCGTAATAGTACCCCCCCTCTCAAAGACCCCCTCCCCTGGCCGAGGGTCTGGGTTTCTGAGGATATTTAGAGTGAAAATTGTGCATTAATCTTGGAGCATGAAGGTCCCTCTGGTCGACCCAAGAACACTCTTCAGGCCCGTAACCCTTCCAGTGGACCAAATATTGCAATTTGCCTCTAAACCTCCTGGAATCAATAATACTCTGTACTTCGTTCTCCTCATGGCCGTGAACATCCACCGGCCCAGGGACCTTTGGAGTGGTAGTATAGCGGTTGCAAACCAAGGGCTTCAATAGTGACACATGGAACACATTGTGAATGCACATAGATGCCGGGAGTTCCAGTGCGTAAGCCACGTGGTTAACCTTGGGGATAATTTTGAATGGACCAATGAACCGGGGAGCCAATTTGTTGGATGGCACTTGCAGATTGAGATTTCTGGAGGAAAGCCATACCCTGTCCCCAACCTGGAAGGAGACCGCTGGCAGCCGTCTGCGATTGGCATGCCGCTGATGTCGCTGGAAGGACTGGCTGAGGGACCTCTGCACTTGTGCCCAAGTGGAGCGGAGCTGCTCAATATGCTCATCCAGAGCTGGAATCTGTTGTGACTGAAACGAGTTCGGGAGCAGACATGGCTGGAACCCATCATTAACGAGTAATGGGGAGCTCCCAGACAATGAATTAACTGCACAGTTCCTGGCAAACTCTGCCCACGGCAACAGGTCGGCCCAATTATCATGATGATCAGTCACAAAGCACAGCAGAAACGGCTCCAGTCCCTGATTGGCACGCTCAGTGGCCCCGTTGGTCTGGGGATAGTAGGTGGAGGAGAAGGACAGTTGTATGCCCATTTGGCTACAGAATGCCCTCCAGAATCTCGACACGAACTGACTCCCTCGGTCCGACACTATCACTCTCGGAACCCCATGCAAGCGAAACACCTCTCTGGCAAAAACTACTGGGAGCTCAGAGGCATCGACCTCTAACGTAAACGGCAGGGTGGGATTAGGGTGGGACAGTATAGGAGCGGAGGCAAACGCAGATTTAAGAGTCTCAAAGGCCATCTCAGCTGCCTCGGTCCATTGAGAGGGATTAGCACCCTTGTGTGTGAGGTCAGACAGAGGTTTTACAATGGTAGAAAAATTCTGAATAAATTTTCTATAATAATTGGCAAAGTCCAAGAACCGTTGGATAGCTTTTAACCCTTTGGGCCGTGGCCACTGTAGGACTGCAGCCAATTTTTTCTTGGTCCATATCAATGCCATCCTTATCACAAAACCCAGGAAGAGTACTTTGGATCTGTGAAATTCACATTTTTCTAATTTACAGAACAATTTGTTCTTGCGTAAACGGAGCAAAACTTCTGACACATCCTGGATGTGCTGGGTTAGGATAGCAGAGTGTATCAATATATTGTCAAGGTATACGACCACACAGGACTGTAGCATATCAAGGAGGATATCATTGATCAACTCTTGAAATACGGCAGGTGCATTACATAATCCAAAAGGCATCACTAAGTATTCATAGTGTCCAGACCTAGTATTGAATGCCGTTTTCCACTCATCTCCGGCCCTGATCCTTATCAGGTTGTAGGCAGCTCATAAATCGAGTTTAGTAAATATAGAAGAGCCCTTCAACCTGTCAAACAACTCAGTAATGAGTGGTATGGGGTACGCATTCTTGAACATGAGCTTATTTAGTCCCTGGTAATCAATACACGGTCGTAATTCGCCATTTTTCTTTTTCATGAAAAAAACCCCTGCACCTGCCGGAGAGGATGATTTGCGAATGATTCCCCTTTTGAGGGCATCCTCAATGTATTCCTCCATGGGCCTGTTTTCCTCACAGGACAAAGGATATGTCCTGCCCCTCGGTGGCACCACTCCCGGGGGCAAATCAATAGCGCAATCATAAGGCCTATGTTGCGGTAATGCACTAGCCTCTCCTTTACTGAATACGTCACTGAACTTGCTATATTCAGTTGGCACGGAGGGAGAGGTACACATGATCTTAACCAGATGTGACAAACAATGACTAGTGCAGTACTCAGACCAAGACTTCACCTCACATCTTTGCCAATCAAACTGGGGGTTGTGCAGCAGTAACCATGGGAACCCCAGAATGACCGCGTGATGGGGTGAGTGTATGATTTGGAAACACACCTCCTCCTTGTGGAGAGCCCCAATCGACATAGTGATAGGAGCTGTTTCCATAGTGATGAAAGCTGGTTCTAAAGGTCTACCATCAATGGCCTCAATGGCTAGCGGAGTATCTCTTTTAGACAAAGGAATATTGTGCCGTTCAGCGAAGGCACGATCCATGAAATAACCTGCTGCGCCAGAATCTACGAGAACTAGTACCTCCACAGCTTGGTCACCAAGAAAAACACTCACCTGGATGGTGGGTTTTTGAGTACAAGAGTCTGGGGACGATTGTACGCCACCTAGGGCCTGTCCCCCAAGGTACCCTAGGTGCGTGCGTTTCCCAGTTGTACTGGGCATGTGCATAGTATGTGCCCATCTGTGCCACAATATAAACATAAACCCTGCCTTTTGTGGTGTGCCCGCTCCTCCTTAGAAAGTCTGGTGAACCCGAGTTGCATAGGCTCACCTGGTTCGGCTACTTGATCAGGAGGATTGGGAGGCGAGGGTGGGTGACTACCGTGCCCATAGTTTCTGGATTTTGCCCTTTTTGCCAGGCGCCTTTCGCGAATGCGAGAGTCAATGAGCATAACATAGTTGATATACTCGTCTAAGTAACTAGGTACATCTCTGGCCGCAATCTCATCTTTAATAGAATCAGACAACCCCTGGGCAAAGGCTGCCACCAGAGCCTCATTATTCCAGCCTACCTCTGCTGCCAGTATCCGAAACTCTATGGCATAATCGCCTACCGCACAATCGCCCATTTGTATTTCCATCAATCTCTTGGCAGCAGAGGCGGCTCTCCCAGGTATCTCAAATACTCTCTGAAACTTCTTTACAAACTCATTGAAGTTCAGAGTACATGGACTGGCATTCTCCCATAAGGGGTTCGCCCACACCAGGGCTTTACCCGTTAATAGAGATATCATGAACCCCACCTTGCTACGGTCATTCGGGAAGGCATTAGGTGTCAGTTCTAAGAATATCTCTAATTGGTTGATAAACCCCCTACACAGAGTAGGTTCACCATTGTATCTTAACGGTAACGGTGCCGCCGCAGTTAAACTTCTGGAAGGTGCAGCAAATTGCCCAGCATGATTGTCCAGTGTCGGAACTGGGGGGACCACCGGATTTTGTTTAGGTTTATCGAGGTGTACCATACGTTCCAGTAGTGTCTGCATGGCCAGTGCCAACTGATCCAAGCGTTGCTCATGGACATCCATCCTCCAATGGAGGTTCTGTGTATTACCGTCACCCTTACCGCCTGAGGTCATGGCCCTTTCGTACTGTTACGGTTTTCTGACACTCAGACCAAGGTTAGAAATAAAACACGGTTTTATTGAAATAAAATAAGGAACAGTGCCCCTGGGGGCTAGAATCGGAATTACAGTGATGTAAGTAATGGATAATGTACAGGCTCAATAGAGCAGGAGCAGGCAGAATATAGCATAAACACAGGTAAGGGTTAATGCTCAAAACAGGTAGTCAGTCTCTGTGGTGGTGATTAGCCAACGCTCGGTGCATAAACAGTCCCAGTAGCAGTAGTGCAGCTAACAAGCTCAAGCAGTGTGACTGAACTGAATCACAAGCAGATAGCTGTATCGAAATGCCCAATAGTATAGCAATGACCAACTGGAGCTGGAGCCAATACCCCTATTTGGTTGTAGTAACGAAGGAGAGATACTGCCAGAGCCAATGGAGCCAGATACAGAAGCACCCCTAGGTGTGGTAACAGAGGAACACTGCGTGTGCAAATGAGACCGGAGCCAAAAGCACCCCTTAGGTGCTGTAACGGAGGAGACACTGCCCAAGCCAATATACTGTGAGCCAAACGCACTTCCAGGTGCGATTTGATGGAACAACACTGTGAGCGAGAGTGGACCAGAGCCAAGGCACCCTTCCGTTGCCGAAACGGAGCACACACTGACAGAGTACCGGAATGCCCTATAGCACCACAAGGTGCGACAACTCCTGGGAAAGGAGAACCTAATGAAAGGTACAGCTCTGCAGTGGTAACAGATAGGCTCGGTGTAGAAGTCAACAGCTCAACAAGTGTTAATATGGCTCAGGATGGGAGGCAACAAGCTTGGCAGGTGTATACAGACAGGCTCGGTAACGGAGGCAACCAGCACAGCAAGTGTTCTCAAACAGACTCGGTAACAATGGCAATAGCTCGGCAGTACTCTCTGACAGGCTCGGTAACGGAGTTTGTGCACACATTTGCACCACGGACAACATACCAATTCCAAACACCCAGTTACACCATAAGATCAATGGTACCTTCACCTGTAAATCATCCAATGAAATATACCTTATCATGTGTGCAAAATGCCCAAGAGCTCTGTATGGGGGAGAAACTGGACAAGCACTACATAGGAGATTTAATTCCCACAGATCCAGTGTTAATAATAAAAAGACAGAGACGCCAGTGAGAGAACATTTTTGCCAAAATGGGCACAGTGTCAAAGATATTAAGTTTATTGTATTGATGGGACTGTTCCGTACTCAGAGGGACAGAAAGGTATGGGAGGTAAAATTAATGTTAAAATTTAATGCAATCTGTAGTGGTTTAAATAGGGATAAAGAATTCTTATCAAAATACAATTTAGTTGATTGACCGTTCCAACAGACCCAAGAGCATTGTAAATACCTCTAAAGCCTCAGAGGAAGAGTGCAATTTACCACTGACTGATCAAAGTATCTGGATCTGGACTGCATTCTGTTGTCTGATTTCCATGCTAAACAATGTGATATGTACTTGTATTTAAGAGAGATGTTTTCGTATTTATCTCTATAACATGTCTGAGGAAGAGACCTAAGGTCTTGAAAGCTTGCATTTAAATCTACTTAGCTAGCGAATAAAAGGTATCAAAAACGATATTTGCCTCCTGTATTTCTACGGCTAACACGGTACCAACTCTCATCTGTTATCAATTACTCAAACCACTGCATGTTCACATGTCCATTTAAACAAAAGAGGTTTATTATCAGGCCTTTGTAAGAACATAAGAATAGGACTGATCGATAAATAAGTCCCTTGTTTGGAACTACTTTGAATTATATTCCAGCCTGAGTTCTGCTTCTTTAATCATCAGGTACAGTTTTAATTAAATCCATCAGGCTTTGAAAAATAACAGCCTAATTATCACCTGATTAACCCTGGAACCCACAGACAAATCATATTCCCCAATTTAACCTAAACAATTCATATCGGCAGTTAATAGGTTACTTATTGAACCAAAAAATATGCCGATTGTGTGCCTGAACTAGGAGTATCACTACATTTACAAACTTGGCCTAATAATCGTGCACGCCATGACACAGTATAAGCAAAAATAACCACTTTATCTGATACTCCGCCAGCACGCAATAGGTTAATAATCCCAGTTAGATAGAATAAATACAGACAAAGTCAGTACCATAATAAGGACTACAGTACTTACTAAGATTAGAATCTGGTAGTGGAGGTATATTACACATGATTTGTATCACCAACAGATAAATTCTAATTAAGTCCTATTCTTTCTCCTTGCTAAGAGCAAAGGTCTGGAGACCTGATTAGCAGACTGGTATACAATCAGGTTGCATGACCGAAGCAAGCCCTAACAGCATTCTTTTGAACCTAAATATTGAAAAAATGTGCAACTTATTAACGATAAGTTGCTAAATATTGTCGCAGAACTAGGACAAGTAGACAGATAACACAGATTCCTCTTCCATATACTTTTGAATAAATATGTAAATATGTTTTAAATATATTTAATAAAAATATTTTTTATTTATTTCTTCGAAAAAAATATTTTCACATTACTGGTCCATCAATCCCACAATTATTGTTCCATGGTTAGAAATCTAAGACCAGTTGAGGACAATAGGGCCTAGATTTAAAGGCAGCCGTTAAACCATCCGCTAAGTAAAAAAGGCACGTCGGCCGCAAAGAACACATGGTTTACGGCAGATTCAAAGGTAAGCGTTCAAGAATAGCTATCGGGCGTAGGCACTACAAAAACACGTTAAACAAAAACCAGCGTCGCACCTGATTTTGCATCACCGTGCGTCCCAAACACCCGTTAAAACACAACTTAACTCAAAATGTTACATTACGGCTGCCGTTGTCTAGCAACCCTGATAGATGCACAAACAAAATTCAAACCTACAGCCAATCCCAAGGCCCCAAAGTATCAAAAATGTTCAAATACACCTATATATACCTCAAAATAACGGATACACCCTGTCTGTGTTTCGAGTTTCAGCAAGCTAGAGCACAGGACCCAGGAGTGGAGGATAGCATTTAGAGAGAGAGAGAGAGATAGAGAGAGAAGCATACAGAGGAGTAAGGTAGAAGGATTTTGGAGAGGAGAGAGTTACATTTAAATAGACACATAGCACACTTTTGCACATAGCACATACATCCATACAAACACATACACATACATACACATAGTCTTTTTTTTTTCATCACACCTTACACATTTTAAACTTTATTTTTACAGTGTGAATCCGTGAGTGAAAGTGTGTGACAGAGAGTGAGTGGGATCGAGTGTGTCTGTGAGGGCGTGTGAGAGTGCCTGGGTGTGACTGGGTGAATGATGGCCAGGAGAGGAGGACAGGAGAGAGGGATGGGGAGACTAGTGGAGGAGGAGGAGGAGGAAGGTCAGGAGGGGATCCTTCAGCAGAGCAGGGGTGGGAGAGGGAGATACGCAGGGCGGAGGGGGACCAGGCCCACAAGAACAGGCACACAAAGAAGAAGAGGGACAGATCCTGCAGTGGGACGAGGGGTAGTGCCTGGGGACCACCACACACAGGCAGGGGCAGAGCAGGCAGGACACTTCGGGTCTGACTCCTCGCATGCCGGAGCTGAGGGGGACAGGCTCAGGGATCCCCAATATACCGAGGAAGAAAACACGGCCCTCGTGGAGGCTGTGCTGGAGAGGGAGAGTGTCCTCTTCCCGGGGGACAGACTCCCTGGCCTGTCTGCGAGGAGGAGAGCTGCCTGGAGTCAAATCTGCAGCAGAGTTAATGCGGTGGCCACCTGCAGACGGGATGTGGACTCAATCAAGAAGAGATGGGGCGACTGCAAAAGGCAGGTGAAGAGGAAGATGGGGGATGCCGCCCTGCACGCCAGAGCCACCGGAGGTGGGCCACCTGTCCCCATCACCTTCAGCGCATGGGAGGAGAGGCTGCGGCAGACACTGTAGTCTACCCTCATTAAGGGGGTCCCTGGAGGATCAGACACTGGGGAGGAGAGGAGCCTCCACACCACCGGTAAGTGCATCACCCCAAAACCACACACCACCCCAAACCACACACCCATCACAAACAAGCACTCACATCCCAACATCTGCTCTTCATTCAACCACACAATTGCACCAACACAGCACCCTTAAACAGGGATCAAGACAAGGACAAATGTCAATGTTCAACAAGGCCAAAACCTGTCCAACTCCCTGGTTAACCCTCATGTTGCTGTGCTCATCACACACAATACACACAAACCATGCTCAGTAAAGTGTTGTATGTCAAACATCACAATTGTTGTCACACAGTGTTACCCATGTTCACACAGGGAATCCAGCACATAACCCCATGAGTGCAAGAGGGATCATCAATGCATCGATCAACAATGCTTTGGCAACCCCTCTGGTACTCAAAGGGTTAACCAGACAACAAACACATGTCGATAGGTTAACAATTACATGACACATAGGGGACATTCACTAAGCGGTGAAAAAGAGCTGATGTAGTGAATTTGACACTTGCATACCCTCACTTTACCAATTACAATGTTAGTCTATGGAGAACATCCAATAACAGGATTCAAGCTGCACAGGCCCCATTGTGTGGACTCCATAGAAAACATTGCAGATGGTGAAATGAGGTCAGCGGAGAAGTCAGCATCATAATCAGTTCATCAGGTCCACTTAACCGCTTACTGAATCACCAACAGGATGGATCAGGTCACAAATCACAGTGCCACTGAGAATAAATGCTTGTATGTGCAACACACAGGCCAAAAACAATCACACATAAGTAAAGGTGAAAAAGTTGGCCTTGGTGTTGTGTATGCAATCATTTACTCTAACTTCAAATTACATAGCTCACATTTGATTCACATATAGATCCTCAGGAGTGCTGATGCCATGGATGGATGGTACACCAGACACTATTTGCAGGATACATATGGGAACCAAATATGAACCATTGAGGTTTGGTCAATAACAGGCCAGGGATTATGGATATCTATGATCGGGTCTGGCTGCCTCACACAGAAGGATGGATGGGCTGATCCAGGAAAAAAAAGGCCTCAATCAATGATATCCTTCAATACTGGCTTGATTGTTGCCCCTCAGGATTCAACTTGAACAGACCTCATGGACAGAATCCTGTAATGTACATCAATCCCTGATTGCCACGGTGGTATCCCATGCATCACAATGCTATGCATAGGATACCATCATGACAACCAGAGAGGGACATGTCTAATCTGACAAAATCCAGCACTGTACGGGATGAACTGATAACATAGGGATGAATACTACTTGAATCACACTGCAGATCTATTCAAAAAAGATATGTACAGAAAGAAAAACAACCAGATTTGTATGTGGATATGTCCCTTTCAAATGGGTACAAATAGGTCCCAACAAGATGTAAATCCAGAGTTCGGTTCAGTACGTGTGATTGTCCAACTGCCCATATATGTGCACCCTCAACAAAATAACTCATATTGATATCATCATCAGAGTACATATACCCAGTATATTACACCTACTTTGATGGGTATCACTTGTATCTATGAAAGTTCATTTGTGATGGCTGTACATATATAGGCAGTTAGACAATCACATGTTCTGAACAGATCTCTGGGTTCATATCTATCAAGGATATGTTTGTACCCGTATGAAAGGTACATATACACACATATCAGACCATATTCCTCACTGTGTACCTTGGCATGGCAATGGTTAATTTCACTTGATGTAACCTTGCAGGCATCATAAAGAGATGTTTAGAAAGATGTTACTGTATGTGACAGCTGGAGATGTCAGTCATATGACCACACGGAGGCTCTTCAGCAGACCCAAAATTGAAACAATTGGAGATGGATCCATCATTGACATGGTCCACAGAGCGTGCTTACAAACCAGGAACACTTAGTAGACAATGGCAAAGATGTAGTTATCTCCAAATGGGTCAATGTGGAGTCTGCTGAAGAGCCTCCGTGTGGTCAAATGACTGACATCTCCATCTGTCACATACAGCAACATCTTTCTAAACATCTCTCTATGATGCCTGCAATGTTACATCAAGGTGAAATTAACCATTGCTATCCCGTTAAAGAGATAGTAATACCTAAAATGTGAAAGGAAAAATACATGTCATAGGATTGATCCACCGGGTAATGCAAGGGTATCCCCACTACTGAAAGGTGTTTCATCACAAGAGTATAACAGCTCAAAGTTGAATATTCCAGGGACAATATCACTGTGGCCTGAAAATGTACTATGCCAATGTTGCCAGACCATCCTCTGGCTAGCTTTGGTCCAGAGAGCAGATATTCACAAAGGATGATGTGGCAACAGCGCAAATGTACAATTTCAGGCCACTGGGATGTGGCACCAAAGGAATTCAACTCTGAGCTGCAATACATGTAGAATACAACACCCATCACCAGTAGGAGTACCGTTGTTTCACACAGGGGGATACACCATACAACATATATGTTCCTTTACACATTTCAAGTATTAATATCAATTTGACACCATCATGGCTAAGTTTACTGATCACACAATCTCAATCCTCCACACAGGTTATGTGTCTCCAGCACATCAGGAGCCCATGGAGGAGGCCACCTCACCACCCAGTGAGGAGTATTTGGAGGAGGGGACCAGCCAGTGGGCACCGTACCCAACGACATCCACACCTCTTGGCCAGCTGGATGCACCAACCCTGCCTGCACCGACTCTGCCTGCACCAACTCTGCCTGCACCAACTCTGCCTGCACCAACCCTGCCTGCATCAACTCTGCCTGCACCAACTATGCCTGCACCAACTCTGCCTGCACCAACTCTGCCTGCACCAACTCTGCCTGCACCGACTTATTACAGTGACTGGATGCCCCCCACCACCTCCAGGAGCTATTATCCCCCAGCAGCAGCAGCAGCACCACCACCACCAGGGAGGCAATGGCTGCCCGGTGATGTGGCCACCACCCAATACGGGCCATACCCACAGACTGACCTACCCTCCTGGATGGCTCCCCAGCATGGCCCCAGGTATGATCCTAGGTGGGGGCCAAGCACATACCAGTGGCCAAGGTTTGACCCTTGGCCACTCGACTACCAACACCTGGGCCTGCTTGGGGAGCCCCAACAGCCTATGCGAAGGGACGTGTTTACCCCACCACCTCCACCAGCACAGACATCGGTGGGCAGCAGTGGGTCAATTGATGTGGTGGGCACATACCCATCTGCAGCACAACCAGCACCAGCAGAGGAGGACACAGCAGCAGCAGAGGAGGACACAGCAGCAGCAGAGGAGGACACAGCACCAGCAGAGGAGGACACAGCACCAGCAGAGGAGGATACAGCACCAGCAGAGGAGGATACAGCACCAGCAGAGGAGGACACAGCAGCAGCTGATTCACCAGGCACAAGCATCACCAGCAGTGAACGGCCCACGGGGATGGAAGCTGAGTGTATGGCTCTGCAAAGGAGACTACTCAGGTCAAGCCTCCGCACCAATGACAACATCACCAGGAGCCGTAGGGAATCCCGTATAAACACTAACAGGATAGAGGCAAGGATCCATGCCCTGGAGTCGGAGGTCATGAGGATCAACACTCAACTCCATCAGCTACACACGGGGGTGATGGACCTGCTTGCACAGCTACTGGTGGAGTTGAGAGAGCTGAACCGCAGGGAGGACTTACGTTTGGAGAGGGAAAACCTGCGCTCCACAGAGGGATCCACTGCCCCCACCACCCCCTCTAATGTGACCCCCGAAGCCACACCTAGGGGGCAAAGGGTGACCAGGAGATCATCCAGGTTATCCACTTCTGCCACACAGTCTAAGCCCCCCTCCCAAGAAAAAAAAATAAAATGCCCAACATGTTAAATTTCCCCTGAATAAAGGAACATTGTGCTTTTGAATCCTGTCTGATCTGCTTTGAATTTGGTCATAGATTTGGGTGGCAGAGTTGTCTCCAATGCATTGCCAAACAATTCAGTGAATACAACTCCTGCCTAGGTAAGATGTTTGTGGGATGTTACAACATGGGTTCACACACACATCGTTGTACAAATTCAACTGTAAAAACATCCCTGTTGCCATATTACACAACTGTGTTATATGGCAATGTTGTGTGTTGATTTTGCATAACAAAACATTCCCCTTAGCCCAACATTTGGTACAACATTGAACATTCATCTACATCATATGTTGTGTTTAACCCTTTGATAGCCAGAGTGGTAGGCAACGCATTGCAAAGAAATGCGTTGGGTACCACTCTGGCACTCAGAGGGTTAAGGGGATAACCAAACAAACGGCTTAGCGGTGAGATAACAAGCAGGACAGATAAATGGGACATGTATCCATATTGTCTTGGATTCACACACTCATTGTGCAACAGACTGACTGGGGAAGCCAATATTTTCAACCTAGGATTTCAATGTGTAGCACACACATTGATATCCTGGGGTGAGCATTGGGGCCTCCAGTAAGTTGACTTGTTGTTTTTTCTAAGGGTGTAACAGACTTCCCCAGTGAAAACACTTGTCCACTTGGTCATGTACTGTGATATGTCCCAGTGGAGCAATATCACTGAACATTGATTATACTGAGCAACACATTAACTGTGGACAGGAATTCACTGTGGAAGTATGTCCCCTTTATCACCTCTTTATCACTCCCACAACACATTAGTGTATCACTGCCACCATCTGTTAGCGTGAATACATCACTGAGTCCACTCACTTGCAAACAAGTGGTGGAGTCCTGTGATATGGGTGATGCCTTTCCATGTATGGGGATACTCTACCCTGGGTGTGGTAACGCATTGACAACTGTGTTCTCAAATATATCCTCCTACAGACACAGATAGAATGGTGATGGTTCATCTTTATTGTGTCTCAAAGTACATTAGGATGTACATGTGTTTTTTGTGTATTGCCTATATGCATTGAACACCTGTATGAGAACACTAAATGTACTTTGAAACAAAAAAATAGTACTTTAGTAACACTGCTGCCCAGCTCATGTGTTGTCCACAAGGTTTGACAACTCTGTAGCTGAGCATCCTAACTGTACAGGTTATAAAACTCAGGAATTAGTGTTTTCTGTGTCTATATGAAAATGATCCAGTAGAGGTTTGTGTGAACCTCAGGTCAAACTTTGCATCACCAACAACATCAACATAAACAGCAAGGGGTGATCTCCATGAAGGTGATGTCAAGACATCAATCCAGTCACATAGAAGAACTTCAGTTCAAGGATGGATCATGTTACGGATGCCTGTGGAAGAAGAGGACAGGATTTGGAGCAGTTGACTTGAACTGATCATCAAGCAACAACAATTTAGTCTTTTTGATCCCCTCAATTTTCACAGTTACAGGTGAGTACACAAACCATTGCTTGACAATGTGTTGTGTACTCATCTGTAACCAATTATGTGGAGAACTAAGGACATGTGCCCCAGCCCTATGGATATGTGCCCCTGACATGGATACACACATCAACAAGTGTTCTGAGAGCTCCATGGAAGTAATGAATTTGGGCTGCCACTGTTAATGTGACAGTGGCAGCCCAATGTCATTTGTTCCATGGAACTGTTAGGACACATTTGTTGATGTGTGTATTCATGTCGGGGGCACATATGTCTGCACACTCACAGGTCAGCATGGTGTCCCTGGTAATCTGATCTACGTCTCATGACCTCTACATTGTGTGCCCATACCACTGTACATCCACCCCTGTGCTGCTCTTCTCAGCTGTAGCACAGTACAGGTCCCATATTGAGTCCAATGGCCCTTTAACCCCTGATGTGACGGAGTATTATCCAATGCATAGCATTGGATAACACTCTTTCGCTACAAGGCTAGCATGGTTGCTCTGGCTATGCTCATGGCAAATCAAGTTAGCTGCTGTCAATCAAACCCTGTAAGGCGATGAACATGGGTTATGTGTTGTACCTTGTTTCTCCTGAGGGTGTGCGTGATATCCTTGGGGTCTGTATGTCAACGTGGAGAGTGGAATGGAGGATGGTTTTTGAGTCCACACACACAATTTGCCACGTCCGCTGCCAGTGCAGTGCTGTGTCACTGTTCCTGTGGGGTGAGACAGAACAAAATGTGCAGTGTGGTTAGTGTCACAGGACTGATGGGGGACTTGCATGGATTGTTTGCATGCCTGTGTTATACTCACATGTAAAGTGTTCCGTGATGAGCCTGTCTCTGATCTGTGTCCCTCTCAGGGTCTCCTCAACGTGTCCGATGTCCATGGGCACTTCCTGTATGGGGGGGGCCTGGATGTGCTCCAGCAGCCTGGTGTCCACTGCGATGTTGTGCAGTATTGCGCACGTCACAATGATGTCGCACACCTTTCCAGGTGCATACTGCAGTGCTCCCCCCGAGTGGTCCAGACATCGGAATCTTGACTTGAGGAGGCCAAAGGTCCGCTCAATGGCATTCCTCGTTCTGCCATGAGCCTGGTTGTAGCTTTCCTGGGCATGTGTTCGAGGATTGGCCAGTGGGGTCAGTAGCCAGGACTTGCATCCATAGCCAGCATCACCTGTGTAATGTGAGTGACATGGTGAGACAGGGAGCACATGTTGTGTGAATGATGTTTTGTGTGGTAGACGTAGTAGCTGTGGGTCAGGAGCATGCTAAGCAGCGTTGTGTGTACGCCTGTGTATGTGATGTGATTCTGTATTGTGAACTCACCCAAAAGCCATCCCCCTGTAAAAGTTCCATTCTCGAAATCTCTGTGGACTGAGGAGTTTTGGAGAATGTATGAATCATGTGAGCTGCCAGGATACTTTGCACAGACATTCATTATCCTCATATGGCTGTCACACACCATCTGCACGTTGATGGAGTGAAAGTTCTTCCTGTTGATGAATATCTGTGCGTCACGTGCTGGGGCCTTAATTCGGACATGGGTGCAATCTATAGCACCCATGACCCTGGGCATGCCTCCCCTGGCGTAAAAGGCCTGCTTGACTTGTATCCAGTCCATGTCGGTGGTGGGGAAATGTATATAGGTACTGGCCTTGCTTTTGAGTGCTGGCAGGACCTGGGCCAGCACCCTGGAGAATGTGGCCTGTGACATGCCAGATGCGTAACCCTCTGTGGACTGGAAGGCCCCGCTTGCCATGAAGTGCATGGCACAGAGTAGTTTCTGCAGGCCAGTTAGGGCATGGTTGTAGATGTAGATGGGATCCACCTGCTCCATGATGACCTCATACAAGGCAATGATGCTGTCAGGCCTCAACCTGTAGCGATCAATTACCTCATCATCGGTCATTCCAAAGAGGGTGACCCTTGGGCGGTATACCCTGGGCCTTGGTGGTCGTCTATACATCCTGTGCCCTCCAGGTGGGGATGGGCTCCTGTGTGGCTGCTGAGCCAGAGCCTCCTCACTTGCAACAGGTGGTGGCTGTTGATCAGGCATGCTTGGAGGTTGCTGATGTTCCCTAGCTCTCTCCCTTGCACGCCTTCTCTTCAGTCTTCGCAACAATATGTAACCCAACATACTGTTTGCTCTCTCTATCTGTCTCTATCTCTCTCTCTCTCTCTCTCTCTCTACCTCTCTACCTCTCTCTCTCTCTCTCTCTCTCTCCCTCCCTGAGTGGAAAACAAGCCACAAGTGAGTGTGTTGAGTTGTCCCTTTAAGTACTTGCTAGGGCGTTGTGTGGGTGTGGTGATGAGGTGAGTGCTGACCAATGGTGAGTTGTTTTTGTCCAGGTAAGTGTTTGCAGGTGTGTGTGTGTTATAAGATGTGGTGTGTTGTGCTTGTTCTGTGTGTGCCATTTGCGGACATGCAGTTGTGGGGTGCAGGTGGCGTTTTGATGTTGCCCAGGTGAGCTTGTATTTGCAGGTGTCCGCTTTGTGTGATGACCCCCATTGTTCCGTGCCATGTTGTGTTGTTGTTTTTTTGTGTGTCGTTGTCACTGTGGTGTTGGTTGTTGTTGTGTGTATAGTGATTTGTGTTGTGTGTACATGTTTTTGTGTTGTTTTGGCATTGCACGGGTTAATTTTCCCATTTACATGGTTGTGCGGTAAGCCTTTTGTGTATTTTCCTATGTAACGGGTGTTTTGTTTTGGCCGTTAAGTGTCTAACGGCTAAAAAAAGTGGGTCTTAACTTTTAGCCGTTAGGTGTGTCTTTTTTTCAGCCGTTATCAGTACCGCAAGCCTTTGAATAGCTCTGGGGTATGTTTTTCCATGCGTCTGAATGCACGTAAGTGTATCGGCCGTAAGGATTGTACAACTGCCGTTAGCTGTTCTTTAGACGGATCTTTGAATTGCAACATGTCACTTAACGCACCCGTTAGTGATTTTTTTTGCTAACGGCTGCCTTTAAATCTACCCCTAGGTGTGCAGCATTGAGAATACTTTTTCTCCTACCATCTGGTAGTAAAACTTTTGTTGCTAAACCCAGAAGATAACCAGACTCTTTTTGGGTCCTAATATCATCCGTATATAAGTTCATTACTATTCAGCACTAAAGGAATACAAATATTTGGGCACATTACATACAGAAACAAAATAATTAAGTGAAAATGTTTATCCCAGCTATAATAATGCTCAAATAAACTATCATACATAAAAAATAGCATTTTTGCTTTAATACTAATTATGGCATGTAAACTGCTCCAAAAAATAAAGGGAACACTTAAACAACACAATGTTACTCAAAGTCAATCACACTACTGTGAAATCACATTGTCCACTCAGGAAGCAACACTGATTGACAATCAATTTCACATGCTGTTGTGCAAATGGATCAGACAACAGGTGGAAATTATAGGCAATAAGCAAGACACCCCCAATAAAGGAGTGGTTCTTCAGGTGGTGACCACAGACCACTTCTCAGTTCCTATGCTTCCTCGCTGATGTTTTGGTCACTTTTGAATGCTGGCAGTGCTTTCACTCTAGTGGTAGCATGAGACAGAGTCTACAACCCACACAAGTGGCTCAGGTAGTGCAGCTCATCCAGGATGGCACATCAATGCGAGCTGTGCCAAGAAGGTTTGCTGTGTCTGTCAGCGTAGCGTCCAGAGCATGGATGCGCTACCAGGAGACAGGCCAGTACATCAGGAGACGTGGAGGAGGCTGTAGGAGGGCAACAACCCAGCAGCAGGGCCACTATCTCCGCCTTTGTGCAAGGAGGAGCAGGAGGAGCACTGCCAGAACCCTGCAAAATGACCTCCAGCAGGCCACAAATGTGCATGTGTCCACTCAAACGGTCAGAAACAGACTCCCTGAGGGTGGTATGAGGGCCCGACGTCCACAGGTGTGGGTTGTGCTTACAGCCCAACACCGTGCAGGACATTTGGCATTTGCCAGAGAACACCAAGATTGGCAAATACGCCACTGGCGCCCTGTGCTCTTCACAGATGAAAGCAGGTTCACACTGAGCACATGTGACAGATGGGACAGAGTCTGGAGACACCATGGAGAACGTTCTGCTTCCCGCAACATCCTCCAGCATGACCGGTTTGGCAGTGGGTCAGTAATGGTGTGGGGTGGCATTTCTTTGGGGGGCCGCACAGCCCTCCATGTGATTGCCACAGGTAGCCTGACTGCCATTAGGTACCAAGATGAGATCCTCAGACCCCTTGTGAGACCATATGCTGGTGCGGTTGGCCCTGGGTTCCTCATAATGCAAGACAATGCTAGACCTCATGTGGCTGGAGTGTGTCAGCAGTTCCTGCAAGAGGAAGGCATTGATGCTATGGATTGGTCCGCCCGTTCCCCAGACCTGAATCCGATTGAGCACATCTGGGACATCATGTCTCGCTCCATCCACCAACGCCACGTTGCACCACAGACTGTCCAGAAGTTGGTGGATGCTTTAGTCCAGGTCTGGGAGGACATCCCTCAGGTGACCATCCGCAACCTCATCAGGAGCATGCCCAGGCGTTGTAGGGAGGTCATACGGGCACGTGGAGGCCAAACACACTACTGAGCCTCACTTTTTGACTTGTTTTAAGGATATTACATCAAAGTTGGATCAGCCTGTAGTGTGGTTTTCCATTTTGATTTTGAGTGTGACTCCATATCCAGACCTCCATGGGTTGATAAATTTGATTTCCATTGAGAATTTTTTCGTGATTTTGTTGTCAGTTCATTCATTCAGATCTAGGATGTGTAATCTTAGTATTCCCTTTATTTTTTGGAGCAGTAGGATGTGTAATCTTAGTGTTCCCTTTATTTTTTGGAGCAGTGTATAATAAACAGCAGCTCTCCATCAAAATAAATCCAATCAAAAAAACAGTTAGACATTTATACAAAACAAGCTTAGACTATATTCACAAAGGGGGAAAAATGATTGTAGATAACCCAAAAAAGGAGATACACTATATATCTCAATAAAAATCAACATAAGATGCTATGAGTACATCTAAATTTATCAAATGTTTAAAACGTCTAAATCTAACACTGAGATCTCAACGCAATAGAAACATCCTCATTGATAAAAATAAAAATACTAATAAAAATAATACAATTATATCACATATTGAAGGATGATAATAAAATGCTTAAAAAAATACAAGAAATTATGTATGCATTACATCCTCTATGTACAATGAAAATGTTGGTGTTTAATGATTTATACTTTGAAAATGGAGAAAATGGTTATAAGGAAAATAATTACTAAACTATTAACACTGTTAGATATGCAAGTATGCCTATTATCTTCATGTTTAAAGGAGCAGTAAACTTTTTTTAGGAAAACACATATTTTATAGAGCATTTCATGTTGAATAAAACAAGGACACTCCCACTGCTGTCAGATGTTTTATTCAAAACTAGCAATGTGGGACTGCGCTACCCGTCAGGCTATATATGGAATTCATGCACACACACGGATGCAAGACACACACACACAGAGACACACACATGCACTGCACTGAGATGCATAAAGAGCGACACAGTCATATCCCGGGGTGTGAGTGAGTGTGTGTGAGTGAGTGGCATTCATTCATGTAGCTGAAATGCATGTGGTAATTGCACATACTATGGTGGAAGGTGGATCGTGCTGGCTCCCGGGCTGTGAGTGTGAGTGAGACTATGGTGGAAGGTGGATCGTGCTGGCTCCCAGGGTGTAAGTGAGTGTGAGTAAGTGTGAATTATTGCATATGATTGATTGCATGAGAGTGTGTGAGTGAGTGTGTGAGTGAGAGTGTGTGAGTGATTGAGTGTGAGTGATTGTGTGTGAGTGTGAGTGTGAGAGAGTGTGAGTGTGTGTGAGAGAGTGTGCGTGTGAGTAACATAGTAACATAGTAACATAGTAGATAAGGCTGAAAAAAGACATGCGTCCATCAAGTCCAGCCCATGCCAATAACACCCATGTTGATCCAGAGGAAGGCAACAAAAAAGCCCTCTGGAGCAATTTCTAGTGTAGGTGTGTGTGTGTGTCAAATAGTTCCCCGGCTCAATATCCTATTTGCTTTGAAGCCATCTGTCATAACTGTCAATATTGTTCTGTGCTAGATAGGCATCCATTGCTTTTTTGAATGTAGTTACATTATCTGCAAGCACAACATCCCGAGGCAAGGAATTCCATAGCCTTACCGCCCTTACTGTAAAAAATCCCTGCCTGTGTTTTAGTTGAAAGCGCCGTTCCTCAAGTCTTAATGGATGACCTCTTGTTCTTAGCTCAGCTCTTTGCATAAATAATTCATTGGATAGTTCTTTGTATTGACCTTGAATGTATTTGTAAATGGTAATCATATCACCCCTTAGACGTCTCTTTTCTAATGTAAACAAACCCAGTTTGGCTAGTCTCTCTTTGTAACTCAGATCCTCCAATCCCTTTATCAGTTTTGTTGCACGTCTCTGCACCTTTTCCAGTTTAGCAATGTCTTTTTTTAGAACAGGCGCCCAAAATTGTACTCCATATTCTAGATGGGGCCTAACCAAGGATTTATACAGAGGTAGGATAATATTAGCATCCCTTGCTTCTACACCTCTTTTTATGCAGGCTAGTACTCTATTTGCTCTTGCAGCAGCTGAGTGACTCTGCACACTGCTGTGAAGACTATTGTCTATCAGTACACCTAAATCTTTCTCTAATGAGGATTTCCCAAGTTGTTTCCCATTTAGAGTATATGTAGCAAGTTTGTTTCTACAACCCAAATGCATAACCTTACATTTATCTACATTAAATGACATCTGCCACTTTTCTGCCCATTCACTTAGTTTATCTAAATCCTTCTGTAGGGAAAAAACATCGAGCTCTGTATGTATTTCCTTACATAGCTTAGTGTCATCAGCAAAGATTGAGATGCTACTTTCAATTCCCACTTCTAGATCATTAATAAACAAATTAAAAAGCATTGGGCCCAGGACTGAACCCTGCGGCACCCCACTTATAACCCTAGACCAATTTGAAAAAGTTCCATTTACAACAACTCTCTGCCATCTATCATTTAACCAGTTCTCAATCCATGTACAGATAACACCACCCAAACCGAAGCCTTTTAATTTATGCAATAACCTGTTGTGAGGCACTGTGTCAAAGGCTTTTGCAAAATCCAAGTATACTACATCAACAGCAATTCCCCTGTCCAAATTACTACTCACTCTTTCATAAAATGCAAGTAAATTAGTCTGACATGATCTGTTCTTCATGAAACCATGCTGATTCCTACTAATGATATTGTTTGTCTTCACACAGTTCTGAATACTGTCAGTTAATAACCCTTCTAGTATCTTACCCACTATGGAAGTCAAGCTCACAGGTCTATAATTTCCTGGTTTGGATCTTGCTCCCTTTTTAAACAATGGAACTACATCAGCTTTCCTCCAATCACAGGGCACTATGCCTGATGAAAGCGAATCATTAAATATTAAGTATAATGGTTTTGCTATTACTGAACTAAGTTCCTTAAGTACCCTTGGGTGTATACCGTCCGGTCCAGGCGCTTTATTCACTATAACCCTTTCCAGTCTCTTTTGGACCTTGTCCTCAGTAAGCCATATAGATGTTGGAGGAAATTCCATGGTTTTGTCTGTTTGCCCACAGCTTGTCATTTCTGCTTCCTTTGTATATACTGAAGCAAAGAACGTATTTAGGGTGTCAGCCATAGCTTTATCCTCACTAATCAATTCACCTGTTTCAGTCTTAAGAGGACCAATATCAACCTTAACTTTTTTGTTGTTAATATACTTGTAGAATTGTTTAGGGTTTTTCTTGCTCTCATTTGCAATGTTTCGCTCATTTTCTATTTTAGCTAGCTTAATTGCTTGTTTGCAGATTTTATTACATTCTTTATATTTTTTAAATGATGCATCTGACCCATTTGACTTAAACACCTTAAAAGCCTGCTTTTTATTTCTCATTTCCCTGCTAACCACATTATTAATCCACATTGGTTTTGCTTTACTTCTCTTGTGCTTATTCCCCAATGGTATATATTGACGTGTATATTTGCCCAAGAGCATTTTAAATACATTCCATGACTCTTGTGCATTTTTATCTTTGAAAATTACATCCCACTGGATATCCTTTAAAGCTTCTTTTAACTTTGTAAAATTAGCCTTTTTGAAATTGAATGTTTTGGTTAAACTCTTGCTATTGGGTTTCTCATAACAAACTTCAAAGGATACAATATTGTGGTCACTGCTGCCCAAATGTTCCCTTACCTGCACATTGTTTACAATGTCAGAATCGTTTGAGAGCACTAGGTCAAGCAAGGCCTCTTTTCTAGTTGGCTCCTCTTCTAGTTGGGACATAAAATTATCATTTATCATACTTAGAAAAATATTTCCCTTTGTTGTGCCTGAAGTCATATTGCTCCAGTCAATTTCAGGGTAGTTGAAATCTCCCATTATAATTACCTTTGCTGACCTAGCAGCCTTTTCCATTTGCAGTAAAAGTTGGGCTTCCTCCAACTCCCCAACATTAGGTGGCTTGTAGCAAACCCCCACCAATATCTTTTTATTATGTGTGCCCCCAGTGTGTATTTCAACCCACAAGGCCTCTACCTTTTCATTGGACCCTTCATTTATATCTTCTCTTAAACTAGGTTTTAAGGCCTGCTTTACATATAGGCATACCCCTCCTCCCCTTTTATTAACCCTGTCCCTCCTAAAAAGTGAATAACCCTCTAGATTGACTGCCAAGTCATACGTATCATCTAACCAGGTTTCAGACACTCCAATCAGATCATACTGCTCATGTACTGCAATCATTTCTAGTTCCCCCATCTTACCAGCCAGACTGCGAGCATTTGCATGCATACATTTTATCTTTTTGCCATTCTTAAAGATTTCGTTCTTTTTCAGATGTATTTGTCTTTTATCAGGCTGTAACAATGGCAACTCCCTATTAGATGAACTAGCCCATTCCCCCTCTCTATCCCCATGACCCTTCTCTAATCCCATTCCCTCAATTATACTATCTTCCCCAGCCTGTGTTGCAGCTCCCTCCCTCCACACACACACACTGTGTGTGAGAGTGTGTGAGTGAGAGTATGTGAGTGTGTGTGTGTGAGTGAGAGTGTGTGTGTGTGAGTGAGTGTGTGGTTGAGTGTGAGTGAGTGTGTGAGTGAGTGTGAGTGAGTGAGAGTGAGTGTGACAGTGAGTGTGAGTGAGACAGTGAGTGTGAGAGTGAGTGAGATAGAGAGTGTGAGTGTGAGTGAGTATGAGTGTGAGTGTGCGTGAGTGTGAGTGAGAATGTGTGAGTGAGAATGTGTGAGTGAGAGTGTGTGAGTGAGAGTGTGTGCGTGAGAGTGTGTGAGTGATTGAGTGTGAGTGATTGTGTGTGTGGGTGTGAGTGTGAGAGAGTGTGAGTGTGTGTGAGAGAGTGTGCATGTGTGTGAGTGTGTGTGAGATTGTGTGAGTGAGAGTATGTGAGTGTGTGTGTGAGTGAGAGTGTGTGTTTGTGTGAGTGTGTGATTGAGTGTGAGTGAGTGTGTAAGTGAGTGTGTGAGCGAGAGTGAGTGTGACAGTGAGTGTGAGTGAGACAGTGAGTGTGAGAGTGAGTGAGACAGAGTGTGTGAGTATGAGTGTGAGTGAGTGTGCGTGAGTGTGAGTGAGAGTGAGTGAGTGTGTGAGTGAGAGTGTGTGTGAGTGACTGAGTGTGTGTGAGAGTGTGAGTGTGTGAGTGAGCGTGAGAGTGTGTGCGAGTGTGTGATTGAGTGTGTGTGAGTGAGAGCGTGAGAGTGAGTATGTGAGTGTGAGTGAGAGTGTGTGAGAGTGTGTGAGTGTGTGTGAGAGTGTGAGAGTGTGTGTGTGAGAGTGAGAGTGTGAGTGAGTGTGTGAGAGTGTGAGTGTGAGTGATTGAGTGTGTGATTGAGCGTGAGTGTGTGAGTAAGAGTGTGTGATTGAGTGTGTGAGTGAGAGTGTGTGAGTGTGTGAGTGAGTGTGTTTGTGTCTGATGTGTCTGTGTCTGTGGTGTAGGAGCGAGTGGCAGCCATTTTGTTTTTTCAGTCACTTGGATAGTGGTGGGCGTGCTGGATAGTGGGGGCAGGCCAACTCCCTGCATGATTTAAATCACTCCCCCACTAAATCACCCAATGGGAGCAGCAACTCCTCCTGAGGTAACATAGCAATATAACACACGGTGGCTCTTCAGTTGAGGCAGCGTAGCAATATACTGAGGGAACAAAAAGAAAGTGGTGTTTGAGGCTTACCCTCTGTAACATACAACAAAGCATCTCTCTCCCTTTAAGGAGAAAGGGTGGGAATCAGGAAGCAGGAAGTGGAGGAGTGACAGTTGTAAACAGACAGTTAGTGAGGTTGACTGAAGAGATGAAAAGAGTTAAATAAAAGAGTTGTTATTAAGTTTATCCCTGAGTTTGTATTTTATGGAAACATTACACCCTCGTACTGAAACAGAGTATATGGAGGGTTACAATTATCTGTGGGAGGTGAAACAGTGTGTTTGTGGGGTCATGATCCTGAGTGAGAGTGTGTGTGGACCGGGAGAAGTTATTGATATCCCCTAATTCAGGAGCGAGTGGCAGCTATATTTTTTTTGTCAGTTGGATAGTGGTGGGCGGGCTGGAGGGGGCGGGCCAACTCCCTGTATGATAAACATGCCCCCATTGAATCACCTAATGGGAGCAGTAACTTCCCCATTGAATCACCCAATGGGAGTTGTGTCTCCTAATGAGACATAAATTATGTAAAGAGGCATTCTGTTCAATGTGTGTGTGTTTTCTGAGGAGACATAAATTATGTTCTGTGTGTGAGGTACCATAAATTATGCAATGAGGCTTATTCTTTTATATATATACTAGCAATGTGGGACGGCGCTTCCCATCAGGATATATAGGGAATTAATGCACACACACGGATGCAAGACAAACACACAGAGACACACACACAAATGCACATGCATGCACTGGGATGCATAAACAGCGACACAGTCATACACACATACATGCAATGCACAACATGCAGACACATAGAGTGTGATACAGACATGCAACTCACACAGTGAGGAACACACAGGCACACACAGACACACACAGAAGTGAGTCATAAGGGGGTAACTTAAGTGTCATTGTAATGAGTTTGTGTTTGTACTTATGCCTCCACTGTGGCATTCATTCATATAGTTGAAATGCATGTGGGAATGGCACATACTATGGTGGAATGTGGATCGTGCTGGCTCCCGGGGTGTGAGTGAGTGTGTGTGAGTGTGAGAGAATGGCATTCATTTATGTAGTTGAAATGCATGTGGTAATTGCACATACTATGGTAGAAGGTGGATCGTGCTGTCTCCGGGTTGTGAGTGAGTGTGATTGAGACTATGGTGGAAGGTGGATGGTGCTGGCTCCCGGGGTATGAATGAGTGTTAGTGAGTGCGTGTGAGTACTAGAGTGAGTGATTGCATGTGAGTGATTGCGTGTGAGAGAGTGTGAGAGAGTGAGTGAGAGAGAGTGAGTGAGAGTGTGAGTGAATTATTGTGATGTATGATTGAGTGAGAGTATGAGTGTGTGATTGAGTGCGTGTGTGTGTGAATTATTGTGAGTGTATGATTGAGTGAGAGTGTGAGTGTGTGTAAGTGTGTGATTGAGTGTGTGTGTGTGTGTTTTTTGTCTGATGTGTTTGTGTCTGTGGTGTAGGAGCGAGTGGTAGCCATTTTGCTTTTTCAGTTACTTGGATAGTGGTGGGCGAGCTGGATAGTGGGGGCAGGCCAACTCCCTGCATGATTTAAATCACCCACCCCATTGAATCACCCAATGAGAGCAGTAACTCTTCCTTATTTAACCCTTTGAGTGCCAGAGGGGTTGCATACTCCTCTGGCACTCAAAGGGTTAAGTTGAGGTAACATAGCAATATAACACACGGTGGCTCTTCAGTTGAGGCAGCGTAGCAATATGCTGAGGGAACAAATAGAAAGTGGTGTTTGAGGCTTGCCCTCTGTAACATACAGCAAAGGATCTCTCTCCCTTTAAGGAGAAAGGGCGGGAATCAGGAAGCAGGAAGTGGAGGAGTGACAGTTGAAAACAGACAGTTAGTGAGGTTGACTGAAGAGATGAAAAGAGTTAAATAAGAGAGTTGCTATTAAGTTTATCCCTGAGTTTGTATTGATGGAAACATTACACCCTCGTACTGAAACAGAGTATATGGAGGGTTACAATTATCTGTGGGAGGTGAAACAGTGTGTTTGTGAGGTCATGATCCTGAGTGAGAGTGTGTGGACGGGGAGAAGTTATTGATATCCCCTACTTCAGGAGCGAGTGGCAGCTATATTTTTTTTTGTCAGTTGGATAGTGGTGGGCAGACTGGAGGGGGCGGGCCAACTCCCTGTATGATAAACATGCCCCCATTTAATCACCCAATGGGAGCAGTAAAGTCCCCATTGAATCATCCAATAGGAGTTGTGTCTCCTCATGAGACATAAATTATGTAATGAGGCATTCTGTTCAATGTGTGTTTGTTTTCTGAGGAGGCATAAATTATTTTCTGTGTGTGAGGTACCATAAATTATGCAATGAGGCTTATTCTTCTATATATATAGAGATGTATAGTGTCACAGGAACCACTGGGCCCAAGACTGTTAAACAAGCAACACAAGGAACTGTGGACATTTCTGTCATGCCTAAAACAACCCTTGTCTAGGCGAATAGATTGTCAGCCCAGTGACGCAAGCTATGTAGAGCTTTGGGATATTATATTGGTGGACAGATGTGCCAAAAAGGACTAAAAATCATAGCCTGCTTTCAGGGGACAGGGCCATTAGGGGTAAATAATTTGAGTTTACCTAATGTTACTTGCAATGTGTATTGTAGGCACTAAAGCCATTGTATTGAGACCCCCTGCTGTGTAATAATTCATTCAAGTCCCTCCAGTCTTTGTGTCCATTGTGTGAGTTCAGCAACCCTTTTGTATTGGATATGTAATCAAGTCTGAGTCATTGTATTTGTTAGACCATTGACCTTTTGTCTACTGTGTGATTGAATTATGTTCCTAATGTATTTGCTTGGTCCATTTATTTGAATGTAAGGTTTGACTATAAATATGTGTGGTTTGTTTCAATAAAGGAGTTCTTGTCTTAACCTACACTGGTGTTGTCTGGTGAGGTTAAGCTTGCTGTATCCAGAGGGTGCTTCTGGTTACTCTGACACTGGTTCTGCCTGGTGATTCAGAGTACATTGCGGTATGCTGCGGGAGCCTTTGCTGGTGGATTCTGGGAAGAAGTGATCCTTGACGGTGACACCAACGCTGGGTGTCTGCTGGTACCGTCACATATAGCAGTTCAAATAATCAGAAAATGAATTTAGTCTGCTTTACTTCCTGATAGTTCTAACTGACAGGAAGTGACAGGTAGTTTCTTTCACATTCTATGGAAAACTATATGTCTCTGACTTTCTTGACTTTCCTCTCCATTAGAATCTAACAAAAAAAACTAATTAGAATTTGACCACTAGAGGGCACTGCTAATATAAAAAAACATGGGTATAAACTGTAATAACTCTGGAAATATAAATCTCTCAGCAGTGGGAGTAATCTTATTTTATTCAATTGGAAAATCCCTACAATATATATTTTTTCAGAAAAGACTTTACTGCTCCTTTAAAAACATCATGTAAAACAGGATACATATATTACCGTCAAACATGCATATTATTACAGAACTCTGATTATAGAAGGTCACCTGAGGACATGACCCCAGTGGATTAGAAGGAAAGTAACTGATGGGACATTACGTACTGAAATAGGGGATCCTGCCATAATGGACCAGTTTGCTACAGAAAAATCAGACTTTTTCTTTTAGCTTATGTTCATTTTTATTTCCTTTATCCTGAAGAAATGATTAAAAACCCGAAACACATTGATTCTATACAAATTTAGTTTTTTTAATTTCATTTTTTATAGTTATTCTTTTTATGCTACTTTTTAGCTTTCTTAACCCCTTAAGGACTGGCGCGCGCGGTCTCCACTTGAGGACCACAGGTCTTTTTTTTTTTTTTTAGCGATTCCGGTTCAGGGCTTCCGGAGCGGCGTGCAGCCACGCCGGGAGCCCTGAACTTCATGACGTACCAGGACCATCAGTGGTACTTAAGTGCCGGACCACTGTGACGGTCCTGGTATGGCAATGGTCCTTAAGGGGTTAAGTTCAGTTTATTTTGTCAGCCAATATTAGTTTTATGAATAAATACCATTATATTTACATCATTGGCATATGTTTTGGATGGTAGCTATTGTTTACATCCACATCTCAAGCCCATCAGTAATCTGTCTATAAGATCGTAATTTAAAGTGATAGAAATGTTTCATAATAAAAGCAGCTCCAATTACTTTTCATTGTATTTTGGCCATGGAGAGAGTTATTTCATTATTGTCAGAGTTGTAGTTCAAGAGTAATTGAATGATAAAGTATCCCCTTCCTGCCCCTTTTACTGATGTAACTTTGCTCACCTCAGAACAAAAAGGTGGTATCCAGGTTGATTGCAGAGAGGGACAATCTTCAATTAACATAAGGGAAAAACCTGTCGATGGGGGAAGGGTTTTCATCGTTCTCACAGTAAGAAGATTGCCCCTTACTGTGAGCTGTCTGGTCTGTGGACCAGATTCCACATCTGAGGGAAGGTGGCTTACACTAGGTAAAAGGGGAGGGAAGGGGACCTTTATCATTCAATTACTCTTGAACTACAACTCTGCCAGTATTGAAATAACACTCTGTATGGTTCAAATACTATAAAGATTAATTTGAGTTGCTGTTTTTGTGAAACATTCTATCTCTTTAAGAGAGACTACAGTAGATTCGTAGCGGATACTGACTTCATATGGGAGCGCAAGGGACTGTTTTCAGATGGCAGCACAAAGGATTAAGAGAGTAGAACATTGACGGGACAGCTGAGCATGGAGAAGGAGAGAAACAGCAGGAAAGGAGGCAGATTGGAGAGAGAGAGACCAAAGACCACTAGTACAAAGAAACAACTGAAGAATTAGTCTGGTAAGTGCATATTAATATCAATGATATTGGTGTTAGTATTTTTACCAGCCGATTCAGTAGATATTATTCTGGCACATATATTATCATAATCCAGACTCTGTACTAGCGAGAGGTCCAATCCATCCTCTTCCAACTCTCTAATAGTCTCACTCCCAAGACACTGTACGTCCATCTCTCCCACATTTCCTGCACCATTCATCCCTGGGGGTGATCACTTTATTTCTATCACTGCCATCTGTTTCATGAGCACAGTGCCCCTAGCCAAATAGGAATTCACATAGTAACTCACATCACTGAAAATAGCAATTTACAGTGTTTAAATATACTATATACTGTGGCATTACTTGTGCAGCCCCATTTCAATTGTAAGCGCCGTGGCATCACATGCGTAGCCCCATTTCAGTTGTAAGCTCTGTGTTATAGTCCATTTAAGTTGTAAGTTCTGTGTTATCACTTTTGTAACTCCATTTCAGTTTTAAGATCTGTGGTATCACTTTTGTAGCTCCATTTCAGCTGTAAGCTCTGTGGTATCATTTGTATAACTCCATTTCAGTTGCAAGCTCTGTGTTATCACTTGTGTAACTCCATTTCAATTGTAAGCACTGTGGTATCATTTGTATAGGTCCATTTCAATTGTAAACTCTTTGGTATAATTTTTGTAGCACCATTTCAATTATAAGCTCTGTGTGCCATGCATTGTATACCGCTCTGGCACCCAAAGGGCCCAAAGTATGTTTATTGTTTGGAATAATTCCTTGTCACGGTTCAGGCCAGCTACTTCTTTCCCATCTTGGCATCTCTGTCAATCAGACCCAATATCCCTGGATTTTGTGGTATTGAACTAAAGCATCTGAACTGAGCTTTGAAGTCTCAGTGTTCTCTTTAGCTCTACATGTTTGGAGCATGGGGTACTGGGATGAACAGAGAGTTCATATGCCCATAAGCCAACAATATGCAAGTAATGTGTCTACTGCAATCATCTGCAGCATTGGCTTGTAACGTATATCTCCATTTATAAATGGATATAATTAACCAATACATATAACAATGATACAAAATGGATTATTCATTCACTTTACATAAACAGGATATATTTAAACACAAGGTCAAAATGTTTAAACTCTTTCTTGAATAATTAAATTCATATTTACATTAAGGACAATAAAGATATGGACTTCACTGCCTGAGGAGGTGGTGCTATTGAATACATTAGATACCTTTAAAAAGGGCTTGGATACTTATTTAAAAGAGCAGAACATAGAGGGCTATGCACGTTAGTATTGGATATTTAGTTAAGGCTTGTTGATCCAAGGAGAAATCTGATTGCCATTTGGAATCAAGAAGGAATTTTTCCCCCCATTCAGGGTAGAATTTGAAATAGTTATATTGGGGGGGGGGGGGGGTTTGCCTTATTTTGGATCAACGATGGTAAACAGGAATAGGAAAAGGGTTGAACTAGATGGACGCAAGTCTTTTTCTCAACCTAAATGACTATGTTACTATGTTATAATATAAATAGAGATAAATATGTCACCATAGCACTTTAATAAAACTGTAGGAAAAAACAACATAACACATCCAAGATCCAGAATAAAAACATGATATGAACATGTGACATACTGATGCACATGAAAAATCATAATCAACATATCCAATGTATACCGTAAAATCTCGGGTATAATACTCACAATTTTACCCCAATTCACCTTATGTGAAGTGTGGGAGGGTGTGTATTATACACAAGAGTTTTTAAATAAAGTAAAAAATTAAGGCTGGTAGATAGCTTCCCTCCCTCCCCTGCCGATATTCGCTCTGAAAATAAGACTTACTAGTTTAAATGTAAGTCCCCGCTGAGAAGAGTAGGCATACTGGTTTGTAAAGCTTCAGAGGGGGCGGCATTCTTCCATTTGCCGCCGTCTTCCTTCAATGGGTTTTCAGGACCTTCTGCCTATGGAATTGCCCTGTGAGGACCTTGAGATCCTCATAGGTCATTGGATGCAGACGGAAGGACTTGAGACACTCAAAGGGTTAGAAAAGATTTCGGGAAAACAAGGGTGCGTATTATACTTAGGCACTCTTGTTTTCCCCTAAAATCTTAGGCATAATATGCACCTGCGTATTATACACAGGTGTGTATTATACCTGAGATTTTACTGTAAATAAGATAATTGATAATATACACCTCTCATATATACACACATAAAATATAAGTGCAAAAGGATATTTGATATACAACAAGAAAAATATTGCCAAGTGGTAAATAAAATATATAAAAAGATGTGTGTGTGTGTGTGTATATATATATATATGTATTCCTAAGAATTAAACTGCATAGCAATTTATGCAAATGGTCAATATACCCATCACTGAATACTGCCAAACCAAATGCTCTAAGTGTAATGAACTGATGTCTAATTCCCACTGAACAATTTCAGAAGGAATAGTTAATTAATGGTATTCGTTCAATACTTGTGACTGATGTAACACATATAGCTAATACTACACCCTCATGATAAAACACATGGGGTACCTTAAAGGAAATGTATTTCAAGAGAGACCGTAATGTTGATGTATTCTAAAAATACTAAAGACACCATAATGCATTAAGGCATGATAAAGAGGTGATAAAGCGGAAATAACTTCTCCAGTGACATCACTTCTCCAGTTCCTATGTTATTCTATACAGCCTAGGTGCTAAGATCTCCAAAGATGGAGAAATCCATCGAATAACATAGGAATGGAGAAGTGATATCACTGGAGAAGTCATTTCAGCTTTATCTCCTTTATCATGCCTTAGTGCGTTTCCCCACAGATATCTAGCTCTACATTTAGTACTTTAGGGCCAGAGTTTGGAGCTGGAAATTCCAATAAGATTCTTGTCTGACTAATTTCTGATACCAGTCCCCACTTCTTGCATGCAGGCAGATATGGTCTATAATAGTGAACTTTAGTTGATTTATATCTTCTTCATGTTCCAAGCTGAAATGTCTGGACACAAAATGTTTCATTTCTCTTTGTATCACGGTGCCCGTGATTTCCTTTTCTGCTGTGCCTGTCCGGTGTATGGAATGAGTGCCATGACTCTGACTTGATCCATTTTTCGGGCGCACGTCTCTGACGTTGTGCTCGCTATTTGATACTTCCTGTCATTTTAGCGATATTGCTCCACCTTCCGGCATCGGCTTTATAGCCGCCCTTTTCTATACGCTCGCCTGACCCTTGCTTGGCTTCCATTACTCTCTGGTGTTTGATCCTTGGCCTGTCTAACTACCCATTCCGGTTGTGACTTGTGGCTCCGTCTGACTACCTGATCCGTGTATACTCTGGCTTGTCCGACTACCCTCTCCATGTTGACCTCGGCTGTGGCTGACTATCTGATCCGGCTTCCAACTGTGGCCTGTCTGAGTACACTCTGTATTTATTATCGCTCCTGTCTACCACTTGTCCGGATAGTTCTAGAGTGCGCTTCTTACCTTAGGCACTTAACTACCAGGCTGGTAGTATTGCAGTTGCTTCTGCTAAGCCTAATTTGTTGCCTCCATTGTGCGCTACCCATCTGTCTACTCTTACTAGTGTAAGTATACTGTTGCCTCCTCTCAGTCATAGCATTACTCCTGATAGGCAAGTGCAGTTTAGTCTCACCTGTGGCCTCCTCTCTGTGCGCTCCTACCTTGCCTAAGTACTTACTCTGTTGCCTGGAGTAGTGCTATTTGCAAATTGCCTGTATCTGCTGGCTACCATCGCTCTGTGTCCCCATTGGGTATCACTACACCTACAGCTACCCAAAAGCTCCATCAGACTTTCCATTCTCTGGTATTTTCTGGGTACGCTCCTTTACTGTTTCAGCGTTCAGTTGTCTATCAATATTTAGAACCAAGTTGGTTTTGCCTGCTCTGTATCTACTGTACATACCTGCAGTTGTTCACTGTCAACTCCTGGATAGTGGACTAGACACTGTCCTCACGTCCTTCTCCCCACTGACCGAGGAAGTGTTTAGCTCTTTGAAGTATTCTGATTATTTTAATAAACTGGATAAATTCACTTGTACCGTTGTCATGTAATTATTTGCCTAGGGACCGTAACACCTTGCCCCTATGTTCTAAAAAAAAACAAAAAAACCCAGCATCCTTTTGATTGATAGATCATTCTCGGTCAGACGCCTTAGTTCAATAGCACAAGATTCAGGGATATTGGATCTCGTTGATGGAGACTTCAAGAGGTAAAAGAAGTAGTTTGCATTGATCTGATCCAGGAGGTTAAACCAAGCATGGCAGGAGTAGGACACAGATGGCGACTGAATACAGGATGGAATTGGATTGGAGACCTCTACCCAGTATTCAAGGTGCATCTCAAATGGGAACCAAGTAAGGGGACATCTGTCATCAGATTCCCCGATATGTTGTGCTCTTTTATTATTGCTTAAGTTCCATCTAAGATACAAGACTTTAAGGGTCCATCTATACCAAGTCTCTGTCATGTTTATGTGGCACATAGTTTCAGTTATCTTAAGACTAACCTGGCTTCAGCCACATTATTTTATACACATTGTATATGTTGTTATATCATGTACACATCTAATAGTAGTAGGTAGGAATAGGTATTTTCCTTTTATGCTTATTTTTTGAAATTTTTACTGTTTATGGTTCAGTATTTATTTTATTTGTACTATTTTGTTTAGCTTTTTATTAGTGTTTTGTCTATTATAATTAGAGTTTCCATATAGAATTTTCCATATTTATTAATTATACTAATCTTGGAGGGCCTTCTTTTTGTGCTTTCTCTTCCCTATTCACTCCAATTAATAAGAAAAAATAAAGAATTGCAGAGGAACTGTAAAATAACCTAGGAAGTGGAGTACTAACTTATTAGATGGTTACCAAAGTTTAATATTTCAAGTATACAGCATCGATCCACAGATATTTTGTATCTTGCTTGAGACTGGTAGTGTAAAAATGATACCTTTATTGGTTAATTGGGTGGCTCTAGGATGCAAGCTTTAGAAGAAAACTTAGATCTCTTCTTCAAGCATAATAAGAATGAAGGCTGAATACAAATACATGACAGGTTAAACACTCTTGCAAATTATTTTAACATTTAAATTCAACTGGCAGTGAATATTCTTATCAGTATTGTCTATCATTCATTCCCTAGGCTCCAGTAGCATTTGTGTAGTTAACTAAATTATTAAATGTCCAATTTATGGGAAGCATGTGGAGTGAACCTGGTAATGTACACTTGCTACATTGACGATCTGTTACTGATGTGGAAAGGAGATGAGGAGTCC
The DNA here is from genome assembly GCA_037306005.1 of Rhinophrynus dorsalis. Taxonomy (NCBI): domain Eukaryota; kingdom Metazoa; phylum Chordata; class Amphibia; order Anura; family Rhinophrynidae; genus Rhinophrynus; species Rhinophrynus dorsalis. The sequence continues at coordinate 440,621 of JBBDGT010000019.1, read as the reverse complement.
CTGAACAACTTTTTCATATACATTAACAACAATGAGCTTGGCTTCAGATTCACCTGATCTTCCTGGATTTGAAAATCCAGACTAAATCAGATTACCAAATTGAAATGACAACACATTATTAGACAGTGGATGTCAAAGGGTATATAGATGTGAGAAGTGGACATCTTAAAAAACTGATTAGATAATGCCCCATTTTGACTCAAAGATAAAATATATAGTTCAGAAGTTCTAGATAGAGCTATGATAAGTACTGACAATATACCACATGAACATCTTCTAGGACTCAATATGGAAAAGAAGAAAAAGGAATACATTTTCTATCAGGGGAAGAAACCTTCTCTAGATAAGAAAGACAACACAGAAATACAACAGATGGTACCATCCAAAGATATAATTCTGAGATATAATTCTGTAGCCTCATCTATTAAAACATTATAAGAACCCACTGGAAGATCATGAGGGGTAAAAAAAATAGCTGCGTCCATGCTGAAAAAGACAAACAGGGATGTAATCTCAGATTCAGGTTTACTATTCCCCTTTACCTTTAGGCAATTCACATACAGACATAATAGTTGTGTGACATGTATCCATATGCAACACAGCAGGAATGTTTTTAAATCATATAAGACAGCACAAACATATTCTATTAAACACTTCATAAATTGTTGTGTTTAATATGTAATTTATCTGTTAGAATGCTGCTGTGGTATGCAATACATAAGAAAATCCCTAAAACAAAGGTTTAGAGAACATCATAATAACATTTCTCTTACGTCTGTTTGGAATACAGGTACAATGGGGGTTAAGTCCCTCCTTTGAGGGCAGAACACACCTCAAAAGACACAGTATTGTGGGTGGAGACCCCCACTCCTCCTCCAGATCAACCCTCCCCCGCCCTGCAATCACCAGTATGAATGTGTCCTGTGTTTTGAACTGATGGCAGGAGACATTCTCTGTTTTTAGATTTTGTATTATTTTTCTGTTAGATATGGTGCTGTTACAATTCCTCCATTAGGCGGATTACCATTACTGGGCTTCCCCTGGAGTGGATTGACCAGCGTGCAGGTGCTGTGTGGACCCTTGCAACATGGTGGAGGGAATCTTGCTGCCAAGTTTTCCCTCCCAGCAGAATCTCTTTTCCCCCCTAATGCCACTCTTGATCATATCCTTCTGAATGAGTGGAAGACCCCAGACAAATGGCTATCACCAAGAGGAGGCTAACTTATGTGGCTGAGGCTATTTTTGAGGTGGTCTGTGGCTCAAGATTTGGTCTGAGGACCAATCTTCCAAGAAGTCACTGGTATTCTTGTTTTTTAAGGCAAGTCTCTGTTTGGACATGATTTGAAGCAGATCATTGGTGATACAACTGGGGCAAGAGCACCGTGTTGCCTCAAGTGGCCACCAATTGTCCAACTATAGCAAGGAAACTGCATCAAATGGAGGAGAAAAGTCTGCAAGGTTTGCAGGACTCCCATACACTCCCCTTGGACAAGCCCAGGCAGCAGTGGCAGCCCAAGAGAACAGCTCCAAGGCCTAAGTCTTTCAAACAGTCTTCCCCATGACTTGCTGGGAGTCCTTGGTTGCAGACCAGTGGGTTTTGTGGGTAATCTCAGTAGGGTACCACATAGATTTTGGATCCCTTCCACTGTACCATTTCTTTTTGTCAAGAGTAACAAAAAGAGTAGGACAAGGCTGTGGTCATTTTGAACCTCAAATATCTCAACAAATATATGGTGACTATAAGCTTCAAGATGGAATTTTTGCATTCTGTCATAGTAGCAATGTACCCAGGGAAGTATCCAGCATCTCTAGACCTTCATGATGCATACCTACACATCCTTATTCACCCAGACACTCTTAGGTGCACATGAGGGATCTTCAAAGGCATGTCCTTCAGAGTTGGTCCAGGAATCCGGTGCACCTGGATCGACAGATCTCCCTCTCTCTCAGCCAGGATATTCAGTGACGCAACCTGGAACAGGGGAAACCCTTTGTGATGTCAGAATGGACCCTGGTCACAATGGATGCCATCCTTAGCAGCTGGGGTACAGTCTTGGGTCACCTGGGGGTTCAAGGCAGGTGTACTGTAGAGGAGTCCCTTCAGTTTATAAATGTCCTGAAACTCAGGTCGATCCATCTGGCCCTCGTCTACTGGACCTCCCTATTGAAGGGGAACCCAGTGAGGGTTCAGTCGGACAACGACATGCTGTGGCTTGTGTCAGCTGTCACGGGGGCACTCACAATGCCGCCACTTGGTTCAGAGTAAGGTACAATCTAAGTTGGGCAGAAGCCCACATTCTGGCCACCTCCATCATTCACATTCCAAGGATGTGGAAAAGATGGCTTAACGGCATGGCTGTCCACATCTTGAGAAGGGTTCTTCACTGAGGTCAATAAGCCTGTCTCTTCCAAGGCCAACCATGCCATATTTTCCACAAGTGGTGCACAGATAAGTGTATGTCCTTGCAGGAATTTGACCTACCTTTGGTGTTATCCATTCTTCAGGTCAGTAACGGGAAAATTACATCAGTAGTGGGAAAATTAATGGAAACTATGTTAAAAGAATTGTTAAATATCTGAATTTAAATGGCTTGCAAGATACCAAACAGCATGTGTTTACAGCAGGGAGATCTTGTCAAACTAACCTCATAGATTTTTTGACTGGGTAACTAAAATAATAGACCAAGGGGGCACAGTAGATATAGCTTATCTAGATTTCAGTAAAGCATTTGACACTCTACCTCATAGAAGACTCATTAAGAAATTGCTGTGTTTGGGTCTTGATGTAAAAATATTTAAATGGATAAGGCAATGGCTGAGTGACAGGAGACAGTGGGTGGTAGTCAGTGGAGAATATTTGGACTAAGGGAGTGTTATTAGTGGGGTACCTCTGGGATCTGTACTGGGGCCCATTCTTTTTAATATTTATATTAGTGATATTGCAAAATGTCGTCAAGGTAAGGTATGCCTTTTTGAAAATGATACAAAGTTTTGCAACAGGGTAGACATTCCTGGGGGAATAAGCCATGTGACAAATGATTTAGGTAAATTAGAAGAATGGGCAAGAGTGTGGCAGCTGCAGATTAATTGATAAATGTAAAATAATGCACTTGGGACATAAAAATCCAAAGGAAAAATATATGATTAAAGGTACTTTGCTGTCAGAGACAACAGAGGAGAGGGATTTGGGAGTAGTTATTTCTAATGACTTAAAGGTAGGCAGGCAATGTAATAAAGTGGTGGGGAATGCAAGCAGGGTGCTGGGTTGTATAGCTAGGGGCATTAGTAGCAGAAAAAGGTCAGTGCTCATGCCACTCTACAGATACCTCACCTATGTATTGTGCACAGTACTGGAGACCCCATCTCCAGAAGGATATAGATACTCTAGAGAAAATTCAGAGAAGGGCTACTAAAATGGTACCTGGTTTACAGGAAAAGAAATATCAGGATAGACTAAAGGAGAGAGTGGATATGATACAAACATCACAGGAAAGGATTCACCAAAGTGTAGGAGGGAAGTACATTTCAAAGGAGAAAAATGTTAGGTCAAGAGGCCCTAGTCTAAAACTAGAGGGACACAGGTTTAGACATAATGTAAGAAAGTTTTTCACTGAGAGGGTAGTAGTTAAGTGGAATAACCTACCAGCAGAAATGGTAAAAGTTAATCCAGTGACATAATTTAAGCATAATGCTGTTCTGAACATAAGACAAGACCAAGGAGCAAATAAGGTTTGAGGTTTTTACATTAGGAAAATGGGCAGACTAGATGGGCCAAATGGTTCTTATCTGCCGTCAAATTCTATGTTCCTTTGTGTGTGAACAAAGGCCTCAGTTTGAGCTCCTTGAAGGTTCAGATCTCAGTGCTTTGACTTATTGCCACCATTCCTGTCTCTCTTTTTTGTCATTCCTGAGGGTCCTAGGGCAGGATAAGCTGTGTCTAAGGTCACATTGCCTCTTGGATCAAGGCTACTATACATCAGGTGTATGAACTTAGGAAGAAACCTGTTCCTTTCAAGGTCACAGCACATTCCATTAGGTCTGTGGGGGCCTCTTGGGCCTATAAGAGCAGTTATGCAAGGCAGCGACTTGGTCCTCCTTGCGTACCTTTGCTAAGCACTACTGTGTTGATATTCTGGCTTTGGCTGAAGCCAGCTTTGGCCATAGGTTCTTGCAGGCAGCTCTGCCTGTCTAGGGACCTGCACACTTGGTTGCCTTACTTTTGTTCAGTTGTTTGAGCCCCGTTGATGCTTGTTCTTGTGTGCTGTGTAAGTTCAGTGTCTGGGCTTCTGATCAGGGATAGTCCTGGGGAACTCTGGTATCATGGGGAGAGGCATGAGGTGCTTTCTCCTTTTCTCCTACCTCTGGGAACTTAGTGTATTTCCCCATGGTGCCTGTGCTCCATATAGTGCGTAAGAGAAAATAGGATTTTAGTGTTCTTACCTGTTAAATCCTTTTCTGTTTGTATGTATCCTTGTATGTTTGGTCCATGAGGATCAGAGGTTCTCAGTGAAAAGGACCTTTGTTTTGGTCTGGCCTGTCTGAGTTGTGGAGTCTTTTTAGAGTATTTCTTCTCATTGGAGATACTCTTCTTCTTTCTCTGCTTGCCTTGTTAGTGTGGCTTAGCTCACATTCATATTGGTGATTACAGGGCAGGGGAGGATTGAGCTGGAGGAGTGGGGATTCTCCACCCTCAAGATTCTATCTTTTGAGATGTGTCCTGCCCTCCAAAAGGAGGGACTCAACCCCCATGGTACTCCATATGGACTAAAGACAAAAGGATTTAAAGCAGAACTTTCAGATCTTACTAAGTTGCCAAGCATTCATTAAACGCATGGCAACTAGCTTGGAAATCGATGTCTTACCTTTAAAAAATAGCAGATTGTAAAGAAATCCCTGCCATTTGGGGACTGACAGGCAGGTTAGTGTGGTCTGCTCGCCTGCGCCATCAGTCCCTTACGGTAACCATATGGTGCACTGCAGCCTACTCAGTGGAGACCAGGATTGACAGAGCAGGCTGGGTTGAATCTGTGTATGAGGGTTAATGCTTGTATCCATTGCTTGAGCTATAGACTGAAGGGGTTAATCTTTTATTGCTTATTCTAGTATTCCTGAGAATAGCTTAATATTTGGTTTTTAGCATTACTTGCTCAACCCATGTCTCGGGGCAAACAGACAATTGCTGAGTGGTCACACAACTACTCTATTTTGTCTGTCAGATGGTGCAGACTTGTGACAAGGATCATGCCCTGAGGTATTGGTTGGTTCTGCTTTTATGAGATAAGGTTAATTGAGTTTAACTCTACACTTATTCTTCTGTAACATATCACAAAATGGAATTTGCCAGTGGTATATGAACACACCCATATTTAGTCCATATAAGCTTGTGGCATTTCAGCAATAAACTTAGAAGGTAAGAAGGTACCTATTTTGTCTCAGTGTCTTATTTCTTCTCCAAACTTTTGGGCCTTATTAGCCACATGAACTAATGTGACGTCAGAAATCCTCCCCGGGGAGTAAGGTGTAGAAGTGAAAAAGTGACCAGAGCAGTGAAAGAAGTGTTTACTTTCAATCTGGCGTAGTTTGGCAGAGTCTCCACAGGGAGGTAAGTGGACATATTTTTTATTATTCTGCTTACTTCCTGCTGGGGATCTTTACCTTGCAGCTGGTTAGGAATATTGTAGGTGGTTAGAGTCCACCTTGCATTTTAAATGTGGGTAGTAGTCCCACCTAGTTTATAGGCAGGTTATAGTCCTGTCCTAGTGGAGAATATCGCTATAGGGTAATCAGGCTCCTGTGGTAGACGCACACTCTTCCTGGGGATAAAAAGGTCAGAGGTAACTGTGCATGATCATTGATTATTGCTTGTTTTTTTTTTGCAATTATATTACTGTCTCTCATTTGCTTTGCTCTAATTGTACTAATTACATTGTATATACATACAGTCATTGATTTGGGGACTAACTAAAGTAAGGCAAAGGCATCCAAGATTAAAATCTAAAAGGGTGGTAAGACCCTTAACATTTCAGTGTGTAAGATTAAACCTGGGCAAATGTCTATTGAATTTGTTACTGAACAGGCTGGTAATTACTATGCAGATCCTTACTGTGATAATATGGCAGGGTGGACTGAGGCTGTGGGGTCTGCTAATCTGTATCCTAAAGATATATGAAACAGTGTGCTGTAGTCACTGACACCTGCAGAGCCACATGTTTATTGTGTGTATAAATGTATAATGTGATGGCGTGCCGTTGTAAGTGCATGCAGATGATATGTGATATCTTTGTTTCTGATGGTCATTCACTTTCCTATGATCTGGTGAATTCATTATAAAACCCTTTTGTTATTGCTATCTGGGAAGCTTTGATTTTGTTTCTCGATTGGTGTGCAGTTCCTTTTAGAGAATCCTAATTTATGTTTGCTAATCTCATTGCATCTATACATAAAATTATTATGTGGGAATATACTCCCAGCTTTTGTTTCATCTAGAAGTATAAACATTTAAAACAGCAGATGAGTAATTTACCCTTGCTTACGCTACTGTCTTCAAATATTGAGCTTATAGGTCTGGATATACATATTTAGGTAAGGTTTAACCCTATATATGTTGGTAATGTTGCCTTGTTATATTATCTGATATATTTTGCCGTATTTCAATTTTTATAAATATATCTTAGCTAACGACTTGGTCATGTGCGTATGAGGACGACAGTGGTGTAGATAGTGAGTTTATCTCCATGCCATTTATGACTGTAAGAGAGAATGTTATGAACAAACCCACAGATGCACTAACAAGGAATGCATCCCCCAGAGCAGCTTTAGCTTATCTTAAAAGATGTACAAAGGGACAACAGATGACAGGGCCAGACTACAGATTTTTCCTGGACACCTGCACTAACATATGGGGATTGACTGGCCCGCAAAATGCAGACAGACTTTAGCCACTGCATTACCTTTTCCCACTACTAATATGTACAATGTATGGGCTACAGAGGTCACACGTAAGTGCAATGTGGGGTGAGGTGAAGACAGTGTTAACTGAGATTGGGGAGGCACTAAAGATATTTCTAAGGCAATGGCATGTAAACAGAAGGGATAACAGATTTTCTGAAAAGGTTTAGTGACACATGGGCAAATGAGTGTGGACTGGATAAGAAGGACAATTCACTTAGCCCACTGTATGTCCAACATTTATTGGCTAATATGAGGACAGAGGTGGCTCAGACTATAAGAATGTGTATGGATAGCTGGCACAAGGATGGTGCTGTTGAATTTGAAATGGTGGTCAGAATAAGGACACTGCAGGTTGTTTTCCAGTGAAGACATGGATTATTAATGTTGCAGGATATACCCATATGGAGTATGTAAGCATGTTTTCCCAGCCAGGAAATGACAGGGGACAGAATCAGTACAGAGGAAATTTTAGGGGCAGATGGCAGAATTTCAGAGATAGGGGGCAGAGGATATCAAAGGCGATATAGAAATCAGCCAGGTGGGCGACCGGCAACCCAGGGGCCATGCTTTAAATGTGGGTATAGGAGGGGTCCAAATTGAGTGTCAAGTCACTCCAAAATTAGAAATTAATGTCAATGATTATGATATGAAATACCTTTTTAATTATGCCTAATTGTCCGGCAAATTTATTAGAAAGAAATCTGATGTCTAAACTACAACTGTCATTACAAATAACAGAGAAGGGAGGGTGGTGTGCTCTTCAGCATATTCACTTCCCCTTATAGCTTGCTCTGAGCATCCTTTTATGGAAGGGGTTAATGGTCAACATTTATCTTTAATTTTGGAAGGTGACATTCTCTGTGTGCTTAACAACATATACAGACGGGTATGTTCACACAGTGCTACAGTGACTGTGCAACACAGTACACCTGAGTGTGTTTTGGGAATGACTTGTTGGGCTGGTGCAGAAAAAATTCATGGAATATGGTTCAGTGAACAATTTGTGTATATTGTTACTACTGAAGGAGTTTATTTGTGGCTTGAGGGCAGCTGTTTGGTAAATTAGCAACAGTACATTCCTTTAGACCCAGTTATGACTATGTTTTTTGCATACACAAACTGTGACTCTGACCTACCCCCAGCACTGACTGACTTATTCTGCACATTATGGGCTACGTCATCCACAGACCCATGGTACATTGACTCAAACAAGGTAGTACCCCCATATACATTGTAGTACCCACTGTATCACCTTACAATACCCCCATAAAAAATAAATCAATAAAATAAAATGAGAAATTTGTATGTAAAGTGATAGACACGAACCCCCTAACATAAGCTGCCACTGGGGTGGACTGATACTTGACTCGAAAGCATATTTTGTAGAGGATGATTTGTTAGATTTGTTGTTAGAGGCCCAAGCCCTGAGGAAACATTGATTTGTAGGACTTAGGCTTGTTAGGAACAAACCCTGAAAATAGTTTTTATTTTTTGCAGGACTATTTTTTTTTTTTTTGTATTTTTTTAAGCACAAGCCCTGAGAAAAAAAAGCCCTACTGGCCTACTGCCAAATGTCCTCCTCCTGTGTCTGAATCCATAATTTTGGAATTTGCAACTGCTGTTCTTGCTGCTGCTGTTGAGATGTTTAAGCAGCAGGATGATTAGGCATCTGAAAGGGAATCAGATCAACAATAGCAGTAACATGGGTGATGAATGATGAAGGTTCCACTTGCCATGACTATCTCCAGTGATGCGCCTGAGGCAGTAGCAGCACAATAAGTAGCCCCCAGTATATGTATAGAAAAGAAGAAGTTGACCAATAATTTTTTTCCACCAGCCCCTTATCACAGTGCCTGTGATTCCTGTCACTCTCAGTTGTGGCTGTCACTGATTTGCTGACTGAGTTTGACCCGCCTCCTGATGACCTTTTTATACCTGGCTATCACATCTGTCAGATGCCCTTTCGTGGTGTTCCTGAGCCAGTAGTGCTGTTGCTGTGTTCCTGTATTCTGAGTTCCTGTGTACCGATTCGGCTTGTCCTGACCATTCTCCAGTGTACCTGCTTGTGTATGACCCGGCTCGTCTGCGTACCTCCCTTGGATCCTGACCCGGCTAGACTGACGTTCCTGCTTGTGTATGACCCGGCTTGTATGACTGCCTCCTACGTGCTCCGACCCGGCCCGGCTGACTTCCTGCTCCGAAGATCGACTTCAAGCTTGTTCCAGTGACCTGCGTTCCAGTTGTCGCCGCCGCGACATTTCCAGTCTCTGCTGCCCCCGTCAGTGTGACTGCCTTGCCTGGTGCTTCCCTCGATTAAGTGCTGTGCCTCGTTACTTGTGCAGAGCTGTGTGTATTCTGTGGGCCTTCCTCTCCGTGCAGAGCCTTGCAGTAGCGCTGAAGCCTCGAGTAAACGTGCATTTTAACTCTTGCAGTGCTGCCTCGAATTCACTCTCTCTATCTCCTGTACGAGCCTCGTTACCCGTGATACTGCTGCTGAGTTGGCCGCTCTCCGTCGGCAACTCTAGTCTACCATTGCAGAGTGTTCACATAGTTTGGGCCGTTTGGGCGCTTAAGGCTCTCCGGTATTGGTTACCGACGATATCATTGACACAGAGTGTTGGCAGAAAGGCTTCAGTGTTGGCTTATCCAGTACTACGCCCGAGGGGGCTAGTGGCTCTTGCTTTCTTAATACTGCATTCGATTACACCTGAGGAGGCTGTTAGCTCTTGCATTGCCGGCCGGTTTCCGTTACGCCCGGGGGGGCTATTTGCACTTGCACAAACGAAAGCAGTTCCTGTAACTACGCCCGCGGGGGCTAAGTTGTTTCCCATTCTGCTTACTATCCAACACCTTGGCAAGGCAGCTCGATCCTCAGCACTTGATGAACATTGTCTATACAGCACAGCCTTTTTAACATCCAGGGCGTATCAAACCTCCACATCTGAGACAGACTGTTATTTGGACATTAACCCCTTGGGGGTCAATATCATCCTAGTGCATACTGTTTTGCATTTACGTCTATTGTGCTATTACCCTTGTAATATCTCAGTTTACTTTATCTGTGTACTACCTACCGCCTCTAGAGGGCGTACTTGTGCATTATTCACTTTAATAAAGTGTGTTTTATTTTCACTTATTGGTCTGAGAGTCCTAAAAAACCGTGACACCCCTCCTCCAAAATCATGGGTGTGTTGTTATTAGTCTTCTATATCTTCCACCAACAAATTCAGGGATATGTTCTAGTCCTATTATTTTCTTATTTTCTATTCCACCTTTATCACAAGAATGAAAATATTTAGGCACTCCATAATTATCTTCTTTTCTTCTTATTTTCATTCTATGTTCAGATATTCGTACTTTTAGAGGTCTAATAGTGCAGCCAACATATTTAATACCACAGCCACACATAAGCATATAAATTACATACGAGGATTTACAATTGATGTGTTGTTTAATTATGTAATGCTTTTTATTCTCCACATCGGAAAAGAATGTAGTGCCATCACACATATATTTGCAGTTACCACAATTGGAAAGCCTACATTTATAAGTGCCATTCGGTTTTGATTTTGGTGTTGTATTTGTTACATTATTTCTATTGTTTATATTCTTCCGATGGCTGGGGGCTACATACAATCTAATATTTCTGTTTTTCCTATATGTAATTTTGGGATGATCTCCTAAGGTTTTTCTCAAAATTGAGTCTTGTTTTAATATTCCCCAGTTTTTCTTGAAAATATTATTAATCTTGTAACCATATGAATTAAATTGAGTTGTGAAAGCTATATTGTAGCAATCTTTATTATTCCTTTTGTTTGTATCTTTCTCTAGGATTTTCTTTCAGTCTAAGTTCTTTGCTCTATTAAAGGCTGTGCTGAGTAGTCCATCGCTATAGCCTTTATCTTTAAACTGTTGCATAAGGACCTTCCCTTCTATTTCAAAATCCTCCATATTGCTACAATCCCTTCTCAATCTATGCAGCTGTCCGAACGGTAGATTAGTAAGCCATCTGTGATAGTGTCCGCTATCACTTCTTATATATTGATTTGATGTCACCGATTTGCGGTATACTGTACTTTTTATATTTTGATCCCTTTCAAAAGATAAGGTGAGATCTAGAAATTCAATTTGCTGTTTAAATTTCAATCCCTTATTGTTTGAGTTGAAAGTGGCTATCATTTCTCCCAATCTTTCCTGACTTCCTTTCCATATTGTTAAAATGTCATCAATGTAATGGCCATAGTACATGAGATTCCCAACCCGCCCTGCCATTTAACCACTCCTCATGGGCTTCCCGATAATAAATGAAGAGGTTGGCGTAGGAGGGTGTGAATCTCGTACCCATGACCGTACCCTTTATTTGAAGATACCATTGGTTCTGGTATGTAAAAAAATTATGTGTTAACATAAATTTCGCACACTCAATTAGAAATTGTTTTTGAATCTTCGGTATATCATGATCCTTTTCAAGAAAATATGATAGAGATCCCAGACCATATTTATTTTTTATACTAGTATATAACGCCTCTACGTCCATAGTTACCCATATGTAATCATCTTCACATTGGACAGTCTGTAGTTGTTGTAAGACATGTTGTGTGTCTCTAATAAAACTAGGTAAACTAGTGACGTATTTCTGTAAAAAATTATCTAAGTATGCTGATAAGTTTGTTGTCATGGAGTTTATTCCTGCTATAATCAGCCTTCCTGGGGGGTTGATGGTGTTCTTATGAATTGGAGTGATATAGGAAAGCAGGGTCTGGTTGCTCTAAAAAGATGTATCTATCTTCCTGTGTGGTTATGACACCTTGTTTGAGTGCAGTTTGTAGGACACTTTTCAATGACTGCAAATATTTTGTACTAGGATTTTCTTCTAATTTTCTATAGAATTCTTGATCTTGTAAAAGTATGTGACCCTCATTAATGTAATCACTTGTGTTCTGTACTATAATGGAACTATAATGAAAAACTTAGAATCTTAGAACAGTTAAAAGAAGAGGAAAATACCCAAGATGTTTTTGTCAGAACTGACTTTAAGCCCAAATCCCTTTTTTACCCCATTCAGAAAAAAGGTCCACATATCGAAAGCTTCTATCAAATGGTCCTAAATGATTACAATCGAGAGATTAAGGGCCGTAACATCAAGAAGGACAATTTGACAAAACAAGAAAGAAAAGCTTTAAATCAATTAGCTAAACAAAAACAACTAACAATCAGAGAAGTGGACAAAGTGTAACGGTTTGTTTGACACACAGACACAGTAGGTTTGGATAAAATGGAAACAAAGTGAGAAGAGATGCTCAGTTTCTAAGAGGTTTCAGAGCATGTATCCTTTCGCTGAAGAAGAAACGAATGCTTGGTATACACCGCCTTAAGTGGATGCAGCAATAGCACAGGCATCACGCTGCACCACTATCCTTTTAGAAGATGGAACCACACTAAAAGATCCTATGGACAAAAGAGCAGGCAGTGTGCTAAAGAAACAATTTACAACAAATGGCCAGAATCTAAAGACTGCTACTGCTATGGTCTCCATCTTCCGTACCTTGGTATATGGCTTACCGAATTGGAGGAAAAAATTGACTCCTTGGTATCCAGGTCCAGAATTCTTAAGGAGCTACCCACAGTGAAGGATGCCATCAATTATTCCTGTGATGCATCCCTAAATAACATTCCCTTTCTGCCAAAAGCTTCCTCCTTATCAGACACCACCACTAGGCGAGCCCTATGGATCAAGGCCTGGGATGCAGACCCTTCATCAAAGAATCAATCTGTATCATTACCATTTATGGGTTCAAAGCTGATCGGTGATCAGCTAGAAGAGATTATTAAAACATCTTCAGGAGGTAAAAGTAAATTTTTACCCCAAGAAAAAAGAACCAGAAGATCTCTGGGCTGGTCAGGCCAGTTCAGACACCAGTCCCTTCGTGAGGCCAGAAGTTATAAGCCAGGAAGAGGATATGAGCATAAGAAAAGAGGTCCTCCACAATCCCAAAGAACTGGAAATCGCAAAGATTTCCAGAAGAGAGGACAATTTCAACAGTGAAGTCAGCCATTCCCCCTCTCCTCCAGTGGGGGGGGCAGACTGGAGGGATTTCATCAGACCTGGAGCCAAATACATCAGGACAAATGGGTTATGGAAATCATTCAGAGGGGGTACTCACTGGAATTCAGCTCTGTCGCACAGTTCCATCAGTTCAGGACATCAATCCTGAGACAAAAATCAACACCAACAAATGTCTCAATATATTACGCACCCTGGGGTGGATAATCAACTAAGACAAGAGTGCCTTATCACCTTCACAAAGTCTGGTGTTCCTGGGCATACAGTTCAACACAATTCAGAATCAAGCAACTTTATCCTTGGACAGACAACAACGTATTCTTCAGAGGATTCATATCTTTCTCTGTAGAACCCGACAGACGGCAAAAGCCTTTTCAAGTCTCCTGGAACACCTCTCATCGACCTACCAAATTCTTCCATGGGCCAAAGTCCACTCTGTACTAATCCAAGAGAATTACCTCTGTTATTACAGGAAGAATCCTGCAAACACAGTCCAGAAAATCCCTATATTCAGCTCAACCAGAAGAGAATTATCCTGTTGGACACACCCAAGCAACCTCTCAAAAGGATGCTCTCTCCTGGAAACAGAGTGGCAAATCCTTTATACAGATTAAGCAGCAAAGGTTGGGGAGGGATATGGGATCACAGCACCATCCAGGGCACATGGACAGATCAAGAAGGTGGCCACCACATCAATGTTCTGGAGCTCTTGGCAGTCTGGAAAGCTCTCAGACACTTCAATCCCAGCCTGCTCAACAAGGCAGTAGTCATCAGGTCGGACAACGTCTCAGCAGTCTAATATCTTCTAAACCAAGGAAGAACAAGAAGCTCCCAATTAATCAATCTGGTGTTAAAGATACTATATTGGGCAGAGAAAAATCTGCTGACTCTAACAGCATCCTTCCTGTCAGGATGTCTGAATGTACAGGTGGACTTTCTAAGCAGACAAAAAATAGACCCAAGCGAGTGGAGCCTGAATCCATATGTATTTCAGAGGATAGTGGAACAACTAGGACAATCTGTGGATCTGATGGCAACATTCCAGAACAAAAAGTGTGTAAACTACCTATCACGTTGGCACGAGCCTCAGGCTCTAGCCCAGGACACACTCCGGATTCCCTTAACCTTTCAGCTTGCATATTTATTTCTTCATCTGCCTCTTCTATCAGAAGTGATCAGTAAAATAAGGCGAGACAAGACAGAAGCCATCCTCATCTCCCCAAATTGACCTCAAAAGCCACGGTACGCAGACATCCTACAGATATTAGTCAGGAACCCTATTCCTCTACCAGACATTCCAGATTTGCTGATCCAGGGACCTCGGTATCATCCGGACCCTGCATTCCTCCAGCTGATGACCTGGAGGCTGTGCGGCAGTCTTTAAGTCTTCAGGGATTATCAGAACCAGTCATAAGTACCATATTAAATGTCAGAAGACCACCATCTACTAAAATCTACTATAGAGCCTGGTCTACATTTCACAAATGGGGTATGTCACATAACCTGGATCGTCAAACAATCTCTCCTCCCAGAATACTTGACTTTCTTCAGGCTGGATTTCAGAAGGGATTAAAACCATCTTCTTTGAAAGTCCAGCTTTCTGAAATCTCAGCTGTCCTCACTACGTCCTTTGCAGAAAACTCTCTCATCAGAAGATATCCAATGTCCAAACTCAAACCCACTATACGAGAAACCAACCCACCCTGGGATTTGAACCTAGTACTTTAATAGATCGCATCACATCCATATTTTGAGCCCTTGGAAGACATTTCTTTGAAACATCTCACACTGAAGACGGTCTTCCTCCTTTAGATCCAAGGTCATCTCGCAGTTCCATCTTAAGAGATTGTTCTGCCTTCCTTCTGCACTAAACCAACACATGATATAGGAAACTACACAATCTGGATCTTGTCCACTGTCTGCAGATATATCTCAATAGGACACAACTCCTGCGCAAGACTGACACCTTAGTTGTCCACTTCTGTGGCAAATTCAAGGACTCAGCAGCCTCAAACCCTTCTATATCCTGTTGGATCAGGGACTGTATTAAACTTGCATATGATACTGCCAATCTTGAAGCCCCTCAGGGCATCAAAGCCCACTCTACCTGCGCCATATCACAAAAAACAGCTGCCTCTCCAGAAGCGATCTGCAAGGCTGCTACATGGTCATCAGTCTCAACCTTTATAAAGAATTATACACTGGACCTTCAAACATCAGAGGACGCTAAGTTCGGAAGGAAGGTGCTTGAAGCAGCCATACCTGTCTAAACTCCATCTTTCCAACACATCTTCTGAGGTACTGCTATGGTAAGTCCTAAAGTATGCCATGGATTGTACACAGAGGAAAAGGTGAAATTTACTCACCAATATTTGTTTTTCCTCTGTGTCCTTCCACGGCAACCCAACCCAACCCAATGGTATTTTGGTACAAGTATCGGTTCATATATATTATGAGTGCTGTGGTAGAAGATATTATTATGCCATTTGCATTGCTACCTCTAATCTATTGTATCTTGCAGCTTGGACAACTGTATAAAGGAGAAGGAGAGGTAGCTCAGGAGATTTATAAAATTTGGATTGGTCCTACCAGCTAGAGGGCGGAGCCAATCACCCACAGTATGCCATGGAAGGACACAGAGGAAAAACAAATATTGGTGAGTAAATTTCACCTTTTTCGTTCTCCAATTTAGCTAATTGCCCTTTTACAGGCTTTGTTGGCATCTTTGTATTTTGCAAATGCCTCTGCTGATCCCTCAGCTTTATAATGTTTAAATGCGACTTTCTTCTTATTAATTTCATGAATTACTTTACTGGTTACTGGTTTTAATTTGCTTCTTTTGTATTTGTTTCCGAAGGGTATAAATTTATATATATATTTTTGTAATGTTATTTTGAAGGTATTCCACTTACCTTTTGTGTTTTTTCCAGAAAATATTCAGTGGTTTAGTGGAACCTATTACCCAATTGTTACCTTACTTGGATGTTGGAGATGAGCTCTTCGTTGTTAGTTATTACCAGATCTAGATACGCATCCCTTCTGGTGGAAGTCTGTACTAGTTGAGACAAAAAACTGTCATTCAACAAGTCCAGACACTTAATACTTCTGTCATTAATTATAATTATGTTCAGCGCTCAGAACAAAAACAAATGGAGTGACCCCTGTGTTACTCCTAGGCATGTAGAATATGCACACTCATACTAAAGATATATGCATTAATAAAAACAAATACTCGCAGGATTTTTAAATAGATATAATTATAAAATACAACTATTATGGCCAAACAGATCGTGCGTCCACGATGTCTAAAACACTTAATTGCATGTATTACAAATATCCAAAGTAATATGCTAAAATAAAGGGATCTCTATCTCACAACACCTTAGATCCACAAATTATCCAAGGTATGTTTAAGAGACCCACCTGTATACTCTATCTTGTATGTAACCAATGAGTGGATATATTCCACCCTGGATTCGCACAAGAAACAAAATACATACAAAATGAATATAAAACAAAAATCATTGATGTCGCATCAGCGTTCTGCCTTCCTTCTCAAAAAACAACAGCTCTCTAGAAGGACCAAAATAACGGCCAGAACGCAGGTGCCCACATCTAAACAAACAATAATTAAAACCAAAAAATATTCTACTTTATCCCTCTCTAAGCCGGCTATTAAAAATAGAATGATTATTTCTCCAAGAACCTTGCTATATATTCCGGTCGGGTGGTTCACTAACTCCAATTGTAAACCAAATCTCATAACATTCTGCTCAGAGCATGCAGTAAACAACATAAACATTGATAGATAAAAATAGCAACTATGTAATGATTACACTCCTTCTCTTGTTATAATCAATGTCTCCAAATCAGCGATGTTTCAATTTGTTACTTGAACTGGCTATGAGCAACAATTACAGTTTTGTATACACATTGATACGAACCACGGTCATAGTAACAATCCAGAGAGCAGGTGTAACTGCGATACTTCACTGGTCTTACTACAAGGGAAATCTACGTGCTCCGGTTATATTCAATCCAGGTATCTTCCATGCACCATATTTAAATCTATTGGTTGTTTGTATGACATAGAGTCCATACACTCTTCACATACCAAACATATATGTGCAATACCTTCCGCCTCCGATTACCTTACCGGTTGCTCGTCTAACACTGTGTATGTTACCCTTTCGTATGCCAGACTCCTCTCACGCAGTGATATCCAGTCTTTTCTGCTCTCGCCTTTTATAATAAAAGGATCTCCTCGGCGTTCTCTCTCTCAATTTCTCCCGCCAACTTTGTGTTACTCATTCATAAGAGGTCCGAACAATGTGTGTCTTCAAACGTTAATCCCAATAAACTGAACCACCCTCCGTACTTCCTCCCTTAATACTTCTGGCAGAATTAGTTGTTCCATTATTCCAATCCATTTCTGGATAATTAAAATCCCTCATAGTTATAGTTCTCCCTATTTGAGAAGCCTTTTCTATTTGCTTTAATGGCTGTGATTCTTCAAGGTCACCAATATTTAGTGGTTCATAAGAAATACCCACTAATATTTTCTAGGAAGTTTTACCCGCCCATTGACTATTTCATCCCGCAAGGATTCCACATGTTCACTACTATCATCACATATATCTTCCCGCATATGAGGCAATAATGCCGGTTTAACATACTGACAGACCTATCTTTTCTAAAAATCATATAGCCCTCCAAATTAATTGACCAATCATGTGTGTCATCCCACCATGTGAGACAAAAATCAACACCAACAAATGTCTCAATATATTACGCACCCTGGGGTGGATAATCAACTAAGACAAGAGTGCCTTATCACCTTCACAAAGTCTGGTGTTCCTGGGCATACAGTTCAACACAATTCAGAATCAAGCAACTTTATCCTTGGACAGACAACAACGTATTCTTCAGAGGATTCATATCTTTCTCTGTAGAACCCGACAGACGGCAAAAGCCTTTTCAAGTCTCCTGGAACACCTCTCATCGACCTACCAAATTCTTCCATGGGCCAAAGTCCACTCTGTACTAATCCAAGAGAATTACCTCTGTTATTACAGGAAGAATCCTGCAAACACAGTCCAGAAAATCCCTATATTCAGCTCAACCAGAAGAGAATTATCCTGTTGGACACACCCAAGCAACCTCTCAAAAGGATGCTCTCTCCTGGAAACAGAGTGGCAAATCCTTTATACAGATTAAGCAGCAAAGGTTGGGGAGGGATATGGGATCACAGCACCATCCAGGGCACATGGACAGATCAAGAAGGTGGCCACCACATCAATGTTCTGGAGCTCTTGGCAGTCTGGAAAGCTCTCAGACACTTCAATCCCAGCCTGCTCAACAAGGCAGTAGTCATCAGGTCGGACAACGTCTCAGCAGTCTAATATCTTCTAAACCAAGGAAGAACAAGAAGCTCCCAATTAATCAATCTGGTGTTAAAGATACTATATTGGGCAGAGAAAAATCTGCTGACTCTAACAGCATCCTTCCTGTCAGGATGTCTGAATGTACAGGTGGACTTTCTAAGCAGACAAAAAATAGACCCAAGCGAGTGGAGCCTGAATCCATATGTATTTCAGAGGATAGTGGAACAACTAGGACAATCTGTGGATCTGATGGCAACATTCCAGAACAAAAAGTGTGTAAACTACCTATCACGTTGGCACGAGCCTCAGGCTCTAGCCCAGGACACACTCCGGATTCCCTTAACCTTTCAGCTTGCATATTTATTTCTTCATCTGCCTCTTCTATCAGAAGTGATCAGTAAAATAAGGCGAGACAAGACAGAAGCCATCCTCATCTCCCCAAATTGACCTCAAAAGCCACGGTACGCAGACATCCTACAGATATTAGTCAGGAACCCTATTCCTCTACCAGACATTCCAGATTTGCTGATCCAGGGACCTCGGTATCATCCGGACCCTGCATTCCTCCAGCTGATGACCTGGAGGCTGTGCGGCAGTCTTTAAGTCTTCAGGGATTATCAGAACCAGTCATAAGTACCATATTAAATGTCAGAAGACCACCATCTACTAAAATCTACTATAGAGCCTGGTCTACATTTCACAAATGGGGTATGTCACATAACCTGGATCGTCAAACAATCTCTCCTCCCAGAATACTTGACTTTCTTCAGGCTGGATTTCAGAAGGGATTAAAACCATCTTCTTTGAAAGTCCAGCTTTCTGAAATCTCAGCTGTCCTCACTACGTCCTTTGCAGAAAACTCTCTCATCAGAAGATATCCAATGTCCAAACTCAAACCCACTATACGAGAAACCAACCCACCCTGGGATTTGAACCTAGTACTTTAATAGATCGCATCACATCCATATTTTGAGCCCTTGGAAGACATTTCTTTGAAACATCTCACACTGAAGACGGTCTTCCTCCTTTAGATCCAAGGTCATCTCGCAGTTCCATCTTAAGAGATTGTTCTGCCTTCCTTCTGCACTAAACCAACACATGATATAGGAAACTACACAATCTGGATCTTGTCCACTGTCTGCAGATATATCTCAATAGGACACAACTCCTGCGCAAGACTGACACCTTAGTTGTCCACTTCTGTGGCAAATTCAAGGACTCAGCAGCCTCAAACCCTTCTATATCCTGTTGGATCAGGGACTGTATTAAACTTGCATATGATACTGCCAATCTTGAAGCCCCTCAGGGCATCAAAGCCCACTCTACCTGCGCCATATCACAAAAAACAGCTGCCTCTCCAGAAGCGATCTGCAAGGCTGCTACATGGTCATCAGTCTCAACCTTTATAAAGAATTATACACTGGACCTTCAAACATCAGAGGACGCTAAGTTCGGAAGGAAGGTGCTTGAAGCAGCCATACCTGTCTAAACTCCATCTTTCCAACACATCTTCTGAGGTACTGCTATGGTAAGTCCTAAAGTATGCCATGGATTGTACACAGAGGAAAAGGTGAAATTTACTCACCAATATTTGTTTTTCCTCTGTGTCCTTCCACGGCAACCCAACCCAACCCAATGGTATTTTGGTACAAGTATCGGTTCATATATATTATGAGTGCTGTGGTAGAAGATATTATTATGCCATTTGCATTGCTACCTCTAATCTATTGTATCTTGCAGCTTGGACAACTGTATAAAGGAGAAGGAGAGGTAGCTCAGGAGATTTATAAAATTTGGATTGGTCCTACCAGCTAGAGGGCGGAGCCAATCACCCACAGTATGCCATGGAAGGACACAGAGGAAAAACAAATATTGGTGAGTAAATTTCACCTTTTTCGTTCTCCAATTTAGCTAATTGCCCTTTTACAGGCTTTGTTGGCATCTTTGTATTTTGCAAATGCCTCTGCTGATCCCTCAGCTTTATAATGTTTAAATGCGACTTTCTTCTTATTAATTTCATGAATTACTTTACTGGTTACTGGTTTTAATTTGCTTCTTTTGTATTTGTTTCCGAAGGGTATAAATTTATATATATATTTTTGTAATGTTATTTTGAAGGTATTCCACTTACCTTTTGTGTTTTTTCCAGAAAATATTCAGTGGTTTAGTGGAACCTATTACCCAATTGTTACCTTACTTGGATGTTGGAGATGAGCTCTTCGTTGTTAGTTATTACCAGATCTAGATACGCATCCCTTCTGGTGGAAGTCTGTACTAGTTGAGACAAAAAACTGTCATTCAACAAGTCCAGACACTTAATACTTCTGTCATTAATTATAATTATGTTCAGCGCTCAGAACAAAAACAAATGGAGTGACCCCTGTGTTACTCCTAGGCATGTAGAATATGCACACTCATACTAAAGATATATGCATTAATAAAAACAAATACTCGCAGGATTTTTAAATAGATATAATTATAAAATACAACTATTATGGCCAAACAGATCGTGCGTCCACGATGTCTAAAACACTTAATTGCATGTATTACAAATATCCAAAGTAATATGCTAAAATAAAGGGATCTCTATCTCACAACACCTTAGATCCACAAATTATCCAAGGTATGTTTAAGAGACCCACCTGTATACTCTATCTTGTATGTAACCAATGAGTGGATATATTCCACCCTGGATTCGCACAAGAAACAAAATACATACAAAATGAATATAAAACAAAAATCATTGATGTCGCATCAGCGTTCTGCCTTCCTTCTCAAAAAACAACAGCTCTCTAGAAGGACCAAAATAACGGCCAGAACGCAGGTGCCCACATCTAAACAAACAATAATTAAAACCAAAAAATATTCTACTTTATCCCTCTCTAAGCCGGCTATTAAAAATAGAATGATTATTTCTCCAAGAACCTTGCTATATATTCCGGTCGGGTGGTTCACTAACTCCAATTGTAAACCAAATCTCATAACATTCTGCTCAGAGCATGCAGTAAACAACATAAACATTGATAGATAAAAATAGCAACTATGTAATGATTACACTCCTTCTCTTGTTATAATCAATGTCTCCAAATCAGCGATGTTTCAATTTGTTACTTGAACTGGCTATGAGCAACAATTACAGTTTTGTATACACATTGATACGAACCACGGTCATAGTAACAATCCAGAGAGCAGGTGTAACTGCGATACTTCACTGGTCTTACTACAAGGGAAATCTACGTGCTCCGGTTATATTCAATCCAGGTATCTTCCATGCACCATATTTAAATCTATTGGTTGTTTGTATGACATAGAGTCCATACACTCTTCACATACCAAACATATATGTGCAATACCTTCCGCCTCCGATTACCTTACCGGTTGCTCGTCTAACACTGTGTATGTTACCCTTTCGTATGCCAGACTCCTCTCACGCAGTGATATCCAGTCTTTTCTGCTCTCGCCTTTTATAATAAAAGGATCTCCTCGGCGTTCTCTCTCTCAATTTCTCCCGCCAACTTTGTGTTACTCATTCATAAGAGGTCCGAACAATGTGTGTCTTCAAACGTTAATCCCAATAAACTGAACCACCCTCCGTACTTCCTCCCTTAATACTTCTGGCAGAATTAGTTGTTCCATTATTCCAATCCATTTCTGGATAATTAAAATCCCTCATAGTTATAGTTCTCCCTATTTGAGAAGCCTTTTCTATTTGCTTTAATGGCTGTGATTCTTCAAGGTCACCAATATTTAGTGGTTCATAAGAAATACCCACTAATATTTTCTAGGAAGTTTTACCCGCCCATTGACTATTTCATCCCGCAAGGATTCCACATGTTCACTACTATCATCACATATATCTTCCCGCATATGAGGCAATAATGCCGGTTTAACATACTGACAGACCTATCTTTTCTAAAAATCATATAGCCCTCCAAATTAATTGACCAATCATGTGTGTCATCCCACCATGTTTCTGTTATGCCAATCAAGTCATAGTTTTCGATTTCAGCTACAAGCTCCAGTTCCCCTATTTTACCAGTTAAACTTCTGGCATTTGCAAGCATACAGTTAACGCCACTGCCATGTTCAATTTTTTATTTAATTTTGATGTGGTTTATAGGCTCCTCCCTATAATCCATACTAACCAAGCCCCCAGCTCCACCCTCCTGGGTCCTAACTAAGTCACCTTCCCTTTCTCTACTTTTTATCCCAGTATTTATTGGCCCCTCCCCACATTCCTAGTTTAAAATCTCCTCCAACAGTCTAGCCATCCTCCTCCCAAGCGCATGAGATCCTCTTGCATTCAGGTGCAATCCATCCGGACTATCGAGATTCTACCCCAAAGCAAAATCAGCCCAGAGCACTAAAAACCCAAAGCCCTCCTTCCTACACTTCAATCATGCATTAAGCTCCCTAATCTCCTGCTGTCTCTCTGGTGTGGTGCATGGCACAGGTAGCATCTCTGAGAATACTACCTTGGAGGTCCATTTCCTAATCTTACTCCCTAAATCCCTAAAATTACCTTTTAGGACTCTCCATCTCCCTCTTACTTTGTCACTGGTACCAATATGTGCCAAGGCAGCTGGATCCTCTCCAGCCCCTCCCAATAATCTGTCCAACCGGTCTGCAACGTCCCAAACCTCGGCACCAGGGAGACAGCAATCCATTCGGTTGCTGCAATCAGAGCCACAGATTACCCTATCTGTTCTCCTAGTAATAGTGTCCCCTACCACCACAACTTGCCTAGGCTTCACTTTCTTCTGGATCCCCTCTGTGCTAGAGGAACTGTTATCCTGGCTGTTAGGGAGAACAGTCTTCTCCAGCATTTCCAGTTCTGAGTTTGCCTCCCCAACATCTTCACTTAAATGAGCAAATTTATTGGGATGGAAAAACTCAGGACTGGAGGCACTCTCCTCTTCCCTCCCCCGTTGCAACCACATCTATCAGTCACCCAACTATGTGCCTGGTTCCCTTCTGGCTGATCTCCTCCCTCTTTGCTAGGTGACCCAGCTAAACTCTGCTCAGTGAGCAAGAGACTCCTCTCAAGGTTGTCAATATCTCTCAGTGTTGCAATATGCCTCTCCAGATCTCCAATCTCAGCTTCAAGAGAGGCCACTTGCTCACATTTGCTACAGCGATATGGACCCTGGAACTGCTACTCCACGCAAGCATATATATGACAAGATGTGCACTGAGTGAGATCTCCAAGCTTGCTCATCATAAATGTGTGTCCCTGTGTGGTAACAGTGATCCTGTGTGTGGTCAGAATGTTTCCCATCAGTTGCTGTTGAACTCCAACTCACATCATTCCCAGACCACACATTCCAGGTTTTTGATTTGCTAGGTGTATTGTAAGTTGAAATTGGACAACAGCAGATGTACTGTGTTTTGTTACCATCAGTCAAACACTTTCCCACCAAGTAAAATGTGCAAGAGTTGTGTTCAATGCACTGTTTTGCAATGCAGTGGAGACATTTCTTTTGATCAAAAAATGCATTTTGTTTTTGGAAAACATGACACATGGGGCTATATATATATATATATATATATATATATATATATATATATATATATATATATATATATTTAAAGGTTTTGGAGGGGGTGCAGATGCGGATGCACTCGCCAACTGTCTGGTGTTGTCTTGGGGTTGTTGTGGGTGTCACATTTGAGGGGGAGGTTGTTGCAGTTGAACCCTCATTTTACTGTTGTGGTCTCCACCTGCAGCCTCTGGATGAGATTTTGCTTGCACATTTTAATTGTCTTGTTTGACCAGAAGCTCGAGTACAGTCCCAATATGGCATATCTCTGTGTGTAGGAGGGCTTGCTTGGATTCCATAGCGCTGACTCTTGCTGCAGTTCTCTCCATGGTGCACAGACACCTTCTGGAGAAGCATCTGGTTTCCCTCAGTAGACTCTTCTGGATGGTGATTTATTCCTCATCCATCCTGCTGGTTCTGGTAGCCATGACACATGATGAGGGAATGAATGGTGAACATGGAAGCGCTGCTGATGCCTCTCCTCCTTGGTCTCTGTCTGTCCCTTGACCGGTGGTTCCCTCGTGGTCTCAGGGTGTATCTGATGCTGCAGCTACTGGTGAGGCAAATATTTAGACAGGTGTGAGGGATGCAGGGGTGAGTGTTCTACCCCCAACATATCTATGATCCCCTCACTGACTACATATTTGTGTTTCCCTGGTTCAGTCTTTCTGTGGTTCACCTATTAGGTCAAGATGGTGGAAATTGAGTGGTCATGGGTCATACTGCAGCCACTGTGATGTGTTCCCTTCCCACCTGAGTTGTGACTGAAGGCTGCAGTTATGCTGTGTAGGCATCCAGCTGAGTGCCTTTGGAGGTGATACATAGTAACATAGTAACATAGTAGATAAGGCTAAAAAAAGACATGCGTCCATCAAGTCCAGCCCATGCCAATAACACCCATGTTGATCCAGAGGAAGGCAACAAAAAAGCCCTCTGGAGCAATTTCCAGTGTAGGTGTGTGTGTGTGCGTGTGTGTGTCAAATAGTTCCCCAGCTCAATATCCTATTTGCTTTGAAGCCATCTGTCATAACTGTCAATATTGTTCTGTTCTAGATAGGCATCCATTGCTTTTTTGAATGCAGTTACATTATCTGCAAGCACAACATCCCGAGGCAAAGAATTCCATAGCCTTACCGCCCTTACTGTAAAGAATCCCTGCCTGTGTTTTAGTCGAAAGCGCCGTTCCTCAAATCTTAATGGATGACCTCTTGTTCTTAGCTCAGCTCTTTGCATAAATAATTAATTGGATAGTTCTTTGTATTGACCTTGAATGTATTTGTAAATGGTAATCATATCACCCAGTTTGGCTAGTCTCTCTTTGTAACTCAGATCCTCCAATCCCTTTATCAGTTTTGTTGCACGTCTCTGCACCTTTTCCAGTTCAGTAATGTCTTTTTTTAGAACAGGCGCCCAAAATTGTACTCCATATTCTAGATGAGACCTAACCAAGGATTTATACAGAGGTAGGATAATATTAGCATCCCTTGCTTCTACACCTCTTTTTATGCAGGCTAGTACTCTATTTGCTCTTGCAGCAGCTGAGTGACTCTGCACACTGCTGTGAAGACTATTGTCTATCAGTACACCTAAATCTTTCTCTAATGAGGATTTCCCAAGTTGTTTCCCATTTACAGTATATGTAGCAAGTTTGTTTCTACAACCCAAATGCATAATCTTACATTTATCTACATTAAATGACATCTGCCACTTTTCTGCCCATTCACTTAGTTTATCTTAATCCTTCTGTAGGGAAAAAACATTGAGCTCTATGTATTTCCTTACATAGCTTAGTGTCATCAGCAAAGATTGAGATGCTACTTTCAATTCCCACTTCTAGATCATTAATAAACAAATTAAAAAGCATTGGGCCCAGGACTGAACCCTGCGGCACCCCACTTATAACCCTAGACCAATTTGAAAAAGTTCCATTTACAACAACTCTCTGCCATCTATCATTTAACCAGTTCTCAATCCATATACAGATAACACCACCCAAACCGAAGCCTTTTAATTTATGCAGTAACCTGTTGTGAGGCACTGTGTCAAAGGCTTTTGCAAAATCCAAGTATACTACATCAACAGCAATTCCCCTGTCCAAATTACTACTCACTCTTTCATAAAATGCAAGTAAATTAGTCTGACATGATCTGTTCTTCATGAAACCATGCTGATTCCTACTAATGATATTGTTTGTCTTCACATAGTTCTGAATACTGTCAGTTAATAACCCTTCTAGTATCTTACCCACTATGGAAGTCAAGCTCACAGGTCTATACTTTCCTGGTTTGGATCTTGCTCCCTTTTTAAACAATGGAACTACATCAGCTTTCCTCCAATCACAGGGCACTATGCCTGATGAAAGCGAATCAATAAATATTAAGTATAATGGTTTTGCTATTACTGAACTAAGTTCCTTAAGTACCCTTGGGTGTATACCGTCCGGTCCAGGCGCTTTATTACCTATAACCCTTTCCAGTCTCTTTTGGACCTTGTCCTCAGTAAGCCATGTAGATGTTGGAGGAAATTCCATGGTTTTGTCTGTTTGCCCACAGCTTGTCATTTCTGCTTCCTTTGTATATACTGAAGCAAAGAACGTATTTAGGTTATCAGCCATAGCTTTATCCTCACTAATCAATTCACCTGTTTCAGTCCTAAGAGGACAAATATCAACCTTAACTTTTTTGTTGTTAATATACTTGTAGAATTGTTTAGGGTTTTTCTTGCTCTCATTTGCAATGTTTTGCTCATTTTCTATTTTAGCTAGCTTAATTGCTTGTTTGCAGATTTTATTACATTCTTTATATTTTTTAAATGATGCATCTGACCCATTTGACTTAAACACCTTAAAAGCCTGCTTTTTATTTCCCATTTCCCTGCTAACCACATTATTAATCCACATTGGTTTTGCTTTACTTCTCTTGTGCTTATTCCCCAATGGTATATATTGACGTGTATATTTGCCCAAGAGCATTTTAAATACATTCCATGACTCTTGTGCATTTTTATCTTTGAAAATTACATCCCACTGGATATCCTTTAAAGCTTCTTTTAACTTTGTAAAATTAGCCTTTTTGAAATTGAATGTTTTGGTTAAACTCTTGCTATTGGGTTTCTCATAACAAACTTCAAAGGATACAATATTGTGGTCACTGCTGCCCAAATGTTCCCTTACCTGCACATTGTTTACAATGTCAGAATCGTTTGAGAGCACTAGGTCAAGCAAGGCCTCTTTTCTAGTTGGCTCCTCTACTAGTTGGGACATAAAATTATCATTTATCATACTTAGAAAAATATTTCCCTTTGTTGTGCCTGAAGTCATATTGCTCCAGTCAATTTCAGGGTAGTTGAAATCTCCCATTATAATTACCTTTGCTGACCTAGCAGCCTTTTCCATTTGCAGTAAAAGTTGGGCTTCCTCCAACTCCCCAACATTAGGTGGCTTGTAGCAAACCCCCACCAATATCTTTTTATTATGTGTGCCCCCAGTGTGTATTTCAACCCAGAAGGCCTCTACCTTTTCATTGGACCCTTCATTTATATCTTCCCTTAAACTAGGTTTTAAGGCCTGCTTTACATATAGGCATACCCCTCCTCCCCTTTTATTAACCCTGTCCCTCCTAAAAAGTGAATAACCCTCTAGATTGACTGCCAAGTCATACGTATCATCTAACCAGGTTTCAGACACTCCAATCAGATCATACTGCTCATGTACTGCAATCATTTCTAGTTCCCCCATCTTACCAGCCAGACTGCAAGCATTTGCATGCATACATTTTATCTTTTTGCCATTCTTTAAGATTTCGTTCTTTTTCAGATGTATTTGTCTTTTATCAGGCTGTAACAATGGCAACTCCCTATTAGATGAACTAGCCCATTCCCCCTCTCCACCCCCATGACCCTTCTCTAATCCCATTCCCTCAATTATACTATCTTCCCCATCCTGTGTTGCAGCTCCCCCCCCTTTCTAGTTTAAAGTCTCCTCCAGCCTTCTAACCATCCTATCACCCAGCACCGTGGCCCCCCTTCCACTATGGGGCCAAATGACCTATAATGCTGTGCGCAGACACTGCTGGGCATTCAGTGCCGTACCATTGGTGGTAGTGGAGGGGGCATCCAGTACTGCCCAGATCTTGGTGGTATCCATTTCTGATGTGAAATCCACTGGGGTGACTTCTGTGGCATACACTCTTCGGCTGCTGTGGGTGGCAGCCCATATTGTGATGGTGGTGGTGGCATCTAGAGGATGCCCTCTGCCGGCTCTTCAGGGGCTGTGTCACTGGGGATCATTGTTTGCTCTCCTCCTGCTCTCTTTCCTCCTGCTCAGCTGCAGGATGGATGCTGTGTGGGGAAATTATATTGTGTGTAGTAACCTGAGCAATGACAAGAGGGATGCAAGATGATGACATTGACATGTAACACCTTGAGTGGCAGAATCATATCCAATGCATTGCATTGCATGGCATACCATTCTGGTTGAACATTGATTGAACAGCTTGAACTTGAACAGCTTGAACTCATTGATTGAACAGCTTGACAAGGTCCTGTGCATTGATGGAAGTGACCTACAGTGGGGATGGCAAGGAGGTATGCATACAAGTTGAGTATGTATTATGAGACATAGATGACACATATGTTTGAATTCAAGGGCGCTGTGGCTACATAGATATTGTGAACACCATTCCCATTATCTTCAATCATGTATCATGTGCTTGTTAAGACGTGTATTATTGTTCCCTAATGGTATGGTTTGGCAGTGTTGCTAACCCAAGTTTGAGTGTTTGTTCCAGCATCACAATTTGGATGTGTCATGAGAAGTATCCCAGAGGTCTGAAAACTGGGTATCTAGAGTGTGATGCTGGGGAGCATTGGTTGGGTTTGTTGCCCATCCCTTGCTGTGGTCAAAGCCAAAGTAAAGGTGCTGGCTGCGAAGCCAGATGTCCAACCCCGGTTGAACCGGAACCCTGACCAGGATGGGAGTAGGCACCAGCCGGGGTAATTCTTAGACGCAATGTTATGGACACAGGTAGGTTGCAGCAAAATTTGCAGAAAAACTCTGTCCATTACATGGTTATGTTCCCCTGTCCTAATCACACTTAGTTTTTAGAACCATTTTTGTTTTTTACAGGCCTTCACTGTTTTTCCTTTTTTCTATCCTTTCCCTGGTCTGTTTGGGCAGAAAAGGACAAAGAAAGGACCAGCTCCCTTTTGTATCTTTTGCTTCTAGGAGAGGGGAGGAGGGGTGTGTCAATCAGGTAAAGTGGGCTGGTGATGGGAAGGGCTTGCAAACAATAAAAGAGGTGTGTAGTGAGCCCTTGAGGAAGCAGTCTTGGAGGGGAGCAGTGGAGATGGATGGGAGTATGTGACCAGCCAGCCAGCAGCCTGTCCAGCCAGGCTGTCATGCTTTGTGTAGTCCCCAAAAACTGTTTCAGAGTAGCGCCTGACATCTAGTTGAAGTAGCCCAGTATCCAGTCTTCTGGCCTGCTTCTATTCCTGCCTGTTGTCCCAGGATTTTCTAGCTAAGTATCTCCCTTTCTTTTATGCAATATTTCTGGAAAAAAACACCCTAGTAACCAATGTATAGTGTCTCTACTATAATCGTTGCATTATGTGTCTTATTTGCATTGCAGTAAGTAATTGTCTAGTTAGTATTATTATGTGTTTATATAGAATATAATTGATAATATACAGTGTACTGTTCTTATTATAATATTATTGTTTGTTATTAAATATTATTGCTTATTGCTAGTACTGGGGTGTTATTGTGTTAATTGTGGTATTGTTCATTAGAATAAACTAATCTGGGTATATCCTAAATAAATCGGTTGACTTTTGGGGTGTTGGCATTTGCATGTTGTTTCCAATGACTGTGGTAGTTGAGCATACTGTGTGTCTCTCTGTTTGTGCTAGGCCTGTGTTTTTTGTTCTCATGTCTTTGTTCTCAAGCCACATGGTTGAGGACACCATTTTGTAGAGAGCACATGGTGTGTGAGTTTAGCAAAGCTGTTATTGTGAAACCCTTTGTGCCAGATTAATGCACCTAAAGCCACGAACCGACACACCCGGGACACCAGGAGAACCCCAGATGCAGATAGATGAAAGTAGCAGGCAGAGACGGTTCAAGTGAGACAGGAGTATCATAGGATTCTCTATCACCAAGACAAAACATGAACAGAATACAGACAACAGGTATGAACCTGTTGGGAAGTTATAACCAGGAGTCAGATATAACCCAGTTACTGTCAAAAGAGAATATCTCCTACCGAAAGTCAAATTGAGTCTAATAGAAAGAACAAGTGTGATGGACACCCTTACAGAGAGAGAGAGAGAGAGAGAGAGAGAGAGCAGATCACTACCGCCACCTAGGGATCGACAAGTAATCGAATGACTAAAACACCACTCACACCTAGATTTGTATATGGTAATACAATTATTGGTAAACAATCGATCAGAGGAAACAACATCTCACCCTGGTTAACTCCAACTTCAAGGCCTGAAAGCCGGTATAGTCAATCAACCTGTAAAACTTATGAAATGGGAACGCTGAGGGATAAGACACTCCCAGCTTCAACTTACCCTGCAGTGGATACATACTGTAGATTGGAGTCAGACAGAGGCAGAAGACCAAGTCAAAGGAAAAGAAAGGGTGCGAATAGGAGAATACTCTGAATAGCAGAGTATCCAGACTAGCGGTCAAGGGAGCCAACACCATTTTCCTGACCCTGGGAGTCCCTTTCCCCTCTTGGCATTGTCCAGGTGGAACATGATCCTGAAGAAGGCAAAATTGTTGCCTAGCAGCAATAATACCTTCAGCACCAGGAGCACAGATCAGCTGCCTATGCCTGCTGCTAGTGCTGGCAGTCTGCCTTCTTCAGGTCTCCAAGAAATCAGTGAGATGTCTGTAATAGAGTAGCAACAGCACAGAGGGACTGGTGGTGGTGGTGATGATGATGGTGGAGAAGCTGGGGTGGATGAGACATTGATGGCCTTTTTAGCACAAACCGAGAAGGAATGGGAGACAGGAATGAGGATAGGCATCACCACCACCAGCAGTGAGCTTTTGGAATTTGCAGGTTGTTTGCAACTGCCCTAATTCCTGCTGCTGCCGAGTTGCAAGGGCAGTAGGATACAGAGGAGCAGGCTAGTGTGGCACAGTATGTGATGCAGGACTAGGACAGGTTCCACATGCCGGCAGCAGCAATACTCCTGGTCCTAGTTGCAGTGCTGAATCTAAAGCAGTAGCCACATGATTAGCAACATCATCCTTTGCCCTAGCCAGTGAAGGGGAATGTGGAGGAGAAGAAGAGGCCATTCTTCTCCACCTTTTCCCTTCCCCCTAAAGTCATTGGTGTGGGACTATTTTTCTCTTGGGGTAGGCACAGTGCAGTCATCAAAATCATCATTGTGCACAATTTGTGCCAGGTCAGTGAGAAGGGGAAAGGAGGGAACATACACTTGGCACAACTGCCCTGATAACACACATGAAACACAGAAACCATGACATTTATGTCAAACATGCTAAAGCCAAACACCCATCACAGAAATTGAACACCGTTGTTGCTGTACCCCCTGACTCTCCAGAAAGGCAACAAGAGGTGAGGTGGAGATCAAAGAGGAGGAATAATAGAGCAACCCAGCCTTAGGCTTGAAGTTTGATGACTAGTGAAACAACTAGCTCACCTTCACCTTCTTACTCTAGGGTAACTAAATCTTCTGACAATCCACCTCATTCATCATTACCTCCCCCGCCAAATGATCACCACTCTGTAGATGTTAGGATGTGGTAGATTGTGTCCGCCCATTGCACACTGTGTGGTGCACTGACCACACATGGCAGTGTGGTGGAGGAGAATCGCAAGCAGGGCATCATGGCATCTGAGGAGATTCAATCTTGCAGAATATGCTAAGCTGGTGGCAGGGAGGGTTCATCATTACTATTAAACTGTCAGCAAAATGTTGTGTGTCCTTAGTGGGTGTGGAATAGTTACAGCAGCTGTACTTGGTTTCTGGTGGGGGGTGTTTCATGTGAGTGCAGATGTACCCATTGTTCTGCCTCCCAATAATTCCCTTATTTACACGGTGCACATTGTATTTGTTGATGTGAGAGGCACAGTTCCGTCTCTCAAAGGAAAAATTTCTATTCTCAACATACCCATGATTTTGGAGGAGGGGCAGGTGGAGAAGCATTATTGGCCAACTTCTTCTTTTCTCCACATATACCTGAAGTGGTTGGGTGGGGCTAGTTATTGTGCTGCTACTGCCTCAGGTGTATCACTGGAACTAGTTGTGGCAAGTGGAGCCTTTATCATTCATCACCCATGTTACTGTTGTTGTTGATCCCATTCCATTTGAGCTGTCTAATCATCCTGTTGCTTAAACAACTTCACAGTAGCAGCAAGAACAGCAATCACAAATTCCACATCTACATCAGTGCATTTGACAATGGCCAGCGGCCACTGACCAACACGACATGACCTGCTGGCACTAGGCCAATGGGGCATTTTTTTTTCTCAGGGCGTGTAATTTAAAAAAAAAAATGGACATACAAAAAAAGCAATTTTGGGGGGGCTTGTTTCTAACAAGCCTAAGTCTTACAAATCAATGTTTCCTTAGGGCTTCAGCCTCTAAAAACAAATCTTACTGATCATCCTCTACAAAACACTCTTTCACGTCAAGTACCAGTGACAGCTTACGTCTCTATCACATTACATACAAATGATTTATTTTATTTTATTTCTTTATTTTTATTAACTGTCCCCCCAATACCAGTCAAGAAACCCCCCCAAAACAAATTCCCTTTTTCAACTGATTATTTCCCCAGAATCTACCAATACAGGCACCCTCCTCAGACCCCTTTTATACATGTATATGTTTTTTTTAATACCATTTATTTTTTTAACTGCCCCCCATTCCCAGTAACCCTCCAAAACAATTCTTTGTTCAACTGATTCTTTACCCACACTCCACCAACACAGGCAAGCTCATACCCCTTTTATACTGTGCCTTTGGGAAATAAAATAACATTTGCTATGTGTTTTGTGTAAATTCATTGTTCCCACTGATTTCAATGGCATGAGCTGAGCAAAAAAAGCGGAAAAATGGCACTTTTCATGGGAAATGATTTGCCAAGCAGGAAGTGCCATTGTTCGTCGACAGTGTGTTTGTTATGGTTTTCCTGGTGGGTGAAACATGTGTAATCCAGCTGCTTGTATTGATGTGCCCCCCCATCAATGTGTGTTTTAGAGTTTATCTGTCTCTGTGCAGTACCGTCATTGTTTCAACTTTGTTGTCAGGGTTTTGGCAACAGTGCAAATGTGTGATTTGTGTGTGTGTGAGGCCATAGGATTATGGCGCATGCAGCATATGTGTTGCACATGTAAATGGTTTGTGTTTGTTTAACTATCATGGGTGTGCTGACCCCTGCAGACCTGTGCAACATGACTGTGGTGTAGTTTGTTTGTCCTCTCAATGCTTTGAGTGCCAGAGGGGTACCCAATGCATTGAAGAGCAATGCTTTGCGTAGCCTTCTAATGATCAAAGGTTTAAGTGTTGACATATCTGTGGTAACATGCGTAACTTTGTTCAAGAACATAACAGATGTTTGTATTACAATATGGCAATTGTTGCTTGTGTAAGACAAGTATGTCTGAGCAACGCAAACCCTAGGGGGTTAAACGTGTTGTACTTGGACATGATTTGGCCTGCTTACCCTATCATATTTTGGTTTTGGATCTACAGCATTCTCTCCTTGTTTGAAACCTATCAGTGCTGTGTTTGTCAATTTGGGGAGCTCAGTGCTGGCAATGTGTTCAGCTGGCACTATGATGTGCCATATTAGCTAAAACTTTTTGTGTTTTGGACAGTTATTGACAGGGAGGCTGGAAGGTGCTTTCATCTCCTGTGTCACTGCTGCCTTGGACCCCTCATCAGCAGTCATGGGGAGGTTGTTTTGGAGCTGGTGGACCACTTTTGGTGCCTCTCTCATGCAGGCCCAGGTCTCCCATCTTGTTCTTGACTTTGCACTTGCAGTCTGTCCAGCACTTCTTGATGGAGTCAGAGGTGTGTTTACACCTGGACACAGCATTGATTGGGTTCTGGACCTGATGCTAGGTGAGCTTTGGTAGTGAACAGTATGTGCTTCGTGTCGAGGGTGCTCTGCACCAGGGCCATATTCTCCTTGTGGGAGTACATGGGGTCCTCCTCCAATGCAGCCTGGGATGTATCAGAACTGTATGTGGCAGTCTGGCGGTCATTCCCTGCCTACGCTGTCCCTGGATGTGTATGTTCCTGTACTACATCCGCATCAGTTCCTACTACTGTGTTGGTCCCTAGCTGCTGTGTACCTGCCTGTAATTGGGTACCCCTCCACACACTTAGTCTCCCTATCCCCCTCCTTCCCTGGCCATGGAACCCTTCACCTCTTTCCGCCTCCTCTCCTCCTCCTCCTCCTCCTCCTTTCCCCATCCCTCCACCCTCCAATAATCTCCCTGCCATCTGATTATCACTCTCCTGGCTCCCTCACACAGCCACTTATTTATTTATCTTAGCCTTGATGAAGTTAGCAAAGTCTTGCGGATGTGTAGCATTTAGGGTGGAGGGTGGAGGAGGGAATTTGCATTTAACCATATTGGTTGCAGAAATACATTAAACAGTATACAACATTGGAGAACAAATGCAAAAGTAGATCACAACCAATGTGGTTAAATGCAACTGTAAGGAAGAAATGGCAAGGAAAACAAAGGCATTTAAACTATTTAAGTCTGAAGGAGCATAACAATTTTTCTTTTAATATAGAGTGTTCAACAAATATTGCAAGAAACGCAATTAGGATACCAATAATAGATAATGAAAAGTAAATTGCAAGGGGGGGGTAAGACTAATACAAAGGAGTTTTTTAAATAGCAAGAAACTTAGGAGGGAGTACAGTGGACCTTTCAGAAAGAGATGAGTGAGTTTTTTTTAGGAAAAATAAGAAAGGCTGATGTTCTGAACATTTTCTTTGCAAGGGAACAATAAATGGTAGCAGAACATCAACAAGTAAATAAAATCATTCCATGATCAGATATTGGGTTAACATAAGATGAGTTAATGGGAAAAAAATGGACAAAAATAATACTGACAAAGCACTTGGTCCTGAGGGTATATATCCGCGTGTTCTCCAGAAACTCAGTGCAGTCTAAGCAAGATCCCTATTTTTACTCTTTAAAGTCTCCCACCATGGGCTCAGTGCCAATGTAGTGCCTTTATTTAAGAAGGGAACTAAAACAGAACCTGGGAATTATAGACCTGTGAGTTTGACCTCTGTAGTGGGAATAGATCTTGCTAAACTAATATTTTGTGCGTCTGTGAAGAAGTAAGAAGCAACTTAGTTAACGGTAAAGCAGTAGATGTAGTATATCTAGATTTTGTAAAGACATTTGATACAGGAGGCTGGTGTATAAAGTAAGGAATTGAGGGCTGAGGATAACCTTTGCAACTGTTTAGAACACTGAGTGATAGGGAATAGTGGGGGAGATTCAATAAAAGTCAATGCTGTGGCAATATGATTTTGTTGATGGGTGTTCAAAGCACTTCAACATTTTGTTGTACACACACATCACCATATTCACTAAAATTTATGGATGCAAGGGAAGGGAAGGAGAAGTTCATCATTAGCATACAGGATTGTCGAAGTACTGTGGATGTGGAAGGGATACTCTCCCTCACACATCACTAGCACTACAACAATCCTGAAGTCTGACAGCATTCTCTCTGTTGCCCCACTTGGTCAGTAGGGGAGTGGAGAGAATCCTTTTAGCACCATGAACAATATCGCTCCCTTAACCCTTTGAGTGCCATAGGGATGTGCATTGCTCAACCTGGTGGCACTCAAAGGGTTCATTACAAAAAGTACTCCAAGCACTAAACAATTATCCCCTCAGCTCATTAGTCCATACTTGGGGATTTGTGGCGCCCAGCCTTTTTCCCTTGACCACTGGTAGCCACAGCACCCTATGTACACTGTCTGACTCCCCAGCCTTGTTCCCTTGGATCTGGTAGCCTGGAAACCATATGGGCACTGCCTGGTGCAATAGAACATGGCTGGTGGTGTCAGGCAGTGTAGGTGTGGCTAACACACAATGAACTTCCCCATTCTGCCCCACAATATAGAAATCCGATATTCTGCCCACAACGTAAAAATCTGACATGCTGCCCTCCATCTATCAATTCTGACAGGATGCCCCCCTAGTAAACTCTGAATTGCCACCCTCCACCTATAAAATCTGACATGATGTCTACCCAGTAAATTCCAACATGCTGCCCTCCCCCTATCAACTCTGACATGATGCTCCCCCTAGTAAACTCCAACATGCTGCCCACCCCCTATCAACTCCAAAATGAGATCCCCCTGCTAGTAAACTCTGACATGCTGAACTCCCAGCAAAAGCCCCATTGTGGCTTTCTATGAATGGATGCTTTGCTCCTTGTACTCCAGCACATTCATTATTCCTTCATTAATGAAAGAGCTGCTGAACAGGCTTTCTATCAATGGGCACTCCACTCAAGTGTTCATTGAGAGAAAACTGGCTTGACTGGAGGAATAGTAGTCTCAAGGGGAAGATGCTGTTTGCTTTCCTGTTCGCAGCATTGATCAGCTATCCTATTGGATAGATGGTCAGTGCCAGGGGGACATTTTTTTAATAGTAATCCTTTGAGTGCCAGAAGAGTATGCAACACATTGCATTGCAATGAGTTGTACACCCCTCTGGCACTCAGAGGGTTAATATACAAGTTATGTGGCAGATCTAACTTGATAAAACGGACAACCTAGGTTTTTAACAGTAACCCTTTGAGTGCCAGAAGGGTATGCAACAAATTGTCTTGAAACGTGTTACATACCCCTCTTGCACTCAAAAGGTTAACTGTGTGGGGGCACCTTATGTCTGGTTTTACTGGAGGACAGAATGTCAGAGTTTACAAGCAAGGGGCCTCATGTCAGAGTTGACAGGGGAGGGCAGGATGTCGGATTTTTACATTGTGGGGTAGAATGTCAGATTTATATACTGTGGGGCAGGATGGGTTGTGTGTTAGCCCCACATACACTACCTGACACACCCCAGCTTTGTTCTCTTTGCCCAGGCAGTGCCCATTTGGATTTGTGGCTACCAGTAGGAAAGTGAACAAAGCTGAGGGAGGGTCAGACAGTGTACATGGGGTTCGGTGGCTAGCAGTGGGCAAGGAAACAAGGCTGGGGAGCAGCTGGTAGCCATGTATGGACTAATATGACACAGAGCTGAGGGATAATTGTGTTGTGCTTGGTATACTTTTTTAACACTTTCAGTGCCACAGGGTTGAGCAATGCACATCCCTATGGCACTCAAAGGGTTAGAGGGATAGTAATACTTACACATTACTAATCCCCATATTGTAACATAGTAACATAGTAACATAGTAAATTAGGTTGAAAAAAGACACAAGTCCATCAAGTTCAACCTTCGCTTCATACCTCAGTAACTAAGAATTTTATAGCTTTCCTGCTACCAATTAAATTAGTCTTTATCAGACCTTCCTGATCTGCCTACTGATAAACAGTATAACTCTGTATGTTCCCTTTTGAAAGAAATGTATCTAATCTTCTCTTAAATGTGTCCATTGTATCTGCCATAACTACCTCCCTGGGCAATGAATTCCACAATTTGACAGACCTTACCGTAAAAAAACCCTTCCTCTGCTGAAGTTTAAACCTCCTTTCCTCTAATCTCAAGAGGTGTCCCCTGGTCACCTGAGCAGGCCTTGGAATAAATAGCTCACCGCAGAGATCCTTGTATTGACCTCTCATATACTTGTACAATGTGATAAGGTCTCCTCTTAGTCGTCTTTTCTCTAGAGTAAATAAACCAAGTTTGTTTAGTCGTTCCTCATATGTCAAGTCCTCCATTCCCTTAATTAATTTTGTTGCTCTCCGCTGTACCCTCTCTAGTTCTAGTATATCCTTTTTCAGAACCGGTGCCCAAAATTGCACTGCATACTCAAGGTGAGGTCTTACCAATGATTTGTATAATGGCAAAATAATGTTATCCACTCTTGCTTCAATACCTCTTTTTATGCAAGACAGGACTTTGTTTGCCTTTGCTACTGCTGTTTGACACTGGTCACTGTTTCCAAGTTTGTAGTTGACAAGGATACCCAGGTCTTTTTCTAGCAACGAGTCACCTAAAATTATTCCATTAAGTTTATAAGTAGCCTTGGGATTGTTTCCTCCCAAATGCATGACTTTACACTTCCCCACATTAAACTTCATATTCCACATGTTTGCCCAATCTGACATAGTATGTAAGTCCCTCTGTAGAGAGAAAATATCCTGTTCTGAATTAATGACTTTGCATAATTTAGTATCATCTGCAAATATTGATATTTTGCTTTCTATATCTATTTCCAGGTCATTTATAAACATGTTAAAAAGCAGCGGACCCAATACTGAACCCTGAGGTACTCCACTCTCCACTTTAACTATACTGGAGAATTTTCCATTTACAACCACACACTGTTCCCTATCCTTCAACCAGTTTTGTATCCAATTGCAAAGGTTATCTCCTAGCCCCAATTTCCTTATTTTATACACCAGCCTTCTGTGTGGTACTGTATCAAATGCCTTTGCAAAGTCTAGATATACTACATCTACTGCCTTGCCATTGTCAAGGTTGCTGCTTACCTCCTCATAGAAGCTGAAAAGATTAGTTTGGCATGACCTATTCTTCATAAAACCATGTTGATTGTAGGCATGCTAAAAAGAAATGTATTGCCCCCAGTGTCATCTCTCAAAACCTTATGGTTTGAGAGATAATAGCTCGCAAAGTTGCCCCTCCCTCCCCCTTCCCTGAAGTTCTAGCTGACTGCAGGGATATCCGGTTTTACCATAAGAGTTTGAGAGATGACACTGGGGGCAATAAATTTCTTTTTAGCATGCCTACAATATGGAGATTAGTAAGTAAAAGTATTACTATTCCTTTAAGGGAGTGATGCTGTTCATGGTGCTGAAAGGATTCCCTCTACTCCCCAACTGGCAAAGGGGGCAGTAAAGAGAATGCTGTCAGACTTAAGGATTGTCGTACTGCTGGTGATGTGTCAGGGAGAGCATCCCTTCCACATTGACAGCAGTTCACAACCCTTCCTGCTTCTGACTGAAGGCTATTACTGCATTGGAAAGTACAGGGAGACCCCAACTTAGCCTGCCTCATGTAGGCAAAGTTGAGAGTGTGAACTATGACAGCACTATGGCTGCTATCGAAGTTTAGTGAATTTGGGGAAGTACCACATTAACATATAAACACCCTCCCCCATGAATATAATGGCTCATTATCCTGCATTTACATATAAAAATTAATCATTATGCTTCAATTCCATATGAAAATAGGCCATTGTCAATGTGATGAGTGAAAATTCGTAAACCTGTCGGATGGATGTTGATGTGTGCAGATTTGTTGGACTAATGGTGATATTAGTGAATATTGTCCATGCGGCTTTGACACTGCTCTAACAGAACATCAACATTTTGAACCCTCTTTGAACTTTAGTGAATCTAGGCCAGTGTGTTGTTGTAAATGGAAAATTATACAGTTAAAGTTTAGAGTGAAGTACCTTAGGCTTTAGTAGTTGGTCCACTGCTTTTGAACATGTTTATAAATTACCTGGCAATAGATATAAAAAGCAACATTTCAATATTTGCAGATGACACTAGGGTAATGAATTCAGAAGAGACTGTGGGTTCTCTACAGTGGGAATGTCATGTCCTTCCCTGCCTTTCAGAGTTTCTTGGCATTTCTTGCCAGATATTCTAGTTTTTCCTCTATTCTTTTTCCCTACCTTGTGTGCCACTCTTGCTCAGCCTTTATCAAGTGCCAACACCTTGTGTTTGTGCACTATTATTATTATTATTCTTTATTTACATAGCGCCAACGTATTCCACAGTGCTGTAAAATAGAGAATATCGATCAAAGCTTTCCTGTTGTGACCTACTTCAGTGTAGTGTTCCAGTGTTTCCTGTGATTCCAGTGTTTAACCCCACTTTCCTTTGATTCCATTTACATCTCCTGATTTGGCTGTATATCCTGTCTGATCATGTTTCCATTTCATTGACTCATCTTCTGACTGCTCCTTGTGTGCTGCCTTTGCCCTGGTTTTGACACCGGTTTGTTCGACTTCTCCTGTCTCATCCCTAGTACCGTCTCTGCCTGCATTGTTACTGACACGGCTTGTCAACCATTCTTCCTTTGACTCCAGAGGTTATCCTGTGCCCACCATGTTGAATTAGACTCTGTTGACCACCTCTGTCGAGTTTGACTATCTGCCACCTTTGTCAAGCTCAACTTCATCAATCTCCCTTTGACTCCTCAAGCCTTGACTTAGCTGCTCCGGGTTCCGATTCTTCCTGTTCCAGTGTTTCAACAGACAACTGTACTGCTGGTAGGTTTACTACACAGATTCCTGTCTCAGTGAGTAGTAGCTGTATCTAGGGTTGTCAACCTGTTGTCTGGCTTCACAGCCAGCACCTTTAACAGAGCCTAGGCCACAGCAAGGCTTCCACAAGAGCAGCCCCCTCCAGCTAGCCTAGCCTAACCTAGCCAGCACACCCTAGCACCTGGCTTACTGAGGCCTACTCAGCAGTATTTTGTTATCTGTTGGTATCTGTCATTCACATTAGCAGTCTGTTTCCTCTTTGTTACTCCACTCTGCAGTAACAACCAGGCAGTTAACATAGATCGTTCCTTAGTCTGAGCATCACAGGGATTTACATAAAATGGCAGCTTGGGCAAACAAATGGAATATGAAGTTTAATGTGGGAAAGTATAAAGTCATGCATTTGGGAAGGAAAAAATCCTAATGCTACTTATGAACTTAATGGAATCATTTTAGAAGACACTTTTCTAGAGAAAGTGCTGGAAATCTTTGTAAACTCCAAGCTTGGAAACAGTGACCAGTGTCAAGCATCAGTGGCAAAAGCAAACAAAATCCTGTCTTGCGTAAAAAGGGGTATTGAAGTAACAGTGGATAACAATTTTGCCACTGCACAAGTCATTGGTAAGAACTCACCTCAAATATGAGGTACAGTTTTAGGCATCAATTCTGAAAAAGGATATTATAGAATTTGAGATAGTGCAGCAACAAAATTAATCAAGGGAATGGAAGTCTTGACATATAAGGAACGTCTAGACAAACTTGGTTTAGTTTCTCTATGGAAAAGACAACTTGTTACATCTCGTTGCAAGATGTTACAATGTATAAGTATATGCAATGTCAAAACAAGGATCTCTCTGGTGAGCTTTTCATTCCAAATTCTGATTTAATAACTAAGGGCCACTTAATAAGATTAAACGAAAGGAGGTATCAATTTCATCAGAGGAAGTGTCACGGTAGAGGTACAAATGAGACAATACACTGGTACAGTATAATGAATACCACCTTTATTGAATGGAATACAATTCAGGAATATACAATCCCAAGATAGATCCCCTTGCAGGGCAGGCATCTGAACTACAGCAACTAATTCCACAGACACTAGGAACGCTGCTCAGGAACGGACCCTGCGAACTCAAGGACCCAACAGAGCCCAAAATTGGAGGTAAGACTCGCCTAAGGTCAAACCAGAGCAGGCTGTCAGCCACGGTCAGTCAGCCAGAGCCACAGGTCAGTACCAAGTGGGTAGTTGGACAGAGCCAGGGGTCAAGCATGGAGTGGGTAGTCATCCAGAGCCACAGGTCAGTACCAAGTGGGTAGTCAGACAAAGCCAAGGAACTGGACACAGGAGTGAATGGAAGCCAAGTAAGGGTCAGACCAACAGATACAGGACACTAGGAATTACTGCACTGGACACCACGTAAGAGGACTGAGCAGGGTGTCCAGGCAGCTATAAACCTGTGGCCGGGAGGTGGAGCACACAACAAGCCCCCTAGGTAATATAAAAGAGAGCACCACATCACTTGAAGTTTCCCAGATGACACACGCCCGCACAACAGCTTCTGGAGATGCGGAAGTAACCAGCATAACAGATGCGGCGTGACAACCATGAGGACAGGGACGTGATCGGCCTCTTCTAACCAGCCACCCACGTAAGTCCCAACAGAAGCGTCCAATGCTGGCTGCCACAAAGGCACGTACTGTGACAGGAAGGTTTTTTTTTTTTTACAGTAAAGTCTGTTAAATTGTGGAATTATTTGCCCAAGGATGTGGTAATGCCAGATACAATTAATATATTTAAGAGATTAGATGCATTTATTTCAAAAGGGAACATACAGGGTTTGTGCATTAGTAGGTAAAAAACGAAATTCCAGTAAATAGACTGAGGAGAAGGTTGAACTTGATGGACTTGTGTCTTTTTTCAACCTAATTTACTATGTAAAAAGAGGATCTCCGAATGCTTGTACCTAAGTATCGAAGGAGCATAGTGTGGGAACAGACAAGCCTCCCACAAGCACCAATAGTCTCAAAGCATGTATACTAGAGTTAAAAATATGAAGCACCTTAATATCCTTTTGACTCTCCATCGAGTGAAAGCCTTGTGACCCCTAGTTTGAAGACTGCTGTTCCAGTTCCTACCTTACGACAGAGACTTCTATACTGCCGGTAGCTTACCTAAGCTGATTCCTGACTCTGTGTGTAGTTGTCTGTGTCCTTGGTTGTCATTCTGTCATCAGGCTTCATGGCAAACAACTCTAACACGGCCTATGCTGCAGCAAGGATCCCTTGGAGCAGCCACCGCTTGCTAGCAATGCTCCCCAGTCTGCGAACTAAAGATCATGGCTCACAGAGGCCTACAGATTGAGTATGTATGTTTCATTTTCTGTTATCTGCATTTCTACATTTTTAAATATCTATTATTTAGCTATCTATTTTTAGGTCTGTTTTTTCTTTGTGGGGATTCTGCTCTGCAAGGTTTATCTCAGGCAGCTTACATTGGGTGCTTCTGGTCAGATCATTACATCTATGCAATAAGGTGCTTGGCTGTGTTCTTACTAGATTAAATCATTTGGTCTTAAAGCGTATATGATACTGGAGCATGTTACTGGGTAGATGGGTCATTTGTAGTAGTCCACAAATGTACTGGTGCTCTCTCCTGCTCACCCTCGACTCAGCACCCTCTTGACATTCACCCTCTTGACACTCACAAGAAGACAGTGCTCATATTGTCCTATAAGGCAAACATCCCTTTCTCATATACTAAAAAATAAAGAATGGGAGAAACAAGGGGTGCCCCCTGTGAATATCAAACTAGATAAACTGTGGCTACTAGGGATGGGCGAAAATGTTCACCTCAAACTGAAAATGGCAAATAATGGCACTTGTGAATAATTTCCAGAAAAAAGTTCAGTTTTTCCGTTTTTTTTTCTGCCTAGCTCATTCCATTGAAATCGATGGGAACACTGAATTTACACACACCACATAAGAAATATTATTTTCCCAAAGACACAGTATAAAAGGGGCATGAGGGTGCCTGTGTTGGTGGGGTATGGCCTAGTGCCAGCAGTTCATATTGGCCAGTGCCACTGGCCATTATCAAATGTCTTCTGAGTCCATAATTGCGTAATTTGCAACTGCTGTTCTAGCTGCTGAGTTGTTTAAGCAGCAGGATGATTAGGCAACTGAAAAGGAATGGGATCAACAATAGCAGTAACATGGGTGATGGATTATGAAGGTTTCACTTGCCACGACTAGCTCCAGTGATGCTCCTGAGGCAGTAGCAGCACAATAAGTAACACCCAGTATATGAGGAGAACAGAAGAAGTTGGCTAATAATGCTTGCCGCCCCCTCCAAAATAATGGTTGTGTTGTTATTAGAATAGAAATTTTTCCCTTGAGACCAGGAACTGTGGCTCTCATCAG
The DNA here is from genome assembly GCA_037306005.1 of Rhinophrynus dorsalis. NCBI lineage: Eukaryota > Metazoa > Chordata > Amphibia > Anura > Rhinophrynidae > Rhinophrynus > Rhinophrynus dorsalis. The sequence goes on along the minus strand of JBBDGT010000019.1, from coordinate 396,828 downwards.
CAATCGCAATGTGCACAGTGTGTGTGTGGTAAATAACATCTGGGGACATGCCATGACACCAGAAACCAAGTACTGCCGCTGCCACTATACTCCTTGTCCACACCCTGCTAAGGTCACATGACAACTTGCCCACAGTTTAATAGTATTGATGAACCCTGCCACCAGCTTAGCATATTCTGTGAGATATAATGTCCTCAGATGCTGCTTGATGCCCTGCTTGCGATTTTCCTCTCCCACACTGCCATGTGTGGTCAGTGCACCACACAGTGTGCAATGGGTGGACACAAACTGCCACACCCTAACATCTACAGAGTGGCTATCATTTGGCAGGGGAAGTAACGATGAAATGAGGTGGATTGGCAGGAGATGTAGTTACTCTAGAGGAAGAAGGTGATGGCGTTCTAGTTGTTTCAGGCATCATGGAACTTCCAGTATCTGCCTGAGTTTCTCAATTCTTTCTCCTCTTTGATCTCCGCTTCGCCTCTTGTTGCCTTTCTGGAGAGTCAGGGGGTACAGCAACAGCAGTGCTCTATTTCTGTGGTGGGCATTTGGCTTTAACATGTTTGACATAAATATAATAGTTTCTGAGTTTCATGTGTCATATCAGGGCGTTTGTGCCAATGGTGTGTTTCCGCCTTTCCTCTTCTCACTGACTTGTCACAAATTGTGCACAGTGCCATTGGTGATGACTGCACTGTGCTTGCCCCAAGAGAAAAATAGTCCTACACTCATGACTTCAGGGTATTGTTATAGGGAACAGGTGGAGAAGAATGGCCTCTTCTTGTCTTCCACATTCCCCTTCTCTGTCTGTGGCAGTGGATGATGTTGCTGCTACTGTGTCAGAATCAGCACTGAAACTAGGATCAGGAGTATTGCTTCCACTGGCAAGTGGAACCTGTCCTAGTACCGCATCACATGTTGAACCCATTCCCACTGTGTCCACAGTGGTCTGTGGCACACTAGCTTGCTCCTCAGCATCCTGCTGCCCTTGCAACTCAGCAGCAGCAGGAATTAGAGCAATTGCAAATTCCAAAAGCTCGCTGCTAAAAAGGCCATCCATGTCTCTTCCACCCCAGCTTCTAAAGCATCATTATCACCACCATCACCAACACTAGTACCTATGTGCTGCTCTATTACAGACATCTCATTGCTGGATGGAGGAGGTGATGAGCAATGTGACAGAGGGTCCCCTAATGTCTCACTTGTCGTTTCTTGGTGACGTGAAGAAGACAGACTGGCAGCAGTAGCAGCAGACACAGGCAGCTGATCTGTGCTCCTGGTGGTGGTATTTTTATTTCTGCACCTGCTATCTACCAACAGTTCTGGCCTCTTCAAGATCACATTCCACTTAGACACTGTAGTGAAGGGAAGGGGACACCTAGGGCCAGAGGAATAGTGTGGGCTCCCTTGACCGCTAGTCCGGATGCTCTCAAATGCTTCCCCTACCACTTCCCTAACACTAGTCCCACTAACTGCTTCACCATTACTGCTACTACTACTAACACCAACCACATCAAGTTCAGCCCCAGAGTCTTCCTCCACAGTTACTGTTAATATGAGGATATTGATTACCCCTTCCTTCACTCCTAACACTAACACACTGGTGGACCTTCTTAGTAGTAATAGTAGTACAAGCACTGGCGGTACTGCTTGGGGATGACAAAAGTGACTTGGGGTCCCCTGCTGTCACACTTGGCATCATCTTCTCCTTCCCCCTCCTGAGTATTACAAGATATACTAGCAGAAGGTTCAGCACTGGTGACAGCAGGCACAGGTTAGGGATGTTATTATGTACAATTCTTCTAAAAACACCCATGGGAAGGAAAAACCTGCTGAGGGTCCCTCTGCCAAGGAAGACAAGGCTCAGAAAAATAAAAAATGTGCTGGATATGATACAAAAAGTTGCTGGCTTCTGATCCATCACATTTGTGTCAGGATTGTGTAAAGAAAAATACAGTGCTTGATATGCCAACCAGTTTCAAGATGTTATTTCATGGATTAAGGCCTCCATGCAGGAGACCTTCTTGGCAATGCAGGAAGCCATTATTCCAAAGAAAAAAACCCAGACTGGATGATACTGGGGAAGGAACATCTGGAGGAGACATACAGTTGAGGAGAATTTTAGTCTTCAAGAAGAAGAGTCAGATTTCTCCTCTGAAGTAGAAGAAGGTGAAATTCAGGATCGGGAGCATTCAGTAGTGATAAGATTGAGGGGTTTCTTAGGAGTCTTAGAAATACATTGGGCTTAGAGGAAGAGCACTAAGAGTTAGGTATACTGGACATGGCTTTCTTAGGAAACAGAAAGACAACGCCATGTTTTCCTGTACATCACTTTATTTCTGATATAATTAATTCAGAATGGAAGAGGTCAGATAAATGATCATTTACTACTAAGATTTACTAAAATGTATCCTTTTGAAGAAAACAACGTAATTACCTGGGTGATGCAGCAGTTTCCAGAATAGCCAAATACACCACTATCCCACTTGAAGATGGGGCAGCCTTGAAAGACCCAATGGATAAACGTATGGAGTCAGCCTTAAAAAGGCAATACTCTTTAATTGGCCAAAACATGAAGGTGGCAACTGCTCTAGCTTGCATAGCTAGAACTATGCTTATTTGGTTATCTGGCCTAGAAGAAAAGATCGACTCTTCTGTATCTAGGTCCATACTGCTTAAAGAAGTAGCAGTTATTAAAGAGGCCAATAATTTTGCCTGTAATGCATCACTGGATTCATTAAGAGTAGCTGCAAAATCAACAGCATTATCCTTTTCGGCAAGAAGAGCCTTATGGTTAAGACCCTGGAGAGCAGATGGGTCATCAAAAAGTAAACTTATGTCTCTTCCTTTTTCTGGAGATAGATTGTTTGGGGAACAGCTATAAGAACTAGTCAAAAAATCATTATTATTCCTTTCGCGACTCCAGGAGGTTTCGGACAAGACAACAGGAACAAAGAAGACTGCCTTCATCACATCAACAAAAAGGAGGATTCAGAAAGGATTACCCCAGGAAGGCCCACTGTAAAAAATAATTCTGAGGTACAGCGGATCCTGGCTCCAGTGCAGGTTGGGAGTCACCTGCAGCTTTTCAGAGATGCATGGAAGACATCAGACCTATGGGTCCAGCAGATACTGGAGGCAGGATATCCGCTGGAGTTATTAATGACCCCCTCAGTCAAAAGTTTCAGAGAGCAAGGTTCCCTGCATGCAAAAGGAAGGTGAGGATGTTCTCCAAGGAATTCAATCTGATGCTCGAAAAACAAATCATAGAACCAATACCAGTAGCCCAGAAATATCAGAAGATATTCTCAATTCTATTTGCAGTCCCGAAGCCTTCAGGGGAATACAGAATTATATTGGATCTGAAATGGATCAACACGTTTCTAGTCCAGAAACATTTCAAGATGGAGACAGTCTCTCCTGTGATCAGAAATGTATTGCCAAACAATTTTTGTGACAAAGATCGACTTGCAAGATGCATATTATCACATTCCAGTATGGACAACTCATTGCAGATTTCTTTGGTTTGCAAAAAAGGACCTTCACTACCAGTTCAGAGTCCTACCATTTGGCCTAGCCACAGCACCGCAAGTCTTTATGAAGATACTAGCGGCAGCAATAGAAGAACTAAGGGAAGAAGGTATAAGTATCATTCCATATCGGGACAACATATTTAATTCTAACTCCATCATATCAGCTAGCAAGAGTACAGATCTAGGTTGGGTAATCAACAGAAGAAAAAGTCAGCTGCTCCCACCTCAACAAATATCCTTTCTGGGAATTACTATAGATCCCAAAAAAGCAGAGGTTGTTTTATCATCTCAAAGGATAAAAAACATACAGCTTGCTGTCTCCCGGTACCAGGTCAAGAGAATACACACATCATAGACAATGATGAAATGTTTAGGAAACATGGTATCTGCTGTCCAAGTAGTTTCCTGGGAAAGAGAGAAAGAAAGAAAGAAAGAAAAAGAAAGAGAAAGAAAGAAAGAAAGAGAAAAAGTCCTTACTGGATCCCTAGTGGGTGGTAATTATTACAGATGCCAGCCTATCAGGATGGGAAGGAATCTGGGACACAGAGGCAGTACAGGGAAAGTGGTCCCTATCAGAACAGATACAGTTGATCAGTGACCTGTGCCCTGAAAGACTGAGTTTGGATACCTGGTGGAAAAATACAATAAGTATATTGTGTGTGGTGTAGTGTGGTAAAGAAGAGGTTAAAAAACAAATCTTTGGGTTTTGTTTTCCCTCTCTTTGCTGTGAGACAAGCAAATAATTGAAGTCTGGTGTGGTGGGAGTGACTGATTGCTGTGTTTGTAATTGGTGGATTCCTGGATTAAATAGCAAGGAGTGAGAGAGCTCTGTAAGTTGATCAGTGACCTGTGCCCTGAAAGACTGAGTTTGGATACCTGGTGGAAAAATACAATAAGTATATTGTGTGTGGTGTAGTGTGGTAAAGAAGAGGTTACAAAAACAAATCTTTGGGTTTTGTTTTCCCTCTCTTTGCTGTGAGACAAGCAAATAATTGAAGTCTGGTGTGGTGGGAGTGACTAATTGCTGTGTTTGTAATTGGTGGATTCCTGGATTAAATAGCAAGGAGTGAGAGAGCTCTGTAAGTTGATCAGTGACCTGTTCCCTGAAAGACTGAGTTTGGATACCTGCTGGAAAAATACAATAAGTATATTGTGTGTGGTGTAGTGTGGTAAAGAAGAGGTTAAAAAAACAAATCTTTGGGTTTTGTTTTCCCTCTCTTTGCTGTGAGACAAGCAAATAATTGAAGTCTGGTGTGGTGGGAGTGACTAATTGCTGTGTTTGTAATTGGTGGATTCCTGGATTAAATAGCAGATACATAGTGAATACTTGAACGTGTGAATCTTGCATCAGTGTGTGAGTGCAGAAGTGTGGTAAGTGCGGGAATTTAAAACGGGGAATTCAAGTGCAGAAGTGTGGTAAGTGCGGGAATTTAAAATGGGGAATTCAAATACAGGGGTCTGCTATTACAAGTGACTGGTTCCACGTGAAGAGTTAGAAGGAATCTGGTTAAGTACATAAGAGTGTGTTTGGTGTTTTATTGGTAATTTATTAAGGTTTAAAAAAAAAAACAATTTGTGTGGGTATTGCAAGAGTTAAAAAACTGTTTATTGGGTTTTTCTCTGGCCTGTGTGATTAGGGCTGATTGCTAAGGGATTTCACCTGGATGCTAGTTACTATAAATACAGTCCATTAGCTCTGGGGAGCTGGCTCTGTGAGACTGCTATTACAAGTGACTGGTTCCAGGTGAAGAGTTAGAGGGAATCTGGTGACTATCATTTCAAAGGATTTATTGCATTCACATTTAAGGTTGGTTACTTACCATATAGTGAGCATTAGAGGATAATATAAAGCTATTTGAATTGTAAAACCAAGCAAGAGTGATAGCAGGTTAGCCAATCTCACGCAGTGCACATCTTGTCACATGTTTGAACACTTGGAGCAATCGTTCCAGGGGTCATACCGCTGTGCCAAGTGTGAGCATATTTTCTCTTTAGAGTCTAAGATATTGGATTTGGAGAGAAATATTGCAACATTGCGAGACATTGGAAACCTGGAAAGGAGTTTAGAATATTAGAAAAAGAAAAGAAAGGTGCTTGCCTTACAGGCAAGCCAGCCAATTGACAAATGGAATTTTTTTTTTTTTAATAACTATTAACCCCCTGAGTGCCAGAGGAGCAAGCAGCGTGCCATTAATTAACACGCCGCGCACCCCCAGCACCCAAAGGGACACAGAAAGAAACCGGAGAAAACTAACTGTAACATAAAAATAACTTAAAGATGAAATTATGAGCTGAAATGAATCCTGATGGGGGGGACACCGAGCAGAGCACACCATATAAAGCCCACTGGGAGGTAAAAGCTGACATACTCCCAGTGGCAAGGACTTGGGTGTACTCTGCTCGGATACGGGAGCGCACAAATGCCCGGAACAAAGTTTCAGGCGTCATTGGAACCTCCCCTGACAGTACCTGCTTCCTGGACACATAGATGGCCATCTTAGCCTGCGCCAGGAGCAGGTTTATGAGGAGGTCCTCAGCCCTACTGTGCTGAGACACTGTGCGCCCAAAAATGAAAAGGTGTGGAGAGAAGTGCAACCAGAACTGCAGGAGGAGTCCCCTCAGGAATGACAAGAGGGCTGCAGTCGGCTGCATGAAAATTAAATGTGATAGACAGACTCGCCCCTGCCACAGAAAGGACAGGTGGCAGGGGAGTCCGTGAAACGGGCCAGGTACTCCCCCGTGCTCAGTGCACCATGGAGCACTCTCCAACTCAAATCCCCGGTGGGTCTGGGCACCAAGGTGGAAAAGAGTGCCCTCCACCGGGGTCTCTCGCCCACGTCAACCACTCGCCTCCAGATGGTGTCTGGGTGACCGACAAGGGCGCGGAAGTGCACTGTGTGGAGCACGAGGGAATACAGCCTCTTCCTCGGCATGCCACGGAAACATGCCGAGGGTATCACCCCCAACCGGCTTAAGTTGGGGGCTGGAGAAGCCAAAGGGGACTGACGAGGCTTTGGTTGTATGCTTACAGCCGGAGGCGAGGGTTCCACAGGTAGATGTGGCTCTCCGGCCTGTAAGGCCCCGTCAATGAAGGTGTGCGAGTTGGGGTGGATGGCAAGCTTGATCTCCTGGAGCAAACGGTACGGAACTCTGGGACTTTGGAAACCCATACAGTGCATAAGCACATCGGGCTCCACCCAGTCCGCCCGTTCATAGTCCAGGAGATCCCCGACTCGGGTCATCCGTGCTTGGCGAAGGCGACGACATATGCTAGGGGCTTCCAACATCCGAGCCCCCACAGCTGGATTATATAGCAGGGGCTCCGCTAGAATGTCTGCCCCCTGCGCTGTGCCCTGCCTTGACACGGAGACCATGCTCCAGGCCTTGAGGGTTTCCCGGTAGTATGCCGGCAGCACTGAGAGGTCGCTCCCAAACCCCTCAGGCTTGATGATGAATAGTTGCCGGTCATACCCCATATTGCGCAACTGGCGATAGAAGCTGGAGGCCAGTGCGCACCACTGCGGTGAAGGGTCTGCGTACAGGTATCTCTGCAGGTAGTGGAGGCAGAAGGTGTGCACTTGAGTGCTTATGCACACCACTCCTTGACCGCCCTCTCCCAGTGGGAGGCACGCCACACCCGCAGAGACCCAGTGCTTCCCCATCCAGAGAAAGTCCAGCAGCATTCTCTGGATTTTGCTGATGAACTCAGGGGTCGGGCTAAGGCAGATCAGCTGGTGCCACAGCTGTGAGGCCACCAGCTGGTTGATCACCAAAGCCCTCCCCCTTAGGGAAAGCACTTTCGCAAGACCCCTCCACAGTCCCATCCGAGAGAGGACTCGTTCCTCTAGTTCTTTCCAGTTTGCAGGGACTGTGGGATTCGCAGCGGACAGGTAGACTCCAAGGTATTTCAAAGCTGTAGCCTCCCACTTGATGTTACGGAAGGTGGGAGGCAGGGAGTCTACCTGTATGGGACCCTCTAAAAGGCCTGTACATTTGGACCAGTTGATCTGAGCAGAAGAGGCAGCTGTATAAACCTCTTGGCATTCTTTAGCAAGAGTTTTTTTGCAAGCGTTAAAAAAACTGTTTCTGGGTTTTCCTCTGGCCTGTGTGATTAGGGCTGATTGCAAAGGGATGTCACCTGGCTGCTAGTTACTATAAATACAGTCCATTATCTCTGTGGAGCTGGCTCTGTGAGACTGCTATTACAAGTGACTGGTTCCAGGTGAAGAGTTAGAAGGAATCTGGAGTTAGAATAGAAGCAGCAGTTGGAAATCAGCAGAGCTCTGAGGTGACTATCATTTCAAAGGATTTATTGCATTCACATTTAAGGTTGGTTACTTACCATATAATGGGCATTAGAGGATAATATAAAGCTATTTGAATTGTAAAACCAAGCATGAGTGATAGCAGGTTAGCCAATCTCACGCAGTGCACATCTTGTCACATGTTTGAACACTTGGAGCAATCGTTCCAGGAGTCATACCGCTGTGCCAAGTGTGAGCATATTTTCTCTTTAGAGTCTAAGATATTGGATTTGGAGAGAAATATTGCAACATTGCGAGACATTGGAAACCTGGAAAGGAGTTTAGAACTCACAGAGCAGGTAGTATGTGGGGTTAGTGGTGAAGAGGGTGGAGCTGTAGATGAGGAGCGACAGGTAGGCAGCTGGGTAACAGTAAGGAGGGGAGGTAGTGGACAGAGGAAGAGGAAGGCCAGTTCTGAGTTGACTCAGTCCAACATATTTGCAAGATTGTGTGAAGATGTTGATGAGAATTGCTCAGAATTGGCAACACTGGAGAGGGCTGATTCCTCTAGCAGCCAGGGGAACAGTCCTCCTTCCAGGCTACATGGGATGCAGAGCAGGCAGAAACCAAGGCAGGTGGTGGTAATACGGGACTGTATTATTAGGAGGGTAGATAGGGGAATCTGCCGCCAGGAAAGTGAATGCCGAACAGTATGGCATGTTGCGGACAGGGCTGACAGATTATTGGGAGGGGCTGAAAGTGATCCAGCTGTCTTGGTACATATTGGAACCAATGACAAAATAGGAGGAAGATGGAGGTCCCTAAAGAATGATTTCAGGGATTTAGGGTGCAAGCTTAAGGCAAGGACCTCTAAGGTAGTATTTTCTGAAATACTACCTGTGCCATGCACCAGTGCAGGTAGGCAGAGGGAGCTCAGGGAGCTTAATGCATGGCTTAAGCAATGGTGTAGGAAGGAGGGTTTTGGGTTTTTAGAACACTGGGCAGACTTTGCTCTTGGGTACAGTCTATATGGAAGAGATGGATTGCACCTAAATGGTAGAGGAGCCTCTGTGTTAGGGGAGAGAATGCTAGGAAGTGTGGAGGAGCTTTTAAACTAGGAAAGGGGGGGTGGGTATAGATAGCAAAAATGGGGTAGATGGAGCAGATAGGAACTGGGTCCAAGTAAATGACCAGGGGGGTGGAGAAAGGGTGGGGAGAAATTTAGTCAGTAGGGAGGAACTCCTAGTAAATGAAGGTGAAGAAAAAAGGCATGTAGGGATTAATATATGTAAAGACTTCAAAATCAATTGTATGCTAGCAAATGCAAGAAGTATGGTAGATAAAATTGGAGAACTAGAATTGCTGGCGGTTAATGAGCAATTGGACATAATTGGAATAACAGAAACATGGTGGAACGATGCACATGACTGGACTGTAAACATAGAGGTCTATTCCCTGTTTAGAAGAGACAGAATTAATAGAAAAGGTGGAGGTGTGTGCTTATATTTGAAAACAGAGCTAAATCCAGTTTTGCGAGGTGATATTAGTGAGGAAACTGGCCAAACTGTGAAGTCCATGTGGGTAGTAATCGAGACTAAATGTGGTGTGAAAGGTAAAAAAAAGTTGTTGGTGGGCATATGCTACAAACCACCAAATATCGATGACAATGATGAGGCCCAAGTGCTATTGCAAATGAGGAAAGCTGCCCAGTTTGGGCATACTATAATTATGGGAGATATTAATTATCCAGATATCAACTGGAAAAATGAGACCTGTCAGAGTGCTAAGGGTAGCAGGTTTTTGAACACGCTTCGTGAAAGCTACATGTCACAAATGGTGGAAGCGCCGACAAGAAATAACAATGTATTGGACCTAGTGATCACTAATAACACAGAAATGGTATCCAATATTAAGGTAAGAGAACATTTGGGAAACAGTGATCACAACATGGTTACAATTGAGATCAGTCTGGCAAAGCAAAAATGTATAGGTTCAATCAAAACTCTTAATTGTAAAAAAGCTAACTTCAGATTGTTAAGGGCTTCAGTGCAACACATAGACTGGGATATTTTATTTAAAGGCAAAAATACTGAGGAAAAATGGTCAGAATTCAAATTTAGGTTACAGAAATGTACCCAACAGTATATACCAATGGGGAACAAGTGCAAAAGAAGTAAGTCACAGCCAATGTGGTTAACTGCACATGTAAAGAAGGAAATGGCAAGGAAAAAAAAAGCATTCAAATTATTTAAGTCAGAAGGAACTGAACAATCTTTCTTAAAATACAGGGAGTGCAACAAAGATTGCAAAAAGGCAATTAGGGTAGCAAAAATAGATAATGAAACTCGAATTGCAAGGGAAAGCAAGACTAATCCATTGGACCATTAAAAAATGAGATGGGTGAGTTGGTTAGTGAGGATAAGGAAAAGGCCGATGTGTTAAACACTTTCTTTGCATCAGTATATACAAGGGAGCAAGGAATGGTAGAAGAGCCTCCGCAAGTAACAAATAAAACAATACAATTAATAGATATTGAGTTAACTCAAGGAGATGTCATGGAAAGACTGAACAAAATTAAGACTGACAAAGCACCAGGTCCTGATGGTATACATCCAAGGTTGTTAGCAAAACCCCTATATTTACTCTTTAAAGATTCTATTACCACGGGCTCAGTGCCACAGGATTGGCGAAGAGCTAACATAGTGCCTCTATTTAAGAAGGGAACTAAATCAGAACCTGGGAATTATAGACCAGTGAGTTTGACCTCTGTAGTGGGAAAACTATTAGAAGGGATAATAAGGGACTATATTCAGGATTACAACACAAAAAATAAGATCATTAGCACAAATCAGCATGGTTTTATGAAGAATAGATCATGCCAAACTAATCTTTTCAGCTTCTATGAGGAGGTAAGCAGCAACCCTGACAATGGCAAGGCAGTAGATGTAGTATATCTAGACTTTGCAAAGGCATTTGATACAGTACCACACAGAAGGCTGGTGTATAAAGGAAATTGGGGCTAGGAGATAACCTTTGCAATTGGATACAAAACTGGCTGAAGGATAGGGAACAGTGTGTGGTTGTAAATGGAAAATTCTCCAGTACAGTTAAAGTGGAGAGTGGAGTACCTCAGGGTTCAGTATTGGGTCCGCTGCTTTTTAACATGTTTATAAATGACCTGGAAATAGATATAGAAAGCAAAATATCAATATTTGCAGATGATACTAAATTATGCAAAGTCATTAATTCAGAACAGGATATTTTCTCTCTACAGAGGGACTTACATACAATGTCAGATTGGGCAAACATGTGGAATATGAAGTTTAATGTGGGGAAGTGTAAAGTCATGCATTTGGGAGGAAACAATCCCAAGGCTACTTATAAACTTAATGGAATCATTTTAGGTGACTCATTGCTAGAAAAAGACCTGGGTATCCTTGTCAACTACAAACTTGGAAACAGTGACCAGTGTCAAACAGCAGTAGCAAAGGCAAACAAAGTCCTGTCTTGCATAAAAAGAGGTATTGAAGCAAGAGTGGATAACATTATTTTGCCATTATACAAATCATTGGTAAGACCTCACCTTGAGTATGCAGAGCAATTTTGGGCACCGGTTCTGAAAAAGAATATACTAGAACTAGAGAGGGTACAGCGGAGAGCAACAAAATTAATTAAGGGAATGGAGGACTTGACATATGAGGAACGACTAAACAAACTTGGTTTATTAACTCTAGAGAAAAGACGACTAAGAGGAGACATTCACATTGTACAAGTATATGAGAGGTCAATACAAGGATCTCTGCGGTGAGCTATTTATTCCAAGGCCTGATCAGGTGACCAGGGGACACCCCTTGAGATTAGAGGAAAGGAGGTTTAAACTTCAGCAGAGGAAGGGTTTTTTTTTACGGTAAGGTCTGTCAAATTGTGGAATTCATTGCCCAGGGAGGTAGTTATGGCAGATACAATGGATACATTTAAGAGAAGATTATATACATTTCTTTCAAAAGGGAACATACAGAGTTATACTGTTTATCAGTAGGCTGATCAGGAAGGTTTGATAAAGACTAATTTAATTGGTAGCAGGAAAGCTATAAAATTCTCATTTACTGAGGTATGAGGCAAAGGTTGAACTTGATGGACTTGTGTCTTTTTTCAACTAATTTACTACTATGTTACTACACATAAATCTTCTGGAAATAAGAGCAGTGGCAAACACTCTGAAGCACTTCCAGTCACGTCTACAAGAAAAAGCGGTTAACATAAGATCCGACAACAGCACCACGGTAATGTCCGTAAAAAACCAAGGGGTTTCTCTCTGGGATACATTTTTCCTCCCATTCCTCTATTAAGGGAAGATCTGAGGAAGGTCGGGCTAGAGAAAGCAGAGGTTATCCTTATAGCCCCAAGATGGGCAAGACGAAGTTGGTTCTCAGAACTGGTGAGGATGTCGACAGCTCCACCATGGATTATTCTGGTCAGTCAGGATCTGCTATTTCAGGGTCTGTTGACTCACCCCAATCTGGGGTTTTTGCATCTAACAGCCTGAAGGCTGAGAGGAAGTATCGAAAAAAGAGAGGAATTTCTGAAGCAGTTATCAACACTATGCTAGCAGAAAGAAAACCATCCATTTCCAAGGTCTATAACAGAGTGTGGAAGACGTTCACTAACTGGTGCAGTCAAAATCAGATTACAGAAGAAAATATTTCTATGATGGTCATACTTGACTTTCTTCAGAAGCAGTTTGATTTAGGGCTAAGGCCAGCACCTATTAGGGCTCAGTTCTCAGCCCTGTAGATGATTTTTGTATAGCAATTCACAGAGGAGATGGTAATAAAATGTTTTGTCAGAGCTACTGAAAACTTGCATCCTAGAATTAGAGATGTAGTTCTTTCATGGGACCTCAACCTTGTGCTGAACCAACTAGCAGATTCCCCTTTGTTTGAGCCATTAGAACAAATACAGATTTGCCATATGACTTGGAAAGCAGTGTTTTTAACAACCATTACATCTGCTAAAAGAGTAAACGATTTACAGGCCCTCTTGTGCTAAACACCATATTAATCTATTCACCATGACAAGATAGTATTATGAATGAAACCTGCCTTCAGAGGAAATCATATCTGAATTTCATCTAAACCAGGAGATTAAGCTCATCATTTTGTGCCAATCCTACTGGAATTAAAGAAAAAAGGCTACATTCTTTAGACCTAGTCAGATGTATAACTACATCCTCAGAGAAGCAAGGATTTTAGAAGATCTTATTTGTTCATTTCCAGGGTACAGGTGCTCAGTCTCATCCAAGGCATCTATTGCCCATTGAATCATACAGTATATAATAACATCATACTTAGAGGCTTAACAGGAGCCTCCTATAAAGATCAAGGCCCGCTCTATTAGGGCAATGTCCGCATCTTGTACATACAAAGCTAATGTCTAGCCTGAAGAAATATACAAGGCAGCAACCTGGTCTCCCACATATTTATAAAGCATTACAAGCTAGATGTTGCTGCATCCGCAGAAGCGAAGTTTGGAAGAAAAGTCCTAGAGGCAGTCATCCCACCATAACCTGGTAGGAAGTATCATTTGTTTGCACTTTTGGGTATCATATTGCTATTTCATAGACACTAATTATAGGGGAGCATGTGGTCTTACCACCCAGTTATTGCTTGGACGCTTCCCATATGTTTTGTTTTGCCGTGAAGTACAAGGAAGAAAGGAAAACATTTACTTACCAATATTTCTTCCATGTATCTCCATGGCACAGCTACCCTTAAAGGGATAGTAATGTTTCACAAAAACAGAAGGTCCAATTAATCTTCATAGTATTTGAGCCATAGAGAGTATTATTTCAATACTGTCAGAGTTGTAGTTCAAGAGTAATTGAATGATAAAGTATCCCGCTCCTACCCCTTTTACCTAGTGTGACACTGCTCACCTCAGATGTGGAATCTGGTTGCTTGACCAGACAGATAACAGCAAGGGACAATCTTCTTACTGTGAGAACAATGAAAACCCTGCCCCTCTTGACAGGTTTTTCAGCTTTTTCCCTTATCTTAATTGAAGATTGTCCCTCTCTGCAATCTACCTGGGCACCTCCCTGCTGCTCTGAGCTGAGCAGTGTTACATCAGTAAAAGGGGTGGGAGGGGGATACTTTAACATTCAATTACTCTTGTACTACAACTTTAACAACATTGAAATAACTCTCCATGGCCCAAATCATATGATGATTAATTAGAACTGATTTTATTATGAAAAATTGCTATCCCTTTAACCTATATCTCATTTTGTATTACAGTTCGGATAGAAAAGAAACTGAAGAAGGAAGGGGTGGAGCTATCTTAAATATACATTTACCGGTCCTGCCAGCTGGAGGAGGGGAGATAAAGCCCATATGTTTTATTGTGCTGTGGAGATGCACGGAAGAAAAGGAAATATCGGTAAGCAAATTTCTCCCTTTACCATTAAAACCAAAAAACATCATACATAAGTAATGTTTGGCAGCACTACCAGGATTCTTCACAAAGGTGACTGCATTGATTAAAAATTTGACATTAGTAAAATTGTAATAGAAAAGGCATATCATGGTGACAGCACTCACAGAAGTGGTTTTGATCAATATAAACAATGAATTATTGTTTTGATCAAAAATATGACCATTATCAAGACACATAAAATTGACATTCATTGTTCTTCATTTTCTGGGACCTTGGGCTCTTTTGCACTGTTTTGTTTTTGCCTTGTTTTTTGTCCCTATAGGGAATTTAGCCTACCTGAGCTCATTTTGGGTAATTCTGAAAGAGTTTTCAGCTTAGTGGAATTCACAGGATGTAAAACTGTTTTGTCCATCTGTCAGAAGAAAGCAGAGTGGTTATATTATATAAATCTTCAGTATGTGTTATTGTTAAGATTTTTTATTTTTTTTTATATATATAAAAGAACCAAATCTTACCTACCGTAGTTTTATTTTCCTGCACATTCATGACAGCATTAAATGGATAAGCAAGCAGGCAGTGAGGTGGAATGGACCAAAACACAGAGTATACTGCTGCAAAATGGGAAAAACAGCAGATGTGCTGCTATTTAGTGGTATATAAATTAAAGACTAAATGGATAGGGACGGGGTCTCTCTTATACTTTTTTAATTTTGTTTAATTTGGTCTTTTTGGTATATCAGGTAGTTAATTCTGCCTTGGATATCCAGAGATTGTCGCTATGTTAAGTAAAATAAAAAGAACAATTCAAGAGAAAGGTTTTGTGTTTTAGGAAAATCAACATGTTTAATTTATTTTAGCAACTGAACAAATATCTGCTATTTCCATTGTAACAGTGAACATTCATATATGTATGCCCTTATATTAGTTCTATGGATAGATTAAAATCTTTTATTTTGACAATGTCACAATTTTGTTTTGACTACTGGACTACTGGAACCATGGAAATCCTGCCAGTCAGGTAAGGACTGCTATAAAACAAAACAAAAAATGTCTGGTGCAGTATTTTTTTTTCATCCTGCATTTTGGAATTTAAGGTATTTAAGTCAATCTGCAAACAATTCTCACTTTTGCATTATGATCTTTTTAAACTGCATTCTAATATTGATAGTTTATTTATGTCCTTGGGTTATTCTGAGTTACATAAATTCAGAAGCCCCCATTTGCCTCAATGGCCAATTAGAAGAAAGGCTATATGGATTATAGAGGGCCCTGGTAGGGTAAGGATATTGATGACATATTCCTCAAGCTATGTCTTTCGACAACTCCTTTGCTGTACTTGCTAAACAGCATAGGGATGTGTTACGGTTTTCAGACACTTCAGACAGAGTGTATGGTAAAACGCAGTTTTATTAAAAAAATTAATGAACAATATCGCCCTCTACAGGCACACAGGGTGAACAAGAACAAGTGTCTAGACCCTTACAGGCCAGTATACTGAGAACAGACAGAGTAGAATATATGTACAAGAAATATATGCTAGGACTGGTAACCCAGACAGGGGCACATAATAGTTAACTCAGTTCTCTTCAGTCTTTGTTGTGGTGTAGGCACACCCAAGGTGTAGCTGAAGCTTGTATAAGTATGAGGAGTCAATAACAGGTCTGTAGGAGAGCACTCGACTTGCACGGCAGAACTGACCCAGAACGCTAGAGCAATAATGGATAGCCCCCACGGGCGTAACAAGTGCCACCAGTATTTGGGAACTGTGAGTCGTTAGCCCTCATGGGCGTAAACCGGAGACTACAAGCTGCAAGAGCAAGGCACGTTAGCCCCCACGGGCGTACAACAGAGACTGCAAGCTTCAAGTGTAAGAATCAAGCCCCCTCGGGCGTAAACGGAAGTCAATAGCTAGTGCCAGGTAGCCCCCACGGGCGTAAAACGACTCCACCAGTGCCAGTGCATGGGCAAGATGACCATCGGTACGGTACCGGAACAACTACCCTGCTTAGATGGACTATGAGCCGCCGTCTCTCAGGCCCAAGCGGCCGGCTCAGCAGTAGTAGCGTAGCACTGAACGGGTTAACTAAGCACTTGGTAGGAGGTGAGGCACAGCAAGGAATCAGCTCAGCAATCGGAATCGCCCTGATAATATCGCTCTGCAAGCTTAAGGAGACTCAGCAGTAGTATAGCTCAGTAGCGTGTGACAGTGAACAGTGACTCAAGGGTTAAGGTCAGTCTCGAGCACGAGCGCGACTCCAGGAGTGAGAATGTCGCCCAGTAGTCAGCAGCAGGAACGTAGATAGACAGGAACTGTGGAGAATCGTAGACACGCCGGATCAGCAACAAGCAGGAACGTCAGCCAGGCCGGATCGGATACCAGAGCGGGTTCGTAGACAAGCCGGATCAGCAACAAGCTGAACGTCAGCCAGGCCGGGTCGGATACCAGAGCGGGTTTGTAGACAAGCCGGATCAGCAACGGGCAGGAACACAGGAGAGTCTCAAGCAGGCCAAATCGGTACACGGAAATCAGGAACGCAGAGAACAGCAGCAAGGCTCAGGAACACCACGAAAGGGCACCAGACTGGTGCCAGCGGCCAGTATAAAAAGGGTAACCAGGGGCGGGCCAACACAGCTCAGCAAATCAGGGAGCAGCACAGCAAAGAGTGACACACAGGATCACGGGGACTGTGATAGGATGTTGTGCTACCAGACACAGGACTCAATTCTATCCCCTCCAGTAAAACAGCCAGTAAGGAAGAAAAAAAACACAGAGCAAAAACCCCACATGTGTACTGTAGCTATGCTATAGCTGGCCCGGTACATGGAACAACCAGCATGGGTGTCCAAAATCTACGTTGTGGCCAAATATTCTTTGTTGATTTTTCTTCCCACAACTACATAGCTACATAGCGTGAATTGTGGGAACATCAGAGGAAAAAAGGCAACACTCGTTGTTTGACAGTGTAAAACAACTAGAGTGAGCCTCAAACACACCTCCCAACACTAACCCTACAGCATCCCTAAGATGACATTTAAAAATAATACCGTAGACATTATCCCAAAACCCAGTAATGTAACATTTACCTGTCATTCACTGTCTATCTTCTTCTTTGCTCTTCTATCTTTTTTCTTCTTGTTTCCTTCTTCTTTTCTTATTTCATCTTTAAAAGCTGTTGAAAAAAATCCAATGAGATTGCATTTTCCCCAAAAAATATTGCCCCCAAGAGCTGCCACACTTAATCCTTTGAGTGCTGGAGGGGGTAACCCTCTGGAGTTTAAAAAGTTAAAAGAAGTGTGCACCTCTCTTAAAATAAATAGGTTGTCCTTTCTTTTTTCTTGTTTCAAAGTCATTCTTTTTTTCTCTTGCTAAAAATAATCCAAATACCCCCCCATTCAATACTTACCAGGCAGTTGCCCAAATTCTAATAAGGGACTTTTGAACAGAGACTGGCTTTTATATGCCAGTCTCTGTTTAAAATGATTGGCAGCCTCCAAATGGTTAGCACATGTGCTTACTCACATCCCAGCTAATCAGCTACTAGCGGGTTTCTGCCTTCCCCTGCTAGAAGCTGATTGGCGGGGAGGTATGAAAGTATACATCCCAGCCACCTGGAGGCTGACAATCATTTTGAACAGAGACCGGCATATAAAAGCCAGTCTCTGTTCAAAAGTCCCTTATTGGAATTCGGGCAACTGCCTGGTAAGTATTGAATGGAGGGTCTGTGACTATAAGCATGCCTGATGCCGCCAGCCGGAATTTCTATACAATATGGATCCTTTTTTAGCAAGACAAAAAAAGAATGACTTTAAAACAACAAAAACAAATGAAGGGCAACCTATCATTGAAGAGAGATGCCACACTTTATTTAACCCTATGAGCTCCGGAGGGCCACCCCTCTGGCACACAAAGAGATAACAGTGGCAGCTCTTGGGGGCATTTTTTTTTTTTGGAAGGAAAATACAGTCTCGTTGGAATTCTTTTTTTTTAACAAGATTTTAAAGAAGACAGAAGAGAGAAGACTACAGAAGAAGATGGCCAGTAGCTGCCGAAGGTGCCGAGGACCTTGCTGGACTACAGTATTCAGTGTTTTTCAGTGTTTTTTATCCAGATTAACACTGTGAGTGCCAGTGGGGTATGCAACAATGTGCAATGCGTTGCATACCCAATTGACTCTCAGAGTTAATCTTCTTTTGTTTTTACTATCTGGATGTCAACTAGAAAAATGAAATCTGTCAGAGTGCTAAGGGAAGCAGATTTGTGAGCATGCTTAGGGATAGCTACATGTCACAAATGGTGGAAGTGCCGATAAGAAATAACAAGGTGTTGGACCTAATGGTAACGAATAACATAGACATGGAATCCAATATTAAGGTAGGTGAACATTTGGGAAATAGTGATCACAACATGGTTACATCTGAGATCAGTTTGGCAAAGCAAAACTGTATAGGTTCGACCAAAGCTCTTAATTTTAAAAAAAGCTAACTTCAAAATGTTAAGAGCATCAATGCAACACATAGACTGGGACACATTATTTAAACGCAAACATACTGAGGAAAAATGGTCAGAATTCAAATTCAGGTATATAACAGTGGGGAACGAATGTAAAAGAAGTAGATCACAGCCATTGTAGTTAACTGCAAATGTACATTTTCTTTCAATTCCTATATTTTACTGTAAATACTTGCTTCTATAAGAACACTCAAAGTAAATTACTTTATTTTCTTTACAATTTAAAAGAAGCTTTATAAAACCCAAAATTATCTTTGTTATTCTTAATGTTGTCAAGATGTTACCTTATAATAAAATTATTTGTTTAAAAAAAAACTGCAAATGTAAAGAAGGAAATGGCAAGGGAAAAAAAACACTATTTAAGTCTGAAGGAACAGAACATTCTTTCTTAAAATACAGGGAGTGCAACACAGATTGCAAAAAGGCAATTAGGTTTGCAAAAACAGATAATGAAACTACACTCAACGGAGAGCAAGACTAATCTAGAAAAGGTTTTCATATATATAAAGAGCAAAAAGCTTAAGAGAGTGCATTGGACCTTTCAAAAATGAGATAGGTGAGTTGATTAGAGAGGATAAGGAAAGGCAGATGTTCTAAACACTTTCTTTGCATCAATATATACAAGGGAGCAAGGAATGGTAGAAGAACCTCATCAAGTAACAAATAAAACCATACCACTATCAGATATTGGGTTAACACAAGAGAGGTCATGGGAAGACTGAACAATATTAAGACTGACAAAGCACCGGGTCCTGATGGTACACATTCAAGGGTTCTTCAGGAACTCAGTGCAGTATGCACTTTTTACACTGCGAACACTTAGCAAGACCCCTCTTTTTGCTCAGTAAAGATTCTCTCATCAGCGGCTCAGTGCCACAAGACTTGAGTAAAGCCAATGTAGTGCCTCCATTTAAGGGAACTAAAACAGAACCTGGGATTTATAGACCTGTGAGATTGACCTCTGTAGTGGGTGTAGTGAGTGCTAGAAGAAATATTAAGAGATTATATTCAGGCTTACACTGCAAAAATAAGATTATTAGCAGGAATCAACAACATTTTATGAATAGATCATGCCATCTAATCTTTTCAGCTTCTATGAAAAAGTAAGTAGCGACCTAGATAATGGTAAGGCAACTGAAAATGTAGTATATCTAGATTTTGCAAAGGCTGGGGTATGAAATAAGGAAATTGGGGCTAGGGAATAACATTTGCAATTGGATGGAAACCTGGTTGAAGGATAGGGAACAGTGTATGGTTGTAAATGGGCAATTCTCCAATACAGTTATAGTTGAGAGTGGAGTGCCTCAGGGTTCAGTATTAGGTCCACTGCTTTTTAACATGTTTATAAATTACATAGAAATAGATATAGAAAGCAATGTATCAGTATTTGCAGATGACACTAAATTATGCGGGGTAATCAATTCAGAACAGGATATTTGTTCTGTACAGAAGGATTTATGTAAAATGACAGACTGGGAAACCAAATGGAATATGAAGTTTAACGTGGGAAAGTGTAAAGTCATGCATTTGGGAAGAAAAAATCCCAGTGCTACTTATGAACTTAATAGAATCATTTTAGGGGACTCGTTGCTAGAGAAAGACCTGGGAATCCTTGTGAACTACAAACTTGGAAAGAGTGGCCAGTGTCAAGTAGCAGTTACAAAAGCAAACAAAGGCCTGTGTTGCATAAAAAGGGGTAGTGATTAGTGATGAGCGAGCATGCTCGGCCGAAGCTCGGTTCGGCTCGAGCATCGCTCTGCTCGGCACATGGCGGTACTCGTACGAGTACCGCATGTGCTCGCCCTCCATGTTCGGGTCTCCTCCCCGCACGTTTCGCGGCTGCTGCGCAGCCAATAAACGTGCAGGGAGGCTCTGACATCAGTGTAATGCCAGCAGCCATGTTGGCTGCTGGCATTACACTGATTGGCTGGCCAGAACCCGTGATCGGGTGCTGTATAGCACCTGACCAGCGAGTTCGGCTCAGTCTTAGCCAGGGAGAGATGAGGATAGGAAGGGAAAGTCAGTGTAGGGAGAAGAAAAGTGTTGTTGAACAAAAAAAAGACCCAAAAGTCCTTTTTAGGACTACTGTGTGTGGGGGCAGCAGTTTATTTTGTTTGGGGGGGCAGAGATTTAAAAAAAAAAAAGCGTCACATATTCCGTTCACTGTGCCTAGCCGCAGATTAGCAGCACATTCTGTTTAGTGTGCAAAGTTGCAGATTAGCAGCACATTCTGTTTAGTGTGCAAAGTTGCAGATTAGCAGCACATTCTTTTTAGTGTGCAAAGTTGCAGATTAGCAGCACATTCTGTTTACTGTGCAAAGTTGCAGATTAGCAGCACATTCTTTTTAGTGTGCAAAGTTGCAGATTAGCAGCACATTCTGTTTAGTGTGCAAAGTTGCAGATTAGCAGCACATTCTGTTCAGTGTGCAAAGTTGCAGATTAGCAGCACATTCTTTTTAGTGTGCAAAGTTTCAGATTAGCAGCACATTCTGTTTAGTGTGCAAATTTTCAGATTAGCAGAACATTCTGTTTAGTGTGCAAAGTGTAAAATATCAAAGTCACATATTCCATTCACTGTGCCGAGCCGCAGATAAGCAGCACATTCTGTTTAGTGTGCAAAGTTTCAGATTAGCAGAACATTCTGTTTAGTGTGCAAAGTGTAAAATATCAAAGTCACATATTCCATTCACTGTGCCGAGCCGCAGATAAGCAGCACATTCTGTTTAGTGTGCAAAGTTGCAGATTTGCAGCACATATTCCGTGTAATATGAAGAAGGCGGGTAAAAAGGGACGGGGAAGTGGACGTGATCCTGATAGTTCAGGGCGCGGGTCAGGACGCGTAGAAACTGTGCCTGGTGCCAGAGCAAAAGAAAGAAAGACATCCACCATACCTAGCTTCATGTCTCAGTTTACAGGGCG
This sequence comes from Rhinophrynus dorsalis, assembly GCA_037306005.1. Classification (NCBI taxonomy): domain Eukaryota; kingdom Metazoa; phylum Chordata; class Amphibia; order Anura; family Rhinophrynidae; genus Rhinophrynus; species Rhinophrynus dorsalis. Next base: position 375,187 of record JBBDGT010000019.1, on the reverse strand, counting down.
TCGCAGGACATCACTCTCGAGGTCAGACCACTGCGAACAGGTGGTCGGTTGGATTTCAGCTGATACTGCTTCCAGTCGGTTAAGCACCACCCTGTCTTCCACCAAGTCCACTCTCACTAGCCAAGAGTCTGGTCAACATAATCCTCACCCTGATCATCCTTCCTCCCACCATAGAGGGTCTTGTCAAAGAAGTGATCCCACACTGGGATATAGTGAGGAGCTCGTCTCATCACCAATCCTTAATTTGAACCTCTCTCCAAGCACGCTTGCAGAGGAACATGACATCTTGTGCCCTGATTCACAACCTCTAGAGGGTACCCAATCACAAGAAGATGACAGAGGTGAACGGCATTTAAGGTCAAAGGAAGTGGATGATGATGATGATGAGACACAGTTGCCATCAAATCAACCACTTTTACTGTCTCAAGACCTTGATGAGGAGGATGATATACAGTTGTCAATGACTGAGTATGTGGTGGGATCAAGACATGAGGAGGATGATCAGAGTGAGGAAGTGGAGGAGGACTTGGTGGACGATGAGGTCACTGACCCCACCTGGGAAGGTGGAGAGCCGAGCGATGACAGCAGTCCTGAGGGTGAGCCATCTGCAGCACCGTAACAGGCTGGAAGAGGCAGTGGTGTGGCTACAGAAAGAAGGCGGACCGCACCAAACCGGCCCGAAAATGTTCCACGGAGCACCTCCTTGCGTAAATCTCCCTTGCCAAGGGCTAGGTGTTCCGCGGTATGGCGTTTTTTTAAGGAAAGTACGGACGACAAAAGAATTGTAGTTTGCAACCTGTGCCACACCAGAATGAGCCGAGGCATGAACACTAGAAACCTCACCACCACCAGCATGATCCGACACATGGCATCCAAGCACCGTAATAAGTGGGAGGAACGCCCGGATCGCCAATCTGTGTCTGCAGGCCACACCACTGCCTCCTCTTCCCCTGTTTTCGGTGCCGGCCAATCGCCTGTCGAAGGCGCAGGCCCGCATACCTCCCGCCCTGCACCTGTACCATCTGAAGCACCATCAGCGACCACATCCACTTCCCTGTCCCAGCGCAGCGTCCAAATGTCGTTACCCCAGGCATTTGAGCGCAAGCGAAAATACCCAGCCACCCACCCACAGGCCATAGCACTAACCTCACACCTTTCCAAATTACTGGCCATCGAAATGCTGCCATTTAGGCTTGTGGAGACTGAGTCCTTCCGCAGCCTGATGGCAGCAGCTGTCCCTCGGTACGCAGTCCCCAGCCGCCACTACTTTTCCCGGTGTGCCATCCCCGCCTTACACCACCATGTGTCCCGTAACATCACCCGTGCCCTGACCAACGCAGTTACTGGGAAGGTCCACTTAACGACTGACACATGGACAAGTGCTTGTGGCCAGGGACGCTACATTTCACTGACGGCACACTGGGTGAATGTTGTGGAGGCTGGGAGCGACTCGGACCCTGGGATGGCACAGGTGCTACCCACACCGAGGATTGCGGGCCCTACCTCCATCAGGGTTTCCGCCAGCACCTACGTTATTGGCTCTTCCTCCTCCGTTTCCACCTCCGAATTCTCTGCGCGCAGCGCCACTCACCCATCAGCCGGTAGCTGGAAGCAGTGTAGCACTGCAGTGGGGAAGCGTCAACAGGCCGTGCTGAAGCTGATCTGCCTTGGGGACAAACAGCACACGGCCTCAGAGCTGTTGCAGGGGATTAGTCACCAGACCGAGCAGTGGCTCTCGCCACTCAACCTGCAACCAGGCATGGTTGTGTGTGATAATGGGCGTAACTTGGTGGCGGCTTTGGAGCTCGGCAAGCTCACACACGTACCATGCCTAGCGCATGTATTTAATTTAGTGGTTCAGCGATTTCTAAAAACCTACCCCAATTTGCATGATCTCTTGACGAAGGTGCGCCGCGTGTGTGCACATTTCCGTAAGTCATCTACAGCTTCAGCCGGCCTGTTGAAGCTGCAGCAGCGCTTACAATTGCCAGCTCACCGGCTGCTGTGTGACGTGAGCACGCGCTGGAACTCCACCTTCCACATGTTGGCCCGGCTTTGTGAGCAGCAGAGGGCAGTAGTGGAGTACCAGCTGTTACACGGTCGTCGCCTCTCCGTTCAACTTCCTGTAATCAGAAGTGAGGAGTGGGAATGGATGTCAGACCTCTGTGAGGTTTTACGCAATTTTGAGGAATCGACACAGATGGTGAGCGGCGATAACGCTATTATCAGTGTAACCATCCCACTTCTGTGTCTACTGAAACGCTCGCTGCTCACAATTAAAACCAACGCTTTGCATGTGGAAGAGGTGGAAATGCGGGAGGAAGAGCTTACACAAGGTGATAGCCAGAGCACCCTCACTTTGTCTTCTCAGCGACAATTGGAGGAGGCAGAGGAGGAGGAGGAGGAGGAGGAAGACACGGTTGCCTCCGCTACAGAGGGTAGCCATGGAACTTTAGTTCCATCTCTTCAGCGTGGGTGGGCAGAAGAGGAGGAAGAGGATGAGGAGATTGAGAGTCATCCTCCTGGTGAGGACAGCGAAATCTTGCCTGTTGGTACTCTGGCACACATGGCTGACTTTATGTTAGGCTGCCTTTCCCGTGACCCACGCGTTACACGCATTTTAGACAACACGGATTACTGGGTGTTCACCCTTCTGGACCCCCGCTACAAAGAGAATTTCTCATCTCTCATTCCTCCGGTGGAGAGGACAAGCAAAATGGTGCAATACCAGAAGGTTCTTGTTGAAAAATTGCTCCAAAATTTTCCATCTGACAACGCTGGCGGCAGAGTACGTGCTACCTTGGCCAACCGAGAAGGGGAGAAAAGGGGAGCACACAGCAGTTCCGACAAAGGCAGGGCAACACTCTCCAAGGCGTGGGACACCTTCATGACACCCCGCCAGCACCTTCACCCTGATGCGCAGCCTAGTGTCACAAGGAGGGAAAAGTTTTGGAAGATGGTGAAGGAGTACGTAGCAGACCGTGTCAGCGTCCTCAATGATCCCTCTGTGCCTTACAACTACTGGGTGTCCAAGCTGGACACGTGGTATGAACTGGCACTCTACGCCTTGGAGGTGCTGGCCTGCCCTGCCGCCAGCGTTCTGTCTGAGCGGGTATTTAGTGCTGCTGGTGGCATCATAACAGATAAGCGTATCCGCCTTTCCACCGAAAATGCTGATAGGTTGACACTTATAAAAATGAACAAGGCCTGGATTTCCCCTGACTTCTCCACACCACTGGAGGAAAGCCCCGGGGGAACATAAAGTCACTTTATATATGTTATTTACAATGATGGGAATACTCTGTATTCCCATTCACCCCTTCCACCCAAAAAATGGGTATATGGTTGACTCTCTTCCATATACCCAGTGATATAATTTTTATATAGGGCCAGCTCACCAGCGGGCCCTGTGATATAATTTTTATATAGGTCCAGCTCACCAGCGGGCGCTGTTTGACAATTTTTGTATAGGTCAGTTCACCAGCGGGCCTTCTCATATAATGTTTTATTGGGTCAGCTCTCTAGCGGGCCCTCTCATATAATGTTTTATAGCGTCAGCTCACTAGCGGGCCTTCGCATATAATGTTTAGGATGGTCAGCTCCGCAGCAGACCCTCACCCATAATGTTTTAGATGGTCGGCTCAGCGCACGTTTCCCTCTTAATCATGGCCCCAGTTCAGAAAAATCGAGGAAATTTTTGGGAGAATTTGCCTCTGCGCACGTTTCCCTCTTAATCATGGCCCCAGTTCCGAAAAATCGAGGACATTTTTTGCAGAATTTGCCTCTGCGCACGTTTCCCTCTTAATCATGGCCCCAGTTCCGAAAAATCGATGAAATTTTTTGCAGAATTTGCAGATGATATACAAGTAAATATACAGCAAATACTGTTTGGTAACAATTTTTCGCCTAAAGTCGTTTTTATCTTCCTTTTTGTGTGTTTTACGGTCAGTCTGTAAAAATGGCGTACTACGGGCGAAACATCGATCCCAGCAGCGACGTTGGAGTCCAAGATGCATCCAGACATCCTCCCTATGCTGTCCCTGAACCATTTCTGTGGTGTTTCCATCATTTTCTGCCCTTTTCCTATGGATCAGGCACCCTCCCCTCATCAGAGCAGGGGGTGCCTGGTGTAATGCTCGAGTCCTCCCATTGACTTCAATGGGGCTCGGGTGCTCGGCAGAGCACTCGAGCCTCCGGGGGCGCTCGGTCAGAGCACCCGAACACCCGAGCATTGGGGTGCTCGATCATCACTAGTAGTGATGCAAGCGTGTATAACATAATTTTGCCATTGTACAAAACATTGGTAAGACCTTACCTCGAATATGCAGCGCAGTTTTGGGCACCAGTTGTGAAAAAGGATATTCTAGAACTGGAGAGGGTACAGCAAAGAGCAACAAAATTGATTAAGGGAATGGAGGATTTGACGTATGAGGAACGACTAGACAAACTTGGTTTATTTACTCTAGAGAAAAGAAGACTAAGAGGAGATTGTACAAGTATATGAGAGGTCAATACAAGAATCTCTGTGGTGAGGCCTGATCAAATAACCAGGGGCCCACCCTTGAGATTAGAGGAAAGGAGGTTTAGACTTCAGCAGATGAAGGTTTTTTTTTACATTAAAGTCTGTTAAATTATGGAATTCCTTGCTCAAGGATGTGTTTATAGCAAACACAATGGATACATTTAAGAGAAGATTAGATACAATTCTGTCAAAAGGGAACAAACAGGGTTATACTGTGTATTAGTAGGCAAAACAGTAATGTCTGATAAAGACTAACTTATTTGGCAGCAAGAAAGCTATATAATTATTACGTCACTGGGTTAAAAGGCAAGGATTGAACTTGATGGACCTGTGTCTTTTTAACCTAATTTACTATGTTCCATCAAACCCTTTTAGTTCCAGAGGGGCAAGCAATGCACTGAGAAGAGTTTTGTTGCTCAGTCCTCTGCCACTTACACCTGAACCTTTTGAGTGCCAATGGACTGCCCAACACATTGTTTTGCAATGCATTGGGCACTCCTACGGAACTCGAAGGGTTAAATGTCTCTGTGATACATGCTAAATGGAGCTACACATATCACAGAGTTTACCATTGAGGCAAGAAAGGGGAGAAAGAGGAAGGATAGTGAGAAAGAGGTAAGAGGGGGCATAAAGCAGAGGGAAAATAAAGAAGAAATAGGGAGGATGACAAAGAAAGGCTCAGGAGAAAGAGGCAAGAGGGAGGAGAAAGAGTCAAAAGGAATAAAAAGGGGTTAAAAAGAGAAAAGAGGTACAAGAATGGACTAAAGAGAAAGAGGCAAGGGGGAGAGAAAAATGGGGAGAAAGCTAAAGGAGCAAGAGGGAGAAAGACTTAAGAATGGAATAAAGAGAAAAAGGCAAGCGGGAGAGTTTTTCCTCCCAGCTTTTGCCTCCTACTCACCTCCTTGCCTCTTGATCCCCCTAGTCCATGTTTCTTCCCCTTTTGCCTCTTGACCCACCTTTTGTTTTTCTCCCTATTTTGACTATCGATCCCGCCTCTTGACTCTTTCCTTAACCCCCCTTTTACCCTTTCTCTCCTCTTGACCCTTTTTCCACATCTTGATCCCCCTTTTTCCTTCCCCCCTTTTTCCTTGCCTCCAATACCCCCACCCACCCACGTACCCTATCCCACTGCCTGGTTCCACAGCCCACTGGCAGTCCCATTCCCCAGCCTGACCCCAATGCCTACTGGTAGACTCAAAGTACTAGTATGCACTAGATTCAGGCTAGGAATCAAACTTTGCATGAGGGGGAGATAGAGTACACACTGGTAGTCACAGATCCCCCATATACACTATTGAACACCGTCCACCACCACCACCATCCTTGCTCTGCTCCCACATACACTGCCTAACCCCTCACCCCCACTACACATTTTGTTACACTGGTAGTCACAGGTCCACATATACACTGGCTGACACCCTATCTTTGAAGTGACTGATTTTTTTTCTGTAGCACCACATTGTAGAAATAGTTGTTCACACTAACGTAGGGGTAAAAAGACAAGTGACCCCTCATTCGATGCGGCAGGTTATCTTCTTTAATGGTATGGGTTGTTTACCCTTTTTTCACTTCTGTAGCAGTTATAACCATTTTTGTACAGGCAAGTCCTGTTTGAGAAAATGTTAGAAACATCAGATGTTGTAGTAGGTGTAGTTTTGTGCTTCTAGCACTGTCTAGGGTATGTCAACTCATACCAATGGGGTGTCATTTGACTTCTAAGGGCACTAGCAAATTAATACAGTTGCAAATTTTATGGTTTTCACAGATCTCAAAACATCTGAAGGGGCTGAAATGTAAGAAAATTCCATCTTTTTGCATTTAGTGCAGACCTCTGGAAACATTTTTGCACATCAGGCTTGGGGTAAGAAGGCAAGTGACCCCTCATTATATGTGGCAGGTTATCTTCTTCCATAATGGTATGGGTTCTCTACCTTTCCTGCATATCTATAATGGTTATGGCCATTTTCATGCAGGCAGATACTTTTGAAAACAAAAGTGTCAGGTTTAGGTAAGTGTTCCTAGTACCCACACAAAAAGGGTACCATTTTTATCATGTTGGTAGCAGGTACTGGATACAGAAGGAAATGTTATGGTTTTCAAAGATTTTAGTATCTTTGAAGTGGTGGAAATATGAAAAACATGTATTTATTCCTATAGTGCCACCTTTTGGAAATAATTGTGCACTTCAGCCCGGGGGTAGAAAGGCATTCACCCTCATTTGATGCGGGTGAATGTCTACTTTCCAAAATGGTATACATTTTATACCTTTCCTTCATGTATCTAACAGTTATGAACATTTTAGTACATGCAGCTATTGCCAAAGAAAAAAAACAGGTAGGTGTTATGTGCTTTTGGCACCCCTATGGTATGTCAACTCATACCAATGGAGTGCCATTTTTCTCCTAAGAGCACTAGGTAATGAATACACTTGGAAATGCCATGGTTGTCATAGATTTCAGTACATTTGAAGGAGCAGAAATGCAAGAAAATACCTTTTTTTATTAGTGCCATCTTCTGGAGGTATTTGTGCACACCAAGCTTCGGGTAGATGCGGCAGGTTGTCTTCTTTCCAAAATGGTATGGTTTGTGTACCCTTTCTTTACTTCTGTAGTTGTTATAATCATTTTTGTATAGACAAGTAATGTCTGAGAAAAAATTGAGGTTGTAGTGGGTGTCGTTTTGCACTTCTAGCTCCCGCTGAGGTAGGTCAACTCATACCAATGGGGTGTCATTTTTCTCCTAAGATCATTATCTAATTAATACAGTTGCAATTTACATGGTTTTCACAGATTTCAGTACATTTGAAGGGGCAGAAATGTAAGAAAATGCCATTTTTTTCCTATAGTGCCACCTTCTGGCAAGTCACCCAGAAGGTTGTCTACTTTCCAGAAATATATAGTTTTATATAGTTATTCCACTATTTTAGGGTAGCGTTACCACAAAAACACTAGAACGTGCATATTAGTTCATAAAGTTGAAAATGCCATTTTGCTCTTCTGGTGATTAGGGCTAGCCATGGACGTAGGTAAAACTATGGTATTTTTTTACTCTGAGGACTCAGGGGTTTTTCAAATAATGGAAACTTTCGCAATCAAGGTAAATGTTTTTGATACATAGCATGCGATTTTTGCAAAGTAAGTACATTTTCACTTTTTTATCATTATGACATCATAGCTTTTTGCACAATTCAAAATTCTATTTATATGAGGTACCACGAGAAAGCTCAGTTTGTATTGAAAAAAACAATATATAGTTTTCATGTATGTAACTAGAAGAAATCAAGCCTAAACAGAAGGATAGCAAAAATGCTGAAAATGTGTCTTGCCTACAGGGTACAGGAAATGGCCCAAGCCTCTAACACTGAAAGGGTTAAATGGGTGGGAATGATACGACATGAGATAAAATTAACCCTTTGAGTGCCGGAGAGGTATCTAAAGCAATGCATTGGATACATTTCTGGCATTCAAATGGTTAACCTCTGTCTTGAGTACTAAAGAGGTCTATAATGCATACTGCACTGACTGGCATTCAAGTTACGCTAGTGATGCCACAGAGCTTACATTTTGAAATGGAGCCACAAATTATACCACAGAACTTACAATTGAAATTATGGAGCCACAAATGATACCACAAAGCTTGGCAATTTTTGGTAATACATGAAAGCAATCTCCCCATATCAATCAAGATCTAATTGTAATGTGCAGAGCTTAAAATAGATGACATGCACTTATGAGTGCACACCTAATGGAACTATTCTAGGGGCTACATTATTAAAATATAGATGACATAAACTTATATATAACTTGTAGATCCCAAAGTCCAGAGATGTATATCAATCACCTGGGTACTTTATAGAAGAAGTGGCATTTATCTGTACAAATTGGGTCCTCACAGAACCTCCACACGATTATTCATATAGGTAGTCCTAGATGTATACTGTTCGTTATACAATAAAGAAGCAAGAGAAACACATACAGTGTAATTCTATATATAGCTGATCCTCAACACAATAAGTAATAATTAAACAACACTAATCCTTTCAGGTTTTTAATACACATCTTCTTCCTCCACAGCTTCATCCACTCACAGCAGGTACCACAATGAATAGGAATATCATATCCTAGATGGGTGTTGCCAAAAACCATGGAGTGAATCCATCTTCGTTACTGGGGAGTCTAAGCAGGCTTGGTGGCATTAGAAGTCAGGGAACTACTCCTGCTTAAACTGAAAGAGAATCTGTACTAATCCCAAGATCCCCTTGGAGTTGATCAATTTTAATGCTTCTATCCAACTCCTACGTGAATCAGTTCAAGTTAATTCACTACTAGATTCAATCACATATTTTGACTTAAGATATATCACCATGTTACAGGCTGAATAACACAAATATCCTGATCCCTGGTCTCTCTCATATCACTGCTGCCACCTCAGATATAAACTTAACAATCTTTCCATCCAAGTCAGATATCTGCCAACTCCGCTTACAACACACTGTCTCTTTCTCTAGTCCACTCTCATCTTCCCTGTTTAAGAGTGGGATAGAGAAAATACAGCTGTGAGGGGCTGAGAGGACGACACAGATGGAAAGGCTGGTATTAGGGCTGAGTTTGTTTCAGAGGCAGTAGCAGTGATCTATGATTGGACAGATATGTGTTTCTAATAATTATAATAGAATATGTAAACTTAATAATAGTGAATCCTTTTGGATATATAGACTTTCCAAACTTTCACCAGATGGTCTTAATGAAATGATAGAGACAACCCATTCCAATTTTTGATGCGTATCAGATGTTTTTTGATGTTTATATACCAGCTATGCACTGGCTATGTTGGATATGGGTAGCCACTATCTGACTGTGTTTTGAATTAGGACATTTGTTTTATACACATGCTCACTTATATTCATTATATTATTTATGATGAGAGTGTGTGTGTGTCCATATATACACACATATACCCTCCATGTATATCTAGATCACACCATTGCACTATCACTTATCAGTTACATTAATTTTTCTGACTTCACATGAGCAGTTTCAGTTTTACATCTACAGTATCTTCAGCGCTTTATTCCTTTTTTCACATTACATATATTTATATATAATGTAAATGGTGGTTTCTCTCAGACATTGATTGCCGCCAGGCCAGCAATACAGCTATATGCTATCTGTAATGGACCACAGGCCGTTACTTGGGTGCTCTTTTAGGAGCCATGCAAAACCTCTACAAAGAAACTGATATCCACGAACTATAACAGGCCGTAGGCTGGCTGCTGTGCGAGGCAACATGTTCAAAAAACCCTATAGACTTTACATAGCAAAGTAGGCAGCTTCCTGATTGGCCAAAGTCCTGGGTGACAAGTTTAAAGGTCCTCCATAGAGTTAACATGGGGGAAAGTAGGCGGCCCAGGGATTGGTCTGTCAGCCTCCCGCCCACAAGGTCTGATTGGCTAAAGGCTGTGTGACACCTGCATCAACGGCTAAGGATAACCCGGCGTCCTTAGCTTCCGTTACACTGGTGGCAAGTGGTGGGATCTTCTCTCTCACTAAACTGAGGGGATCCAAACCACCACCTGGAATCCAGCTGGTAAAGTGTCCAAGGACTACAGATGGCGATCGGTTGCAGAACTGCAGAGCAAGGAACTTGCGGAAAGAGCTGGGATCACTGATTTGTCCCAGGATGACAGCCTAAGCAGCTGTTCCAACACATCCATTTCCCCGGTGACCCTGTCCAAGAAGGATGTAGTGACTCAGACAGTGGTTAGTCGCTTGGCCCTGCTGGTGACGGATATCCCCCAGGACTTTGTGATCCGGACTGTCTTGGCTGTAGAGCAAGAGTAAATGACGGAGTTAAAACAAGCCTGCCCCAGCCTACCTAATCTGGCTAGAAGGCCGCAAACAGATTCCGCTGAACGGTGCTATATGGAGGTATGGAGATGGTGGGAGCTCCTGTTCGGTGGACGGTGCTGGCAGAATTGATGGACCAGCTGGATAGCTGCATTCAGACAGAGATGGCAGTACAAGATGGGTACTGGGCTCTGTGCAACAGGCGAGTTTTTCCAATGGCCACCCTACACCAGCCAGCCGCCTGACCTGGGATACGGAGGTCGGGGGCTGGCCTGGGAGGCATATATTCAGGATGTTAACTTTGGCTGTCCGGATTCCAGCCGACGCTGGGAGATCTGGGACAAGAGAGATTATATACTTGGTCGCTGTTATCCTCCAGACCTACAAAGGGAGTTTCAGCAGCGAATCGATAGTGAATGGGCTGTCGAGCGGAGGTACGCAGCTCTGCAACAGAAAGTAAAAGAGCATTGCTTCCACAAGATCCTCCTATTTCCCCAGCCCTAGGGAGTGGGACCAAGGTCCTTCCCAGTGACGCTATTTCCCCTGGCCTGGGGAGCGAGAATGAGGTCCGCACCAGGCCCTGCAATACCCTTGCCCTGGAGAGTGGGAATACCATCCTCTCCAGTGGGTCTTTTGACCCTGCCCTGGGGAGTGGGATCTGCTCCCTCCCCAGTGGCTCTGTTTCACCTGCCCTGGAGAGTGGGAAGTATGCCCTCTCCAGGGGCTCTGTTGCTACTGCTCTGGGGAGTGGGACCTGTGTCCTCCCCAGTGGAGCCGTTGCCCCTGTCCTGGGGAGTGGGACCAAGGTCCTCCCCAGGGGCTCAGATACCCCTGCCCTGGAAGGGGGCAATGTGTCCTCTCCAGGGGCTCTGTTGCTACTACCCTGGGGAATGGGACCAGAGTCCTCCCCAATGAATCTGTTGCTCCTGCCATGGAGAGTGGGAAATGTGTCCTCTCAAGGGGCTATGTTGCTCCTGCCCTGGGGAGTAGGATAGGTGCCCTCCCCAGCGGAGCTTTTTCTCCTGTCCTGGTGAGTGAGATGGAGATCCTCACCAGCCCAGTTATTGCTCCTGCCCTGGAGAGTGGGACCAAGATCCTCTCCAGTGGCGTTATTTCCCCTGACCTGGGAAGTGAGACTGAGGTCCACACCAGGACCTGGGATTCCCATGCCCTGGAGAGTGGGAAGTGTGTCCTCTCCAGGGGCCCTGTTGCTACTGCCCTGGGGAGTGGGACAGTCCTCCCTAGTGGCTCTGTTATCCCGGCACTGGAGAGTGGGATGGCCGTCCTCCCCAGGGGTGCTGATGCCCCAGCCCTAGAGATTAGTACAATAGTCCTCTCCAGTGGTTCCATTGCCCCTTGCCTGGTGAGCGAATTGGAAGTCCTCACCAGTTCCTGTGTTGCCCCAGCACTAGAGAGTGGGACTGCCGTCCTCTCTAGCGGTGCTGTTTTCCTGGCCCTGGGGAGTGGGACCGACGTCCTCCCTGGGGAATCCGTTGCTTCAACCTTGGGGAGTGGGACCCATGTCCTCTCCAGTGAATGTGTTGGCCCCAGCCAGGTGAGTGGGAATTCACTCCTCACCAGGGCAAGGGATACCCCTGCACTAGGGAGTGGGACCGACATCCTCCCTGGGGATTCTGTTGTCACAGCCTCAGAGAGTGGTACCCCTGTCCTCTCTAGTAACCCCACTGACCTTGCCCTAGGGAGTGGGACCACCGTCCTTCCTAGGGGCTCTGATGCCGTAGCACAGGAGAATGGGACCAACGTCCTCTCCTTCAGCACTGTGACACCCGCTTTGAGGAGGGGGGAGATGCCTCCGTCAACTTACAGTGTTGCCCAAAACCGAACCCCTGGTATTTGAAGAGGGGCTCCTAGAACCAGCATGGCCCTTTGTATCATGTCCCCACTAAATGTTTACCCTTATGTACTCTTTGTTGAACCTTGTGAGTTAACCTGGTTATGTGTGTATAAAAAGAGCTGTTCTGCCACAATAAACTAGTATTCATTTTGGAGTAAGAAGGAGTCCTGTCTCTTTATTTCCAGAATGGTATCAAGGAGCTTCTCTTGCTCCCCATTCTGCTACAAGCTCTGGAGCAGTACTGGTGAGGCTACCACTTTGTAGCCAACCTCAGGAGGAAGAAACCTGCAACGACGGCTAAGGATAACTCGGCGTCCTTAGCTTCCATTACACCACTAGAGCAATACAGAGTTATATGCTGCCATCAGAGCAATACAGTTAAATGTCACCATAAAAGCAATACAGAATTAGATGCTACCACCACAGCAATACAAAGTTTTATGCTGCCAACAATAAAATACAGTTATATACAAAAAAATTATAATTCACAATATATGCCAAATTGGGACATTTTATACACATTGGCAAGAGTTAGCCGCTGCACATTCATTTTAATGCCACTGTTTCAAGAGTGCAATTTACCATTGACTGATCAAAGATATCTGGATCTGGATTGAGTTCTCTTATCTGATTTCCATGCTAAACAATGTGATGTGTCCTTGTATTTAAGAGAGATGTTTTCATATTTATCTGTATAACATGCCTGAGGAAGAGACCTAAAGTCTTGAAAGCTTGCATTTAAATCTGCTTAGTTAGCGAATAAAAGGTATCAAAAACTATATTTGCCTCCTGTATTTCTACGGCTAACACGGTATCAACTCTCAACTGTTTCAAACAGCATTTAGAGACATATATTCCCCTTGAATACTAGAAGGTCTCTAATCCATTGTGACGCTGTGTGCTTGAGATATCTCTAGTATGCAATGAGTTAAAAGTCACATTTAAATTAATGGATACATGCTACAGTTGGCCTGCTTCAGAATTTATCCAGGTCTATTTTTTTAATGTCTTTTTATTGCAATCAGGTAATATTACAGAGACAAATTAAGAAACAGCTGCAGTATAGCAAGCAAATAATACAGAAAAGCAAAAGATACATTATTATAATATAAAGCTTCCTGAATTGCAATAGTTTTTGTTTTAGTTATTCACATAACAAAACTAAACTAACTCCCCAACTACCCCCTACCTCCCCTCCTACCATAACCCTCCCCCCCAGTCCCAACTCTCATAATCCTAAACACCCCCCTTCACCCAACCCCAAACCCTCCCATTTCCCCCACGTGGCTGAACTAGACCCCCCACACCCCCAAGGCCAGATCTTCCAAGATAATCCAGCAGTTAATGAGTATTTATTAGTGATAAATAATTAATCCCAGGCCAGACGAGACATAAAAGATAGTAGAAGGAGCAGAAGAGAGCAGGTATAAGTATCAGGAACCAATTAAAATGATGGATAGGTTATCAGACTTTTGTAAACTCAGATACTAGTCCTGTAGTAACCAAGGGTCCCAAATCAGAGAGAATTTATCTGGAGTGCCTCGATGCAAGTAAAGGCCCTTATAGTGAGGAAGGTTACTCTGAACTAAATTACACCACGCATTATGACAGGGGGATCTCTCCAACATCCACACCAAGGCCACCACCTTCTGGGCCATGACCAACAGCTTCCTGACCAGGGCAATATTAGTAATAAGATGCAATGGATCAGGGAAGACAGACAACAAACATACCCTGGGATCAAGGGGAACCCTCCAGTGCACCACCCGAGTTATTGTGTTTTATCCAGGTCTATCTAGTACAAGAACAGCCTATTTAGCATTCATTTTTGTAATACGCTGGGATGTACTGTACCCCGTAGATCTGGTACCTTTCCACTTACACAATTCTTTCTACTACATTGAACAATGCACAGAGCCAGCTGATTGATTCACGGTTACTGTGGTCTGTATGTGACAGTTACATTCACCAAAAGGAAGTAATATTTCACTATGTGGCCAAGCTATTCTACTGGATACCCCGCAGCTCACATTGGCAATTAGTCACATCAACTGTCTGAGTGACATTAGCAATGTGATACTAGAGAGCATCAGAAGTTACCTTTCTGACAATGGATGTAATCCAGTTCTAGTCTTAATGCTGTGTAAAGACAAGTCACTAGGGGTTTAAGAGGAGAAATTAGTAGATTAAACCAACTACACCAAACGGCCACTGATTTAAAAGGAATTTTAACCCCTTGAATGCTTGAGTGCTTGCCAACTGATAGCTTTGCAATGCTTTGAATGAGTTAAAATCCCTTTTTCTCCTGTGTTCCTTTCTACGGCCTTACATTTAATGGGTTTGTATCCTCCTTCCAGCTGTTTGTAGGACAAATCAGAAAAGGTTTATAAGGCTCACGGATATTCCTACTGTCAGTCTGTTTGGTCCTACGAGCAGCTGGAGGTAGGACGCTGGAGGTTTACTGGCATCTAAAAGAATTGTAAGAAAAGTTTTCTTTTTGTTTTCCTGGATCATTTTTGTCCAGGAATGGAAGGAGAAGACCAATTTGGACAAATGGATGATTTGAATGTTACAAGCAGGGTGCCCGCTAGAATTCAACCTCCTATCTCGCTATAATCTCTTCAGAACATTAACAATTCCGAAGGATTCTGTCAAGAAATAAAACTCCATTCAGGATCTAGTTATCAGCAAAGTAATACAACCTATCCTGCCAGAGTTCATGAAAAATGGATGGTACTCTATAATATTTGCAGTCCAAAAATTCACAAGGGGAGTCAGAACCATCTTGGACCTGAAGCTTCTGAACTCGTACCTCAAACACAGAAACTTGAAATGGAGACAGTGTCATCCATGATCTAGGCTCTCAGACCAGCCTCCTATTTAACCATGATAGATTTAAAGGACGCTTATTATCATATCCCCATAATGAAGAGTCACAGAATGTTCCTCAGATTCTGCTTCGAGGGACAGCACTGGCAGTTCAGGGCCCTTCCCTTTGGAATCACATTGACACCCAGAATATTCTCAAAAGTACTGGCAGCAGCACTAGAACCCTTGAGACAACAAGGTATCAGGATAATTCCTTACCTGGATAACATCTTACTAATATCAGAGTCCAAATACCAAGCTCAGGTGAATATCATCACAACCATCAAGTATCTACAAAACATGGGATGGATTGTACATATCGAAGAGTCATCTTCATCCTTCCCGTTAACTATTTTTTCTGGGGATGATATTAGACTTAATTTGAAAGAAAATATCTTTTCCCTCAAACAGAATAAAGGCCATCATGAAGAGAGTAAGAAATTTCAGGAAACTAACTCTTCACACATCCCAGGAGTACATGGAATTAATAGAGACCATGACTACAACACTGGAACAGGAACTCCAGCAACACCTCCCAAACAATTCCCCTTCCATTAGTAGTCAAGAATGAATTGTCATGGTGGTTGAATCCAAAGAACCTTCAAAAAGGGATCCCGCTACAAGACCTAGATTGGCAAAGGATATCAACAGATGCAAGTCTATCAGGATGTGGTGGTTGCTGGAAGAAGGAATCCGTTCAAGGAGTATGGCCAGTAAAGGAATCCAAACTTCTTTAAAAGTCTTAGAATTTAGGGCAATAGCCTGAAGTGATTCAAAAAGTTAATAATGAACAAACCTGTAAGAATAATATCAGACAGCATGATAGCTGTAATGTACATAAAAAAATCAAGGAGGACCAAAGAGTCACTCATTGAACATGGAAATAAACAGGATTCTGAAGTGGGCAGGGAGGAATCTGCTAGCTCTCTCAGCCATACACTTTGCATGCAGCAAGAACCTACAAGCAGACTTCCTAAGCCCCAATACTCTGGATCCAGGAGAATGGTCCCTAAACCAGGAAGTCTTCAACCGCATTTTTTCCACAATGTATAAATGATGAACAGTTTAAGAGTTAAAAGGGCTAGTGCGACATTTTGATGTGTGTAATGTATAAGCTGGATATTTTTATGTGGAAGCAGCACATTGTCATATGGGATGTTAAAGCGCAGTAGAACTGAATTGTACTTTGTATGGCATGCATGCATGGAGCATGGCCCAGGAGAGGCCTCACAAGCTGGTGCTAGTCAGGACCAGAAAACACCAATTTCCCTGGCCCAGGACAAGGGGCTTGTTTCCTATTTCCAGGCCCGGAAAAGAGGCTTGCATTTTCTCCTGGCCCAGGACAAAAGACTTGCTCATTGGTTCCCTGGCCCAGAACAAGGGGCTCCCCATTTAAGACTGGCCTAGGACCAAGGCCTCCAGATTAACAAACTGTCCAGACAAGTGGCTCACAACAGCAATGCTCTTCTAGAGTTCCAAGCCAGCATTTACTACTGCAACTGCTGGCTTGGTACAAAAAGGGGGAGAAATGTAAGGGATCTTATCCGTTACTTGAGCCTTGTCTGGACCTCAAACTATTTATCCAAAGACTATGGACATTTATTACTGTTTGGACTCTGTGCTGTGCCTTAGTGTACAAACTGACCAACTATTCCCTAAGAGAAAGGCTTAAATTCATAGACTTTGGATCATATATTATGTTTAATGTATGTTGAACGTTTTAGTTATTGTATGTAGTATGTTCGAGGGTTTACACACGCACCAATTACCAGTTGGCGGGGACTGGCGCGGTGTGTGTGATCAGCGCCACCGGGTCGAACGTTCGGCGGCGGGGGCAAGAGGTAAAAGCTGGGTCACTCAGAAACCTGGAGTAGGCATGCAAATATCTTCCATAGCCTATAATGTGTATTGCAGCCACTCCAGCCAATTGACTATGTGTACTGTAGCTAAACCCCCTGCTGTGTGTTAATTAAGCCATTGGGAACTGCGATTAGACCCCCTGCTGTGTGGTAATCCATTCACGCCCCTCAAGTCTTTGTTCAATCAAACCCTTTTGTATCTGAAATGTAATCATGTCTGAGTCATTTTATCTGTTAAGACCATCTGTTGTTGGCCTTTGTCTGATGTATTATGATTGGATCACGCCCTTTTATATCTGGTTTCACCCATCATTGTATAAATATCTGTGGTTTGTGTCAATAAAGTGTGTTATGTTTGGAGTGAACAAGGAGTTCTGGAGTCTTGTATTGCTTATGGTCTAAAGTATCCACTCTGATACCCATCTGCGCCAAGTATCCTGAATCGTCGACCGCCTGCTGCCAGCTTCCTGCAACCCAACTTTGTGGACTGTCAGGCGGCGACGTGGACTCTTCCCTGCTTCCCTGCTTCCAGCGATCCTGCGACTGTTTCCAGTGACCATCCATACTTCAACCGGTGCATCTGACAGCGGTTATCTGGCGTCAAGAAGGAGAGACCCGGGAACGATGGTGGAAGGTGACGCGGTCCCTTCCCAGCTTCCGTTTCAATTCCCTTAGCAACCCTTCCCTACCACAGATGTCAAGCTTACAGGTCTGTAATTTCCTGGTTGTGACTTTGATCCCTTTTTAAATATGGGCACCACATCTGCTTTACGCCAATCCATGGGCACCATACCTGAAATAAAAGAATCCCTGAAAATCCAATATAAAACGGTCTGGCCAGGGCCTGGCTTAGCTCTTTAAGTACCCGTGGTTGTATACCATCTGGCCCCAGGGCTTTGTCTACTTTAACACCATTCAATTGTTTTAACACTTTTTCTTGTGTTAGCCAGTCCCATGCTTGCTGTGACTGTTCTGTAAAAGTAGTTTGCAGATTCTTGTCCATTGGGTCTTCCTTGGTAAAAACAGAAGAAAAGAAATTATTTAAAATATCTGCCTTCTCTCTGTCCCCCTTGAGCATCTCACCCGTTTCAGATAACAAGGACCCAACATTATCAGACTATAATTTTTTGCCATTAATGTATTTAAAGAATTTTTTTGGGTTGCTCTTGCTCTCCTTAGCAATATTATATTCATTCTCCAGTCTAGCTAATTTAATAGCCTAGTTTTTGTATTCTGCAAATGTCTCTGCTGATCTCTCAGCTTTATAATGTTTAAATGCCGCTTTCTTGTTACTTATTTCATGAATTACTTTACTGGTTAGTCACACTGGTTTTAATTTGCTTCTTTAGTATTTGTTTCCCACAGGGATAGATTTATATGTATATTTTTGCAATGTTATTTTGAAGGCATTCCACTTACCTTCTGTGTTTTTTCCTGAAAATATTTTATCCCAGTCAACAAGATCAAAGGATAAATTAAACCTGCTAAAGCTGGCCTTTTTAAAATTCAGTGTTTTGGTGGAACCGATACCAAATTGCTTTTTTGAATTAATCTCAAACGATATCATGTTATGGTCACTATTCCCCAAGTGCTCCCTTACTTGGATGTTAGAGGTAAGTTCTTCACTGTCAGTTATTACCAGATCCAGACACACATTCCCTCTGGTTGAGGTCTGCACTAGTTGAGACAAAAAATTGTCATTCAACAAGTTATCGACCAAGGTAATAGCCTGCATATGTAGGGAAGTAGCGTTAGTTGCACAATCTAAAGAGGTCGATGTAGCTAAACTATGATAGGATTGCAAGGGGTCAGAGGTCTACTCTGTAGTCAAACAGTAAGTGGCAGTCTATTCACGGATTCCCTATCAATGTTTTGTTGGAGCATCCTGCTAAGCCGTGGAGCACTGGGTCCCTACATCCCCTGTCCCATAGGAAAAACACTGCTAGATTGGCATGGTGAAAGGTAATTATAAAATCAGGCAGTATGACGTTTTAATATGTCATTTTGTCTCATTATTCTAACATGTTAGTCTGAGTCCATAATATGGGGATTACACTGAATCAGCATTAGAAACAACAATACTTTCACAAAAAAAGAGGGTGAAGGAAAAAAGTCTCAGGAAGGTAAAAGAAAACTGTCATCCACATTTTCCTATGATGTACTTAGATCAGGTCTTGTCAGTCCAGGGCATGAGCCCCGATTACTAGGGGGCCCTGCCCTACTCCTAGAGTCCATGTCCAGCATGGAGGAAACAAAGCAAAAGTACAAGAAGTGACACTTCTAACTATGTTGTTGATATCTGGGGGATGACCGGAAGGATAAGAGCACGTGAGGCCAAAGTCAAGGTATCTAATGAATGGGCCATGATCTCTCCCAGAGATGTGCCAATATTTGTGCCTGCTGGCCCAGGGCCGGGTCCCCGATGTCCAGGGGTTCCAGACCTGTGCCGAAGCCCCACAATTAGCCAAGCATGACGTAGTGACTGTAGATCACAGACAACAAACCCTGGGGAGAGCAATAACATTGTAAACAGTATGGGATTTCAACTGAGAAGATAACTACAAAGAGGAGGGCATGTGAGCCTGACCCAAAGGAATCAAGAACTTCACTACAATCCCCCTCAGAAATGAACCAAAGCTGGAACCATTTGGTCCAGGGGACAACCCTCGGTCACCAGAGGGTCTGGCTCTACACCGAGTGCCTGTGTCCAGTGCAGAATGAACCATGTATGTTAATAGTAAGCCACTTATGGTGGAATCTGAAACATAGAATTTGAAGGCAGATAAGAGCCATTCGGCCCATCTAGTCTGCCCATTTTCCTACTGTAAAAACCTCAAACCTTATTTGGTCCTTGGTCTTGTATTATGTTCAGGAAAGCCTTATGCCTATCACATGCATGCTTAAATTCTGTCACTGTATTAACTTCTACTTCTGCTGGTAGGCTATTCCACTTATCTACTATCCTCTCAGTGAAGTAAAACTTTCTTACATTACGTCTAAACCTGTGTCCCTCTAGTTTTAGACTATGGCCTCTTGTCCTAACATCTTTACTCCTTTGAAATGTACTTCCCTCCTGCACTTTGCTAAATCTATTCATGTATTTGAATGTTTCTATCATATCCCCTCTCTCTCTTCTCTCCTCCAAGCTATGCATGTTCAGTTCCTTTAGTCTATCCTGATATTTCTTTTCCGGTAAACCAGTCACCATTTTAGTAGCCCTTCTGTGAATTTTCTCTAAAGTATCTATATCCTTCTGGAGATGGGGTGTCCAGTACAGTACACAATACTCTAGGTGAGGTCTAACTAGAGATCTGTAGAGTGGCATGAGTATAACGGGAACCCAAGACACTGGGAATTCCTGGGCCATCATAGCCTGAATCTCTCTCCTTCGAGGTCGGATGTCGGTTATCGGATGCCCCGGTCATAGGTTACGAAGTTAGGCACTTTTCACTTGTCGATGGTCGACTCCTTGTCGAACAACTCAGTTGAACAGATGGAAGCCTCGAACCCTTCGGTTGAACCAGCCAAGCACCGAGGGTCATGGGCAAGTCGTGCAGCGTAAAGCGGAGGTTGGAGGATGAGCGGGTCAACTTCGGAAGCCCCTGGAGGTGATGCGTGAATTAGCTCGAATGCCCTTGGTGGATGGGAGTCATAGAGGACTCTTTAGACCATCCAGGCAAGAAGTAGACACTGAGACTGCTTACTCCACACGAACACACTTTATTGATTAACAGTAAACGTTTTATACACCGAATACAATACAACAATGAGGCCAGGAGGGGCCAAGTAGTAAAATAGCTGGCTTGACTTAGTGACCAATGGGCAGGGGAAGTGGCAACATGAAGTGGGACCTGAGTGGTCTGTTTCCAAGCCTTAGTATAATTAGGGGGTTGGGCTAGAGGGCTCAGACCTGATCATCTCAGGAGACAAAGGAGTTCTCAGTGGGGACACAGTCTCAATAGGTTACAATCCACATGCATTACACAAAGACCAATGGTTACGACCGTTGGTCAGTATCCTGTAATATCCCGCCTTAACCGTGCCCAATCTGTGGCAAAGGTTTGAATTTGAAACCAAGGTGGTTAAGCAATGGTGTAGACGGCCAGAGGTCCCTTTGTTGTACGACTCCCGCCATTTCGATGTCCATTCGAGCTTATGTCGAGCAATCGACGGACTGAACTCATTTAGGGTCAGGGATGCCCCGACAACATTAATAGTTCCAAAAGGTATCAGCCACATAACCACAGTCCATGGGAAACCCAGGGCCTCAGTAATGGTGGGGATCTGTTACATCACCCCCCCTTTCAGTAGTCCTCTGGGAGAATGAATGACAAATATGGTAATCCATGAGCCAACAACACTTATTGATCCTCTTGTCGCAACAGACCATCTGCATTTTTATTTTCCTTGCCTGGTCTGTACTTAATGGAAAAGTTGAAGTCTGTAAGGCCACACTCCACCGAAGTAGTCGGCCATTGTCCCCTGACACCCAGTTCAGCCACACCAAGGGATTATGGTCTGTAAATATGGTGAATTTGCATCCAAACAAGTATGGCTGCAGATTTTTAAGGGACCACACCAGCACCAGACATTCTTTTTCCACAGCTGCGTAAGCTGCTTCTCTGGGCAATAACTTACTGCTTAGATAGACCACTGGATGTTCCTCGCCTCGTGAGCTGACCTGGCTCAGTACAGCTCTGAGTTCGCAGTCTGAAGCGTCTGTGTGGACCAGAAAAGTTTTAGTGAAATCAGGAGCTGCCAAGACAGGTCCCTTCCCTAGTGCTGTTTTGAGGGCCTGGGAGGCTTGTTCACAGTTTTCTGACCAGTCCACATGGCGTGGGAGGGTTTTGCGAGTGAGGTCGGTCAGGGGTTTAGCTAGGGTACTGTACTGGGGCACAAATTTTCTATAGTACCCCGTTGTTCCTAAAAAAGCCATTACTTGCTTTTTGGTTCTAGGGGTGGGCCAGTCCAGTATAGCAGCTACTTTAGAAGGCTCAGGTAGTTGCTGTCCGCCCCCTACCCGGCGCCCTAAGTACTGAACTTCCCCCATCCCTGTTTGGCATTTATCGAGTCTCAATGTCAGTCCAGTCTGGGCGATTCTACCTAAGATAGCCTCTATGTGAAGCAAATGCTCTTCCCAGGTATCGCTGAAGATGGTGATGTCATCCAGGTATGCACAAGCAAACTCTTGCGCTCCTGCCAACAGATTATCCACCAGCCGCTGGAAAGTAGCCGGGGCGTTCTTCATCCCATGAATTGGTAGCGGCCATCACCGTGAATTGGTAGAGGTCAAATGGTGTGATGAAGGCCTCAGGGGCCAGTGGAATCTGCCAATACCCCTGCTAAGTTCGAGGGTAGAGACAATGCCAGCTCCAGCGAGCCGGTCTAGCAAATCGTCCACCTGGGGCATGGGGTAGGCATCTGTAACCGTCCGGTCGTTGAGCCTTCAGTAGTCCACACAGAACCGAGTGGTTCCATCTTTCTTGGGTACTAGGACTACCTGAGAGGCCCAAGGACTAGCAGATGGCTCGATGATCCCTAAGTCTAACATTTCCTGTAGTTCTTGCCACATCCCCTTCCTGACTGCTTCGGGTACCCTATATGCGGGCTGCCGTAGGACCTCAGTCCCTGTGGTGAGGACTTGATGTTGTGTTAGTGTGGTGCATCCTGGATGTGGGTAAATAGCTGGGGCCACTTCTGTACCATATCTCTAACTTGTTGTTGCTGAGCTGTGTCTAACGCGGACCCTAAGTTGATGGCACTGCTGTGCTCCTCCAGTTGGGCGGCGGCCAGGAGGTCAGGAATGTCCTGTTCCTCCAGATCGTGCAGATGGCCAGCGTCATCTCAGGGCGGGGGTGGTACGCCTTCAAGGCGTTAACATGCAAGTCCTGCGGTCCTGCGGCTTCGCCCCTCTGACAATTATGTAGGTAGTTTCCCCTTGCCTGTCAATAACCTGATAGGGCCCTACCCAAGCCGTCTGCAGTTTATCCTGCTTCACTGGTCTTAATGCTAGCACCTGCTGCCCCACATAGAATTCCCTATGTCTGGTGTGTTTGTCATATTGCTGCTTCTGCTTGCGCTCGGCCTGTTGGAGGTGCTGGTGGGCTAACCCCATGATGTTGGCTAATTTCTTACAGAGTTCCACCACGTAGGTAACCGCTGGGGTCTCCTCGGAGTTACATTTACCCTCTCAATATTCCCGGAGGATGTCCAGGGGCCCCCGGACTCGCCTCCCGAACAATAGTTCAAAAGCAGAGAAACCCGTGGACTCCTGGGGCACCTCCCGGTAAGTGAATAAGAGGTTGGGCAGGTAGCGTTCCCAGTCTCAGTGGGACTCTGTGAAAGCCTGCAGCATCTGTTTTAAGGTTCCACTGAACCTTTCGCAGAGGCCGTTGGCATTGGAGTGATATGTATGGGTTTTATCCCGCACAGCACCCACACCTGATGGAGGATCTCAGAGGTGAACTGGGCACCCTGATTGGACAGTATCACAGAGGGGAACCCTACCCAGGTGAATACTTTAAGAAGGACATCCGCAACACTTTCTGCTGGGACGGCAGACAGCGCCATGGCTTCGGGGTACCGGGTAGCGAAATCCACAATGGTAAGAATTAATTTCTTACCCGTGCGGCTGGGCTTGGCTAAGGGACCTAAAATGTTGATCGCTACCTGTTGAAATGGTTTGCCTATCAAGGGCAGGGGCTGTAACAGTGCAGGTGGATGATCGCCCCTCTGGCCGACCCGCTGACAGGTGTCACAGGTCCGCCTAAAAGTGCGCACATCCCTAGATAAACCAGGCCAAAAGAAGGTTTTAGTGAGGTGCTTATAAGTACGCGGTACCCCTAGGTATCCGGCTAAGGGTATGCCATGAGCTAGGGACAGGAGCATGGCCCTATGCTGCATTAGTAGCTGCATACAGGGGACAGGGGTGTTGCACTTGCTAAAAGTATGTGTGAGGCAGTAAAGTAACCCATCTTGCCACAGGAGCTGCTCCCCATCTGACCCTTTTTCCCCTTCGGCTGCTCTATGTCTATACCCTGCTAGGGTGGGGTCCTCCAATAGGGCAGTACAAAATTCTTCTGGGGGTAACCAAGCAATAGGGCTGTCTACCAAGGGAGGAGGGTCAGGAGATGCTGGGCTTAATCTCTCTTGCTGTGCGGCTGCTCTTGTGACGACTTGGCAGTCCTCGGCGGTCTCCTGGCGGGCGTAATGGCTTTGCAGGTTCCCCAAGTCACTCCCCAGCAGAACGTCAGCAGGTAGTCCAGGCATGACTCCCACGAGGCGATCTCCCTGACCGGATCCCCAATGCAACTGCACCTGGGCCATGGGCAACTGATAAAATTTGCCCCCAGCCACCCGGACCTCCACCACTTGTTGGATCTGTGGCGAGGGGATACACAGGTGGGCTGGACCAGAGTGATGGTAGCACCGGTATTCCTGAATCCAGTGGCCAGACTTCAGTTGACCAAAACAGGGTGCAAATGTTGTTTCCGGTTATCTGGCTGTAATCCTTGGGTAAGAGCAATCTCCTGGTAGGCCCCCATTCACAATGGTCCCCTGGGGCAGACTCCACTTCCAAGGGATCAGGCCAGGTGGCCTCTGCTGGGTAAGAGGGGGGGACACCACAACCCTTCTTGACCCTTCACAGAGTGGGTAGGTCAAGGGGCCGGATGGGCAACTGGAGGGGCCGTGGTAAACCGCTGGGTCAACTGATATCTTGGGGTTGGGCCTCTGGGTTTTGTAGGTCAGGCGTGGGCCCCTTTTCCCTTGGGGCAATTATACTTTATGTGTCCCCTTTGATGGCAGTTATGGCATATGGGTCCAGAGTTAGATATGCCCTGAGACCCTGATGCTGCTGTAAACGGTCCATGTCCATTTCGGGGAGAATAGGCTGTAGGGGGAGTTGGCCGATTCCCCCCTTCCCCTGAGGGCCACAGTGCCCTGGACCCCATCTTCCTGGCATCTTCATACTGGTCTGCCAGTTGAGCGGCTTGGGCAAGAGTAGTAGGGTTGTGGTCCCTGACCCAGTCTCTAATGGGGTCCGTAATATTTAGGAAGAAATGTTCCAGCAGCAACTTCTGAGAGCAGTCCTCAAAAGTTTGAGCTTTATTTCCCTGTAGCCAATTCTGCGCAGCCCGCTCAAACCCATGTGTCCATTCTGTGTAGGTATCCTGGGTTCTTTTCCGCAAATCACAGAACTGTTGGCGATAGGTATCCGGGGTAATAGCATACCTAGCCAGCAGTTTACTCCTAACCTTCTCATAGTCTCGAATGTCTAGGTCTGGAATAGCTCGGTAGGCTTCCATGGCTCTGCCAGTCAGTTTTCCCCCGAGGATAGCAGACCATTGCGTGGGCTCGACCTCCCATAGGCGACACATCCGGTCAAAAGTATAAAGAAATCCGTCGATGTCTCCTTTTGTGTCGTTGAACGTTGGGAATGCATGATGAGACATGGGCAGTCCTGTTTCATCCCAAGCCGGCGCGGCTGTCCGTCATTACGGCCTGGCTTGAGGCCGTAACCTCCGATAAGCTCCTTGCCCAGTCCATGATCCGGTCAACAAGTTCAGTTGACAGGTTGGGCCCATACAGCTGTAGTCTTTGAGCGACAATCCGAGTGATGGGGTCTTCGCCATCGAACAACCGCTGAGCTCCCAGTTCATCAAACCTCTGTCGCCCAGGCCTATTGTCGAAACCCCACCTTGTCAGACCCCTCATCTCCGGCTCACAGAAGTATGATGTCAAGGGATCCTCTGCAGGGAGTTCTGCCTGTTGAGCTAGTTCCGCTGTTTCCGCATCCAAGTCCATCAATAGTTGGACCAAGTCCTGTTTCCTCAATCCTGCTGTGTTTTGGTCCCGTTGGGCGGCCAAGTTCTGTAGAGTCACCAACGGAGCATGTTTGTATAGTTCCGCCATAATGTCGCCAGCTGGGTCCCCAGTTGGTGGTTTGGACCTCTTTTGGAGAGAGATATAGAAAGCAAATTATCAATATTTGCAGATGACACTAAATTATGCAGGGTAATTAATTCAGAACAGGATAATTGCTCTACACAGAGGGATTTATATAAAATGGCAGATTGGGCAAACAAACGGAATATGAAGTTTAATGTGGGGAAGTGTAAAGTCATGCATTGGGAGGAAATAATCCCAAGGCTACTTACAAACTTAATGTAATCATTTTAGGGGACTCGTTGCTAGAGAAAGACCTGGGTATCCTTGTATCACGGTGCCCGTGATTGCTGCATTTGAGTGTCTATCACCGGTAGGGGGCTCCCATTGGCTGTCTGCCTTCAGCCCGCCTCACTTTGCCTGTTTAAACTGAGTTTGGGCACCCTTTGGTTGACCTTTCGAGGTGTCTCTGGCTGCTCTTCGCTGTACCCTCTCTAGTTCTAGTATATCCTTTTTCAGAACTGGTGATCAAAACTGCACTGCATACTAAAGGTAAGGTCTTACCAGAGATTTGTATAATGTCAAAATAATGTTATCCACTCTTGCTTCAATACCTCTTTTTATGCAAGACAGGATTTTGTTTGCCTTTGCTACTGCTGTTTGACTCTGGTCACTGTTTCCAAGTTTGTAGTTGACAAGGATACCCAGGTCTTTCTCTAGCAACGAGTCCCCTAAAATGATTCCATTAAGTTCATAAGTAGCCTTGAGATTATTTCCTGCCAAATGCATGACTTTACACTTCCCCACATTAAACTTCATATTCCATTTGTTTGCCCAATCTGCCATTTTATATAAATTATCCTGTTCTGAATTAATTACCCTGCATAATTTAGTATCATCTGCAAATATTGATATTTTGTTTTCTATATCTATTTCTAGGTCATTTATAATCATGTTAAACAGCAGTAGACCTAATACTGAACTCTGAGGTACTCCACTTTCCACTTTAACTGTATTGGAGAATTGTCCATTTACAACCACACACTGTTCCCTATCCTTCAACCAGTTTTGTATCCAATTGCAAAGGTCACCTCTTAGCCCCGATTTCCTTATTTTATACCCCAGTCTTCTGTGTGGCACTGTATCAAATACCTTTGCAAAGTCTAGATATACTACATCAACTGCCATGCCAGTCCTCTTAGGACTGAGACAGGTGAAAAGATTAGTGAGGCTAAGGCTATGGCTGACACCCTAAATATATTTTTTGCTTCAGTATATACAAAGGAAGCAGCAACGACAGGCTATGGGCAAACAGACAAAACTACAGCGTTTCCTCAGTCATGTACATGGCTTACTGAGGACAAGGTCCAAAAGTGACTGGAAATGGTTATGGTGAATAAAGCACCTGGAGCTGATTATATACAACTAAGGGTGCTTAAGGAACTTAGTTCAGTAATAGCAAGACCATTATGCTTAATATTTATTGATTCACTTTCATGAGGAATAGTGCCCTGTGATTGGAGGACAGCTTTTCTAGTTCCATTGTTTAAAAGGGAGCAAGATCCAAACCAGGAAATTATAGACCTGTGAGCTTGACTTCCATAGTGGGTAAGATACTAGAAGGTTACTAAGTGACGGTATTCAGAACTATGTGAAGACAAACAATATTATTAGTAGGAATCAGCATGGTTACATGAAGAATAGATCATGTCAGACTAACTTACTTGCATTTTATGAAAAAGTAGTAATTTGGACAGGGAAATTGCTTTTGATGTAGTATACTTAGATTTTTCTAAAGCCTTTGATACAGTGCTTCATAACAGGTTACTGCATAAATTAAAAGGCTTCGGTTTGGGCAGTGTTCTCTGTACATGGATAGAGAACTGGTTAAATGATAGATGGCAGAGAGTTGTTATAAATGGAACCTTTTCAGATTGGTCTAAAGTTATAAGTGGGGTGTCACAGGGTTCAGTCCTGGGCCCAATGCGTTTTAACTTATTAATAATCTAGAAGTGGGGATTGAAAGTAACGTGTCAATCTTCGCTGATGACACTAAGCTATGTAAGGAAATACGTACAGAGCTGGATGTTTTTTCTCTGCAGAAGGATAGAGATAAACTGAGTGAATGGGCAAATAAGTGGCAGATGACATTTATTGTAGATAAATGTAAGGTTATGTATTTGAGCTGTAGAAACAAACTTCCTACCTATATGCTAAACGGGAAACAACTTGGGGAATCCTCATTAGAGAAATATTTAGGAGTACCGATAGACAATAGACTTCACAGCAGTGTGCAGAGTCAGTCAACTGCTGCAAGAGCAAATAGGGTACTAGCCTGCATAAAAAGAGGCGTAGATGCAAGGGATGCTAGTATTAACATACCTCTGTATAAATCCTTGGTTAGACCTCATCTAGAATATGGAGTACAATTTTGGATGCCAGTTCTTAGAAAAGACATTGTTGAACTGGAAAAGGTCAGAGACGTGTAACAAAACTGATAAAGGGATTGGAGGATCTAAGTTATTAAGAGAGATTAGCCAAACTGGGTTTGTTTACATTAGAGAAAAGACCTCTAAGGGGTGATGATTACCAATGAATTATTAACGCAAAGAGTTGAGCTAAGAAAAAGAGGTCATTCATTAAGACTAGAGAAAAGGCACTTTTGACTAAAACAAAGGCAGGGATTCTTTACAGTAAGGGTGGTAAAGCTATGGCCTCGGGATGTTGTACTTGTAGATAATGCAACTGCTTTCAAAAAAGCAATGGATGCCTATCTAGCACTGAACAATGTTACAAATTATGACAGATGGCTTCAAAGCAGGTAACATGTTGATCCAGGGATCTGACTGCCATTTGGAGTCAGGAAGGATATTTTTTACATGCTTGGGGCTAAATTAGAAATGGCTTCAGAGGGCTCTTTTCGCCTTCCTCTGGATCAACAAGGGTGTGTAACAGGCCATAAGCTGTTATTAATGGCTCAACAAGGGGAACTGAGCAGTGGGACCGAACACAAGCTTATTTTCCCCTGGAGTACACGACAGATGGTCAATTAACATGGTTGTCAAACATTCGGACTAAGGACTTATTATGTCTCGAACATTCGGACTACGGGTTATTATGTCTCATTGTTCGGTGAACGGATCCCGGGGTGGCGGGAACATTCGTCCTGTTGTCGGACCATCGAAGAACCGTTGACGGAATTGGTCCACTCTTCGAGTATACAACACACTGATTGGTCGACTTCGAGGCAGGACGCCCACACTGTTGGTTCAATGGCTTTTTGGGACTCTGCCATTGTGCTCACCGAAAAATGTGTATTGGGACTCATTAAGTCTGTAACCCCCACTGAAACTCATGTATAGCTAATTCAATCATGTCTGGTCACTCTGGGGTGGGGTAGACCCGCCCTGAGATCCTGGAACATGAGAAACGGGCCAGTCAGGTTTTACCTACATTTGTAGCTCCTCTGCTCATTGGTCCATACAAAAGCCCCAGCCCTTACGTCCCTTACGTCCTGGTTGCATTGTTCTATTGTTTATGTGTGTATAAAAGAATGCTGTATGTTGCAATACAGTGTGTTGGTTTGGAGCAAGCAGTCTCCGTGTGTCGTGCTTGCCTGGATGGTTTAAAGGGTCCACTCTGACTCCCATCCTCTGAGGCATATAAAAGCTATTCACTCCTTGTTCCTGCTGATCTCGCATTCGATCACCACACTCGTCAAACCTTCGACGTGGATTCGGTGCTCAACGTGGATTCGGTGACCGAGCCAGCCTACCGTTCAACGTGCTTGATTCAGCCTCGAAGGAAGCTGTCCGTGGTGGAGCAGCATGTTGGCCTCGCAGGTCCTTGTACAACCGGGCAGTTCGATGGGTGTTAGCCGACCTCGAGAGCGGAGAATTCGGATACGAAGGCCCAGGACTTCTCAGTGTCCTGGGTTCCCGTTATATGGTGTTTTTGGCATGGGCTGGACTTGATGGACGCATGTCTTTTTTCAGTCTCATCAGCTGTTACTATGTTACTATATTTGTCCATGTATTTACTTTATCTGATGTCAATCACCCGCCGGATGTTAACTTGATGTCCAGGGGGTCTTTTTTGACACTGGTGTATTTGCTTGCTCGTCACTTTCTTTCTCCTTTGGTGATTGGTGCACAGTGGTTGCTAATTTGGTGCCACTTTAGCACTTTGAATACACATGAATACACATGAGGGCATATATATATATATATATATATATATATATATACACACAGTGGATATAAAAAGTCTACACACCCCTATTAAAATGCCAGGTTTTTGTGATGTGAAAGAATGAGACAAAGATAAATCATGTCAGAACTTTTTCTGCCTATAACATGAACAATTCAACTGCAAAACAAGCTGAAATTGTTGAGGGGGAAAAATAAAAAATAAACTCACAATAACCTGGTTGTGTAGGTGTGCACACCCTTAAATTCTTACTTTGTTGAAGCACCTTTTGATTTTATTACAGCAATCAGTCTTTTTGGGTAGGAGTTTATTAGCATGGTAGATCTTGATGTGGCAATATTTGCCCACTCTTCTTTGCAAAAGCGCTCCAAATCTGTCAGATTGCAAGGACATCTCCTGTGCAAAGCCCTCTTCAGATCACCTGACAGATGTTCAATTGGATTCAGGTCTGGGCCCTGGCTGGGCCATTCCAAAGCATTAATCTTCTTCTGGTGACGCCATGCTTTTGTGGATATGGATGTGTGCTTTGGGCCGTTGTCGCACTGAAAGATGAACTTCCTCTTCATATTCAGCTTTCTAACTGATGCCTGAAGGTTTTGTGCCAAAATTTCCTGGTATTTGGAACTGTTCATAATTCCCTCCACCCTGACTAAGGCCCCGGTTCAAGCTGAGGAAAAACAGCCCCAAAGCATGATGCTGCCACCACCATGCTTCACTGTGGGTATGGTGTTCTTTGGGTGATGTGCAGTGTTGTTTTTGCGCCAAACATACCTTTTGGAATTATGGCCAAAAAGTTCAACCTTGGTTTCATCAGACCATAACACATTTTCCCAAGTGCTTTTGGGGGACTTGATGTTTGTTATTGCAAACTTCAGCCTGGCTTGGATGTTTTTCTTTATAACAAAAGGCTTCCGTCTTGCCACCCTACCCCATAGCCCATTCATATGAAGAATACTGGAGATTGTTGTCACATGTAGCACATAGCCAGTACTTGCCAGAAATTTCTGCAGTTCCTTTAATGTTGCAGTAGGCCTCTTGGAAGCCTCCCTGACCAGTTTTCTTCTCGTCTTTCTTCAATTTTGGAGGGACGTCCAGTACTTGGTAATGTCTCTGCTGTGCCATATTTTCTCCACTTGATGATGACTGTCTTCACTATGTTCCATGGTATGTCTAATGTTTTGGAAATTCTTTTGTATCCTTCTCCTGACTGATATCTTTCAACAATGAGATCCCTCTGATGCTTTGGAAGCTCTCTGCGGACCATGGCTTTTGCTTTGAGATGCAACTAAGCAAATGTCAGGAAAAACCTACTGGAACGGCTGAACTTCATTTGTGATTAATCGGAGTCACTTTAAATGATGGCAGGTGTGTAATGACTTCTGTTTAACACGAGACTGAATGTGATTGGTTAATTCTGAACACAGCCACATCTCCAGTTATAAGAGGGTGTACACACCTATGCAACCAGGTTACTGTGAGTTTTTTATTTTTTATTTTCCCCCTCAAAGATTTCAGCTTGTTTTGCAATTGAATTGTTCATGTTATAGGTCACATTAAAGGTGGAAAAAGTTCTGACATGATTTATCTTTGTCTCATTCTTTAACATCACAAGAACCTGGCATTTTAACAGGGGTGTGTAGACATATTTA
The DNA here is from genome assembly GCA_037306005.1 of Rhinophrynus dorsalis. NCBI lineage: Eukaryota > Metazoa > Chordata > Amphibia > Anura > Rhinophrynidae > Rhinophrynus > Rhinophrynus dorsalis. Next base: position 343,493 of record JBBDGT010000019.1, on the reverse strand, counting down.
TACTGTATTTTTTGTATATTGTATTGTATTGTATTGTATGCATCTTCATCACATGTGACATGCACCCGGGTCAAGAACTACAGCAACAGTTAGTGCTATCCTCTCTCTCTCTCAATATATATATATATATATATATATATATATATATATATATATATATGCATTCTGTGCACTCGGGACACCGGACTTGCTCCGCTCTCTCGCTATTGCATCTTACTAAAGTAAAATTACAATTCCTGTAAAATCACATTCCACCTATATCTCTCCCACCCACCACAGTTCGTACGCTCTCACTATTGCCTTCTCAACAGTTCGCCCGCCCTCAGTATTGCCTGTTGAACACAAATAAAAATGCCCAACTCACGCCCGCTGTACTCACCCACTCTGTGTCCCCTTTCCTATGGTAATGTCTGCATCTGACCTCAACACTTTTGCTTCCTCCATGCTATCGCTATGTCTAAAACATGATTCCTCGGCCGCATCCAATCTGTCCCAGCATTCTGTGTGTTGGGGCAGTCTCTACTGTGCATGACTGCATTGGCCAAACATACCTGTGCTTGGGCAGCCTCTACTGCGCATGACTGCATCAGACAGTCTCTACTTTGCATGACTGCATCGGACAAATATACATCTGGCCTCTAAAAGGATATATATATATATACACCAAATTATTGAGTGGCCTCCCTCTACGCCATTGGACTAAACTATATATATATATATATATATATATATATATATATATATATATAGTACTCAAAGGGTCAAGTACATTTTCATTAGGGCCTTGTTCACCAAAATGTTAGTGTACATAATGTGGGTATTTTTATTTATGTATTCACATATCTAGTTATTTACCCACATTTGGGGAACTTTAAATGTTTTTTCACAATGTGATCTCAGGACCCCTCCTCAGCCCCCAGCAGAGCCCTTTCCATGTAAATGCCAAAAGCTCCTTATCTTTGAGCTCATCAGCATAAACATCCAATCTGCCTATCTGGTCAGCATGATGTCCAGGGATTGGAATAATGGGCAGCTTGTGTCCTCCAAGGTTGGTGTTTCCTAGATTGTGCAAAGGTCCCCCATTATGGTAGGTCAATCACAGGCACAGAAGTGTGGAATTGTGCCAGGGGATCTCACCACTATTCTAGCACAGCAGCCTGTAATTCCACCTGGTTAATTAATAAGTGAAACTAGTGATAATATCCATTGAACTGTTATGTTAATGAACATCCTGAGCCACTGATTGGACAGTAAGGAATGCCAGGATTAGAGAGCAAGAACTGAGATGTGAAGTGTTGGATTGGGTGGGTGATGCATTCTTACTGTAACTTATTCATTAACATTTTGAGTGTCAGAGTGGTTTGGTTTAAAAGAACCAGTAACCACACACACACTTTCTCTCAGTGTAGCTGCACACACATGCAGTCACTATAGGTAAACAGATAAAATATATAAAATATGCCCATGTATGTGTTCATGCATTTGTGTATAAATATATGGTATTTAAAAATAATGTTTATACATGTACATAATATTTGTAAGTCGTGCCCCCCCTTCCTCAGTCATATATAACCCTCGTCTTTAGAACTGACAGCACTATATATTAAACAGTGAGAATTCCATAATGTTGTAAGAGAGAATTATCAGTGAATATCTTCTTATCTTACAGCAAGTGTTTATGTTTAGGGGGTTATTTAGGGTCCTGAACATGAACTGCAATATTCCAGATAGAATGACACTGATCCATTCTACCACAGGGCAATAAACTCCCCCCTTTCCTTCCAAGGTCAGGGCTGGCCATAGGGCTTGAACTGTGGTCACATGACCATACCTGGGAACCTATAGTTGTGGACTCCTGGAGAGGAGAGTCCTGCAATGCCACTGAGATAAAAGACTTAATTTGCCTCAAAAAGGGGTGGGGCTTAATCGAGAGTGGGGGCTTGACTAACAAAATTGTAAAAAAAAAAAAAAAAAAAAAAAAAAAAAAATATATATATATATATATATATATATATATATATATATATATATGTATATAGAAATAGGCTGGGAAAGGGGGGAACAGTCTGGGAATGCACAGATGTGGACTGACCTGAGAGAGTCTCTCTGTCCATCCCAGTCTTCAGAGGAGATCTGGCAGCTCCAGCAACAGTCCCCATGATGCTGCTCCGTGCATGGTAACATGCCCAGCTCCAGGGCTGCACCCAAGAACACCAGGACAGGCATGAGATGGATACATGGGAAGGTACTGTACCCCCAATACTCTGCACTGTGACAACTGGGCACCCCCTGTGGTGGATTTCTCACTGCCTGATATCTACTTGATTACATTTGTTTGAGTACTGTATATTTGTGCAGGCACACTTGGGTCTTTATCCCTTTAAGGATTACAGAGGTACATATTGCTTTGCAAAATAGCGTGCACCCAATGCAAACATCTTTTAGACACAGAGATGGCATGGAGGGACAAACATACCTGCATTCGGGCAGTCTCTACTGCGCATGACTGCATAGGACTACATCGGTGTAACGGTTTTCGGTACACTCAAAGGCAGGCAATTTGGTCAAACACAGTTTTATTGAAACCAGACAGAATAAAGTAACCCTCGCGGGTCCAGCAATAGTTAACAAACAGTACTGACACAGGACAGGTTACTAAATAACATTAACCCACACGGGTCCAGTATACATATATCAGAGAGCAATACATATACTGACACAGGTCAGGAACAGTTTGTGTGATATAGTGAGACACTGATGGTAAATGCTATAAGGCAAGGAGGCTGGGAGGCCCTAATAGCAAGGTCCAAGAAGCACTCTCTGTGGATGAGTACTAAAATAGTGACTAGGCCCAGGAAGGGTGAGAGAGGCCCAGATGGATCACGACTATCAGTAGTACTGCAACCAGAGGAACAACGGAATGCCCAGGAATACACACAGACTGCGACCCAGGGTAATGGTACCGGACAATGGATGTAATAACGCTAGGCTCAATGGCAACTTCCGGGTGACAGAGCCGACTGAGGCGCCCAGGAGACCAACCTCAATAACGGAGTAGTGACTAGCTAGCGTATAAAGTGCCAAAGAATAGCTCCTACCTGGGTGAGTACCGGACGGCCCTGGAAATGGGCGCTTGGCTTGTTGGCGACTGACAAGAGCGGAGACTAACTGCGGCACCCAGGAGACCAACCACAGTGGTAACAATAACAAGCCAAACGTATAATGGGCAAGCGAGATCAGCGTCAGCCCTGGGTAAGGAGGCAGCAAGGCACAAATGGGTCGCAGTCACGGAACGGTAATGCAGTACTCGAGGCAACCAACTGGGCCGGTACGCTCAAGACAGCACACAGGAGATACTCTCTACCGGATACAGTAGTGCACCGGACTGGAGGCACAGAACAGGAACGTCAGCCAGGCCGGGTCGGTACACGGAGCAGGAACGTCAGCCAATCCAAGTCGGTACACAGAGCAGGAACTTCAGCCAGACCGGGTCGGTACACGGAGCAGGAACATCAGCCAATCCAAGTCGGTACACGGAGCAGGAACGTCAGCCAGACCGGTTCGGTACACGGAGCAGGAACAGGATCAGAGAGAGTAGTCAGGCAGTCCAGGTCATACACAGGATATCACAAGTTAACAGCAACCAGCTCTAAGCAACTCGAACACCACGAAAGGGCCCTGTATGAGTGACAGGGCACAGTACTTAAAGGCTACCACTGGGTGGAGTAATCACACGCTAGCCAATAAGAAAGCATCAGAAATCATGTGTCAAAATGTCGCCAGCAATACATGAGCACCGTGGTAATCGGACAAACATACATCTGCCTTTTTATATAATAGGATATATATAATAAATATATATAGTGACAGAGTCAAGGAACCATGTATACATCAGCCAGAGGATATAACAAGCAGTTTATCCCGGCTGTTAAATGGTTACGTTTTTTCCCCTGCTAGCACACCTGCTCCTGGCTAATTAGCTCAGACCTATATAGTAGGCCTGAAAAAGCAGAGTGGGGTCAGGCTGCACTGGGATAGTGTGTTTGGGAACCTATAGGGTGGTTCTCTGCCTCTAAAACCAAGGAGTGGTGAGAAACCTTCTTAAAAAAAGATTGCATGTTTATTTTCTTTATTTTGTACTGGAACCCAGAGTAGATGGTTCAGTAACTGGTAGTGAGGGAACTACTGCGAGCTACAACCTTGTGGCTGCCCTGATCGTGTTTGAAGTGACCTTATATTATTAAACCTGCATGCTTGGCACACACTCCCAGGGGCCGCATTAAGGAGGAGACTATTCAAATCTCCTTTCTACTGCCTGTCCAGGACATACAGGGGGGAGTGATTTTCTCTGCAAAGAGCTGGTCCTCCCCCACTATCTCCTTGTCATGGACTTTCAGTAAAGAAACACACGAAACAGTACAAGTGAATTTAAACCAGTTTATTGAGCACAATACATACACGCAATACATACACACACACACCCCAAAATGCACAATACACACAGAACACATTCATGCAATACACATGCACAGCACAGATAATACACACACAAGCCCACAACACACACACACACAAACACACACATAACACACAATACCCCACAAAACATATGCAGAAAAACACACACTTAAACTACACACACATGCAAAACACATCCACAATATACACTCAAACAGAAAGACAAACCTGCACACCTCTATATAAAGTGCAAATGTGTGCCCTGTATTGGGCATATGTAATAATTCTTAGTAAATAAGTAAGGATTTAGTTTCACAATTTGGACATACCATGATAAGCGTGACACACGTAAGTCTTACTATAATACACCTATAAAATGCAATCTAATTTAAAATTAAAAATTACCTGATGAGATGTTATAGTTAATGCCTTGGAGGGGGACCCTTTAAATATAATGGTTGTAATGCTCTAGGGTCCCAGTGTATTCAATTAAAAACAGAAGACATACAACTGATTAAAAAGGTATAAATAGAGGACTTACCTGGAATAAAGAAATATTCCCACCCCTGCAGGCCATGTGAGTATTAATTAATTACAAACATACAGGGTACACACAAACCAAGACAGGACAATAGCCTTGTCCTTAAAGGCCAGTAAATAAAGAAAAAGGAGAAAAGTAGTGCAATAACACTTTTGTGTGTAACGTATAGTAATTAAATGAAACAAATGAGAAGCAGCTAGAATGAGCAGAGGATAAGTGCAAAACAAGAGCAAAGGAAAGAAAAGCTCACAGCCCTAACCCACCGTAACATATTCAAAAATTAATAAAGTGTAAACGAGAATGAGTAGATGAATGTATAGATAGCAGCAAGGAATGAGAGTGTTCTCCAGTCCCCCAGATATTAGGCCAAGACCCAAAGTGCAAACACAAAAAGAAAGACAAACCTGTACTCCTCTATACAAAGTGCAAATGTGTGCCCTGTTTTGGTCATATGTAATACTTCTGAGTAAATAGGTGAGGATTTTGTTTCACTCACATGCAATATACACACACAATAAACACATATGCAATACACACACCATACACATACACACAAACAATACACCACAACACACGTACAACACACATGCACAAAACACACACACACGTACTGCACACACAATGCATACATGCAAAACACAAACGGACAATACACATACACTCAACACACAAAAAACACACACAACATGTATGCCCACAATACACACTCACACAAACACACAATAAATAAACACAGACACACACACACTCAACACACACAAAAACAAGCACACACATATGCCCAAGATACACAAACACACACGCAACACAGACACACAACACACACAATTGACATGTACAACACACGCACAAATCAAACAATACAAATATGCAATACACACTGCACGATATATACAATACATACACTCACAATACATACATAGACACATGTACAACTCAGACAACACATATAAACGATACACACAAGCACAATACTTACATACATGCAATACACATGCACAAAACAAACACACAAAAAACACACACCACAAGGCACACAAAACACACAGACAATATACAGAATTATACACACAACACACATACCCACAGTACACACAAGCACAAAAAAACACACACACACAATACACACATGCACAACACACACACAAAACACAAACATTACATATGCACAAAACACACATTACACACACACACACTCAAACAATAAACACACAAACACAATACACCACAACACACAATACACACACTTGCACAATACACAATCATGCAATACATACACATGCACAAAACACAGATGCAGGCACAACACACACACATACACAATACACAATACACACGCAAATTCAAAAAAATTAAGTCTCTATCTGGATTTACCTGGATGTCAGGGGAAAATAATCCTACATGTAAATGTACTTAAATTGTTTAACCCTATTACTACCACACAGGTAGACAGGTATCATATTCTGTGTTTTTTAATTATGCATACAACTGCATGGGACTTTTTTTTTAGGGGGGTGTACCAATATTGCTAGTGAGCACTGATTGGGCAATTTTGTATGTTTGCATCGCACCTATTGTCATGGGGTCTGGTTATTTTTTTCTTCCCACCCTTAAGCACAGGTTTGTACATGCCATTAAATGTAATAGGTCATAGAAAGGAAAACAGGAGGAAGGGAGACATTTTCTTACTGATATTTCCTTTTCTCCCTCCATAGCACTCCCAACCCAATAACATATCTCAAGTTATGTTTTTTAGCTCTGACAAAAGAAGACTGATAGAGGGAATATCCAGGTGACTTATGAACCTTTTCTGATTGATCCTACAAACAGCTGTAAGGAGGAGACAAACCCAATAAGTGTAACAGTCCATGGAGGGACACAGGAGAAAAGGAAATATCTGTATGAAAATGTCTCCCTTAATATCAAAGTAATGTTTCTTTGTCCCTTGTGACATAGTTGGTTTGCATAAGAATTGCTCCACTTTAGCTTGTGCTTGGCATTACATTTTATTTATTCAAGTATAAGTTCAACTTACAGTAATAATGCCTGAGCTATCAGGTGCTGGGCAGGACAAGGGAGAATGCTGAGCATTAGGAACATGAGATTAAGTAGATCATCTGCATAGCTCGCACAGCAGTCTCTCACTTTTCTGAAACTGTGGCCTGTTGGCAGGAAATTCCTACACCCTTCAAGACAAGTCTACAACACTTGCTGTGATTGACTGACTGTAGCCAGAGTAGCCCTTCTTTCTGAAACCCCATTTCATGCCATTACAGTATGTGTTTCGTGTGGATACTGACATCCCTGAACCCAGCATTTGACCCAGATCTACATTCCCTCTTTTCCTTCTGGCTGCCAAGAGAACTCCAGAGCAAAAGCACAATAGCACTACACTTTACCCTCTGGGGTGGCGCCCTTTGCATTCACACACTGTATAGGCTGGAACCCTCTAGACTGTAAGCTCTCAGGAGCAGAGCCCTCTAATCCTTCTGTTCTCCACATCTGATTGTACTATTTAATACCTCTGTATGTCTATTCCCAATTGTACAGAGCTGCAGAATTAGTTGGCGCTATATAAATAAAGAATAATAATAACTGGATTCAACTTCCATTATCCTCAGCCAGATAGGAATTGATATAAAACAAATGCAAAAATTCTGCATAGTGAATATAGTTTGGAAATACTGCTCTAAATATCTGGTCAAATATGTTAGATTGCTCTTCTTCTCTGCTGTTCCCGTTCCTCAGATTTCACCAGTGACTTTGAAAGAGTGACGTCTTATTCTGTCCACCCACTTCCCAGCTAAATGATGCAGATTACCAACACGATGGGCAGGGGAACGCCCCAGTGACACCCCTGCTAGCGAAACCCCTATCCCTCACCTCCCAAATACTGCAGAGTGTGGAGCCAGCTTCGAGTTTATGTCAGTGGAGTAGGACCAGTAAATGAGCCCTGCTGTTGTCAATGTGAGATTTACTCATGGGCAACATTTTCTGGGCTCCCCCTGCTACGCCATTGATTTGGACAGCAAGTGAGGGGCACATGGGGGGCCAGGAATTCTGGTGGGGGATCTGCTCCCCCAGCCCCCAGCAACTCTATTGTATGGATGGAAGGCTGTCACAGTGCTCAGGTAAATAAGAACACAAGACAGTTACAGTAAGATCAACACCACTTTATTAAGGAAAATATACAGATAAACCCCTCCCCAACCGTACCCGGGGTCAGGCATGAGGACAGCACTACAGTACACTACCCAGGAGCTGAACACTGCACCTAGCCTGTACTACTAGGGATAATGACAAGCACTATGGAAGAGAACCTAGCTACAGTTCTCTATAGGATTGTGAACGAAGCCTACCCGAGATGGAGAGAGGGTGGCTGGTAGGAGGCTACATGGAACCCTAGAATGCTAGGGTCCAAGGCAGATAAGCAATACCCTAAAATGCTAGGGTCCAAGGCCAATACCCATGGTAACAACCCAGAACACTTGCAAGACCTGGGAGGTAACAGACTAACCCGAGGCCACACAGAGAGGTAGTCAGACAAGGCCAGGGTTAATAATGGAGCAGTATACAGACAAGGCCCAGGTACATGCACGGAGCGAGAAATAAGACTAGGCCAAGGTTCATGCACGGATCTGGTAGTCAGACAAGGCCAGGGTTCATACACAAATTGGGTAGTCAGACTAGGCCAAGGTTCATACACGGATCAGGTAGTCAGACAAAGCCAAGGCTCATACATGGATCGGATACTCAGACTAGGCCATGGTTCATACACGAATCTAGTAGTCAGACAAACCCAAGGCTCATACATGGATCGGATATTCAGACAAGGCCAAGGTTCATACATGGATCGGGTGTTCAGACAAATCCAAGGTTCATACATGGAGCGGAATCAACAGCCAAGTATGGGTCACAATGGAGAGCAGAATACAAGAAGCTAAAGCATGAAAGGCAACTAAGTCCAGATCCAAGCCGCTTAAATAGTCTGTCCGGAAGGCGGGACAATTAAGAGCCAATAGCACAGGAGATTACAAAAGCAGCTCACAGATGCGCACACAGCTTCCAAGATGTAGCAGGAAGTGGAAGCAACCGGCATGCCGCCCTCCACCCTCAGTGAGGATCAGGATAAGTACAGGAAAGGGCTAGGGCTGCCAAACAGTACACAGGAGTACTATGATAAAGACAAGTCCCTCAATGAATCCGAGGAGCTATTTATGACAGCTATTTGATAATGTGAGGGTAGTTTATTTGGATAGTATTATCTTTATATCAAGTGTCATAAGGCACTACTGGTGCCCCCCCCTTTTTTTTTTCTTATACGGACTGGGGTGGAAGTTAAATTTATTTTTTGATGGAGGTAAAGGTGGTGGCAGGTTTATTATTTTATTTATTTATTTATTTATTAAGATTATAGAGCACAATAACCAGGAGCAAGGCATCACAGGCAGTGTTGGACCTCTGACATTCAGTGGGCATAAGTTTTTAAACACACACACACACACACACACACACACACACACACACACAAAAACCATAGTTGATTGGGGAGGTAGTTTTCTAGTTCAGCATTCTATCTATCAATATATATTAGCCCATGACAGTGATCAATGATCTATTCTATTGTATGAAGTGAATTGTTAACGGACGTTAAGGGGATACATTTTCTGTGCCTACAAAACTCAGGAGTAGAATCCACAATGCATGTTAAAAACCATCACCAAACAAAAGCAAGCAGGTAAGAATCCACGCACTCGTGCCTCTTGAGCCAGCAACAACGAAAGAACTGTCAAGATAATCTCTGAAATACCAACAAAACACGCCCTGAAACATTTCTCAAGTGCTTTCAGCTCCCACACAGTTATCATCAACATAGGAACTCCCTGAATACCAAACGGGTGTGCAAAATATCATTAACAATTGCGATGCACACCTCCTGGTCCACAAGGGATAAATCTGAAGCCAAAAAATCCATAAGTACACAGAGAAAGTAATTTGCAATTTAAGAAGCCTTACTGTAAAAACACATTCGTCTGCTGAAGTTGAAACTTTCATCTGATCAGGGATGGCCCTTAGTTATTTGATTAAGCCTTAGAATGAAAAGTTAACCAAAGAGATCCTCTCATATTCTTAGGCATTTTTCTCTAGAGTAAATTAGCCAGGTTTGATTAGATGTTCGTCATACTTGACGTATGAAGAACATCTAGCCAAACTTGGTTAATTTACTCCTCAATTCACATAATAAATGGACAATTCACCAATATAGTTAAGGTGTAGAGTGGAGTACCTCAGGGTTCAGTATTAGGTCCTCTGCTTTTTAACATGTTTATAAATGACCTGGAAATAGATATAGAAAGCAAAATATCAATATTTGCAAATGACACTAAATTATGAAGGGTAATTAATTCAGAACAGGATATTTGCTCTCTACAGAGGGATTTACATAAAATGGCAGATTGGGCAAATAAATGGAATATGAAGTTTAATGTGTGAAAGTGTAAAGTCATGCATTTTGATCCCAAGGCTACTTATGAACTTAATGGAATCATTTTAGTGGACTTGTTACTAGAGGAAGACCTGGGTATCCTTGTAAACCACAAACTTGGAAACAGTGACCAGTGTCAAGTAGCAGTAGCAAAAGCAAACAAAATCCTGTCTTGCATAAAAAGGGGTATTGAAGCAAGAGTGGATAACATAACATCATTTTGCCATTGTAAAATCATTGGTAAGACCTCACCTCGAATATGCAGTACAGTTTTGGACTCCAGTTCTAAAAAAAGATGTACTGGAACTAGAGAGGGTACAGTGAAGAGCAACAAAATTAATTAAGGGAATGAAGGACTTGACCTAGGAGGAACGACTAAACAAACTTGATTTATTTAATCTAGAGAAAAGACGACTGATAGATCTTATCACAATGTACAAGTATATGAGAGGTCAATACAAGGATCACTGTGGTGAGCTATTCATTCCAAGACCTGATCAGGTGACCAAGGGACACCCCTTGAGATTAGAAGAAAGGAGGTTTAGACTTCAGCAGAGGAAGGTTTTTTTTTTGTACAGTAAGGTCTGTTAAATTGTGGAATTCCTTGCCCAAGGAGGTGGTTATGGCAGATACAATGGATACATTTCAAAAGGGAACATGCAAGGTTATACTGTATATTAGTAGGCAAATCAGGAAGGTCTGATAAAGACTAACGTATTTGACAGCAGGAACGCTATACAGTTCTCATTTCAATAGGGTATGAGGCAAAGGTTGAACTTGATGGACTTGTGTCTTTATTCAACCTAATTTACTATGTTACTGTTATCCAAAACTCACAACATATTCATGGTGAAGTCTTACCAGTGATTTGTATGGTGGCAAAATTATGTTATCTGCTCTTGCTTCAATAACCATTTTAACTAAAGACAGTACTTTTATGCTACCACTGATTGCTGTTTCCATGTTTACAAGGACAAACATTCTGCTCTCACTTGATTACCCTGCATAATTATGTGTCATCTGTAAATATTTAAATTTAAAAAAGGCACTTCTGGCACCCCTCTTTTTTGTTTGTTTTCTTTTTAGTCTTGTATGGACTGGGGTGGGAGTTAGGTTTATTTTTTTAATGGAGGTAAAGGTGGTGGCAGGTTTTTTATTTTATATCTTTAGGATTATGAAGCACAGGAACAGGACATCCCAGACTGCTGGACCTCTGGCATCTAGGGCAGTGGTTCTCAACCTGTGCCCTCAGTGGCTACTAACAGACCAGGATTTGAGAATTTCCTTTTAAGAGCACAGGTGAGTTAATCAATATGACTGAGCTTCTGATCAACACACTTGTGTTCTAGCAGGGAAATTCCTAAGTCCTGGCCTGTTAGTGGCTACTGAGGGCACAGGTTGAGAACCACTGATCTAGAGGGCATTCATTTTTTTTTTTAAATAAACTTTATTTTTTGAAAGAGGCAATCACAGAGTAATTAGGCAGCTACAACTGCTAGATGATGCTGGAACCTGAGTGCAACCACAAATGTTATGCCTGTCTGCAATTTTATGACATACACATCTACCGTAGGGGAACAGTTATTCAGGGAAGGACAACAAAAGGGGTGGGAGGGAAGAGCAGGGGGAACAAGGGAGAATGGGGCATAGATAGAAAAAAAAATATAGTTTCCTGGAGTGAGTCCCATAGAGGGCCGAACATAGAGAACAGCTCACCTAGAAGGACCCCTACAGCTCCTCAACTATCAGAGTCCCTATTAAAGGTCCACATGCTCCAGCATTCGTTATGTCTTGAGAGAGTCATGGAGGATCAATGTTAATCATTCCATAAGTTCAATGTCAGTCATTTTGCATAGTATCTGGCTCAGGCAGCAGACAGCTGTGAGGATGTGTCTGATCAAAGGGCATAGTGAATGTGGGGCTCCTGAAAAGGATGCCCTCCAAGATGAGGATAGACGGTTTCAAGGGCAACTTGACTGTGGCGAGTTGCTGTACCATGGTCAGTATTCTGGTCCAGAACGGTTGAATTAGGAGGCAGGACTACCAGATGTGGAAAAGAGTACCACTTTGACTGCACCCCCGCCAGCAAGACTTTGGAATAGATGGATTATATTTGTGAAGCTTGGTTGGGGCGATACCAGTGGGAAAGATTTTTTTATATATTCTCCCTGGTAGTAGTGCAGGTCTCCTTGTTTAGCACCTCACCCAAGTCCTCCTCCCGTGGGATCACAGGTTTGTTTTTACACGGTACTTGTAGAGATTGGAGCAGCAGGTAAAATTTAGTGATAGATCCACACAGGAGGGGGAGTTAAGGCAGGAGCGTTCGAACAGCATTGGGGTGAAGGATAGTGACGCAATGTTGATTTGAGCGAGGTGACGGATCTGGAGATATTGAAAGAGGTCAAAAGAGTATGCCGGGTGCTTGTTCAGAAGGGCCTAGAGTGGAAGGAAAGTCCCCCTATCAAGGAGATTGTGCAGGTATAGGACACCCGCCAATGTCCAAGATGAGAAAGATTTCCAAAAAAGCTGGGTGACTTGAGATTGGGGTTCTATAAGCTTTGGAATCGGTTTCTTAGCCAAGTCAAAGATATCCAGTTGAAAGATAATGGCAGGTAAGGTTGAATGGCGAGGGACACCATCTCTGTTTCGCCAGTAGAAGACACTGGAGTGACTTAGGAGAGACAGATTACCCCTCCAAATTTACCCAAACTTCTGCCCGGAGGGGAGGAAACAGGAGGAGTTGTTTTAACCCCTTAAGGACAGGCCACGCGGCCAGCAGTTAATGACCACAGGGCATTTTTTTCTCCAATGGATTCAGGGAGCCCTGAATTATGTGAAGTGCCAGGATTGTAACTGGTCCTTAAGTGCAGGACAGTCATGATGGTCCTGGCATGTCATGGGTCCTTAAAGGGATAGTAATACTTCGTTTTAACTTTATTTTATTTTGTAGGCATTAAAAAAACATGAAGAATGATATAAGTCTTATTTCTCAAACCTTTATGGTTTAAGAGATATTCACAAGCAAAGTGTCACCCTCCAGCCCCTTTTACTGATGTAACACTTCTCAGCCAGGGCAGAAGGGAGCTGCCCAGGTAGACTGCAGAGAGGGACAATCTTCAATTAAGATAAGGGAAAAACCTGAAAAGCTTGTCAAGGGGGGAAGGGATTTCATTGTTTTCATAGGAATAAGAGTGTCCCCTTCTGTTATCTGTCCAGTCTATGAACTGTATTCCACATCTGAGAAGAGATTGTTTACAGTAGGTAAAAGGGGCGGGAGGGGGAAACTTTGCTTGTGAATATCTCATAAACCATAAAGGTTTGAGAGATGAGACTTATATCATTCTTCATGTTTTTTTAATGCTTACAAAATAAAATAAAGTTAAAACGAAGTATTACTATCCCTTTAAGGAGTTAAGTGGGTTGCTATATAGTAGTTATAGATATAGGGAACCTCCAAACCCCCATCCGATTTTGCAAGAGTGAGAATGTTATGTGCTATTCTGGACTTTTTTCCATTCCAAATAAAGAGCATGATGGATCATTGTCTTTCTAAGTGCAAGTACAATTGTATCAACTTGATTGCAGAATGGGTCTATGTCATATAGACATAGACCCATTCTGCAATTAAGTTGATACAATTGTACTTGCACTTAGACAGACTTGTGCTACATCAGCTAGAATACTTCTAGCTGAATATCTTCAAATTACATCCTTCACCACTAATTGTATTTAGTGAACCCTCAGAAGTCGGCGCTCGTCCTTTCCTTATTGTTTTTCTTACAGTGTTTGTTTCACACAAAAAGGTGCCACCAAGGACACCACGGAGGTTCTTAATCTAGGTTCTTGTAACTGACTGATTAAATTCACAGGCTAGATGAATTCATACAGGGATTTTGCATTGGAGCATTATATGTGTGTTTCTGTCTAGGACAGTGTTATCTTCCATTTTCTTTACAAATATTATTATTATTTTTTTTTTTACAACGATTAACACCTTCATTGTTAGCTGAATGTAGCCACCCTGCAACAGTGAGGATGATATTGTTTTTGGATGGAAGGTTGGGGACAGTGTAATGTTTTAATTTTAAATAGGATGGATAACCCCTATATTCCCAGAGCATGAGATCTCTGTAATCTGACAATGGGGTGGGGTTACCCATATGTTTGTATGGTAAAACTGTGCTTGGCCAATATTACCACACACTGTGCTAGGAACGAATATAAGCATGGCACCACACATGGGACATTTCTAATTGCACAGCAAGTGATTTGTTTTGCTTGGAACAGACTCAATGTGTATAGTATGTAAGGAATTTGTATAAAATACTACATTGTATCACCAAAACATAAACATACATTTCTCAAAATGCTTTATTTTACAGGCAGATGGCTAGTACAAAATTATAAGCTCGTTTTAGTCTTCTGTGAAAAAAAGCATGAATGTATCTTAGTGTGATAAGCCACTTTAATAGTAGAGTAGCCATACACATTTTTTCATAAGACAATTATTTAAAACGTTTCAATATGCTTTTTTATGATAGCTATCAGTGTGGTTATGTGTCAGTCCTATTAACTTAAGATTCTAATGTATCCGATATTTTTAAGTAGAGACAAACTCCATTCCAATTAATTTTAGAGCCAAAATGTACTTTTTCATGTAACCACACCTATAAAAGCAATGCATTGCATGTTGCAGAGGCAGCATACTCTGGGCTGGTGAGGGGCAGGTAGGCCATGGAGCCCATCAATGATGGTGGCCATCAGCCTGTAGGTGCAAGACAGAATGCTCCAGCTGGAGACACACCTATAATACCATCACCAGGTAGGGGAGCAGGTGAAGCACCTGTGTTGCCCATTCCAGATATCCAGATCCACAAGTGTCAGAGGGACCTGTAAATCAACCCAGGAGAAGATGGCAACCACAAAGACTCAGGATATACTGGACCAGTGTCACACTGTTCGGTATAGGGGATGATGAGGTCATAGATGGATTGATGTCATGGAGTATCTTTCAAGGTGAGATAGCTCAGTGGTAAATTGCCTGACTATGGAGCCTATTTAAACCTCAAAGTTGCACGTTCAAATCCCAGCAGGGTCAACTCAGCCCTTCATCCTTCCGAGGTTAATAAATGAGTACAACTGATTGGGTAATAACAACATTGTAACGGACCCTAGGCCGTTACTTGGTGGTGAGTAACAGAACTATGAAAGCCCGCAGAGTCATACACTAAAATAGACACTGGGTGAATGGGCAGCTTAATATATAGAGCTGTCCTGGGTTACATTCATGTACAAGTGTATTAAGTTTGGTTTTATGTATTGTCAAATATTGTATGTGTTTAATTGTACTTGTCCAATTCAAAGGTTTGTGCAATCACCAACTACCAGGTATACAAATATCTTCCATAGCCTAACATGGGGAATGGTAGGCAGATCAGTGATTGGTTAAGGGTGGAGCAGGTCATTCAAAATAGTCAAACAAAGGCTCCAATCATGGGCCCTTGTCCCTAGGATGTGTGTTGTAGCCACTCCAGTCATTTGACTATTTGTACTGTAGCTAGACCCCCTGCTGTGTGTTAATTAAGCCATTGTGAACTGCAGTCAGACCCCCTGGCCATTGTGTAAAGATGTGTATCAGCGTCCCTCAGCCTTTTGTCACAGTGTTTACCCTTACTCATTCCCTCTGTATAGATAATGTAATCATGTCTGGCCCTTTGTGTTATGTTTACACCATCTGTCACTGTCCATTGTCTAGTAATGTATCTTGATGTGGTTCAGCATGTATAAAAAAGAGTTGACGTTTGTGCAATAAAGTGTGTTACAGTTTGAACTTGAACTGGCTTCTGTCTCTCTATTGCTGGATGGTATCAAGGGACTTCTGTTGTCCCCCATCCTAGGAAGAAATGCTGCCTGAATAACCGGTGGAGCTGCCTACTTGTAGCTGACCTCTGAAGGGAGAATCCTGAAACGACGGCCTGAGTCCAACCCAAGGACTTGGGTATCCATTACAAACATCTATTATTTCAGCTGCCAATTTGGTTAATTCCGAGAGTGTGCGCTTTGAGTCCCACTGGGAGAAAGGTGATATATAAATACTAGTGTTTATTATTATTCACATCTTTGAGGACATAAAAGATGGGATCGGTCACTTAGTAACTACCAACCATGTCCTATCTGGCATGGAGAAGCTGCTGTGTGCCATCCATTTCATGGCATCTGGATCCTTTCAGTCCACTGAAACCTATGCATTTGGAACGTCCCAGCCTGCATGTTCCAGGGCATTGAGTGAGGTGCTCCTTATCACAGTGTCTGTGATCCTCCTCTGTCACTCTCGCTTGTGGTATACGCTGATTTGCTGTACTGGTTTGGCCCGCCCCTGGAGACCTTTTTATGCCTGGCCGTGACCCCTGTCTGGTGCCCTTTCGTGGTATTTCAGAGCCAGTGTTGCTGTTGCTGAGTTCCTGTGTTCCGGATTCCTGTGTACCGAATTGGCCTGTCCTGACTACGTTCCTTTGTTCCTGCTCGTGATTGACCTGGCTTGTCTGAGAACCCTCTCTGTGATCCGATCCGGCTTGGCTGATGTTCCTGTTCGTGATTGACCCGGCTTGTCTGAGTACCACCCTCCGTGATCCGACCCAGCTTGGCTGACTTCCTGCTACGCGACCAGTATCGGCCTGCTCCAGTGACCTGCTAGTTCCTGCTCTCCTCTCCAGTTGTCGCCATAGCAACATTCTGACTTCCGCTACTGCCGCTTGCCAGGCTGGCCATGTGACCTACTCCTGCCCTGTGTTGCCTGTTCCCAGTGCTGAGTATCCATGCTTAATTGCAGAGCTGTGCTGCTGTCTATGAGCCTCCGTGTTACTTGTAGAGCTATAGTACTTCCCTGAGCCTCAGATCCGTAAAGCTGCTTTTTAACCCTAGCTGTGCCGCATTATCATTTGCTGAGCCTCCTCTCTCCTCTCTCTGGTATAGAACCTAGCCTTATTGCACGATCCCGGTAGGGCGCCATTTGGCTCTGGCTCATACGTTCACGCCGTTGGGGCTGAAGGCTCAAGCTACTTTAGCTAAGGGAAGATTTCAGTGGAAGGCTATTGGCTTCTACGCTTGCAGCATAGTGTGGTCTCCGTTGTTATGCCCGTGAGTGCTACTGGCTCAAAGCTCTTGCAGGTTGACTTAGGTATACGCCCGTGGGGGCTATTGGCTCACTACCTCTGTTCCGTTGGTCTCCGTTAGTACACCCATGGGGGCTATTAGCCAGCTCTTGCAGTTCAAGCTGTACCGTGGTGATGCCCGTGGGGGCTAACTACTCAGGCACTTGCAGATCCAGTTGTATCCTTGGTTATGCCCGTGGGGGCTATTCTGGGTAACTGTTCTGCTGATGTTACCTCTGGTCACACAGGGCCTAGCAGCATTCCTGTCTCAAGAACTCTAAGTTTGATTCCAGCTACACTTACTATTCCCAATCAACACTTTGGGTGTGCCAAACTCCACAACAGAGACCGTCTGTCTATGCATTTAACCCTTATATGTATCTCTACTATGTGCCTGTCCTGAGACAGTATATATGATACTGTGATTCTGTATACTGGGCCTGTGGGGGCCTATCTGTCCATATTTTGCTATTATTTTGTGTTGCCTGTAGAGGGCGATCGTTTACCTTATTTTTTTCTTTTAATAAAACTGTGTTTTATTTTACCTCTGGTCTGAGTGTCTGGTGATACAAAATCGAGAGGATTACCTCAAGGAGGCATATAATATTTTGTCCAATAAAGTTTATTATAGACCTTTGAGTAGAGATCCCACTTCTGAGTTTTCTGCAGAACTGAGGGAGTTGTTGGATGATGCAGTTGAGAAGGGCCTGCTTGAGGTTTCAGAGAGAGACTTTATCTTTCAGCCTGATCCACAGATGGCTATTTATTACCATCTTCCCAAGATACATAAGTCTCTCTCTGAACCCCCGGGCAGGCCCATCATTTCTGGAATTGGATCATTAACCACAAATCTCTCGGCTTATGTCGATTTCCATCTTCAGAGGAGGGTATCAGGACTTAAGTCATACCTCCGTGATACTTCACATGTTTTGTCTTTAATGGATAATTTTAAGTGGGAAAATAATTTCCATTGGGTGACTTTGAATGTTGTTAGTCACTATTCCAATATACCACATCAGGGAGGAATGGAGGCAGCCAGATTCTTCCTGATGGAGGATCCTCTAATGCCTCCTACTCAGGTTGATTTTATAGTTCGGGCCATTGACTTCACCCTTTCACACAACTATTTCGAATTTAACAATCAAATATACCTTCAAGCAAAGGGTGCAGCGATGGGCACCAAGTTCGCACCAAGTTATGCAAATCTTTTTATGGGATATTTAGAACGTTTTAAGATCTATCAAGATTGTCCCTTTGGAACGAACTTGGTGCTCTATCGCAGATATATAGATGATATTATAGTTGTGTGGAAGGGTGAAAAAGATGGTATAGAACAGTTTGTCACTTATATGAATGATAACCCATGGGAGATGAAATTCACTTGTACTCTTGGATCCAATGTGGTGCATTTTTTAGATTTGGAACTTATAGGTATACCATCCAAATCGGTTTGTACACGTACACATTTTAAAACAGTTGATTCCAACAGTTTTTTGGATTTTTCAAAGTTGGCTTAGAAATATTCCATAGAGTCAGTTCCGAAATTGGAAGATTATGAACCACAATCAGATACTCTGAAGAAGAGATTTTTGGAAAAGAATTATCCCCGACAATTAGTTGAGGATTCACTTTCAAAGGCTAAAAATTTTAATATTCAATCTAAGAGTGCAAAAAAACAGAGTAAGTATATGGGTTTTCCAAACTTCATCACCAATTATAATTCTCAAGGGAAAGAGATAAGAAATATAATGTCTAGACATTGGACCATTTTGAAGAATGATGTCTTTTTGAAGGACATCATCCCCAAAACACCTAAGGTTACTTTTAGGAGATCTAGAACTTTAAAAAATATAGTAGCACCTAGTAGATTTAAGATCAATGGTAGAGAGGATGGTCTAGTTAAAGGTGGTGTAGGTGGATTTAATCTGACAACTATAGGGGTATACAAATGTTCATCTAATCGCTGTTTAACATGTCCCTTTATTGAGAATAAAGTGAAAAGTTTTAGCTCAGTGGTTACAGGAGAAAGTTTTGAGATTATTACCTTTATGACATGTGCTTCACGTTATGTAATATATCTCTTGTCTTGTGAGTGTAATTTGCAATATGTTGGTGGTACTACACAATGTCTCAGGACAAGATTTGGAAAACACAGAAGTAATATAAATAGAAAATTTTTGCTGCATAGTGTTTCCCGTCATTTTGCGGAAAAACACAATGGTGATTTGAAAGGTTTAAAAATCATTCCCATAGAATGGGTTAGTCCCGCTGCTAAACCAAGTAGATTAAAGAGACTCATTATGAGTGAATCCTACTGGATTTATAGACTAGATACGTTGAGTCCGAGAGGTTTGAATGAAAATATTGAGATGTCATGGTAAAAATAATAATTGTATTTTATTTATTTATTTATTTTTTTCCATAAATCACTTTTTATATATAAATCAGGTTTGATTTAATATTTAATAGTTTAATGTTTTATTACAAGCATTTTTTATAAAGCAGATTCAAAAAAATCTTAAAATTTATATGGGTTCATAATTTATCTATTATTCTTGATAAAGCACGAATAATTATTCAATGTGGATAGGAACTAACACTAGTAGGGATTCGGGTATTTAGAATAGTTAGAAGGTCACACCTATATATCTAGTATGAAATGTAGACATGTGTCGATTATATAATCGATACATGCTTATAGTTTTCATAAATATATTATTTTAATGGCACTGATTGTGTTTGGGGCCAATGATATATTGGTTATAAGTGGTTTTTTGATTAGTTGGCATATATTGCCTGTGGATGTACATGGGAGAAGTGGAGGGGGCTTTTGAGTAGTAGAGCAAGTAGGTGGTTGGGATTATACATGATTGTTGAGTGAGTTCAGAGGCTTCATATGTTGGGTGCAGGGTTCTAGAAGCGATCGTTGTGGATTTATTGAGGTGTACGGGGTGAGACGGTTTACCTGAGAGCTTATGAGTCGGAGATATGAGGTGTTTGACTGTCCTTTTTTTGTTTTGTTTTTCTTTTTTTGCGCGTGCATGGGATGCCCGTTGTTCGGGTTCCATGGCGCGTGCGTTGGATGCTTTATGCGTGTGAGAATCTGAATGATTTTTGTGAGAGTGAGTTGTGAGTGATTGGGATGTGGTGGATATGTTTTCATTAAGTCAGTATGGTGTCTGTTGGTTATATGCATATTGTTTGTGTTCGGGGAAATTTAGATACTTGGTCATCAGGTTATGTTGTGCTGTGTTGCGCATGCGCGTGGTGTCTTGAGGTCAAGTTATACTGCGCAAGTGCAGGATTTTTATATCTAATTTTCACTGCGCATGATCCGATTGTATGCTGAATGGGGATAATAACTTCCGGGATTATCGGGTTGTGTAATACATGCGCATAATGGTTGAAGGCAGGATTTCAGTGTTTAAACATGGGATCTTTGATATCCGATTTGTATTGCGCATGTTTCTATTTTTCACTTTGTGTCGAATTAGGTGGATTACTTCCGGGCTATAACGGTTGAGTTTCAATAAGTGAGTACTACTCCTTTTGAATCAGTAATAAATTAGATTTTATTATATTATTTTTGAGTGATGTTTATATCTCTTGTCTCTATAATTATTATTAATGAGTAATATTTAATCTAAAATAGTTTTTTGAATTGTGTTGTTATGTGAAGGCCATCTATAAAAATGACCAAATGTTCTTGACCAATTATTTCAAATTATAAGCACCAATGAGGAATGGGAATAAGGTATTTAATTAAGGATAGATGTATTGCTGCTTTTTTGAATGAATTTAGGCTAGAGCTAAGTCTGAAGAAGTGGTCTGTGAACCACGAAACGTTATTTTAGCTTGCCGAGTATTTGTTTTATATATTGTGATCTTAATTTTATATGGTCCTATCATTGGATTTAACTTTTAAATAAAAGTATAATATTTAGCAATCAATAAGCAGCAGTTTTTGACATCAGTCTATCCAGTATCCGGTTCCCTGAGCAGAGACAGGGGAGTATTCTCTGCATGCTCGATTAGCTGTGGTGGGATATAAGTCTGTCCACAGCCATTATACTTGTGAGTATAAACATTTAATATACTCTATTGATTCTCCAATAAGGATAAAAGGCACTATTGGGCGCCCTCTTTTGTTTTCTTCTGTTCACATGTACTACATACTCCTGGAGTGGTTTTGAGGAGCAGCCCTGTTGAAGAACATCTGTATTGCTGTGTGGGGGACAGCGTGAGAAATATCCCTTGAGTATATAAGTCAACCGGCATATATTTGTCGAGTTGACCTTGCTTTATTGTGAGTATATTTGATAAGGGAAAGTGTGGGTTGATCCCAGAAGTTTTTGCACTAGGAGCGCCTTCTGTTTTTTTGTCTTTGCTATGTCTTAAAAAACCGTTACAGTACGAAAGGACCATGACCTCAGACAGTAAAGGTGAAAGTAACACACAAAACATCCACTGGGGAATGGATGTTCACGAGCAGCGCCTAGACCAGTTGGCACTGGCATTACAAACATTACTTGAGCGTACGGTACACCTTGACAAGCCTAATCAGAATCCGGTGGTCCCCCCAGCTACAACACCGGATAATCTGCCTGTAGCTCCTCCTACAGTAACCAGAGGTTTAACGGCGGCGGCGCCTTTACCCTTGAGATATGATGGCGAACCTTCACAATGCAGGGGCTTTATTAAACAGTTGTAAATATTTTTGGAGTTGACGCCCCAGGCATTTCCTAACGACCGGAGTAAGGTCGGATTTATGATATCACTATTGACGGGCAAGGCACTGGCTTGGGCGAACCCTTGTGGGAAAATGCCAAACCCTGCACTCTGAACTTTAACGAGTTTGTAAGAAAGTTCCGCAGAGTGTTTGAGGTTCCTGGCAGGACTACCTCTGCTGCCAAAAGGTTAATGGAGATACAACAGGGCGAGCGTACTCTGGGCGATTATGCTATTGAATTTCGGACCTTGGCAGCAGAGGTGGGATGGAACAATGAGGTGTTAGTTGCAGCCTTCGCCCAGGGTCTATCCTAATCCATTAAAGATAAAATAGCTGCTGGAGATGTACCTGGTGATCTGGATGAGTACATTGACTATGTCATGCTCATTGACTCCCGCATTCGTGAGAGACGGTTGGCAAAAAGGGCGAGATCCAGAAACTATGGC
The DNA here is from genome assembly GCA_037306005.1 of Rhinophrynus dorsalis. Classification (NCBI taxonomy): domain Eukaryota; kingdom Metazoa; phylum Chordata; class Amphibia; order Anura; family Rhinophrynidae; genus Rhinophrynus; species Rhinophrynus dorsalis. The sequence goes on along the minus strand of JBBDGT010000019.1, from coordinate 320,683 downwards.
CATGGCAGTTTTCTTAACCCACCCTCTCCACCCATTCCTCCTGAACTCTCACCCGAAACTGGAGAACCAATGCAGCTTGGGTTCACCAGACTGACTAAGGAAGAGAGGGCGTACCGCAGGAAGCAAGGCCTATGCTTGTACTGTGGCAAACCTGGGCATCTTTTATGCACTTGTCCGATACGGACGGGAAACGGACGCACCTAGGGTACCTTGGAGGACAGGCCCTAGGTGGTGTACAGCAGTCCCTGGATTCAAGCTCAATGAAACCCACCATCCAGGTGGTATTCTCTTGGGCAGACGGGCTCGTGGAGGTCTTGGCACTAGTAGATTCTGGTGCAGCCGGGTACTTCATGGACCAATCCTTTGCCGAGTTGCACAGTATTCCGTTATGTCAAAGAGAATCTCCTTGGCGATTGAAGCCATTGACAGCAGACCTCTGGAACCTGCATTTATTACCATGGAAACGATTCCTATCACAATGTTGGTTGGGGCTCTCCACAAAGAGGAAGTACGTTTCCAAATAATCCGTTCTCCTCACCATGCAGTCATTCTACGGTATCCCTGGCTACTTTTACATAACCCTCAGTTTGATTGGCAGAGATGTGAGGTTAATTCCTGGTCTGAATAGTGTGCTAAAAAATGTCTATCACACCCGATTAAGATTTTGTGTACCTCTCCCTCTGTGCCAGCAGAATATAGGGACTTCAGTGACGTATTCAGCAAAGGAGAGGCCAGCGCATTGCCCTAGCATAGACCCTATGATTGCGCTATTGATCTGCCCTCGGGTGTGGTGCCCCCTAGGGGTCGCACTTATCCACTGTCTTGTGATGAGAACAGGGCAATGGAGGAGTACATTGAGGACGCTCTCAGTAGAGGTATTATTCGCAAGTCTACCTCTCCGGCTGGTGCCGGATTCTTCTTTGTGAAGAAAAATGGCGAACTGAGACCATGTATTGACTACCAGGGGCTGAATAAACTGATGCCTAAGAATGCCTACCCTATTCCACTCATTACTGAATCATTTGACAGGTTGAAGGGCTCTTACATCTTTACTAAACTTGATTTGTGGGCTGCGTACAACCTGACCAGAATTAAGGCTGGAGATGAGTAGAAGACAGCATTTAATACCAGAACAGGTCACCACGAATATCTGGTGATGCCATTTGGCCTATGTAATGCACCTGCAGTGTTCCAGGAATTTATTAATGACATCCTGCGCGACATTCTTCAGTCCTGTGTGGTTGTATATCTAGACGATATATTGATTCACTCTGGCAACCTCACCCAGCATGTTAAGGATGTCTCTGAAGTCTTACTCCGACTTCGCAAAAATAAACTATACTGTAAATTAGAGAAATGCGAATTTCATACATCTCAAGTACCATTTTTGGGGTTTGTAATCTCTAAGGATGGCATCGCGATGGACCAGGCTAAGTTGGCAGCAGTCCTGCAGTGGCCTCGCCCCAAGGGGTTAAAAGCTATTCAGCGGTTCTTGGGCTTTGCCAACTATTATAGGAAGTTCATCCAGAACTTTTCCACGATTGTGAAACCTTTGTCTGATTTGACACATAAGTGCGCTACTCCCTGTCAGTGGTCCGAGGCAGCTGAGAATCCGTTTGAGTTCTTGAAATCTGCGTTTGCGTCCGCTCCAGTGCTGTCCCACCCTAATCCCTCCCTGCCATTTACCCTGGAAGTTGACGCCTCGGAGGTTGGGGTTGGGGCAGTGCTCTCCCAGCACCCTGTGGGAGGGGGAACCATGAAACCCTGTGGGTTCTTCTCAAAGAAACTTTCCAGTGCACAGAGTCACTATGAGATTGGTGACAGGGAGCTTTTGGCTATTATTTTGGCACTTAAGGAGTGGTGCCACCTATTGGAAGGCACTAAGAACCCGGTACTAATCCTTACTGATCACAAAAATTTGTGAAGCTAAGAGACTGTCCTCGCGACAAGCTAGGTGGGCGCTCTTTTTGTCCCGGTTTAATTTTGTAGTGTCCTACCTTCCGGGCTCTAAGAATGTTAGGGCAGATGCTCTGTCCAGACAGTTTGCTTCGAACTCTGAGAGGGAGGAAGACCCAGTACCTATCATTCAGCCAGATCGTATCCTGGCTAATATCCGTACTAGTATAAACTCGCCACTGGGGGAGGAGATTTTGGCTTCTCAATCTACGGCTCCACTAGAGACCCCAGTTGGCAAGTGTTTTGTGGAGGAGCCATTCCGTACCCGTCTATTGGAGACATACCACTCATCTAAGGCGGCTGGGCATATCGGGAGGGATCAAATCATATGGTCTCTTTCGCAGTTATTTTGGTGGCCCACCATTAGAGCCGATTGCTCCACTTTTACTGCCGCTTGTACCACCTGTGCCCGTGCCAAGACCCCCAGACATCTCCCAGTGGGCCTACTCCAACCAGTGCCTAATGGCGAACGTCCATGGTCTTACATATCCATCGACTTTTTGGGAGAGCTGCCAGTCTCTAGGGGGTATACGTTTATCCTCATGGTGGTCAATAGGTTCTCTAAAATGGCTAATTTCGTGCCTCTCAGTGGTCTTCCATTGGCTCAGGAATTGGCTGTAGTCTTTGCCAGGGAGGTGTTCCGCTTGCACGGGGTACCCAGAGTGATAGTCTCCGATCGTGGGAGCCAGTTTGTGTCCAGGTTTTGGAGGGAATTTTGTGGTCAGATGGGCATCCAATTGTCCTTCTCCTCCGCCTACTATCCCCAGACCAACGGAGCCGCTGAGAGTGCCAATCAGGGACTGGAGCAGTTTCTGCGCTGTTTTGTGACCGATCACCATGACAATTGGGACGACCTGTTGCCATGGGCAGAGTTTGCCAGGAATTGTGCAGTTAACTCATCGTCTGGGAGCTCCCCGTTTCTTATTAACTATTGGTTCCAGCCGTGCCTGCTCCCGGACTCATTTCAGTCACAACAGATTCCTGCCCAGGATGAGCATATGGCACAACTTCGCTCCACATGGGCGCAGGTTCAGAGGGCCCTCAGTCAGTCGTTCCAGCGACATCAGCGGCATGCCAATCGTAGACGGCTACCATTGGTCACATTCCAGGTTGGGGACAGAGTATGGCTCTCCTCTAGGAACCTCAATCTGCAGGTACCCTCCAATAAGTTGGCTCCCCGGTTCATTGGTCCCTTCAAAATCATCCGCAAGGTTAATCCGGTTTCTTATGCATTGGAACTTCCAGCCTCTATGCATATTCATAATGTGTTCCATGTGTGTCTTTTGAAACCATTGGTTTGCAACCGCTACACTACCACTCCAGTGATTCCTGGGCCGGTGGATGTTCAGGGCCAAGAGGAGTATGAGGTTCAGAGCATCATTGACTCTAGGAGACTTGGAGGAAAGTTGCAATATTTGGTCCACTGGAAGGGCTATGGCCCTGAGGAACGTTCTTGGGTTGACCAGAAGGACCTCCATGCGCCTAGACTTTTGCACAACTTCCTCTCTAAATATCCTCAGAAACCCAGTCCTCCTGCTGGGAGAGGGGGTCTTTGAGAGGGGGTACTATCACAGTGCCTGTGATCCTCCTCTGTCACTCTTGCTTGTGGCGTACACTGATTTGCTGTACTGGTTTGACCCGCCCCTGGTGACCTTTTTATGCCTGGCCGTGACACCTGTCTGGTGCCCTTTTGTGGTGTTACAGAGCCAGTATTGCTGTTGCTGAGTTCCTGTGTTCCGGATTCCTGTGTACCGAATTGGCCTGTCCTGACAACGTTCCTGTGTTCCTGCTCGTGATTGACCCGGCTTGTCTGAGAACCCTCTCCGTGATCCGACCCAGCTTTGCTGACTTCCTGTTCGTGATTGACCCGGCTTGTCTGAGTACCACCCTCCGTGATCCGACCCAGCTTGGCTGACTTCCTGCTATGCGACCAGTATCGGCCTGCTCCAGTGACCTGCTAGTTCCTGCTCTCCTCTCCAGTTGTTGCTGTAGCAACATTCTGACTTCCGTTACTGCCGCTTGCCAGGCTGGCCATGTGACCTACTCCTGCCCTGTGTTGCTTGTTCCCAGTGCTGAGTATCCGTGCTTAATTGCAGAGCTGTGCTGCTGTCTATGAGCCTCCGTGTTACTTGCAGAGCTATTAACTTCCCTGAGCCTCCGATCCGTAAAGCTGCTTTTCAACCTTAGCTGTGCCGCATTATCATTTGCTGAGCCTCCTCTCTCTGGTATAGAGCCAAGCCTTATTGCACTACATCTGCTGAGTCGGCCGCTTATGCTCTGGTTGGTCGGCGGCTCATTCTACCTAACTGCAGAGTAGTGCTGTTCGGTAACGATCCCGGTAGGGCGCCATTTGGCTCTGGCTCATAAGTTCACGCCATTGGGGCTGAAGGCTCAAGCTACTATAGCTAAGGGACGATTTCAGTGGAAGTCTATTGGCTTCTCCACTTGCAGCATAGTGTGGTCTCCGTTGTTACGCCCGTGGGGGCTACTGGCTCAAAGCTCTTGCAGGTTGACTTAGGTATACGCCCGTGGGGGCTATTGGCTCACTACCTCTGTTCCGTTGGTCTCCGTTAGTACACCCGTGGGGGCTATTAGCCAGCTCTTGCAGTTCAAGCTGTACCGTGGTGATGCCCGTGGGGGCTAACTACTCAGGCACTTGCAGATCCAGTTGTATCCTTGGTTACGCCCGTGGGGGCTATTCTGGGTAACTGTTCTGCTGATTTTACCTCTGGTCACACAGGGCCTAGCAGCATTCCTGTCTCAAGAACTCTAAGTGTGATTCCAGCTACACTTACTATTCCCAATCAACACCTTGGGTGTGCCAAACTCCACAACAGAGACTGTCTGTCTATGCATTTAACCCTTATATGTATCTCTACTATGTGCCTGTCCTGAGACAGTAAATATAATACTCTGATTCTGTATACTGGGCCTGTGGGGGCATATCTGTCCATATTTTGCTATTATTTTGTGTTGCCTGTAGAGGGCGATCGTTTACCTTATTTTTTTCTTTTAATAAAACTGTGTTTTATTTTACCACTGGTCTGAGTGTCTTAAAAAACCGTTACACTCCTAGCCTTGAAGAGGTAGGGCAGGAGGTACGTTCACTTCCCCTCCACTCATGTGCAGTGGCAGAGAGTCAACCAGGGGTTCTACAGAAAGGGAGGCATACCAAGAGTGATGGGGGCTATCGACTCCACACTCCCTTGAGAGATCCTCCACAAGAGGCACATTTGTTCATTAACAAGAAGCATTTCCACTCCATCAATGCACAGATGGTCTGTGATGACAGCCTTAAGTGTGCAGCTTTTCCTGGAATATTCACGACTCCTGCATCCTCAGACACTCCTCAGTCTTCTGTGATTTTGGTGAATGGAACCCTAACAGGATGGTGGCTGTCATTCCAGCAGAAACGTGGCACCCACACAATAAGGGGAAACATCAATATATGATTACACAACACCAATTCTCATGATTACATACTACCATCATCATGATATACATGAGGTACATGTGTCACCTTCTCATTTTGATTCCCTCTATCTCCTAGGGCAATGATGGCAAACCAATGGCAATCGTTCCTCCACTGGCATTCACAGGCCTGCAACCAAAAAGGATGACTCGCTCAATCTCCTCCTTGTCTGCAGATTGGAAGGCTGCTGCAGTCCAGTCAATGACGCATGTGTGGATAGTATAGTCACAGAAATGCTACCAGCCCCTGCCCTAGTATCACACCACTTTTTGCCAATCGGCTGTTAGGATCGGTGGAAATGGAATCGTGATTGAGAACACCAGGATGAGGGATGGAGCACAGAGAGCTGCAGAGAATTCTGGGGACTGCCTCTGTGCAGCTTCCTCTGCACCAAGATGGCTTGTGGAGATTCAGGAGTGACTCTCAGTGTTCAAGTGTGGAAAGAGTTTCAAATCTACATATTACCGTGCTCCATGTGGTTCTTATGATTTGAGTGGTGTCACACAAGGAGTTTTTGGGTTTCAATCATCCCTGCAAATACAAGCTATACAAGTATTTAGTGGGTCTTCTTGTCAGATTTTTTGGTGGGCACATGTAACATTTCCAAGTTAGCAGATAGAACTGGAATTATGTTTGATTTGCATGAATTTAACAGATGAGCTTCATTTTAGTTGAAAGCTCAATGGTATCAATATTGTAACTTTATTTCAATTGAAATCTCTTTAGTATCACTGATGTTCCTTCATTCCAGTTGTAAGTTCTGTGTTATTTAATTTGGGTCGAAAGCTGATGGAGCTTTGAGTGAGACAGAGAAGTGAGAAACTCAAGGCAGTTATCTATCAAGGTCTGGAACTGGGATTTCACGTCATGGCAACAAACTGCTTGTTAAGAATATCCAGTTGTAGCAGTGTAGTGGTGGTGACTGGAGAAAGTACACCGGAGCACACACAGACACCTTGCCAGCCGTGGGCAGAACCAGTGCTTGTGAATACCCCTTGGAAGCAGGAGATAGCCTCTAGTTCTAGCGAGTACTCAACCACTGGTGGTATAATCCCATTTCCTTGCAATACTACACTTAGAGGCAGTTTGCTCTCTCTTTCTTGTGGTTGTTGTTTACCAGTATAGCTCCATTTCAGTTGTAAGCATTGTGTTATCACTTTGCCTGCTTCACAACATTAATGCCAGTTCTAAGAAGTTTGTTGCATGTGTTTTTATCCATAGAAAAAAAACACAGATTACATCTGTCTGGTAAGGGAAAATGCAATTGTATATAACGGTCTTTCACATGTATTCACCAAAAAACCTAATTTCTGTGGTTACGTTCAAGTACTAGCACTTTGGTATCTCCAACCTCACCTCCCCACCATCACTGTCTTAGAGGATGCAGGATATGGCCGCAGACAGTAGCTCCTCGTACCTGTTGCTCATCCCCAGACACCAGCACAGGTTCAACAAGGCTCATATCAGGATGAGGAATGCAATAGAACACACATTTGGCTTCTTGAAAACAAAATTCCATTATCGTGTGTCACAGCTTAACTAGATCCAGCGCCGCTGCTTTGGCTGGAGTTGTATCACGGTATGACACTTCCGTGTCATCCCACACTGTGCTTCTGGAACTGGGTTTGGACTCGCTGGGCGAGATGCGTTAATTTGGGTGCAAGGAGGCGTGTTTGGAGCAGGCTATCTTTATATCCTTGTTTTCTGCTCTGGCTCCTCCTATCTACTTCCTGGCACCTTGTATTTAAAGGGAACTGGATTTCCATCCATTTACCCTTAGTTTGATGTTCATTGCTATCCGTTTTCTTTGCTTCTGTTCCATGACCTGGCTTGTCTAACCATTCATCCTGGTGCTGACCTGTGGCTCTGTCTGACTACTTTCTTGTGTTGCCCCTTGTAGTGGACACCCAATCTTGTGCAGACCTATGGCTCTGACTGACTACCCGCTTCTTGCATGACATGGCTTGTCTGACTATCCAAACTGGTGCTGACCTGGGTCTCTGTCCAGCTACCTTTGTTGTTACCTCCTGTTTAGTGGACATGCTATCTGGTGCAGATCTGTGGCTCTGGCAGACTCTGATCTGACTGCAGCCATGAGTCAGTAGTTTCTCTTGTTGCCCTTCCGTCAGTAAACGGCCTTCTCCTGACTGAATGCAGTCAGCGTCTTTCCGGTTACCTTTCGTGGTGTACCTGATGCCTAGTGCTAGTTTTGCTATCTTGATACCAGTGTATGACCCCGGACTGTCTGACCACGCCATTTGTCTCTGTTCCTGATTCTGTGTACTGATTCGGATTGGCTGATGTTCCTGCTTCCTGTTCTGACCCGGCCTGGTTGACTTTCCTTCTCCGTGTACCAACCCGGCAAGACCGACATTCCTGCTCCGTGTACCGACCCGGCGAGACTGACTTTCCTGCTTCCTGATCCGACCCGGCTTGGCTGACGTTCCTGTGCTGTGTACCGAATCGGCTTGGCGGTGGTTCCTGCTCCTGGCTTGCCCGGCTGGGCAAATTCCAGCAGTTCCGGCTGCTTACTGTTGCACGGTTCCCTCATATCAGTTCTCACTGCTCCGGTACTCCAGTACCTTGCTCTATCCTGTCTGGTGGCTCAGAGTCTCAGTGTGCCATGTCCTCTCACACCATGCTGTATCGCTTGGTCTTTACTTAGGTTCAGTTGGGCGCCTCCCGTGATTTCCGTTATCCAGACCATTGCGATTATTAACCCCTTCGGGGGTGGTGCCTCTTTACCAACTTGCTATGCCAGTGTGGTTTGCTTCCAGTCCTCTGAGCGTACCGATTCCATAGGTCCGTTGGGCGCTTCCGGTTGCCATCCATTTTATGTGAAGCACATTAACCCTTGCGGTTAGCAAGAGCATTGGGGTTGACAGTTCCGTTGGGCCTCCGTTTTGGCTGGAGCTCTGACCAGCCTATTGTAGTCCATGGTGGGTGTCCACTAGTGTTGAGCGAGCACCCCGATGCTCGGGTGCTCGGGTGCTCTGACCGAGCACCCCCTGAGGCTCGAGTGCTCGGCCGAGCACCCGAGCCCCATTGAATTCAATGGGGCGACACGAGCATTACACCAGGCACCCCCTGCTCTGATGAGGGGAGGGTGCCTGGTCAATGCCCCCCTTCATCTCCACAATGCCCCTCTTCCACAATGTCCCCCTTCCACAATGTCCCCCTTCATCTCCGCAATGCCCCCTTCATCTCCGCAATGCCCCCTTCATCTCCGCAATGTCCCCCTTCATCTCCGCAATGCCCCCTTCATCTCCGCAATGTCCCCCTTCCACAATGTCCCCCTTCATCTCCGCAATGCCCCCTTCATCTCCGCAATGCCCCCCTTCCACAATGTCCCCCTTCCACAATGTCCCCCTTCCACAATGTCCCCCTTCATCTCCGCAATGCCCCCTTCATCTCCGCAATGCCCCCCTTCCACAATGTCCCCCTTCCACAATGTCCCCCTTCATCTCCGCAATGCCCCCTTCATCTCCGCAATGCCCCCCTTCCACAATGTCCCCCTTCATCTCCAAAATGTCCCCCTTCATCTCCAAAATGTCCCCCTTCATCTCCACAATGCCCCCTTCCATCTCCACATGTGCCCTACCTCCAGTCCCTGGTGGTCCAGCGGAGCGTCTGTGTAAGATCTGTGCCTCCTTCGGCACAGATCCCTGCCACCCGAACATGGCGGGCGAGCACATGGCGGTACTCGTACGAGTACCGCCATGTGCCGAGCAGAGCGATGCTCGAGCCGATCCGAGCATCGGCCGAGCATGCTCGCTCAACACTAGTGTCCACCTTTGTAGAACCGTGCAAGTTATCATTGTCTGGCTGCCATTTCAATCCAGTCATTGTCGCCTCCTGCTTCCTTGGCGACATTGTGCCTCAGCTATTGCTAGCCACTTCACCTGTGGCTCCACAGTATATCGGACTCTTACACTGTATCAAGATATACCTGACCTGTGTCAGTATTGAGTTTGTATACCTTACTGGACCCGTGTGGGTAACCTTGCTTGTAACCTGTCCTGTGTCAGTTTGCTGCTAATTACTGGACCCGTGAGGGTTACATTATTCCTTGTGTGCTTCAATAAAATTGTGTTTTTACCTAAACCTAATGTGTCTGAGTGTACTGAACCGTAACACCTGAATATTGCTATATTTATTTACCCTTATTTTAATAAAGGTGAATTTTACTTTACTGTCAGACTCTTGTCTTTGCTTGGAAACCATGACAGTACGTAAGGGTGATTCACCATTTCAGAGCATACTAGACAGGATTATCACGGTCCCCGTGATCCTTTATGTCACTCTCAACTGTTCTGCTCCTTGATTGGTTGAGCTGTGTTGGTCCGCCCCTGGTTACCTGTTTTATTCTGGCCACTGGCACCTGTCAGGTGCCCTTTCGTGGTGTTTCTGAGCCAGCGTTGCTGTTGCCGTATTCCAGTATTCTGATCCCCTGTGTACCGACTAGTCTTGTACTGACGACGTTCCTGTTCCGTGATTGACCCGGCCTGGCTGACTTCCTGCGTGTTGCTGATCCGGCTTGTCTGCGAATCTCCTACGCATCCGACCCGGCCCGGCTGACGTCCTTCCTCTGTTGCTGATCCAGCTTGTCTGTGAATCTCCTACGTGTCCTGACCCGGCCTGGCTGACGACTGACTCCTGTGCTTGGTCCTGTTCCTGCCGTTTCGGTTGACGGTTCCTGTTGTCGCCTCGGCAACATTCCGATAGCTGCAGTGTGTGATTTGAGCCTCTGTTTTACCATTGCTGAGCCGTGTCGTTTAGCTGAGCCTTCCGTCTGCTTGTTGAGTGACGTAGTGCTGAGTCTGTACCATTACTGTGCTGTGTCGCTATTTTGTGCCTAGACACTGGTGTTGCCTCCATCCTACCACTGCCACTCTTACCATCATTTGCCTTAGCCTGTTACGCTGCTTCTGTGAGCCGGCTGCGTGTGGGCCTTGGTAGTCGGCGGCTCTCCACCTTGACAGAGCAGTGGTTCCGTTATGCCCGTTGGCTATTGGCAAGCAGTGCTGCAACCAGTGGTCTCTGTTACGCCCGTGGGGGCTATTGACTCAGGCATTCACGATACTATTGGTCTCCGGTTACACCCATGGGGGCTATTGACTCAAGCATTCACGATACTATTGGTCTCCGGTTACGCCCGTGGGGGCTATTGACTCAAGCATTCACAATACTATTGGTCTCCGGTTACGCCCGTGGGGGCTATAGACTCAAGCAATCACGATACTAGTGGTCTCCGGTTACGCCCGTGGGGGCTATTGGCTCAAGCAATTACAATACTGTTGGTCTCAGTTACTCCCGTGGGGGCTATTGACTCAATCAATCACAGTACTGTTGGGTTCCGTTACGCCCGTGGGGGCTACCACCTTATCACTCTGCAGCTCCAGTTCTAGTCGCAGCTCTATTCTACAGCTTCACAAAGTGGATGGACTTTAGGTGCTATCACCTAGCACATATCGCTATATACATCACCAAGGGTGTGCCTAACACCACATTTGAGACTGATTACCATTGCTATTAACCACTTGTCTCCTGTTATTGCTACTATATCTGGTGATTTATTCCCTGTTGTACCTGGTATTTCAGCCCATATTCTGCTTATGTCAGTACTGCAAATAATAAAGAAAAAGAAACCCTGTATATGAAGCACACGTCTAAATCACCAACTTCACCTCCCCCTAATGGAATCACATGATCATGGAAAGAACAATAAAATATAACGTTTATTGTTGCTAATTAAAACCAGCGAATTTTAAAAGAAAAAAATATATTCACATTATTCACTGAGGTTAATCCCTCTAATCAAACACGGGTTGCTAAAGGTATATATATACAAAGAAGCCAAGGTCTCTAACGCTGAAATGTAGACTAGAAATATAAAGACCCATAAATCTCAATAGGTAAGAGATAACATGTGCGGCATATAAGATACTAAATATCTATAATGAAGCTGTAACAGACACAATAGTCGCTGAGAAAAGCGATCTAAGTGTCAAAGAAGGAAGATACTATAGTTGCAACTTGCCCATAGGATATAATACTAAGCATAAAACTGCTGCACAATGATGTCTCTATTTCAAATCACAAAACATCGATGATGCTAAATCTCTCAAGCTTGAAGCCTCTTAGTTCTGATGAAGCTAACACGCTAATAATCAGATCCGGCTTCAAACTCGCTTGCATCTAACCCTAAAAAGACTGGATCTCAGTGCAGTAACAACTTGCCTATAAGATATAATATTGGGCAAAAAAATATACTGCACAATGATGTCTCTATTCATATAAAAGACATCAATCTATATGGTTCAAATGTCGATAATATTGATTCTCAAATACTAGCCTACTGAGCTTGAAGCCTCTTAGTTCTGATGAAGCTAACACGCTAATGATCAGATCCGGCTTCAAACTCACATGTATCTAACCCTCAGGAGACTAAACCTCAGTGCAGTGTGAAAACAGCTTGAAGCCTCTTAGTTCTGATGAAGCTAACACGCTAATAATCAGATCCGGCTTCAAACTATGAAAGTTCTAGATATTGAACATATCGTTTGAAGCCTCTTAGTTCCGATAGTGCTCAGTAGGCTAGTATTTGAGAATCAATATTATCGACATTTGAACCATATAGATTGATGTCTTTTATATGAATAGAGACATCATTGTGCAGTATATTTTTTTGCCCAATATTATATCTTATAGGCAAGTTGTTACTGCACTGAGATCCAGTCTTTTTAGGGTTAGATGCAAGCGAGTTTGAAGCCGGATCTGATTATTAGCGTGTTAGCTTCATCAGAACTAAGAGGCTTCAAGCTTGAGAGATTTAGCATCATCGATGTTTTGTGATTTGAAATAGAGACATCATTGTGCAGCAGTTTTATGCTTAGTATTATATCCTATGGGCAAGTTGCAACTATAGTATCTTCCTTCTTTGACACTTAGATCGCTTTTCTCAGCGACTATTGTGTCTGTTACAGCTTCATTATAGATATTTAGTATCTTATATGCCGCACATGTTATCTCTTACCTATTGAGATTTATGGGTCTTTATATTTCTAGTCTACATTTCAGCGTTAGAGACCTTGGCTTCTTTGTATATATATACCTTTAGCAACCCGTGTTTGATTAGAGGGATTAACCTCAGTGAATAATGTGAATATATTTTTTTCTTTTAAAATTCGCTGGTTTTAATTAGCAACAATAAACGTTATATTTTATTGTTCTTTCCATGATCATGTGATTCCATTAGGGGGAGGTGAAGTTGGTGATTTAGACGTGTGCTTCATATACAGGGTTTCTTTTTCTTTATTATTTGCATTATCTTTACCCTGTGAGCACCGTTTTCTCCTATTACTGTTGCCCCTTTTGGTATATATATATTTTAGTGTGCACTGGTACCCCTTTTTTCTATTTATGTCAGTACTGCCCTAGGGGCAGCCTTGTCATTATTTTTTTGCTTTAATAAAATTGTATTTGTTTTATCTAACCCTCTGTCTGAGTGTCTGAAAACCGTAACAAGGATGCAGGATCAGGACCAATGCATTGATCATTTGTCATTGGCTTTGCAAACCTTGCTTAGCCATACTACTCACTTGGAACGTTCTACACTGCCACCAGTGGCCACTCCAGCTCCTTCATTGGCACCGGCAGTTCAGACAGCCTCTAAGGCAAGTATGGTCAGAGGATTGTCTGGATCCATTCCACTCCCACATTGTTACAGAGAGGATTCTGACCTGTGTCGTGGGTTTTTGAACCAATTGAGCATATACTTAGAAATGACCCCACACACTTTCCCTAGTGAGCGCAGTAGGGTTTGTCTGATGATTTTGTTATTGTCTGGCAAGGCTTTGGCATGGACTAATCCTTTATGGGAGACGGACAAACCCATAATATATAACTATAATGAATTTGTGGCCTCCTTCAAATGCGTCTTTGATGTGCCAGGTCCCACAACCTCGGCTTCTAAACAACATTCGCCAGGGCAATTGTGTGGTGGATTATGCAATTTAATTCCGGACCCTGGCAACCGAGGTAGCTGCTTTTTCTCAAGAGCTTGGTGACTATATGAAAGATGCGATTGCTGCCCACAATTTACCTAAAATTTGGATGAACTGATATAATTTATCATCCTAATAGACACTCGGGTCCAGGAGAGACCCTCATTTAAGGAGCGCCTGCGGAGGCATCCTTCCAGAACAACTTCTCATTTAACTTGCCCACCCAGTCCTCCTTTACCTCCCATGCCTTCTGGTTCTGACTCTGGGGGTGGTGAACCGATGCAGGTTGGGACCACCTGGCTTTCTAAGGAGGAGAGGGCCTTTCGTTGGAGGGAGGGACTGTGCCTATACTGTGGGAAACCTGGTCACTTGTTGAGATCTTGCCCGGTACGTCCGGGAAACGCCCATACCTAAGATCATGTCGGGAACAGATCTTAGGTGGTATTTCTCAGTCCCCTGAAGCCTCAAAGAATAAACATATGTGTGCTGTGGTTCTTTCTTGGGCTAATGAGTCTGTCTCAGTTTCTGCATTTATAGAATCAGGTGCTGCTGGGCACTTTATGGAAGCGGAATTTGCAGCCCAGACTGGTATTCCTCTACAGCCACATACCTCTCCTTTGGTGGTTGAGACATTGATGGCAGCCCTCTTCTGCAAACTCACATTACTCACGAAACTTGTCCACTCACCCTGAGGGTGGGAGCCCTCCATAAAGAAACCCTGAAGTTTCAGGTGACCAACTCAACTCATTATGCATTAGTCCTAGGGTTTCCTTGGTTACAGACACATAAGCTGAGGATTGACAGGGAGACTTGCGAGATAAAGTCTTGGGGTCCACAGTGTCAGGCTTGTCTGTCACTTCCAGTTAATCTGGCTTGTACAGAGCCTTCAGGCCTAACTGAGGCCTATTCTGATTTCATGGACGTGTTTAACAAAGTCCAGGCCGGGGTGTTACCTCCTTATAGGACCTACGATTGGAACTCCTGCCTGGTACGACCCCTCTTAGGGGCTGTGTATATGCCTTGTCTTTGGAGGAGAACAAGGTCATGGAGGAGTATGTCTCTGATGTCTTGGGTAGGGGCATTATTCCAAAATCCTCTTCTCCGGCGGGCGCCGGATTCTTCTTTGCAAAAAAAGAAGAACGGAGAGTAACGTCCATGCATTGACTTCCGAAGACTGAACAAACTGATGGTTAAAAACGCTTATCCGATACCTCTGATCATGAAACTATTTGACCATCTTAAAGGTTCCAAAATATTCATGAATCTTGACTTGAGAGCAGTTTAAAATCTGGTTAGAATGAAGGAGGGCCAGAAATGGAAGACAGCTTTTAACACCCGGAGCGGCCATTATGAGTACCTTGCCATGCTCTTTGGCCTCTGTAATGCTCCTGCTGTCTTCCAGGAATGGCCTCTTCCGGTGGGGCTTAAATCCATTCAAAGGTTTTTGGGCTTTGCCAATTACTATCGGAAGTTTATAAAAAAAAATGTTGACTATTGTCAAACCTATCACGGATATGACACGTAAAGGAGCCAAGGTCACTGACTGGTCTCCCGGTGCATTGCTTGCCTTTGAGGACCTCAAGGCAGCATTTGCAGCGGCTCGTATTTTGGTGCACCCGAATCCCGCCCTACCCTTTACCCTGGAGGTTGATATGTCTAAGATTGGAGCAGGTGCCCTCCTTTCTCAATGCTCAGCTCCGGGGGATGCCTTACACCCTTGTGGATACTTTTCCAGAAACCTATCTAAGGCTGAGATGGTATATCAGACTGGGGACAGAGAATTACTGGCCAGCATACTGGCACTGAAAGAATGCCAGCACCTCTTGGAAGGCACCAGTTCCCCGGCCTTGATTCTCATGGATCATAAAAACCTAACGTATTTATCCTAGGCAAAACGCTTGTCGTCCCGTCAGGCTAGATGGGCATTGTTCCTATCCAGGTTCAATTACGTTGTTTCCTACCTTTCGAGTTCTAACAACTCGCCCTATCACGCCAATTTTGCAAGTTATTCAAAGAGGAAGTTCCTCCCACACTGATTATTCTGGCTGATCGGATTCTTGCCACTATACGTTCTTGCATTACGTCTCCCCTTGGAGAGGAGATACTGGCCGCGCAAACATCCACTCCGGTGGAGAGACCTTGCGGGAAGTGCTTTATCCCTGCTAGGTTACGCATTAAATTGCTTGAGACTTACCATGCTTCCAAAATCGCTGGTCACATTGGGCGAGACCAGCTGATCTGGTCCTTGTCTAGATTGTTCTGGTGGCCAAACCTTCAATCAGATTGTGCTGCTTTTACCGCAGCTTGCACTACCTGTGCTCAGAATAAGCTGCTCCAACTTTGGCCTGTTGGTCTTCTTCAACCAGTAGCCAACGGGGAACGTGCCTGGTCTCATCTGTCCATTGACTTTATGGTTGATCTTTTGTCATCATCCGACTGCACGGTCATCTTGATGATCGTTGACAAATTTTCTAAGATGGCCCACTTTGTACCACTTAAAGGCCTACCATCCATGCAGGAGTTGGCAGTGGTATTCGCTAAGAAAGTCTTTCATCTTCATGGCATACCCAGGGTGATTGCCTTGGACAGAGGTAGCCAGTTCGTGTCTCGGTTCTGAAGATGCTTTTGTGCCCAGATGGGTATCCAGCTAGCATTTTCCTCTGCGTACCACCCCCAGTGTAATGGTGTGGCTGAACAGTCTAACCAAGCCTTAGAACAATTTCTCCGATGCAACATCTCTGACCACCACGACAATTGAGCTACCCTGTTACCTTGGGCGTAGTTTGCCCGGAATTGTGCCATGAACTCTTCCTCACAGAGTTCTCCATTCTTGATTAACAATGGGTTTCAGCCCTCTGTCCTTCCCGAGGTCTTTCAGGCACAGGAGATTATGGCTCTGGATGAGCATTTGAGGGCACTCCATTCTTCTTGGGTTGGGGTACAGTATACCCTACGTGGTTCTATTCAGCATCAGAAGAGGCAGGCAGACCGTAAGAGGTTGCCGGCACCTTCTTTCCAGAAGGGGGAGAGGGTGTGGCTGTCATACCGGAATCTTAACCTCCAGGTTCCCTGCAATAAACTGGCCACTCCATTTGTTGGTCCATTCCTTGTGCTGTGCGAGATTTATCCTGTGGCTTATGCTCTGGCACTTCCAGCCTCCATGCTCATTCACAATGCGTTCCATGTCTCCTTGCTTAAACCTCTGATTTGTAACCGTTATACTACTAGTGTGGCCCGGCCAGCTCCTGTTAAGGTCAATAACCATGAGGAATTCATGGTTCAAAGCATTCTGGACTCCAGGTGGGTCAGAGGGCGCCTTCAGTACTTGACACACTGGAAGGGTTATGGTCCAGAGGAGCACTTCTGGATTCCCTCCGGTAATGTTCACACTCCCCTCTTGGTGTGCAGGTTCCATGCTCGTTTCCATGACAAAGCCCGACTGGAGCCCTGGAGGAGGGGCTTTTGGGGGGGGGTACTGTCACAGCTTACCTAGATCCAGCGCCGCAGCTTCGTCTGGCACTGGAGTTGTATCGCGGTATGACGCTTCTGCGTCATCCCACACTGTGCTTCCGGTACTGGGTCTGGATGCGCTGGGCGTCAGTAGCAGACGCCTGTGTCCTCTGGCTAGGCGTATTGGAGGCTTCACTTGACGCAGTGGTGGCTCAGGCTTACGACGCATCTGGCAGAGATGCGTCAATTTGCGAGAAGGCGTGTTTGACGCAGGCTACCCTTTTATCCTTGGGTTCTGCTCTGGCTTCTTCTACCTACTTCCTGGCGTCTTGTATTAAAAGGGAACTGGATTTCCATCCAGTTACCCTTTCGTTGATGTTCAGTGCTGCCCATTTCCTTTGCTTCTGTTCCGTGTATGACCTGGCTTGTCTTACCATACATCCTGGTGCTGACCTGTGGCTCTGTCTGACTACTCTCTTGTGTTGCCCCTTGTAGTGGACACCCAGTCTGGTGCAGACCTATGGCTCTGGCTGACTACCAGCTCCATGTATAACCTAGGCTTGTCTGACCATCCATCCTGGTGTTGACCTGTGGCTCTGTCTGACTACTCTCTTGCATTGCCCCTTGTAGTAGATATCCATGTTGGTGCAGGCATGTGGCTCTGGCTGACTACCTGCTCCGTGTATGGCCTAGGCTTGTCTGACCATCCATCCTGGTGCTGACCTGTGGCTCTGTCTGAATACTCTTGCATTACCCCTTGTAGTGGACACCCAATCTGGTGCTGACCTGTGGCTCTGGCTAACTACTTTTATTATTATTAATCTTTATTTATATAGCGCCGACAAATTCCGCAGCGCTTTACAGTAGGGAGTAGACATACAGAGGTATTAAATAGTACAATCAATTGTGGAGAACAGAAGGATCAGAGGGCCCTGCTCATGAGAGCTTACAGTCCTGGTGCAGAACTGTGGCTCTGGCTGACTACCCGCTCCGTGCATGACCTGGCTTGTCTGACTATCCAACCTGGTGCTGACCTGGGGCTCTGTCCAGCTACCTTTCTTGTTACCTCCTGTTTAGTGGACATCCTAACTGGTTCAGACCTGTGGCTCTGGCAGACTCTGATCTTACTGACTGCAGGCGTGAGTCAGTAGTTTCTCCTGTTGCCCTTCCGTTAATAGACGGCCTTCTCCTGACTGCAGGTGTGAGTCAGTGGTCTTCCTGGATACCTTCCGTAGGGGAGATCTTTCAGGCCTACTCTTACTCTTTGGCATATGAAACTGCCATTGGCTTCTGCTTAGTCTCTGTAGATTGTGGATTTGGAGACACATTCCTATTGCTGATAGAGTCCCTGTCTCTTTGGTTACCCTCTGCTCCATCCTGAGTATTGCTATATTTATTTACTCTTATTTTAATAAAGGTGAATTTTACTTTACTGTCTGACTCTTGTCTTTGCATGCAAACCGAGACATCTTGATAAATCTGGTGGACTCCTGACACTGCATGTGAATGGAAGTGAAGTATACACACCTCCTTGACATCCTCTGCAGGTCTGTAACTGCCTCACCTACTGCCCTGGAACATGCATGCTGGAATATTCTTTGGACAAAGCTTCAGTGCATTGAAAGCCTCCACATGCCATGCAACAGATGACACCAGGTGACTCATTACATCCAGCTGACAAGTGTGATATCATATAGCCTTTTTGGCTGCAAGTCTGCAGACATCACATAGCCACCTATGAGCAGTACAAAATCTCACAATTATTTAATTTCCATTTTCTCCCATAGATATCAATTGCATTACCCAGCACAGGACCATGAGACATCTGTGTGGGATACCCTCCCTTCCCTCAAATGCTGTGTTTTCCTTGGTGACTGAGAATAAATATTTAAACTGTATGGGAACATGCCATGTCACATGAACAACACAAGCCATATTCAATAAGGTAGAGCAGCCAACTGCACCACAGGGAGACCCGATAAACATCCACCATGCCACATTGTTCTGAACTAGGCTCTCAACCCGTTGAATGGTAGAGATGTCTGAAATACAATGATATGCAAAATGTTGCAGACCAATCTGCCATCCAAGGTGTTGGACTTTCATTTCAGAACAATTTGAATCTCCACTTGATATTATTTGTTTACTTTAGACATGCATGTTTGAGTGTGGTGTTTCCCCAACCTGGACTCAAGCAATCCAATAAATACATTAATACTTTAATGGCAAAAAAATAAAGTCTGAAAATGTTGGGCCTTTATTATCTGAAACAGGTGAGATGGTCAGTGGGGACAGAGAGAAAGCAGATATTTTAAATAATTTATTTTCTTCTGTTTTTACCAAGGAAGACCCAATGGACCTGCAAATTACGTTTACAGAACAGTCACAGCAAGCATGGGACTGGCTGACACAAGTCTTAAAACAATTAAATGGTGTTAAGATAGGCAAAGCCCCGGGGCTGGAAGGTATCCACCCATGGGTACTTAAAGAGCTAAGCCAGGCCCTGGCCAGACCATTATTTTGATTTTCAGGGATTCTTTTATTTCAGGCATGGTGCCCACAGATTGGCGTAAAACAGATGTGGTGCCAATATTTAAAAAGGGATCAAAATCCCAGCCGGGAAATTGCAGACCTGTAAGTTTGACATCTGTGTTGGGGAACTGTTTGAAGGGTCGCTAAGGGAATATATTCAGGAATTCATCTTGAACAGATATATCATTAGCAGGAGCCAACATGGCTTTGTTAAAAACAGATCTTGTCATACTACCTTGGTTGCATTTTATGAAAAAGTGAGCAATAATATAGATTTGAGTGTGGCGGTTGATGTGATCTATTTAGACTTTGTCAAGGCATTTGATATAGTTACGCACAAAAGGTTACTGTACAGATTGAATGAAATAGGATTAGGGGCAAACGCTTGTGAGTGGATTGGAAATTGGCTGAAAGATAGAATGCAAAGAGTGGTGGTAAATGGGAAGTTCTACAATTGGACAAAAGTGATAAGTGGAGTACCTCAGGGATTGGTCCTGGATTCTCTTCTTTTTAATTTGTTTATTAATGATCTCCCAGTGGGTTTAGGGAGCCATGTATTTGTGTTTGCCTATGACACAAAATTAAGTAGGGTAATAAAGTCTGAACTGGACGTGTCTTCATTACAAGAGGATTTGGACAAATTGGGTAACTGGGCAGGAAAATGACAAATGAGGTTCAATATAGACAATTGTAAAGTTATGCATTTTGGGTATAATAATGAAAATGCAACATATAATATAAATGGCGTTTCTTTGGGGAAATCTGCTAATTAAAAGGATTTCGGAGTAATGGTAGACAATAGATTTAGCAGTAGCGCGCAGTGCCAGCTGGCAGCTGCAAAGGCCAATAAGATATTGGCATGTATTAAAAGGGGTATTGACTCAAGGGAGGAAGATATTATTCTGCCTCTTTATATGGTAAGACCCCACTTTGAATAAGCTATTCGATTCTGGGTGCCTTTTCTGAAAAAGGACATTATGAAACTAGTGAAAGTGCAGGGGAGGGCTACAAAATTAATAAGGGGAATGGAAAGCTTTAGTTATGAAGAAAGGCTAGAAAGTTAAACTTGTGCACTCTAGAAAAACTGTGTCTTAGAGGGGATATGATAACATCATATGTTCGGGGCCCATACAATGGGCTCTCTAAAGACCTGCTCATTAACAGAACAGTACAAAGGACAAGGGGTCACCCGCTAAGACTTGAGGAAAGGAGATTTCGTCTACAATAGTGGAAGGTATTCTTTAAGGTAAGGACAATAAAGGTATGGAATTCACTGCCTGAGGAGGTGGTGCTATCAAATACAGTAGATGCCTTTAAAAAGGGCCTGGATACTTATTTTTTTTTTAAAGAGCAAAACATGGAGGGCTATGTACTTTAGTATTATTAGGATTAATATTTATTTTGTGCTTGTTGATCCAATGAGAAATCTGACTGCCACTTGGAATCAAGAAGGAATTTTTCCCCCCATTTAACGCAGAATTTGAAATTGCTGTATTGAAGGGATTTTTTGCCTTCTTTTGGATCAACATGGGTAAACAGGAATAGGAAAAGGGTTGAACTTGATGGACGTAAGCCTTTTTTCAACCTAAACTACTATGTAATTATGTAATAATGCAGGTTTCTGGATCTCTTCCCACGCTCTAGAATAGAATGTATATATCATTGTCCCATTACCTCTGATTGATTTATCACCTTTGTTGATGACCTACCCATATTTGCCTTACTGAAGAGTTAAAAAACACATGCACTGTTGTGGAGGTTTGAGGAGGGTTTGGGAAACACTGATGAATTGTGAATGTGGTGTTTGTCTGAATGTATCCCAGCTGTCAGTTAGCATGCATATTACCATAATGACAGCTTGGATCTCTGTGTCAATGTCTTTCTAGAGTCCCTGTTTCCTAAATCTGAACCTGCATGGAACCAGGATTATTAAGTGGTGGCGCATCAGTTGTGGAACCCCAGCTTACATGATACTCATCCAGTTCATCTGTGTTCCCTATGTTTATGAGTTTGGTGTGAGCTGATGTGCGAAACAGCTGAGGATTGTTTATTGCATCATTTCTACAGGATGGTGTCCAATGTTTTGCTTTGCAATGCATTAGATATTCCTCATGCACTGACATTGTTAAACCTGAGTTTGAACCACAGGCACCATGGTTACATGAATTGCATATTTATTGATGTACAACATGGCACATGTTGTCATTTTCCTTTTTTGGGAGGAGAAGAGGTGGCAGACCTTCCTGACCATCTGGTCACCCTCATGAGGACAGCAGTGTGTAGTTGTGTTACTGTGGATGAGGAGGGTGTTGATGTCAACTGTTGTCTCTTGAACAGTTGAATCTGGATATGATTGTGGTCGCTGAAACCCGTGACCAATTGCCCAAGCATTTCTCTCTGGAAAGTTCAGATGTGCCTGATCTCCATAATGAGTGGACAAGTCATCTTTCTAAGGCATGGTGGTGGGGCAGAGATCTCCTATTGTATTGTCTTGTCTTTCTCAGCAGCCTCTTCTGTATGATTTCCATGTCCAGGGTGGAGTGTCCTGCATCTGCAGAAGATGTGACTGTGAGGAAGATGATGATGATGCATATCCTGCTAGCTGTGGTGCATCTCCTGCAGGGTCTGTGGTGCAGAAAGATCAGTGGGAGCAGCCAGGTCTGCCGGTGCAGCAAGATCTGGGATGATGCAGATGCTGCTGTGGAATGTCCTGTTGTGTCTGCTGGGGAGCCAGGGCCTGCATGTGTTGAGACTGTTAGTGACTGCTCTGCCCCCACCACATCAATTATCTCCTCACAGCCAGTGAAATCCTCTTCACATACCATTGCCTGAGTTGGTGGTGTGGAGCTTGGCTGTGGTCTCTGTGGCAGTCTCTCATGATGGAAATCCAAAGGCCATGGATCTTAATCCAGCCGTGATCATGCTGATGTCCCACCTCACCTGTGCTGTGGCTGCAGGCTGCCATGGGGCTGTGCTGGCATCCAGCTTTGGCTTGGTGGTGCAGGTGAAGGGGTGAATGATGGGTATTGCTGTTTGATTGTCATCCAGCTGTGTGTTGTTGGTGGTGGTGGAATCCAGTGTTGAGAAGGAGGTGTTATCACCCACGGTGTTGGAAGCCACTGCTGTGAATGTTGTGAGGGCATAAATGGGTGGGAGGTGTTCTAATATGACTTTCATTCTGGACAGTTGTACCTTCTACTGGACAATGAGGCCAATGTGATATTGTCATGCACCTTATGCAGGGTATTCACCTGTCACATGTTAGGTAGAAAGGGTGATTGAACTTACTTTCAGAAAAGGGCAGAGAGGGCTCCTAACTTTACAGCATGCATTATTATTGCCTATACCCTGCAGTAGTTAATCTTGCCTTTGCAGCTGTTGGAGACTACATCTGACATGATCATCAACCATCCGTTGGGTGTTTTGCAATGCCACAGCACCTGGAGAGAACAAGTTTGTCTATCCCTGTCTTGAAAGCATGCTAACTCTCTGTATGTGTTTCAGGGTTTCATCCTTCTGTGTGAAATGTGTACTCCCACTGCTGTTATTGTTTGATTCCATTGTCAATTTACTACAGATGTGCATTCCATTTTTTGCTCAATAGGATTATCCTAATCAACATTTTTGATGCGCTATTGAGTGTTACTAGCCCTTTGACACTTATTCTAGCCCTTTAACTTATATTTGAAACCAGAGCTAAATCCAGTTTTGCCGGGAGATATTAGTGAGGAAACAGGCCAAATTGTGGAGTCCTTGTGGGTAGAAATCGAGACTAAATGTGGTGTAAAAAGTAAAAAAAAGTTGTTGGTGGGTATATGCTACAAACCACCAAATATTGATGACAATGTTGAGGCCCAACTGCTATTGGAATACTATAATTATGGGAGATTTTAATTATCCAGATATCAACTGGAAAAATGAGACCTGTCAGAGTGCTAAGGGAAGCAGGTTTGTGAGAATGCTTTGGGAAAACTACATGTCACAAATGGTGGAAGTACCGACGAAATAACAATGTATTGGACCTAATGATAATGAATAACGCAAAAATGGTATCCAATATTAAGGTAAGAGAACAGTTGGGCAACAGTGATCACAACATGGTTACATTTGAATTAGTCTGGCAAAGCAAAAATGTATAGGTTCAACCAAAACTCTTAATTTTAAAAAAGCTAACTTCAAATTGTTAAGGGCTTCATTCAATGCAATAGACAGGGGTATTTTATTTAAATCAAAAATACTGAGGAAAAATGGTCAGAATTCAAATTTAGATTGCAGAAATGTACCCAACAGTATATACCAATGGGGAACAAATGCAAAAAAAGTAAGTCACAGCCAATGTGGTTAACTGCACATGTAAAGAAGGAAATGGCAAGGAAAAAAAAGCATTCAAATTATTTAAGTCTGAAGGAACTGAACAAGCTTTCTTAAAATACAGGTAGTGCAACTAAGATTGCAAAAAGGCAGTTAGGGTAGCAAAAATAAATAATGAAACTCGAATTGCAAGGGAAAACAAGACTAATCCAAAAAAGTTTTTCAAATATATAAATAGCAAACAAACTAAGAGGGAGTGCATTGGACCATTCAAAAATGAGATGGGTGAGTTGATTAGTGAGGATAAGAAAAAGGCTGATGTTTTAAACACTTTCTTTGCATCGGTATATACAAGGGAGAAAGGAATGGTAGAAGAGCCTCAACAAGTAATAAATAAAGCAATACAATTATCGGATATTGGGTTAACTCAAGAAGATGTCATGGAAAGACTGAACAAAATTAAGACCGACAAAGCACTGGGTCCTGATGGTATACCTCCAAAGGTTCTTCAGGAACTTAGTGCAGTGTTAGCAAAACCCCTATATTTACTCTTTAAAGATTCTATTACCACAGGCTCAGTGCCACAGGATTGGCAAAGAGCTAATGCAGTGCCTCTTTTTAAGAAGGGAACCAAAACAGAATCTGGGAATTATAGACCTGTGAGTTTGACCTCTGTAGTGGTAAAAAATCAATATCATTAGCATGAATCAACATGGTTTTATGAAGAATAGATCATGCCAAACTAATCTTTTCAACTTCTGTGAGGAAGTAAGCAGCAACCTTGATAATGGCAAGGCAGTAGATGTAGTATATCTAGACTTTGCAAAGGCATTTGATACAGTGCCACACAGAAGGTTGGTGTATAAAATATGGAAATTGGGGCTAGGAGATAACCTTTGCAATTGGTTACAAAACAGTTAAAGTGGAGAGTGGAGTACCTCAGAATTCAGTATTAAGTCAGCTGCTTTTTAACATGTTTATAAATGACCTGGAAATAGATATAGAAAGCAAATTATCAATATTTGCAGATTACACTAATTATGCAAGGTAATTAATTCAGAACAGGAAATCTGTACAGAGGCACCTACATACAATGTCAGATTGGGCAAACTATCACAGTGTCCGTGATTGCCTCCAGTGGGTAATTGCTGTAACAGCGACATTGTTACTTCCTGGCTGTCACTCTATGCAAGTCGCTGTTCTTATAGGTCACTGTGCTTGTGATGTCATCTCTCCGCCCACCGGCCAGGCCTTTTAAACCTCAGCATGTCCTAGTACCTTTGCCCTTTTGTGGTGTACCTGAGCCTAGTGCTGTGTTGGTCCATTTCTGTTCCTGTGTATTACTCCTGCTCTGTCTGACTACCCCTTCCTGCTCTGACTCCTGGCTACGTCTGACTACCCATTCCGGCTTTGACTTTTGGCTACGTCTGACTACCCGATCCGGCTCAGACCACTGGTGACGTCTGACTACCTGATCCGGCTCTGACCTCTGGCTTTGTCTGACTACCCGTTCTGGCTATGATTCCTGGCTGCCTTCAGTTACTTGAAGGCAGAACTTGATGGTTGAACTTTATGGACTTGTGTCTTTTTTCAACCTAATTTACTATGTTACCATGTTACTCTTACTCTGTTACACTCTGGTTGCGATTACCAGCCTCAGCTACCCAGCCCCAGCTATTGGGATCCTTGCTGCCTGTGCCTACCCATTTCTATGCTCGCTATGACTAGCGGCGCTTGTCGGTCAGTCCGTGTTTGTGTTTGTGTTGCCTTGTTGATCAGTCCGTGTTTCTGATCTCCCGTGGTCGTTCTGGTTTGTGTGTTGCCTTACCTAGCCCTCAAGTGCCGTTTACCTAGTATACCCTAGCGTTAGGGTATAGTTGCACTTCATTCTCCTGCTGACTCAAATTGTGGAAGTGCTATGCACTGTCCTCCCATCTGTATGTGAAGGTTCCTAGGGCCATTCAGATACTAGCTACACCTGTCTAGTGAATGGTTGAGGAAGTGTCTTGCACTGTCCTCACCTGGCCTTGTGGAGGTGGTGGAGTTAGAGTCACTACTGTGTGCTTCTGTGTCTGGAGCTACTTGTTTCCGTTGCCTGAGTTTCTCTATTGTCTGGGTACAGACGTGGGCCTATCGCACTAGCCTAGTGAAGGGTGAGGAAAGTGAGTTCACTGTTCCTCCCTGGCCTTGTGAAAGTGTGTTACTCATTGCTGCCAACTACTTGTCACTCATTGCCAATGTTGTGTCATTCATTGCCACTACTATTGTGTCATCATTGCTGCCACTATTGTATTTAAAATAAAGTTTTATTTTAAGTTCATCTGTATTTGTCAGTGTTGTTATTTCTTAGTCACTCCGTGACACAAACAAATAGAATATGAAGTTTAGTGTGGGGAAGTGTAAAGTCATGCATTTGGGAGGAAATAATCCCAAGGCTACTTATGAACTTAATGGAATCATTTTAGGGGACTCATTGCTAGAGAAAGACCTGGGTATCCTTGTCAACTACATACTTGGAAACAGTGACCAATGTCAAACAGCAGTAGCAAAGGCAAACAAAATCCTGTCTTGCATAAAAAGAGGTATTGAAGCAAGAGTGGATAACATTATTTTGCCATTATACAAATCATTGGTAAGACCTCACCTTGAGTGTGCAGTGCAATTTTGGGCACCGGTTCTGAAAAAGGATATACTAGAACTAGAGAGGGTACAGCGGAAAGCAACAAAATTAATTAAGGGAATGGAGGACGATGTATGAGGAACGACTAAACAAACTTAGTTTATTTACTCTAGAGAAAAGACGACTAAGAGGAGACCTTATCACATTGTACAAGTATATGAGAGGTCAATACAAGGATCTCTGCGGTGAGCTATTTATTCCAAGGCCTGATCAGGTGACCAGGGGACACCCCTTGAGATTAGATGAAAGGAGGTTTAAACTTCAGCAGAGGAAGGGTTTTTTTACAGTAAGGTCTGTTAAATTGTGGAATTTCTTGCCCAAGGAGGTGGTTATGGCAGATGGATACATTTAAGATTAGATACATTTCTTTCAAAAGTGAACATACAGAGTTATACTGTTTATAGTAGGCAGATCAGGAATGTCTGATAAAGACTAACTTAACTGGTAGCAGGAAAGCTATAAAATTCTCAGTCAGTGGGGTATGAGGAGAAGGTTGAACTTGATGGACTTGTGTCTTTATTCAACCTAATTTACTGTTACTATGTAACACAACTATCTCTAGCACTATGTATGACTTTTGTATATATCAATACACACGTTTCTGTTACATGATGGGTATCAGTGTTATTTATGAGGTGAGTATGTGTGAGCAATGCAGCAATGAAGTGGTTAACATGGTACTTCAACCCTCTGAGTGTCAGAGGGTACCCCTCTGACACTCAAAGGGATATGCTGGGCAGGGCTATATGCGTATCAAGTTTGTCAAAGGCATCCCAAAATTTAAAGTTTTTACTTTGTCAGTTTAGGGATTCTCAACTTAGAATGAACAATCACAGCATTGGAAAAGTGTTACAATATACTGTTTGGGGGTTTACATCCTAACTTGCAGTAAGAAGGTTAAAGGGTTAATGTTTAAAAGATTGTTTGTTCTGGGAGTGTGTGTAATTAATTAAGGGTGGGGTTTGTGAACAATCACCTGTGTAGGCCTGTATAAATCTAGGTACAGGACTCACAGAGCTTGCGCACAAATACAGTGTGCTCTTTACTAAGTGCTCTGGAATAAGTGTACAGTTTGTGAAACACAGCAGTTAGTGCAACACAGGAGTTAGAGGAACAAAGGTAAATTAATTGTTTACATTTTTAAGAACTCACATTCGCACCATACACAATGAGCAAGCTTGGAGATCTCACTCAGTGCACATCTTGCCATATGTATGCATGCTTGGAACAGCAGTTCCAGGGTCCATACTGCTGTGGCAAGTGTGAGCAAGTGGCCCTTCTAGAAGCTCAGATTGGAGCTCTAGAGAGTCATATTGCAACACTGAGAGATATTGACAACCTTGAGAGGAGATTCTTGCTAACCGAGCAGAGTCTAGCTGGGTCACCTAGCAAACAGGGAGGAGATCAGGTAGAAGGGACCCAGGCACATAGCTGGGTGACATTTAGAAGTGGTTGTAGTGGGGGAGGAAAGAGGAAGAGGGCAGCCAGTCCTGAATTTTTCCATCCCAACAAATATGCTCATTTAAGTGAAGATGTTAGGGAGGCAAAACCAGAAGTAGAACTGCTGGAGAAGACTGTTCTCCCTAACAACCGGGAGAACAGCTCCTCTAGCACAGAGGGGATCCAGAGGAAAGTGAAGCCTAGGCAGGTTGTGGTGATAGGGGACTCCATTATTAGGAGAACCGATAGGGTAATCTGTGGCTCTGATCGCGGCAACCGAATGGTTTGCTGTCTGCCCGGGTTCGTCATGTTGCAGACAGGGTGGACAGATTATTGGGAGGGGCTGGAGAGGATCCAGCTGTCTTGGTGTATATTGGTACCAATGACAAAGTAAGAGGAAGGAGGAGAGTCCTAAAAGGTAATTTTAGGGATTTAGGGAGTAAGATTAGGAACTGGGCCTCCAAGGTAGTATTCTCAGAGATACAACCTTTAAGGGTTGCCTTACCCGGTATTGGCAAAGCCGGTAGAGCCTCTTACCAACAGTTCCTGTGACGTGGCTGCCATGCCCGGTATATTGGCACGGCCGGTAGAGCCTTCAGTATTCCTTGTATGAGTCTCCAGACTGCCCTTCCCGGTATATTGGTAAGGCCGGTAGAACCTGTTACCATCTCGTGCCATCTAAGGTTGCCTTACCCGGTATTGGCAGGGCCAGTAGAATCTGTATCCATACAATGTATCATTATTATGTGCCTATGTAACTGCTAATAAAATTATCTTGTATTTGCTTACAACCCAATAGGGTTCTCTTTAACTTTTCAATAAAGTTATGTTTTTACCTATTCTCTGTGTCTGAGAGTCATAACAAACCGTGACAAAGTGGCCAATAAATACTGGGCTAGATAGTATAGAAAGAGAAGGCGATGTAGTTAATAACCAGGTGGGTGGATCTGGGGGTGGGGTTAGTACAGATAGGGGGAAGCCTATAAACCACATCAAAATTAAATCACAAATGGAACATAGCAGTGGCATAAATTGTATGTTTGCAAATGCCAGAAGTTTAACTGGTAAAATAGCGGAAACTGGAGCTGGGAGCTGAAATCGAAAACTATGACATGGTGGGATGACACACATGAATGGTCAATCAATTTGGAGGGCTACATGTTATTTAGAAAAGATAGGTCAAACAAAAGAGGTGGTGGGGTCTGTCTGTATGTCAAATCAGCATTATTGCCTCATTTGCGGGAAGATATATGTGATGACAGTAGTGAACATGCGGAATCCCTGTAAGTTGAAATAGTCACTGAGGGTAAACCTGCCCATAAAATATTAATGGGTATTTGTTATAAATCACCAAACATTGGTGACCTTGAAGAATCACAGCTATTAATGCAAATAGAAAAGGCTTCTCAAATAGGGAGAACTATAATCATGTGGGATTTTAATTATCCAGAAATTGACTGGAAAAATGAAACAGCTAATTCTGCTAAAAGAAGTAAGTTTCTGAACTTGTTGAATGACATTTTTTTTGTCTCAACTAGTGCATACCTCAAATAGAGGGAATGCGTGTCTGGATCTGGTAATAACTGACAATGAAGAACCTATCCAAGTAAGGGAGCACTTGGGGAATAGTGACCATAACATGGTATCATTTGAGTTTAATTCAAAAAAGCAATTTTGTATGGGTTCCACCAAAACACTGAATTTTAAAAAAGCCAACTTTAGCAGGTTTAATTCATCCCTTGTTCTCGTTGACTGGGATTGAATATTTTCAGGAAAAAACACAGAAGGTAAGTGGAATGCCTTCAAAATAACATTGCAAAAATATACATTTAAATGTATCCCTGTTGGAAACAAATACAAAAGAAGTAAATTAAAACCAATGTGGCTAACCAGTAAAGTAATTCATGAAATAAATAACAAGAAAGCGGCATTTAAACATTATAAAGCTGAGGGATCAGTAGAGGCATTCGCAGAATACAAAAATGCCAACAAAACCTGTAAAAAGGGTATTAAATTAGCTAGACTGGAGAATGAAAAATATATTGCTAAGGAGAGCAAGAGCAACCCAAAAAAAGTATTTAAATACATTAATGGCAAAAAATTAAAGTCTGATAATGTTGGGTCCTTGTTATCTGAAACGGGTGAGATGATCAAGGGGGACAGAGAGAGTAGGCAGATATTTTAAATAATTTCTTTTCTTCTGCTTTTACCAAGGAAGACCCAATTGACAAGAATCTGCAAACTACTTTTACAGAACAGCCACAGCAAGCATGGGACTGGCTAACACAAGAAAAAGTGTTAAAACAATTAAATGGTGTTAAGGTAGACAAAGCCCCGGTGCCAGATGGTTATACACCCACTGGTAATTAATGAGCTAAGCCAGGCCCTGGCCAAACTTTTATATTTGATTTTCAGGGATTCTTTATTTCAGGCATGGTGCCCATGGATTGGCGTAAAGCAGATGTGGTGCCCATATTTAAAAACGGATCAATGTCACAGCCAGGAAATTTCAGAACTGTAAGCTTGACATCTGTG
Source organism: Rhinophrynus dorsalis (assembly GCA_037306005.1). Taxonomy (NCBI): domain Eukaryota; kingdom Metazoa; phylum Chordata; class Amphibia; order Anura; family Rhinophrynidae; genus Rhinophrynus; species Rhinophrynus dorsalis. The sequence continues at coordinate 290,301 of JBBDGT010000019.1, read as the reverse complement.
GTAGGGAAGCTGTTTGAAAGGTTGCTAAGGGAATATATTCAATAATTCAGAATTAGCAGGAGCCCACATGGCTTTGTGAAAGACAGGTCTTGTCAAACTAACTTGATCGCATTTTATGAAAAAGTGAGTAAAAATATAGATCTGGGAGCGGCGGTTGATGTGATCTATTTAGACTTTGCCAAGGCATTTGATACGGTTCCACACAAGAGGTTACTGTACAAATTGAATGAAATAGACCTAGGGGAAAATGTTTGTGTGTGGATTGGAAATTGGCTGAAAGCTAGAATGCAAAGAGTGGTGGTAAATGGCAAGTTCTCCAATTGGATAAACGTGATAAGTGGAGTGCCTCAGGGATCTGTTCTGGGTCCTCTTCTTTTTAATTTGTTTATTAATGACCTCCCAGAGTGCATAGGGAGCCATGTATCAGTGTTTGCCGATGACATAAAATTAAGTAAGGTAATAAAGTCTGAACTGGATGTGTCTTCATTACAAGAGGATTTGGACAAATTGAGTAACTGTGCAGGCAAATGGCGAATGAGATTCAGTATAGACAAGTGTAAAGTTATGCATTTTGGGTATAATAATAAAAATGCAACATATAGTTTAAATGATGTATCTCTAGTGAAATCTGCTAATGAATAGGATTTGGGAGTAATAGTAGACAATAGACTTAGCAGCAGCAAGCAGTGCCAGCTGGCATCTGCAAAGGCCAATAAGATATTGGCATGTATTAAAAGGGGTATTGACTCAAGGGAAGAAGATATTATTATGCCTATTTACAGGTCCATGGTAAGACCCCACCTAGAATATACTGTTCAGTTCTGGGTGCCCTTTCTGAAAAAGGACCATTATGGAACTAGAGAGAGTGCAGAGGAGGACTACAAAACTAGTAAGGGGAACAGAAAGTTTTAGTTATGAAGAAAGGCTTGAAAAGTTAAACTTGTACAGACTAGAAAAAACAGCATCTTAGAGGGGATATGATAACCTTATATAAATATGTTCAGGGCCCATACAAAGGGCTCTTCAAAGACCTGTTCATTAACAGAACAGTACAAAGGAGAAGGGGCCACCCGCTTAGACTTGAGGAAATGAGATTTCGTCTACAACAGCGGAAGCGTTTCTTTACAGTAAGGACAATAAAGGTATGGCATTCACTGCCTGAGGAAGTGGTGCTATCGAATACATTAGATGCCTTTAAAAAGGGCCTGGATACTTATTTAAAAGAGCAGAACATAGATGGCTATGTACGTTAGTATTGGGATTAATATTTAGTTAGGGCTTGTTGATCCAAGGAGAAATCTGATTGCGATTTGGAATCAAGAAGGAATTCCCCCCCCCATTCAAGGCAGAATTTGAAATTGCTATATTAAGGGGTTTTTTGCCTTCTTTTGGATCAACGATGGTAAACAGGAATAGGAAAAGGGTTGAACTAGATGAACGCAAGTCTTTTTTTCAACCTAAATTACTATGTTACTATGTATCAATAATACCTATATATGCAGACCTACTACTGTGATGTGTGATACCATATCTAACAGGGTGCTGTTGAGGTTGACGGTTGGGAATTATGTTACTTATCGGGAGCCTGGAGAGTGCTGTCATCTCTTGTGTCACAGCTACCTTGGATCCTGGGAACTGCTGTCAGAGCGGTTCTGGTGGATCATCTCCTCTAAGCCACTGAAAGTGATATTTGATGCTGGCCCACCACTGGTAGCTCTTGCGTGCAGGGACAGATCACCTTCCTATTATGGTCTGTCCATCGTTTTTTGATTGGATCTTTGGTGTGCTTGAACCCCAACAGCCCGTTGACTGAATCTTTGACCTTTCTTACTTGCAACTATCCCCCTGCTCTTTTCTGGGGAGAATAGGATGTGGTCCCTTTCCAGTATGCTCCCCATTTGGGCTATGTTCTCCTTGTAGGAGTACAATGGATCCCTGAATCTGTCCTTTTCCACTGCAGTCTCGGATTGATGCATTTGTGTCTCTGGCCCTGTCTGTGCTGTCCCTGGCTGTGCATGTTCCTCCCCACATCTCCTCTTCATCCCACTGCAATATCAGTCTCTGGCTGAAGTCTACCTGGCTGCTGTTGGGTACCTCTCTGCCCACCTACTCTCCCTTTCCGTCCCTGACCAGGGGTACCCTGCTCTCCTTCCTCCTCTCCTTGTGCCTCTCCCCATCCCTCCACATCCACTCATCTCCCTGCCATCTCTCCACCACTCTCCACATCTCTCAGGCACTCACATAGGCACTCACAATCACCCTCTTCTACTCCCTAACACTCACTCAGTCACGCGGTCTGAAATAAATATTAGGAAAAGATGTGTTTGTGATTTTTTTTATGTATGTGTGCAAAATGTTCAAAAGCATATTATGTGTTTTTTATGCAAATCACTCTGCTCCCCACTTTGACTCCAAGTTTACCTCTCTCCAGTGTTACATAGTTACATAATAGTTGAAGTTGAAAAAAGACTTGCATCCATCAAGTTCAACCCTTTTCCTATTCCTGTTTACCGTTGTTGATCCAAAAGAAGGCAAAAAACCCCCCCTCAATACAGCAATTTCAAATTCTGCTTTGAATAGGGGGAAACAATTCCTTCTTGATTTCAAAGGGCAATCAGATTTATCCATGGATCAACAAGCACAAAAAAATATTAATCCCAATACTTACATACATAGTCCTCTATATTCTGCTCTTTTAAAAAAGTATCCAGGCCCTTTATAAAGGCATCTAATGTATTTGATAGCACCACCTCCTCAGGCAGTAAATTTCATACCTTTATTGTCCTTATCGTAAAGAATTCCTTCCACTGTTGTAGATGAAATCTTCTTTCCTCAAGTCTAAGCGGGTGACCCCTTGTACTGTTCTGTTACTGAACAGGTCTTTGGAACATATTTATATAATGTTATTGTAACGGATCCTACCAGTTACTTGAGCCCTTGTCTGGCCCTAAAACTATTCATCCAAAGACTGTGGACATTTTGTATTGTGTGGACTCTGTGCTGTGCCTTGTCATACGAACTGGCCAGCTATTACCTACGAGAAAAGACTTATGTTCATAGACTTTGGTTAATGTATGTCAAATGTTATAATTTACTGCATGTAGTATGTACAAGGGTTTACACACTCACCGACTACCAGTCAGCGGGTACTGGCGCGGTGTGCGATTAGCGCCACCGGATCGAACGTTCGGCGGCGGGGGCAAGAGGGGAAAGCTGGGTCACTCGAAACCCTGGAGTAGGCATGCAAGTATCTTCCATAGCCTACGCTGGGGAACCATAGGCAGTTCAGGGATTGGTCAAGGTTGGAGCAGGGCATTCAAAGTAGTCAAACAAAGGCTCCAACCTTGGGCCACTGTCCCTAAGATGTGTACTGCAGCCACTCCAGCCATTTGACTATGAGTACTGTAGCTAGACCCCCTGCTGTGTGTTGATTAAGCCGTTGTGAACTACAGTCAGACCCCCTGCTGAGTGGTAATTAGTTCAAGTCCTCAAGTCTTTGTTCATCAAACCCTTTTGTATCTGAAATGTAATCATGTCTGATTTATTGTATCTGTTAAAGGCCATCTGTTGCTGGCCTTTGTCTGATGTATTATGATTGGATCACTCCCTATTGTATCTGGTTTCCCCATACGTTTCAACGTAGTTGACCTGTATAAATATGTGTGGTTTTTGTGAAATAAAGAGTTATATTTTGGAGTGAACCAGAGTCCTGGAGTCTTGTGTGTTCCTATGGTATTAAAGCAGCCACTCTGCCGCCCATCTGAGCTCAGGTTCCTGCATCGTTCGACCATCTGCTGTCAGTATCCTGCTACCCCACTTCGGATGCTGTGAGGCGGCAATGTGGACTCTGCCTTGCTTCTTCCAGTTCTAGTAGAACCTTTGATTCGAGCACCAGAGTGCTCGAACGGCTTGGCAACCGCTACCCTTTGTTCATGCGACACTTTTCCTGTTCATCGTAGCCCAGGAGTAGAGGCTTCACTCTCTACTGCCTGGTGTTCCGGTTCTATGACGCTCGACGGTTCGAGAGTCCGTCGACCCCTCCTCAATCCGCATCCGTCGACAGAGTCTGCTACTCCGGGGTTCGACACCACTTTGAGTCGACCACCGGAACGTTGGTCTTCTCGACCTGTGCATCCGATGGTGCCAGTCTGGTGTCGAGAAGGAGAGACCCGGGAACGACGGCAGAAGGCGACGCGGCCCCTTTTCAGCTTCCGTTACACTGGTGGCGAGTGGTGGGATTTCTCCTTCTTCCATCGGGTGCATCGAATGAGACATGGCGGAAAAAACCGTGCTGGAGAACAATCTGGGATCATATGGCACCCACTACAACACCATCCGATTACAGTGGAGGAGCAGGCTGGACGACATTGTCGACGAATTTGGCAGAGAACTGGCCTGGTGTCTCAACGAAGAACTTCAAGTACTGGATAAATACTGGGAGCTGATCAAGTATATGGATTGAGAGTATTTACCCGGAATCCTCGTTGCCTTTTACCCAACTCAATTGTTTTATAAAATCCAAGGGCTTGGGTTGGAGGCCTACCAAGAGGATTCTAGCTTTGGTTGCCCAGACCCCAGCCGATACTGGGAGATCCGGGACAAAAGGGAAGAAATGTTTGGGAAATACTTTCCTCGACGTCTAGCTAGACATGGACATGCTAGCTAGTGAAGAATGGAACCTGGAGCAGATGTACATCAGATTTGTACAAGAAATCCAGGAGTTTCTACAAGAGGAAGAAGACTGGGGGGTAACGCATCTGAGGAGGACTTCAGTGACTTTGAGGACCAGGATTGTGTTACCCCTGTTCACTCCACACTGGTGAGTGGGAATGCGCTCTTCACCAGTGCCCCTTGTGTTGCCCCTACATCAGGGAGTGGGACAGTGGTCCTCCATGATACCCCTTTTCCCTTGGACTGTGTTTTGCCTAACCTGAGGACTGGGAATGCGTTCCTCTTCAGCCAAGAAGATGCCTCTGCATCAGGGGATGGGACAAGCGTCTCCCCTGATAGGCATGTTGCCCCTTCCCCTGCTTTCCCAGCTGCGGTGGATGAGATGCAGGTCCCCACCAGCAGCAATATGCCCCAACTGATGGGTAGGAGAGAGACCATCAGCCCCTGTGAACCCCCTGCTGTGGTGAGTAGGGAAGAGCTCACCAGCAGCCCCAGAGAGATGCCCTATGTTTTATTGGAAAATGCCCTGGAGAAGGAGCAAGGAGTGCTCTCCAGGGCCGCGGATGATGTCGCCTTGAGGGATGGGACTGCGGTCTCCCTCAAGGCAGAGAATGGCCCTGTGGTTGGGAGCCTACAAGAGGAGGACCTCAGCGGACTGGAGGAGAGCAGTGCTGCTGGCCCTATTGTGGATATGGACTGTGAACTGGTGGGTGGGAATGTGTTCCCCACCAGCCTGGTGGATGTGACCTGGTGGATGTGACCCCTGGCCTGGTGGATGGGAGCGAACCCACCAGGCCCTGTGAACCCTTGGCAGTGATGAATGGGACAGCAGTCCTCATCACCAGCCTGTCTGTTATTGCCCCTTTTCTGGAGACCCCCATCTTGGTGAGTGGGACTGCGGTCCTCACAAAGGATACTTTTTGTGCCCCTGTGACCTGCGAACTGCTGGGTGGGAATGCGCTCCCCATCAGCCCCCCTGTGACCCCTGGCCTGGTGAGTGGGACCACGGTCCTCCCTCACCAGGCATGTTGCTATGTCCCCTGGATTCTTTGATCTCAGCCTGGTAGGTGGGAATTCTGTCCCCACCAGGTCAACTATTGAACCCGCCAAAGGGAGTGGGACCACTGTCCTCCCTAAAGAAGATGGGTCTTGGCCCAGTCCTGTTCTCTGCCCAGAAGCTGTTTGCCCTGGGTTGGTGAGTGGGAGTGCGCTCCTCAACGTCCCTTTGGATGACCCTGCCTTGGCCAAACAAGTTTCCAGTGGTGCTAACAGTTCTTGGAATGTTGCCTCAATCCAGGAGAGTGGGGATGACATCCTCTCCTGTCCCTCTGGGGCACTTGCCCAACTAAAAGGGGGAGATGTGCTTATCTTCCCACAACTGAATCCTCAGGTCATTGAGAGCCCAAAGGCCCTGCTACCACTAAAAGATCCCCCCTATAGACTGGCTCTGGACCCTGAGCCACTGGCCCCATTTCCAGGAAAGTTTGACCCAAGCTTTGCATGCAGCATGGCCCAGGAGAGGCCTCCCAACTTGGTGCTAGCCAGGACCAGGAGGCACCAGTTTCCCTGGCCCAGAACCAAGGACCAAAATTGTACTCCTGGCCCAGGACCAGGGGCTTGTGCAGTGTTTCCAGGCCCAGACAAGGGACTCACATTTTCTCCTGGCCCAGGACAAGGGGCTTGTTTATTGTTTCCAGGCCCGGACAAGGGGCTCCCATTTTCCCCTGGCCCAGGACAAGGGTCTTGTGCACGTTTTCCCGGGCCCAGGACAAGGGGCTCAACCATTGTTGCCGGCCTAGGACCAAGGCCTACGGACTGACGAACTGTCCAGACAAGTGGCTCACAACAGTAAGGCTCTCCCAGAGTCCCAAGCCAGCATTTACTACCACAACCACTGGCTTGGTACAAAAAAGGGGGAGAAATGTAACAGATCCTACCCGTTACTTGAGTCCTTGTCTGGCCCTAAAACTATTCATCCAAAGACTGTGGACATTTTGTATTGTTTGGACTCTGTGCTGTGCCTTGTCATATGAACTGGCCAGCTATTACCTACGAGAAAAGACTTATGTTCATAGACTTTGGTTAATGTATGTCAAATGTTATAATTTACTGTATGTAGTATGTTCGAGGGTTTACACACTCAGCGATCAGCGCCACCGGATCGAACGTTTGGCAGCGGGGGCAAGAGGGGAAAGCTGGGTCACTCAAAACCCTGGAGTAGGCATGCAAATATCTTCCATAGCCTAAGCTGGGGAACCGTAGGCAGCTCAGGGATTGGTCAAGGTTGGAGCAGGGCATTCAAAGTAGTCAAACAAAGGCTCCAACCTTGGGCCACTGTCCCTAAGATATGTATTGCAGCCACTCCAGCCATTTGACTATGTGTACTATAGCTAGACCCCCTGCTGTGTGTTAATTAAGCCATTGTGAACTGCAGTCAGACCCCCTGCTGTGTGATAATTAGTTTAAGCCCTCAAGTCTTTGTTCATCAAACCCTTTTGTATCTGAAACGTAATCATGTCTGAGTTATTGTATCTGTTAAAGGCCATCTGTTGCTGGCCTTTGTCTGATGTATTATGATTGGATCACTCCCTATTGTATCTGGTTTCCCCATACGTTTCAATGTAGTTGACGTATAAATATGTGTGGTTTTTGTGAAATAAAGAGAGTTACATTTTGGAGTGAACCAGAGTCTTGTGTGTTCCTACGGTATTAAAGCAGCCACTCTGCTGCCCATCTGAGCCCAGGTTCCTGCATCATTCGACCATCTGCTGCCAGTATCCTGCTACCCCACTTCGGATGCTGTCAGGCGTCAATGTGGACTCTGCCTTGCTTCTTCCAGTTCCAGCAGAACCTTTGATTCGAGCACCAGAGTGCTTGAACGGCTTGGCAACCGCTACCCTTTGTTCCTGCAACACTTTTCCTGTTCATCGTAGCCCGGGAGTAGAGGCTTCACTCTCTATCGCCCGGTGTTCCGGTTCTACGACGCTTGACGGTTCAAGAGTCCGTCGACCCCTCCTCAATCCGCATCCATCGACATAGAGTTGGCTACTCCGGGTTTCAACGCCACGTTGAGTTGACCACCAGAACCTTGATCTTCTCGACCGGTGCATCCGACGGCGCCAGTCCGGCGTCGAGAAGGAGAGACCCGGGAATGACGGTGGAAGGCGACGCGATCCCTTTTCAGCTTCCGTTACAGTTATATATAACATATTTATATAATGTTATATAATGTTATCATATCCAATCGAAGACACAGTTTCTCTAGTGTGTGTACAAGTTTAACTTTTCTAGCCTTTCTTCATAATTAAAACTTTCCATTCCCCTTATTTGTTTTGTCGCCCTCCTCTGCACTCTCTAGTTCCATAATGTCCTTTTTCAGAAAAGGCTCCCAGAAATGAACAGCATACTGTAGGTGGTGTCTTACCATGGGCCCGTGAATAGGCAGAATAATATCTTCCTCCCGTGAGTTAATACCCCTTTTAATATATATCAATATCTTATTGGCCTTTTGAGCCTGTCTCGCTCTCTCTGACTATCTCTATCCTCTGCTCCTGGGCCCTGTGCTCTACGAACTTACAAAGACATGCAGTGTGTGTCAGTTATTTTGGGGAATATATACAACGCTTCTATGTCCTTCACCACCCACATTAATGAAGTAACCAAAACCTGATGCTTCTTTCTTCAGAATATAGCACAAATCTGGCCATTCTTCTCTCACTCTACAGCAGAAACCCTCATGCATGCTCTTATCCTTTCTCACCTTGTTCCTTATTGGTCTTCCTGCTAAACATATCACTCCTCTCCAATGGATTCTTAAAGGGGAAGTATCACCTCTTAAAAGTTTTTAACATATGTTTAGTTATTCAAGTAGTTTTAGGAAAGTTATGTTTTTTCTCACTTACATATTTAAAGCTCTGCCTGTCAGCATAATGCAGCACACTGAATCACCAGCACAACTCTTCTTGACTTCCTAATTCTCCTCCCTCCCAGCTGCCCCAGGGAGTGCATTCATATTTCTCTTCGGTTTGGTATAAATGGCTTCTATCGTTACTTCAAGTTCTGGTTAGCATTATACTAATGTGCTCCATGGAGCAGCTGGGAGGGAGGTGGGAGGAGAAGAAGAGCTGTGCTGAAGATTCAGAGTGCCTATTTTGTGTAACTGCCCAGCATTTAAGATTAAATATCTTTCCTAAAACTACTTTAATAACTAAACCCATACTAAAAACTTTTTAAGAGGTGAATCTTCCCCTTTAATTTGGCCACCAGAATACTCTTCTTCTCTTCCAGAACAGTACTCACCCCACCAATTTTTCAATAATTGTCATGGCTTCCCATAAAGAAGTGTATCACATTCAAAATCCTCTTCATTACCTTCAAGGGTTTCCATCACTTGTCCCCACCTTATATTTCATCTAGGATATCCCATCATATTTCATCTTTGATATCCCGCCATATACCTGCACTACCACTACACACCACGCATGTTGGACGACTCTCTGCCCCTTTAATCACGACTAAAGGCTTTCTCACTTGCTGCTCTCTACCTTTGGAACTCCCTACGACCCACCATTCGCCAAGCCTCAACAACTTCAAATCAAAGCTAATAAAACCACCAATTAAATATAGCACTACTGTTATTAGGGAAACATTATCTCATATGTCAAAAACTGTACTTCCTCCTCTACCAGCTCGTATCTGTATGTCACCCATATACTTAGATTGTAAGCTCTACAGGCAGAGCCAGCCCTTACATGGGTGCCGGTGGGTCCATGGGACCCAGACGGCACTCTGACAGGGGAGGCATTTTGCCACACCAAGGTATGATCTTTTGGGCACCAGCTGCAGACCTTACTGCACTCTTGTGAGAGAGAGAACAATAGAGCAATAACAAAGGAAAAGGGACCGAGCGTAGGTGTGTGACAGAAGGCGGTGATAGGGAGTGTGAGTGTTGAGACAGACAGAAAGACATGGGACAGACAGAGGCTTGTACTGAATGAGAACAAGCTTTAAGGGGAATGGAGCAAGGATTGAAGGCACTGTCCCCAGCTACAATGTGTCCCCAGATCTAACTAAATATTCAGCCAGAGCTGTCCCGGTGGGGCCATGGGACCCAAGTGGCACTTAGTCTGATTTGCGTTTGACGTTATGTAGAAGTGAAAAGCTATGCAATGCACTGAAGACACGGAGGTTAACAACTAGCAATCTACAGGTTTGTCATGCTCTTGTAATTTCTCTGTGACCTTCCGCAGTGTCACATTGTAACATAGTAGTTACATAGTGATTTAGGTTGAAAAAAGACTTGCGTCCATCTAGTTAAACCCTTTTCCTATTCCTGTTTACCATCGTTGATCCAAAAGAACGAAAAAAAGAACCCCTCAATACAGCAATTTCAAATTCTGCCTTGAATGGGGGAAAAAAAAATTCCTTCTTGATTCCAAATTGCAATCAGATTTCTCCTTGGATCAACAAGCACTAACTAAATATTAATCCCAATACTAACGTACATATCCCTTTATGTTCTGCTCTTTTAAATAAGTCACTTACTTAGACTACCCCATTTCTATACCAGTCTGTCTCCCCTATCGACACTTCACTCCTGCTCGTGCATGGAGCTCTAGGGATCCAGGAACATGCCTCCTGGGCCATCCTGTGTCTGCAACGCATTGCGTACGGTATCCTTTTAGTCCAACAGACATAGGGCATCAGGTTACGAAGCCATGCAAATGGCGACATGGTTACTGTGTTTGTGCATACTCATCTGGCACTCAAAGTGTGCACATTGCATACAAAGGAGTTCCTTAAAGTGTCAATGCAACATCTACCTCTTCATTTAGAAAATAACTACTGTCTGGAAGTTCTCAGCCAATACTGGGGACATCGCCAGCAGTGCAGTGCTCCTGTTGTCATTATATGGTACTTTTCATGTCTTACTATTACCCAGTGAAGTGCTGTGAGTAACTTGGCAAGCTAAATGTAACCCTTTCAGGATCAGAGGGGTGCACAAAGCATTGCTGTGCAATGCATTTTAGCCCCTCTAATCCTGAAGGGGTTAAATAACATGTAAACAAAAATCTTAGCTAATTACAGTGCGGTCTCCAAACGGTTCATAATTTCAGTCTCTGGAGTATTTTTATTGTTCAGAAAACCCTACTTGTGATATTTCTTTGCCAGTGTTTAAAATTCATACTTTAACTTATGTAAGTCAAAATTGTATAAGTATACTTCATCAAGATGGCATTTGCTTTTCATTTCACATACATAAAATGCTACATACCTTCAAGTGTCCCGGTCCATACCACCCAAGTTTCCCTCTTTAGGAGGGAAGGACCCACTTTTGAGACCCAAATACTTCTGTCCCACTTTCCTACCCTGGTGTCCCTGTGTTTAGGAGATCAGAAGGTGTAGAGTGCATATAAGTGTATCACATTGCTTAACAAAAATAAAAATATAAATAGCGGCAATGATGTGAGACTTCAAAGGAAAAAAGCTAACGATCAGTGTCTGACATGCTTCCAAACACAGATTCTTAGCTTGTCTGTGCTACACTTACCTGTCATCAGTGGCGTAACAATAGTGGTCGCAGGGGTCGCAACTGTGACCGGGCCCATCACTCCAGGGGCCCGCTGGTGGTAGCATGGGGCGGCAGCATTAAAAAAGCTTTGCTGGTGGGAAGACCGCACTGAAGCATTACCGTCTAGTAATGCAGAGCCCTGGGAGATAAATACATTATCTCCCAGCATTCTGCATTACTGGAAGACCGTGCGGGAGCTGCATATAGAGGAGGTCTGTGCAGAAGGTGGCACATACCTCTCCCGTTATGCCGCCAGACCACCAGGGATGATGAGGCGCCCTCCTCCTGAGCCAGGTAGGAGGTGGAAAGTGGGGGCACGTACATGAAGGTGGACAGTGGGGGCACATACTTGGAGGTGGACAGTGGGGGCACATACTTGGCATACTTGGAGGTGGACATTGGGGGCACATATGTGGAGGTGGACATTGGGGGCACATACGTGGAGGTGGACATTGGGGGCACCAACGTGGAGGTGGACAGTGGGGTCAACGTGGTGGGGGGGCCACATGGCAGAAGTAAAGGCACAGATCATTTTTAAATATTTATGTGATGGTACCAGCAGACACCCAGCCTTGGTGTCCCCGTCAATGGTAACTTCTTCCACTACGAGCCAGATGGACATCCAACAGCATACCACAATATACCCCAAAACTAGGCAAAACTAGTGTCATGGTACCAAGAGCACACTCTGGATACAGCAAGCTTTCCCCCAAACTTCAAACAACACCAGAGTCTTGGGGTTAGAATAACAACTGCCTTTATTGGAACAAACCACACATATTTATACACAAAACCTACATTGAAATACATGGGCAGGCAGGATACAATAGGTGAGTCACAGGGATAATATAATCACAATATACAAGACAAAGGGCCAACAACCGAAGGTCCCAGCAATTACAATAACACAGACATGATTGCATTACTACACAAAAGGCTAGCAACAAATGGTACAACACAATACAAAGGGACAGACGTGGTTAGGTTAGCACACCACAGGGGGTCTCAGTAAAGTTCACAGACCTACAATGACTGGAGTGGCTACAATACACACAGAGCTTGGGTGAGCGTGAACAATGAAACAAAAGGCTTGAGGGACTGAAAGCAGGCTATTATTTTTAGTCCTTTTGGCATAGATGTCTGCCAATATAACATCCCAATGTTCTACATAGCAATATTAACTCCAATAGTCGTAACACTGGTTAAAACAGTCCACAAGTCTGTTGGTTGGTCCTGGGGAGGTGCACACAGCCCTCAGGGCTGATTAGTCTGTTGAGTCTGCTTTGGGCAGACCAGGCAGGTTTTCCCAGTCACCATGTGCCCCAATAAGCACAGGGTGATTTAGACCCTAGAGGGGACTAGTAAGCTGGCAAAGGCACTTCCCCATGAGTGGAATCCAGGATCTGTAGGGAGGGGGCTGACCCCCAGGCCCCTCCAGGAGCCAAGGGCCATGGGGTTCCTCTGACATTTCTCCCCCTTCCAAATACAACTAACCTGGGGTCAGATCCTTACCGGTTCTGCCAGCAAGTTAGTCGGCTGTTCAGTCAGTCCCATCTCCCATCCATCCTTGGTGTCCTTGTTCCCCCCTGCTGGTACGGTATTCTGTTCTGCGGGGGGTGACCCTGTAAAGTCAGCTGACTGGGGGCTGTTGAGGTCCACAGTCCCACGCACAAGGGTAGGGGTAGTAAAGATGCTGGTGAGAACTTGGGTCCCACTCACCAAGGTAGGGGTAACGGGGCCACTGGGAAAACTGGTGGTCCTACTTCCCAGGGTAGGAGCATCTGGATGACTGATGAGGAGACTACTCCCACCCACCAGTCCAGGGTTAACAGGGTTACTGGGAAGGACACTGGTCCCACTTCCCAAGGGAGAAACTGCAGAGCTATCAGGGAGGATGGTGGTCCCCATCCCTGTGGCCGGATCAACAGTTGGCCTGGTGGGGAACAAATTCCCACCCACCAGGCTGGGGTTAACGGGGGTCAAAGCAACCAAGGGGTCAGTATGCCCCTCAGGGTAGACAGTGGTCCCACTACCTGGGGCAAGGCCATCACTTGTCCTGGTGGGGAACGAATTCCCACCCACCAGGCTGAGGTAACAAGATCCACGGACAATAAGGGAATCCCTGGTAAGGACCGTGGTCCCACTCACCAAGGCTGGGGCGTCAGAACAAGGGGTAGCAAGCTTTGGGCTGCTGATGAGGACTGTTGTCCCACTCACCACAGCCGGGGTGTCACAGGGCCTGGTGGGCTCGCTCCCACTCACCAGGGAAGGGGTCACAGGAGGACTGGGGAGCTCTCTCCTACTCGCCAGTATGGAGTTTGCAGGAAAAGTTGCAGGGTTGCTGGTGAGGCATGTCTCCTCCCTCACCAGTTCAAAGTCCATGTGGCCACTGGGAAGGACCGCAGTCCAACTTCCCATGGCAGATGCATCTGTGGCCCTGGAGAGCACACATTCCTCTTTCTCCAGGGCAAGATCCACAGGGAAAGGACAGGGGCTGCGGGTGGGGACCTGCATCTCATCCACCAAAGCAGGGGTTTCCCAGTCCCTGGTGAGCTTGCTCCCACTCACCAGGCCAGGGGTTACATAGGGACTGGTGGGCTTGCTCCCACCCACCAGTTCACAGGTACAACAAGAGGATCAGCAGCACTGTTCTCCTTCAGTCTGCTGGGGTCCTCTTCTTCCAGGCCACAAACTTCAGGGCCATTCTCTGCCTTGAGGAAGACTGCAGTCCCATTCCTCAGGGCAGTAACATCCATGCCCCTGGAGAGAACACATTTCTCCTTCTCCAGGCCAGTATCCAATAACAAAGGGGCCATCTTCTTGGGGCTGCTGGTGAGGTCTCTCTCACTCACCACAGTAGGAAAAACTGGGGAAGGGGCCAAATGCCCACCAGAGGGGACGTTTGTCCCACCCCTGAAGGAAGGGGTAGCGGCGGCCGTAGTCTCGCCTGCTACCCGCTGACCAGACCATACCAGGTCACTGGGGTCAGCCTCAGGAAGAGTCGGAGGTGCCCACTCTTCTACTTGCAGGGTGCCCGTGGCAACCAAAGTCTCATCCACGACGCCTTCATTTTCTAAAGCTATCTGCCGCTGGGGAGAGAGGTCAACTATCTCCTCTCCCTGTAGCTCAGACAGCAGCTGGGGTGAGACTCCGGTTGCGCCTCTCTTTGGCACTCAAAGGCTGCGACCTGTGCTGGGCAGAGGCTAACATTCCTGCTAGCAGATGAGGCCTCTGTGCTGTGAGTCGGGCAGAGGACAGGGTCCCTCTGCCCTGTTGCCAGTGCTTCTGCCGGGGCTGCGTCTCGCAGTGCTGGGCAGAGAACAACATTCCTCGGACGCAACCTGTCCTCTCTCTCTTTCGGCCTCCAGAGCTGGTCAAATGATGCCAATCTTAATTGGGTTACCTCTCCAAGGACCCGTGTGATCACTTCATGCGGAGATTTGTTGCCGTAGAGGGCCAGGCGCTGCATAACCTCTTGCTGAAACTTGGCAAAGCTCATTACCCCAGATGAGGGGTTGTTGCTCATCTCCCCCTCCATTAATTAATCTTTTAGGGTGCCGCGCTTCAGACCCTAGTAGAGTTTCTCCATCCACTGCTCGCTGCGTTGCTTAGACCGGGGTCAAGCTAGTGGCTATATCTCCCCCTGGATGCTGGTCTCAGTTTCGCTATTGCGCCATCCACTTCTTGCTGCATTGCTGAGAGCGGGGTCAAGCCAGTGGCTATATCTCCCCATGGATGCTGGTCTCATTTTCAGTTCCTTGGAAGAAGCTGAATCCCACCGCTTGCCACCAGATGTAGGGAGGGGGCTGACCCCCAGGCCCCTCCAGGAGCCAAGGGCCATGGGGTTCCCGTAACAATTTAATTTTAGCCAAACCACAATTTAAAAAGAAAAAAAATACACAATTATCCATGCTAGTCAGTCTATTTAGTAACTTATTAGCCTAACTTGTATAGGGGTGATGTGATTTTCATATGGCCCAGTATTTTCTCTGCCACTGTCGGTGGTGGTGGCAGCAGCGGAGAAAGGGCAAATCAGCAGAACACACCCCTCAGTACCTTACGGGCCGTTGCCCATTTCATTGTGAGGGAGTTTTGAACAGACTGCGTTTATATATGGGCAACTTCTGTAAAACAGGGCTCACGGCCATTGGATGCAATGTGTGATTACACACCTTCCAGCCAGTTAGCTTCAAGCAGGTTCAATAACAATGGCTCTGAGTCCTTTTGTACAGAGACTGCCCATACATAAAGGCAGATTCTTTTCAAAATTCTGTCACAATGGAACGGGCATCGGCCCGTAAGGTACTAAGGGGTTGTTCTGCTGATGTGCCCTTTCTCTGCCAATGCCACCACTGTCGTCAGTGGAGGAGAAGACACTAGGGCCATATGAAGTTTTTAATATTTATTTGGGCACTTCAGTTAACCTTTGTTTTCAGAGCACATTTGGCATTACACAGTATTTGTGGGGCTAATTAGGCATTATCTTTGTACCTAACCCAGTCATCTCTGTATTGTTTTAACCCTTTGAGTGCCAGAGAGGTATGCAACGCACAGATGATAGGTTATATTTGGGCACACAACATTTCATATTCTTTTATTTTTTCACAGGCATGATGCAAGTGTCAAAGAAGAGAGAAGATAGAAGTGAAAATTAGAGGAAAGAAGGATGATAGAAGAAGAAGATGGCAGTAGGTGACCATGGTGCTCAAGACCCCACTGGACATCAGGATTAATGGTGTGTTTTTTTTTGTTTGTTTGTTTTCTGAGGCTGTTGCTTTGTACCTTAGTCGGATTAACCCTATGAGTGCCAGTGGGTAAGAATACCCCTATGGCACTCATAGGGTTAATTCTACTAACATTGGACGCAATTTTTCAGTACTTTGGCTGTATTGATATGGGTCTTGGGGACTTGCATTTTTTTCACCTTTCAACTGATGCGTTGACTGTTTTGAGATCTGATGAGGGACTCTGCGGCCAAAAAAACTTGGTCTAAAATTTCCAGTAATAAAGTGGGTCCCTTAATTACTAAAATTGAATTAAATGGCATTTTGCAGCAGTTTTTATTTCTCAATGAAATTGTATAGCTTAAAGGGATAGTTTCAAAATAAAAGTAGCTCCAATTAATCTTTATAGTATTTGGGCCATGGAGAGTGTTATTTCAATACTGTCCAAGTTGTAACATAGTAACACAGTAACATAGTAAATTAGGTTGAAAAAAGACACAAGTCCATCAAGTTCAACCTTCGCCTCATACCTCAGTAACTGAGAATTTTATAGCTTTCCTGCTACCAATTAAATTAGTCTTTATCAGACCTTCCTGATCAGCCTACTGATAAACAGTATAACTCTGTATGTTCCCTTTTGAAAGAAATGTATCTAATCCTCTTTTAAATGTATCCATTGTATCTGCCATAACTGCCTCCCTGGGCAATGAATTCCACAGTTTGACAGACCTTACCGTAAAAAAAACCCTTCCTCTGCTGAAGTTTAAACCTCCTTTCCTCTAATCTCAAGGGGTGTCCCCTGGTCACCTGATCAGGCCTTGGAATAAATAGCTCACCGCAGAGATCCTTGTATTGACCTCTCATATACTTGTAAAATGTGATAAGGTCTCCTCTTAGTCGTCTTTTCTCTAGAGTAAATAAACCAAGTTTGTTTAGTCGTTCCTCATATGTCAAGTCCTCCAATACCTTAATTAATTTTGTTGCTCTCCGCTGTACCCTCTCTAGTTCTAGTATATCCTTTTTCAGAACCGGTGCCCAAAATTGTACTGCATACTCAAGGTGAGGTCTTACCAATGATTTGTATAATGGCAAAATAATGTTATCCACTTTTGCTTCGATACCTCTTTTTATGCAAGACAGGACTTTGTTTTTGCCTTTGCTATTGCTGTTTGACACTGGTCACTGTTTCCAAGTTTGTAGTTGACAAGGATACCCAGGTCTTTTTTACAAGTAGCCTTGGGATTGTTTCTTCCCAAATGCATGACTTTACACTTCCCACATTAAACTTCATATTCCACATGTTTACCCAATCTGACATTGTATGCAAGTCCCTCTGTAGAGAGAAAATATCCTGTTCTGAATTAATGACTTTGCATAATTTAGTATCATCTGCAAATATTGATATTTTGCTTTCTATATCTATTTCCAGGTCATTTATAAACATGTTAAAAAGCAGCGTACCCAATACTGAACCCTGAGGTACTCCACTCTCCACTTTAACTGTACTGGAGAATTTTCCATTTACAACCACACACTGTTCCCTATCCTTCAGCCAGTTTTGTATCCAATTGCAAATGTTATCTCCTAGCCTCAATTTCCTTATTTTATACACCAGCCTTCAGTGTGGCACTGTATCAAATGCCTTTGCAAAGTCTAGATATACTACATCTACTGCCTTGCCATTGTCAAGGTTGCTGCTTACCTCCTCATAGAAGCTGAAAAGATTAATTTGGTATGATTAGTGATGAGCGAGCGTGCTCGGCCGATGCTCGGATCGGCTCGAGCATCGCTCTGCTCGGCACATGGCGGTACTCGTCGAGTACCGCCATGTGCTCTCCCGCCATGTTCGGGTGGCGGGGATCTGTGCCGGAAGAGGCACAGATCCGAAGAAGCTCCGCTGGACCACCAGGGACTGGAGGTACGGGGGCATTGCGGAGATGAAGGGGGCATTGCGGAGATGAAGGGGGACATTGTGGAAGAGGGGCATAGACTCTATGCCCCTCTTCCACAATGTCCCCCTTCATCTCCGCTATGCCCGTCTTCCACAATGTGCCCCTTCATCTCCGCTATGCCCCTCTTCCACAATGTGCCCCTTCATCTCCGCTATGCCCCTCTTCCACAATGTCCCCCTTCATCTCCTCTATGGCATAGAGGAGATGAAGGGGGACATTGTGGAAGAGGGGCATAGCGGAGATGAAGGGGCACATTGTGGAAGAGGGGCATAGCGGAGATGAAGGGGCACATTGTGGAAGACGGGCATAGCGGAGATGAAGGGGGACATTGCGGAGATGAAGGGGGCATTCGGAGATGAAGGGGGCATAGCGGAGATGAAGGGGGCATTGACCAGGCACCCTCCCCTCATCAGAGCAGGGGGTGCCTGGTGTCGCCCCATTCATTTCAATGGGGCTCGGGTGCTCGGCCGAGCACTCGAGCCTCAGGGGGTGCTCGGTCAGAGCACCCGAGCACCCGAGCATCGGGGTGCTCGCTCAACACTAGGTATGATCTATTCTTCATAAAACCATGTTGATTAGTGCTAATGATTTTATTTTTTGTGTTGTAATCCTGAGTATAGTCCCTTATTATCCCTTCTAACAGTTTTCCCACTACAGAGGTCAAACTGACTGGTCTATAATTCCCAGGTTCTGTTTTAGTTCCCTTCTTAAATAGAGGCAGTATGTTAGCTCTTCGCCAATCCTGTGGCACTGAGCCTGTGGTAATAGAATCTTTAAAGGGATAGTAATACTTTGTTTTAACTTTATTTTATTTTGTAGTCATTAAAAAAACATGAAGAATGATATAAGTCTTATCTCTCAAACCTTTATGGTTAATGAGATATTCTCAAGCAAAGTTTCCCCCTCCCGCCCCTTTTACCTAGTATAAGCAATCTCTTCTCAGATGTGGAATGCAGTCTATAGACCAGACAGATAACAGAAGGGGACACTCTTATTCCTATGAAAACAATGAAATCCCTGCCCCCCTTGACAAGCTTTTCAGGTTTTTCCCTTATCTTAATTGAAGATTGTCTCTCTTTGCAATCTACCTGGGCACCTCCCTTCTGCTCTAGCTGAACAGTGTGACAGTATTTCTTGTCGGCGCTTCCACCATTTGTGACATGTAGCTTTCATGAAGTGTGTTCAAAAACCTGCTACCCTTAGCACTCTGACAGGTCTCATTTTTCCAGTTGATATCTGGATAATTAAAATCTCCCATAATTATAGTATGCCCAAACTGGGAAGCTTTCCTCATTTGCAATAGCAGTTGGGCCTCATCATTGTCATCGATATTTGGTGGCTTGTAGCATTTCCTCACTAATATCACCTTGCAAAACTGGATTTAGCTCTGTTTTCAAATATAAGCACAAACCTCCACCTTTTCTATTAATTCTGTCTCTTCTAAACAGAGAATAGCCCTCTATATTTACAGCCCAGACATGTGCATCGTTCCACCATGTTTCTGTTATTCCAATTATGTCCAATTGCTCATTAACCGCCAGCAATTCTATTTTATCTGCCATACTTCTTGCATTTGCTAGCATACAATTAATTTTGAAGTCTTTACATATATTAATCCCTACATGCCTTTTTTCTTCACTTTCATTTACTAGGAGTTCCTCCCTACTGACTACATTTTTCCCCACCCTTTCTCCACCCCCCTGGTCATTTACTTGGACCCAGTTCCTATCTGCTCTATATACACCCCATTTTTGCTATCTATACCCACCCCCCCTTTCCTAGTTTAAAAGCTCCTCCAAGCTTTCTAGCATTCTATCCCCTAACACAGAGGCTCCTCTACCATTTAGGTGCAATCCATCTCTTCAATATAGATTGCACCCAAGAGCAAAGTCTGCCCACTGTTCTAAAAACCCCAAACCCTCCATCCTACACCATTGCTTGAGCCATGCATTAAGCTCCCTGAGCTCCCTCTGCCCTCTACCTGCACTGGCGCATGGCACAGGTAGCATTTCAGAAAATACTACCTTAGAGATCCTTGCCTTGAACTTGCACCCTAAATCCCTGAAATTATTCTTTAGGGACCTCCATCTTCCTCCTATTTTGTCATTTGTTCCAATATGTACCAAGACAGCTGGATCACTTCCAGCCACTCCCAATAATCTGTCAGCCCTGTCCGCAACATGCCGAACCCAAGCACCCGGGAGACAGCATACTGTTCGGCATTCACGTTCCTGGCGGCAGATTATCCTATCTTCCCTCCTAATAATAGAGTCCCCTATTACCACCACCTGCCTTGGTTTCTGCCCACTCTGCATCCCATCTAGCCTGGAAGGAGGACTTTTCCCCTGGATGCTAGAGGAATCAGCCCTCTCCAGTGTTGCCAATTCTGAGAAATTCTCATCAACATCTTCACACAATCTTGTAAATCTGTTGGACTGAGTCAACTCAGAACTGGCCTTCCTCTTCCTCTGCCCACTACCTCCCCTCTCCCCACTACACTAGACAGCTGCCTACCTGTCGCTCCTCATCTACAACTCCACCCTCTTCACCACTAACCGCACATACTATCTGGTCTGTGAGTTCTAAACTCCTTTCCAGGTTTCCAATGTCTCGCAATGTTGCAATATTTCTCTCCAAATCCAATATCTTAGACTCTAAAGAGAAAATATGCTCACATTTGGCACAGCGGTATGACCCCTGGAGCGATTGCTCCAAGTGTTCAAACATGTGACAAGATGTGCACTGCGTGAGATTGGCTAACCTGCTATCACTCATGCTTGATTTTACAATTCAAATAGCTTTATATTATCAGGGCACAGGTCACTGATCAACTTGAACGATAAAGTATTCACTTCCCGTCTCCTTTACTGATGTAACACTGTTCACCTCAGAACAGAAAAGTGGTGTCCAGATGGCTTGCAGAGAGGGACAATCTTCAATTAGCATAAGGGAAAAACCTGAAAAACCTGTCAAGGGGGGCAGGGTTTTCATTGTTCTCACAGTAAAAAGATTCTCCCTTGCTGTGAGCTGTTGTCACCATGCGGGGAGTAGGGACCCAAGAGGGGCCAGCACTGGTTTAGCAGCTAGAGAGGGATGCTTGGGAGCGAGGCTGGAGATTGGTGACGGTGTTCCAGGGACTCCTGTGCTACAGCCAAAGCTGGCTAAAGGTGCTGGTCACGAATCCAGATTGTTCCCTGGGAACCGTGAAGAACCAGGCCGACTGGACAAGCTGGAGTCTGGGCGGAAAGGACCAAGCATAGTCAGACTGATGGGTAGGCAGGAACTTGGAACTGGAGACAAGCCACAGTCAGAAACAGAGCCAGAGGTCAAGACAAGGACTGGAGACAAGCCAAGGTCAGGAACAGAGCCAGAGGTCAGAGCCAGGGACTGGAGACAAGTCAAGGTCAGGAACAGGTAGCCAATGGAAAGAGCTTAGGAGGAGGGCTCGCCTGGAAGCCATGCGGGATAGGATGAAGCCAGACCAGTAGAGTGCCAGGCCAGGCACATGCACAGATAGCAGGAAGGAAGGCAGTCACATCCTGTGCATGTGCAACCGGGCAGCACCCGAACCCGGAAGTATCCACCCGCCGAGAGTGAGAGGTGGCGGGGATGACAAGGCAAGCGGTGACAGCTGTCTGGTCTTAAGACAAAATTCCACATCTGAGGGAAGGTAGCTTACATCAGGTAAAAGGGGGCGGGAGGGGGATACCTTATCATTCAATTACTCTTGAATTACAACTCTGACAGTATTGAAATAACACTCTCCATGCCTCAAATACTATGACGATTAATTGGAGCTGCTTTTATTTTTAAACATTACTATCCCATTAAGGTGCTTGAAAAAAAATGCCGTTGGATGTTTATTCAGCCTTTGGACCTAATTGAATCCTGGACCTATTGTCTTGAAAGTTTGAATTCTAGAGCCACTCCTTTAGCCAATAAAGGTATAATTTTCACTCTACTAGGCTCCTGGTTTTTCTATGGGTAACTGGGCACAACAATTTACCCAGAAGAAACCCAAGAGGTCTTGAAAGCTTGCACTCTAAATATACCCATCCAATACAGGTTTAATCTTTGCTCCACAAATACCCAGAATCATCAGTGACACAACATTTTTACATAGCATCATCAAATACATGAGTCCATATTATATTTTTTCAAAATATTGCAAAATTAACACAGACCAACAGGCCATTAACCAAAAAACAAGACCAGCAGAACATTATATTATTACATGATACTGAAGCTAATGCAAAACAAAGGCACTGACATACAACCCCAAAGATATTTTATTAAATCTAGAACTGAACATAATTGTAACCATATTTAACCAATGAGTATGAGATGGTTGAGCAAAACATTGTATTGCTCTCTCCTCTGACACTGTTTAACGTTTTGTGTAATGAGAGGGTAAAGTGATTATAAAATGTCACACATAATAAACACATATGACAGGGATACTTTCCCATGGACAGTGGGTGTCAATATTGGTCCATAGCTTTATTTAGTGCAATGCCCAGGGCTTTTCTTCTGGAAAAACAGGAGCCAATACTATATTAGTATAACTAGTAGAAAAAATGTTAACATTTAGTAAATCTGAAACATAACAGTAAAATCTTATTTATATTAAAACATATCATTGATATTAATTTTTGTTGTGCAATTGTTTTGCTCTAAAGGTACTAAATGTTTGTATTTTCATATTCCCAAGGCTTACTAGAGAAAGTACAATGTAGAAGGGATAAAGGAAAGCAACTTGGAAATCCATGTTGTACACAGTGTGCCCTTAACCTCGTGTTATCCAATTAAAGTATTTTTTTCTGAAATATTTTCCTATATACGTTAAAAATCATCCTATTTTTACATGCTACTATGTTATATCATATATTAATCAGTTAGATTAATAAAGCATTATACTTGTGGTTGGCCCTAAATAATACAATTATTGTAGTGCACAATATAAAAAGAGCAGTAACTATAGTACAGTAAAAAAGCATAACTATAGGAGTGCAATTGTTATAGGGGCCTGAGGGCCTGAATAGTAATATTTATGCCTCTTGAGGGGAGTATTTGTGATAGGGGGCCCAAAAATATTCACACTGGTGACCTCCAGTGATATTTCTGGTGGTGATCACAAAGATTTGTCTTAAAGCATATTCCACGCTCACCTCTTTCATTTGGACACATCTTCTCCTGTCCAATATATTCTGTCTTCTTCTTGATTCCCAGTGGAAAGCTGACATGCTGTTTAGATTTCTTCAAGAAATACAAATCCAGTATAAAGATCAATAAAACAGCACATTAAATATAGAACTTTAACCTCTTGGATGCTAGATGCGCTTCCAGTATATTGCTTTGCAATGTGTTTGGAGATGTCTCTAGAATCCAAGCGGTAAAAGAAGATAAAAACATAGTTAATTGAATAACCAAGTAGTTGTCAGAAGCAGTTTCTAAAAGGTGGATCATTTACCTTCAAACAACGTGACACAATAGTCAGTTGCTGGTGTGCTACTTGGCTTGTCTTCAAAATAAATAAGTACCCCTGAAAGACAGCAGTATTTCAGCCCTTGAATAAAACTGTGTTTGAAGCTGGCTGGTAAACTTCCTTTCTTTCTCTTGACACTGGCTGGACTTCTGTAACATTTATAATTAGCATCACAATGTAGTCTCCAGGCAACAAGACACAATGACAAAGCATCCATGTGAGACAGGATTAACCTGATGGGGCTAAGCAACACAGGTAGCGCAGCAATATTTCAAGTTTTGCTGTCAGTCTTAACTTCTTGGCCTTCAACAAGTTGTTGGGATTTCTAGAAATTAAGCTGTATTATTAGAATACATTAGCAAACAATGTGACTGTCTGCTTGATATATAACTCAAAAAGGGGAAAGTATTAACATGATAATGTACCTGTATATGTACTGGTAATTTTTGTGTGTGCATCCTGCCTAGAACCTGTGTACTAAGTTACTTATGCAAATGAAGTTCTCTTTATGAATCTTGTGACAAGGGGAATTCAGAGTGGGGGTATTTGGCAGTTTTGGGCATTCTGTTTCTCTGTGCTTTGCCTCTCCATGTTGTAACATAGTCTTTTATGCTATACTAGTTGAACAGCCCGTTACACAGGCAACAGTGCCTCTGGCAGCCGGTCGCGGGGCAGTCACGCGCAGCAGAGACTGCCCGCGCCACTGCTGATACAGAGATGGACGCTCCTTCGGAGCGCCCAGCTCTGTATCAGCCGCGGCGCGGGCAGTCTGTACTGCGCATGACTGCCGCACGGGCAGCACTGTCTACTACGCATGTCGTGCGTTACACACAACTTAGCGAATTATTATATAGGATGAGTGGTATCTTAACAATGGCAGAGGTGTGCACCTCTATGCACTAAAGTACCCAAACACACATTTTATATAAACAAAAACCTCACAGCGCTAAGTCACATTAACCCATACATTAATTTTTGCAAATAAAAATTAGAAACTCAAGTGAATAAATATGAATGGCAGCAAGAAGTGTGGGAGTTCTCCAGGCTCCCCAACGTTAGGTGAAAGCCTAAACAAAAAACCCAAAGCAAGACAATTCTGCGCTCCTCCATATAGACTATCCAAATGAGAACCCTGTGTAAAGCATATATCACACCACTTTAATAAATTTTGGGGTCTTCATTGCATAGATTGGCCAAAGTATGTCTAAGCCCGCCTGCCAACGTCAAGGCTCCCCAATATCAGTTGAGTACCTAACTTTTCATACAATCATTCCTATCTAGGTTAAAATTTCCCTGACGATTCTTGTAAGTAACGCGTTGGATATGTTTAAAAACATTTAACACATTTAAAAACAGTTTCAAACACATTTATGTCAGGACTCACCATCAGTGACCTGCAGGGAGTGGACATCCAGCTGGAGGACTGGAGCTCTCAGTCCCCTTTATATTGCTTCTCCACCCACCCCCACAGGTCACATGGGGATTTGCACAAAACCTAGACTGCATCAAGCATAGGTCAGACAGCCCAGAACACCAGGCCAAAACCTTGCCTTTAAGAACCCCAATGCAAGTGGTAGCAAATGTGCAACTACATAACATTTTTTATTTTGAAATTAATTAAAGTAATAGTGACAAAGCAGCTAGAACGAGAAGGAGAAAAAGTGCAAAAGCAAAAGAAACAAAAACCTCACAGCGTTAAGTCACATTAACCCATACATTAATTTTTACAAATAAAAATTAGAAACCCAAGTGAATAAATATGAATGGCAGCAAGAAGTGTGGGATTTCTCCAGGCTCCCTAACGTTAGGCGAAAGCCTAAACAAAAAACCCAAAGCAAGACAATTCTGCGCTCCTCCATATAGACTATCCAAATGAGAACCCTGTGTAAAGCATATATCATACCACTTTAATAAATTTTGGGGTCTTCGTTGAATAGAATGGCCAAAGTATGTCTAAGCCCGCCTGCCAACGTCAAGGCTCCCCAATATCAGGCGACCCCAAAATTTATTAAAGTGGTATGATATATGCTTTACACAGGGTTCTCATTTGGATAGTCTATATGGAGGAGCACACATTTTAAATAAACATGTGAATGCAAAAAATTATCTGCATTGGTTATTTTGTACAATCCAACTAAAATGTTTTCTCTGCAATTTGTAGTTATAAATGTGTCGCCTGCCATGAAACTCGCTCAATAAAACTCTATAAAGTTCAGATGCCCTATCAGTGTTCCACCTGTTAATAAGCCATGAGACGTAACACAATAACTATTTATATAATGCAACAAAAACATTGCCTAATTCAAATAACACAGAAAGCGGCTTCAGGGTGGAAAATTAGATCACAGTTTCATTTAAATACATTTATTATAATTGCTTTTAGGTTTTTGGACCTAAAACCTACCTCCCGAAAGTGACCACCCCTGGTCAGTTGTCCACTATTATCAGCCATTACAGAGGTCAGCTGATGCCATTGACGTACGGTGAATTTTTTGTTTGGGAAGGCTTACCCAAACTTATAGAGGATGACTGCTACCACTATAATCTATTGCTGTGGTAGTTTCTTATGGGTAGGCTAAGCTTCCCCTGGTTATTATTCTTCTCCTATGGCAGAGGAGAGGAAGTCCATGTGACAAACTGCAATTTATTTCATCCTCTCAATATGTGTTAGTCTGTAGTATATGTAGATTTTGCAAGGGCATTTAATACAGTGCCACGCAGTTGGCTGTGTATAAAGGATGACCTTTGCATCCAAACAGAAAACTAGTTGTAAATGGAAAATTCTCCAATACTGTTAAGGTTGAGGGTGGAATACCTCAGGGTTCAGTACTTGGTCCACTGCTTTTTAACATGTTTATAAATGACCTGGAAATAGGTATAGAAAGCAAAATTACAATATTTGCAGATGACACTAAATTATGTAGGGGAATTACTTCAGAATATGATGTTTGTTCTCTACAAAGGAATTTACATAACATGGCAGAGTGGGCAAACAAATGGAATATGAAATTGAATGTGGGAAAGTGTAAGAAGAAGAAAACATGCCAATGCTACTTATGGACTTAATGTAATTATTTTGGGAATCTTTGCTAGAGCGAGAGACCTGGGAATCCTTGTGAACTACAAACTTGGAAACAGTGAGCAGTGTCAAACAGCAGTAGCAAAAGCAAAGTCCTGTCTTGCATAAAAAGAAGTATTGAAGCAAGAGTGGATAATATAATTTTGCCACTGTACAAAATTGTTGGTAAAGACCTCAGCTTGAATAAACAGTGCAGTTTTGGGCACCAGTTCTGAAAAAGGATATTCTCGAACTGAAGACAGCACAAACAAGAACAACAAAATTAATAAAGGGAATGGAGGACTTGAAATATGAGGAATGTCTACACAAATGTGGTTTATTTACGCTAGAGAAAAGACGACTAAGAGGAGATCTTGTTGCACTGTATATATTGCAAGGGCAATAGAAAGATCTCTCTGGTGAGCTTTTCATTCCATGGCCTGATAAAATAACTAAGGACCACCCCTTATGATTAGAGGAGAGGAGGTATCAGCTTCAGCAGAGGTCTGTTAAATTGTGTAATTCTTTTCCTAAGGATGTGGTAATGACAGGCACAATGGATACATTTAATAGAAAATGTATTGCATTCCTTTTAAGAGGGAACATACAGGGTATACTATGTATTAATAGGTATAACAGGAAATTCTATTAAATAGATGAATACTCATTTTGGTGGCTTGTATAATTCTCATTTTTTTTCTGGGTTATGAGGCAAATATTGGACTTGATAGTCTTGTGTATTTTTCAACCTAATTTACTATGTTACTATGTTCTCACCCTGAAAAAACCCTTATGTCCATATAAGTTGTTGCAAGGTACAGAAAAAACTAGGAAAAGAAGAACCCCAAAAAATGTTTATACCAGCACTTGGAAATTGCAGCATAGTGTAATATAATAATCATATAGTGAACTAAGATGGATAACGACTCTGGGTGAAACATAGCATAGAATAATATCATTTATTGCACATAATCAACAGCATCATAAAAATACATAAGACACTGGACAGCTAAAGACTCAACAATAGGATTGTTGTGCCACTGGTACAAACATCAGTGCAGTAACTACATCACATATGTATATATATAATTGCCTTTACTATGCACCTCAGAGTGAAAAAATAGTTATAAATGTAAAATATTTATCTGTGCACTTGATACAATTCCCTCTCACACCTTAATTCCCACACCATTATAATTTGTTAACATCTCCTTTGCCCCCTTTTCCTGCTGCCTACAAAAATGCCATAGTAACAACCATCCTGAAAAACACCACCCCTTCTAGTTATCAACCAGTCCATCCTGTTTTTTCATCTAAACTTCAGTAACATATGTTCTACTGCCACCTTCTTGGTTTGCTTAACATGCACAACCTGCTAGCCATTACTGTGTGGCTATCACATTTCCAGTTCCTCAGTACAAGGTTGGTCAGTGATCTGTAAACTGGTAAATTTCAAGGTCACTATTTGATATCCCACTTGATCTCTCAGTTGCTTTTTACATCAAATTCTTCATTTAATAAGCATTTGTAACTTAGCCCTAGCTTTCTTCTTGTCTATCTAACTCGATTCTTCATTGTCTATATCGCCTCCTCTTTGCCCTGTCTTGACCGCCTCTTTGTTAGGGTACCTCAAGGGTCTGTGCTAGTAATAATATAATAATAATAATAACTAGTATTTATATAGCAAGAAAAAGGATGCAACCGCACTTATTCAACCACCGTCATGAATAAATATATCCCAGGTATAAAATCATAAATCTTTATTCCATATTTAAAAATGGCATATATGGTTACTAGGGAGGTGGAAACCACAAAAGAACGCTACATGACCCCACAAAAAGGTCTAACGCGTTTCGCGCTATACACAGCGCTTAATCATAGACATCACAAAAATGATTTTCAAACATTTATATATACTAAAAATTAAAAACAATTGGGGAAACCTGTTCCGTTCTTAAGCAATCAAGTTCACAGCCAATGGCTAAAGGACTCCCTGAAAGAATCCAGATAATTAACCCTTGGTCAGATGGACAGTAAAAGCCCCAACTTTGATCTTCAAAAAACTAATTAAACATACAAGGTCTACCCCATGTGAGGAGGGAATAGAACAAAGAGAAACACACAGGGTGGAATATAGATCCAAGTTGAAACTCCAATAAATTGAATTATCTAGACCAGCGGTCATAAATCATAAAATGTGACTAATGTCCCATTCATGATTAAGGGACGGGACCAGTCTAATATGGACATGGAGATTTCCTCTCTGCAATGGCACATGGGAGTGAAAAATGTGAGTAGTAGCACCATTGAGAGGCTACCATGCCTTAGAACAAGACACTTAATCTTGTTCGTGCTTGATGTGTGCTCCTCACAACTCTTTTTGTCTCCCTAAGTTTAAGGGCATCCCAGGCATGGGCCCTTGCTTCCATGTGCCTAGAGGGATTCGGCTGCACCACACTGACGAGGCTCACATAGGCCGAAACGTACGTCTGTGGTTTTGCCGTTTCTCTCATGCGGAGAGGATTTGCCTGACATTTCGGAGCTGGACTGTCTGTGGGCGGCACCAGTCTGATATGGACATGGAGATTTCCTCTCTGCAATGGCACATGGGAGTGAAAAATGTGAGTAGTAGCACCATTGAGAGGCTACCATGCCTTAGAACAAGACACTTAATCTTGTTCGTGCTTGATGTGTGCTCCTCACAACTCTTTTTGTCTCCCTAAGTTTAAGGGCATCCCAGGCATGGGCCCTTGCTTCCATGTGCCTAGAGGGATTCGGCTGCACCACACTGACGAGGCTCACATAGGCCGAAACGTACGTCTGTGGTTTTGCCGTTTCTCTCGTGCGGAGAGGATTTGCCTGACATTTCGGAGCTGGACTGTCTGTGGGCGGGACCAGTCTGATATGGACATGGAGATTTCCTCTCTGCAATGGCACATGGGAGTGAAAAATGTGAGTAGTAGCACCATTGAGAGGCTACCATGCCTTAGAACAAGACACTTAATCTTGTTCGTGCTTGATGTGTGCTCCTCACAACTCTTTTTGTCTCCCTAAGTTTAAGGGCATCCCAGGCATGGGCCCTTGCTTCCATGTGCCTAGAGGGATTCGGCTGCACCACACGGACGAGGCTCACATAGGCCGAAACGTACGTCTGTGGTTTTGCCGTTTCTCTCGTGCGGAGAGGATTTGCCTGACATTTTGGAGCTGGACTGTCTGTGGGCGGCACCAGTCTGATATGGACATGGAGATTTCCTCTCTGCAGTGGCACATGGGAGTGAAAAATGTGAGTAGTAGCACCATTGAGAGGCTACCATGCCTTAGAACAAGACACTTAATCTTGTTCGTGCTTGATGTGTGCTCCTCACAACTCTTTTTGTCTCCCTAAGTTTAAGGGCATCCCAGGCATGGGCCCTTGCTTCCATGTGCCTAGAGGGATTCGGCTGCACCACACTGACGAGGCTCACATAGGCCGAAACGTACGTCTGTGGTTTTGCCGTTTTTCTCATGCGGAGAGGATTTGCCTGACATTTCGGAGCTGGACTGTCTGTGGGCGGCACCAGTCTGATATGGACATGGAGATTTCCTCTCTGCAATGGCACATGGGAGTGAAAAATGTGAGTAGTAGCACCATTGAGAGGCTACCATGCCTTAGAACAAGACACTTAATCTTGTTCGTGCTTGATGTGTGCTCCTCACAACTCTTTTTGTCTCCCTAAGTTTAAGGGCATCCCAGGCATGGGCCCTTGCTTCCATGTGCCTAGAGGGATTCGGCTGCACCACACTGACGAGGCTCACATAGGCCGAAACGTACGTCTGTGGTTTTGCCGTTTCTCTCATGCGGAGAGGATTTGGCTGACATTTCGGAGCTGGACTGTCTGTGGGCGGCACCAGTCTGATATGGACATGGAGATTTCCTCTCTGCAATGGCACATGGGAGTGAAAAATGTGAGTAGTAGCACCATTGAGAGGCTACCATGCCTTAGAACAAGACACTTAATCTTGTTCGTGCTTGATGTGTGCTCCTCACAACTCTTTTTGTCTCCCTAAGTTTAAGGGCATCCCAGGCATGGGCCCTTGCTTCCATGTGCCTAGAGGGATTCGGCTGCACCACACTGACGAGGCTCACATAGGCCGAAACGTACGTCTGTGGTTTTGCCGTTTCTCTCGTGCGGAGAGGATTTGCCTGACATTTCGGAGCTGGACTGTCTGTGGGCGGGACCAGTCTGATATGGACATGGAGATTTCCTCTCTGCAATGGCACATGGGAGTGAAAAATGTGAGTAGTAGCACCATTGAGAGGCTACCATGCCTTAGAACAAGACACTTAATCTTGTTCGTGCTTGATGTGTGCTCCTCACAACTCTTTTTGTCTCCCTAAGTTTAAGGGCATCCCAGGCATGGGCCCTTGCTTCCATGTGCCTAGAGGGATTCGGCTGCACCACACTGACGAGGCTCACATAGGCCGAAACGTACGTCTGTGGTTTTGCCGTTTCTCTCGTGCGGAGAGGATTTGCCTGACATTTTGGAGCTGGACTGTCTGTGGGCGGCACCAGTCTGATATGGACATGGAGATTTCCTCTCTGCAGTGGCACATGGGAGTGAAAAATGTGAGTAGTAGCACCATTGAGAGGCTACCATGCCTTAGAACAAGACACTTAATCTTGTTCGTGCTTGATGTGTGCTCCTCACAACTCTTTTTGTCTCCCTAAGTTTAAGGGCATCCCAGGCATGGGCCCTTGCTTCCATGTGCCTAGAGGGATTCGGCTGCACCACACTGACGAGGCTCACATAGGCCGAAACGTACGTCTGTGGTTTTGCCGTTTCTCTCGTGCGGAGAGGATTTGCCTGACATTTCGGAGCTGGACTGTCTGTGGGCGGGACCAGTCTGATATGGACATGGAGATTTCCTCTCTGCAATGGCACATGGGAGTGAAAAATGTGAGTAGTAGCACCATTGAGAGGCTACCATGCCTTAGAACAAGACACTTAATCTTGTTTGTGCTTGATGTGTGCTCCTCACAACTCTTTTTGTCTCCCATTCATGATTAAGACCAACCGGTACTCGAGTATTCAATTTCAGGATCCAAAACGCTTCCCTCCTGTCTATTAACTCATTCACATTTCCCCCCCTCCAGGGGAGATTAACTCTTTCAATACCCTGAAAGGAGCAACAACTATCATCTCCTTCATGAGAGAGCTTTATGTGCCTAGCCACAGCTGAAGTTGGTTCTTCTCTGCCAATCTGATTCAAATGTTCTCTAATCCTTTGTTTTAAGGGGCGCAAAGTGCGTCCAACATATTGAATAGAACACTTCAAACAAGTACACAAATAAACTACATTCACTGTATTGCAGTTTATATAAGACATAATATTATACACTGTACCTTCCCTCGTACTCCTAAACTCTTTAGATGTCAATGATACTTTACAACATTTACAACGTTGCGCACCACATCTAAAGTAACCCTTTGTGGTTAACCACATTGAGTTTGCTTTATGACTTCTAAATAAACTAGGAGAAACATGGTAGCCAATCGTGACTCCTCGTCTTGCCACAAAACGGCAACCACGTTTAACTATAGGCTCCAAGATCGTATCAGTGTACAAAATTGGCAACAATGTTTTCACTATATTACAAACCTTAGAATACTGCAAACTATATGTAGTGACAAAACGAATATCTTCATTTGATTCTTGTTGACTCAAAGGCATCTTTCCTTTCTTATAAGTAGTAGATAACAAATGCTCCCTAGGTGTATTCAGAGCTTGTTGAAACACTCTTTTCAAAACAGCATCTTTATATCCTCTATTTTTGAATCTCAAAAACAATTCCTGTGATGCCTTACAAAAAAGTTGGTCAGTAGAACAATTCCTGCGCAACCGCAAGAATTGTCCTTTGGGTATATTTATCACCTGATGTCTAGGGTGAGCAGACGTAGCATATAATAAGCTGTTTCCAGCGGTAGGCTTCCTATAAACATCGGAAACTACTACACCCTTCTCACTGTCACCCATAAGGGTAACATCCAAAAAGGGAATAGTGTCCAGCTGAAAATTGAAAGTAAATCTCAAATTATAATTATTATCATTTAAGAACAAAACAAAAGCAGACGCTTCCGATTCTGAGCCCAACCACACAAACAGCAGATCGTTTATATATCTCCCGTACCACAAGATCAACCCCCTCGAGGGGTTTCCAACCCCAAAGATGTGGGTTGTCTCCCACCAACCCATAAATAGGTTGGCAAGAGAAGGGGCAAAACTTGCCCCCATCGCAACCCCACACCTCTGGAGTTAGAACACCCCATCAAAGGAGAAGAAGTTGTTGCACAAGAGATATTCAACTGCTTTTAGCAAAAATTCACAAAGGTCATCTGTATAATCTGAAAAACCATAAAGATGAAGTTTCAAAGCCTCTAACCCCAAATGATGAGGTATCAATGAATACAATGCTGTGACATCAGCTGATAACCAGCTACAACCAGAGTGCCATTGAATCTGATTCAATTGGATCAGAACCTGCTTGGTGTCCCAAATAAAACCTGGAAGCCTTTCCACCAGAGGCCGAAGGTGCGGTCAACCCAAATCGACAAAGGTTCATTCAAAGAACCAATACCCGATACAATGGGCCTACCAGGCGGATGACTGCTGTTCTTATGCACCTTCGGCAAATGGTGGAAAATCGGCACAATGGAAGTCTCTGGAACCAAAAATAAAGCTTCTTGGCGATCCAAAATACCCAAATTTAACCCTTCTTGTACCAGATTGGTTAACTTTGCTCTGAATGACACAGTTGGGTTAGTGCTCAACATAGTATAAGTGTCCTTGTCTTGTAATTGTCGTAGGGCTTCCCCTTTGTAATATTCAGAATCAAGGACAACTATGGAGCCTCCCTTGTCAGACATTTTAACCACAATATCTTTATTAGACTGGATAGACAACAATGCTTTTTTCTCATTAAGACTTAAATTGTGCATCCTATTTTCATGAACCCGTTTATATAATTTCGTCAGTTCACTCTCCACTGTCTTTTGAAAAATCTCTAATTGCATACCCTTACAGTGGAGAGGGAAGAAACGAGATTTTGGTCGCAAACCTGTATTGATAGAATTCACAAGAGGAAACACTCTAGGGGATTCTGACTCAAGACTGCATAATTCTGAAAGAGTGCAATTATCCTTAAAGGAACTTAATTGTGAATATACAGTCTTCTCAGTTTCCTCCAGAGGAATCACTCTAGGTTTTTCATCCTCCGAATTTAAACAAAAATATTTCTTAACCGTTAACTGTCTGACAAAAAGGTTTACATCTAACAAAGTATCAAACAGATCAAAAGGCCTAGTTGGCACAAAATTTAAACCTTTCGTCAAAACTGATAATTGAGCTGGTGTTAATGTCACTGAAAACAAATTCAGTACAGTTAGTTACTCGGTTTGTCTCGATTCATTCTTGTTAGATATCTTCTGCTTCCTTGTTCTTCTACCCCCTCTTCGGACAAATTTGTGGAGCCCTGCAGATTTTTCTTCTTCCTCTGTTTTTTGCGACCTTGTTGGTTTTTTGGAAGAGTTGTTGAGGCTTGCTCCACTTCCCAAGAGCTGAGATCAATACCACTCCGATTACCATCCTCTATTAAAGAGGAGTTTGAAGGGACATTACGAGCACTCATATTTGAATCAGTCTCCTCATCAGTTTGTCCCTCAGACAATGA
This sequence comes from Rhinophrynus dorsalis, assembly GCA_037306005.1. NCBI lineage: Eukaryota > Metazoa > Chordata > Amphibia > Anura > Rhinophrynidae > Rhinophrynus > Rhinophrynus dorsalis. Next base: position 256,131 of record JBBDGT010000019.1, on the reverse strand, counting down.
AAAACTAACACGACGATCACCAGATTTCAAAATTGATCTTCCATGTTTATTTATTTTTCTTCTGGGATTCAATTTTCTCCAATCATAAACCAAATCCTGTTCATAATCCGTTTTATCCCTTATATATTTACGATGTTTAAACAACAGGAGATCTTGATCCAACTTGTCAAGAGTGCCTTTAAGAGAGTCATCTAATTCACAGAATAAAGGAACTGTACTATGTACTCTTAATGCTGATTGAATTGTTGATGTCTCAATTTTAATTCTTTCTAACTCTTGCTTCTTATATTCCAGAAAAAGATCTATCAACCTCAAAGAGCAATCACTCAAAATGTTGTTCCACTTTTCAATAAATACTGAGTCTTTAACTTCAAAGGTTGGGAACTTTTTGACTCGTAGACCACGTGGAATACGTTTAACCATAATGTATTTCTCAAAAGTAACAATGTCCCACCATAGTCTCAATTCCTTGGTTAATGTTTTTTCCAACTTATTAAACAAAGTTTTCACATCCAAAGTGTCAAGATCATCACCTTTAATTGTCAAGTCACCTTCAAAAAGCGTATCAACCTTATATTGGCGTGTGTTGGAACTTAAAAATCACTTAATGCAAAGGTCGCCACCTCCGGTTCATCCGCCATCATAACCGACTTACTGGCAACACAATTAGTATAAAATTATACCAATTCTTGAGTAGCTAAAAACCCAAATTCTAAGGGGTATACAAAAATAGTAATGGTAAAGAAACCACAGCGGAGCACTTCTGAACGGAGAAACAGTCATTTGTATCAATCATAAAGGTATAGTGCTACTTCAAGCTGCATAAAAGATACTCAAGAAACACATTAGGGCAAAACTTACCCTGCCAGTAAGATGAAAGAACGGTAGAATTCCAGTGCAATGGTCGCCACAGGATCTCCAACCTGAATACTTGCATATAGAAAGAAAAAGGATGCAACCGCACTTATTCAACCACCGTCATGAATAAATATATCCCAGGTATAAAATCATAAATCTTTATTCCATATTTAAAAATGGCATATATGGTTACTAGGGAGGTGGAAACCACAAAAGAACGCTACATGACCCCACAAAAAGGTCTAACGCGTTTCGCGCTATACACAGCGCTTAATCATAGACATCACAAAAATGATTTTCAAACATTTATATATATAAAAATTAAAAACAATTGGGGAAACCTGTTCCGTTCTTAAGCAATCAAGTTCACAGCCAATGGCTAAAGGACTCCCTGAAAGAATCCAGATAATTAACCCTTTCAGATGGACAGTAAAAGCTCCAACTATGATCTTCAAAAAACTAATTAAACATACAAGGTCTACCCCATGTGAGGAGGGAATAGAACAAAGAGAAACACACAGGGTGGAATATAGATCCAAGTTGAAACTCCAATAAATTGAATTATCTAGACCAGCGGTCATAAATCACAAAATGTGACTAATGTCCCATTCATGATTAGGACCAACCGGTACTCGAGTATTCAATTTCAGGATCCAAAACGCTTCCCTCCTGTCTATTAACTCATTCACATTCCCCCCCCTCCAGGGGAGATTAACTCTTTCAATACCCTGAAAGGAGCAACAACTATCATCTCCTTCATGAGAGAGCTTTATGTGCCTAGCCACAGCTGAAGTTGGTTCTTCTCTGCCAATCTGATTCAAATGTTCTCTAATCCTTTGTTTAAGGGGCGCAAAGTGCGTCCAACATATTGAATAGAACACTTCAAACAGGTAAACAAATAAACTACATTCACTGTATTGCAATTTATATAAGACATAATATTATACACTGTACCTTCCCTCGTACTCCTAAACTCTTTAGATGTCAATGATACTTTACAACATTTACAACGTTGCGCACCACATCTAAAGTAACCCTTTGTGGTTAACCACATTGAGTTTGCTTTATGACTTCTAAATAAACTAGGAGAAACATGGTTGCCAATCGTGACTCCTCGTCTTGCCACAAAACGGCAACCACGTTTAACTATAGGCTCCAAGATCGGATCAGTGTACAAAATTGGAAATTGATCTGTTTGATACTTTGTTAGATGTAAACCGTTTTGTCAGACAGTTAACGGTTAAGAAATATTTTTGTTTAAATTCGGAGGATGAAAAACCTAGAGTGATTCCTCTGGAGGAAACTGAGAAGACTGTATATTCACAATTAAGTTCCTTTAAGGATAATTGCACTCTTTCAGAATTATGCAGTCTTGAGTCAGAATCCCCTAGAGTGTTTCCTCTTGTGAATTCTATCAATACAGGTTTGCGACCAAAATCTCGTTTCTTCCCTCTCCACTGTAAGGGTATGCAATTAGAGATTTTTCAAAAGACAGTGGAGAGTGAACTGACGAAATTATATAAACGGGTTCATGAAAATAGGATGCACAATTTAAGTCTTAATGAGAAAAAAGCATTGTTGTCTATCCAGTCTAATAAAGATATTGTGGTTAAAATGTCTGACAAGGGAGGCTCCATAGTTGTCCTTGATTCTGAATATTACAAAGGGGAAGCCCTACGACAATTACAAGACAAGGACACTTATACTATGTTGAGCACTAACCCAACTGTGTCATTCAGAGCAAAGTTAACCAATCTGGTACAAGAAGGGTTAAATTTGGGTATTTTGGATCGCCAAGAAGCTTTATTTTTGGTTCCAGAGACCTCCATTGTGCTGATTTTCCACCATTTGCCGAAGGTGCATAAGAACAGCAGTCATCCGCCTGGTAGGCCCATTGTATCGGGTATTGGTTCTTTGAATGAACCTTTGTCGATTTGGGTTGACCGGCACCTTCGGCCTCTGGTGGAAAGGCTTCCAGGTTTTATTTGGGACACCAAGCAGGTTCTGATCCAATTGAATCAGATTCAATGGCACTCTGGTTGTAGCTGGTTATCAGCTGATGTCACAGCATTGTATTCATCGATACCTCATCATTTGGGGTTAGAGGCTTTGAAATTTCATCTTTATGGTTTTTCAGATTATACAGATGACCTTTGTGAATTTTTGCTAAAAGCGGTTGAATATCTCCTGTGCCACAACTTCTTCTCCTTTGATGGGGTGTTCTACCTCCAGAGGTGTGGGGTTGCGATGGGGGCAAGTTTTGCCCCTTCTCTTGCCAACCTATTTATGGGTTGGTGGGAGACAACCCACATCTTTGGGGTTGGAAACCCCTTGAGGGGGTTGATCTTGTGGTACGGGAGATATATAAACGATCTGCTGTTTGTGTGGTTGGGCTCAGAATCGGAAGCGTCTGCTTTTGTTTTGTTCTTAAATGATAATAATTATAATTTGAGATTTACTTTCAATTTTCAGCTGGACACTATTCCCTTTTTGGATGTTACCCTTTTGGGTGACAGTGAGAAGGGTGTAGTAGTTTCCGATATTTATAGGAAGCCTACCGCTGGAAACAGCTTATTATATGCTACGTCTGCTCACCCTAGACATCAGGTGATAAATATACCCAAAGGACAATTCTTGCGGTTGCGCAGGAATTGTTCTACTGACCAACTTTTTTGTAAGGCATCACAGGAATTGTTTTTGAGATTCAAAAATAGAGGATATAAAGATGCTGTTTTGAAAAGAGCGTTTCAACAAGCTCTGAATACACCTAGGGAGCATTTGTTATCTACTACTTATAAGAAGGGAAAGATGCCTTTGAGTCAACAAGAATCAAATGAAGATATTCGTTTTGTCACTACATATAGTTTGCAGTATTCTAAGGTTTGTAATATAGTGAAAACATTGTTGCCAATCTCACCGGCTTCTTGCTAGGACCATTTCTTTTTGCTCTGTACAAGGCGCTTGGAGAATGCACTAATCCTTTGGGTGTCAGAAGGATGTCCAATGCATTGTGTTGCAATCCATTTGATATTCTTCTGATGCTCAAAGGGTTAACTCATTTGGTCACATATACAGTCATCCTGCTACATCCAACTTCAACTCACTTCTGATATCCAGTCTAGTACATAGTAACATAGTAAATTAGTTTGAAAAAAAGGCACAAGTCCATCAAGTTCAACCATTTCCTCATAACCCAGGTAAAGGTTGAACTTATCCTCTTGGCTGTTTCAGATTAGATGACCAATAGGTCCAATAGGAATTAGAGAAATACTTTGCCCAAAAAAAAAAAACTGGTAATAACTGCTTTTTTCTATCACTGCACTAGAAACAGACACACTAACCCCCCAAGCTTGTCTCATGGTAGCCATAGAGCACACATACCTTCCCTAAGCCTTATTCCACTGCCCTGGTAGCCATAGACCCACACAATTCCCAGACTTGTTCCACTGCATTGTTAGTCATAGAACTACATGAACTGACCTCCCAGTCTTGTACCGTGATAGCCATAGAACCACATATACTGATCACCTAGCCCTGTTCTACTGTCTGGAAGCCAGGATGGGCAATATGAGGATATCTAGATGCTGTCAGAATACAACTCACAATCAGTCCCCTTCAGGCAATGGCTGATGGTGAATGACAGGAGTTGTAGTTTTGCAGCAGCTGGAGGGTCTCACCTTGCCCACCACTGCTGTGACCCATGACATTGTCCCATATGGCCATAGAACCACACATACTGAATCCAAGCCTTGTTGTACTGTACTGGTAGCTGTCAAACCAAATATATTAACCCGCCTTGTCCCATGGCATCCATAGGATCACTCAAAATCACCTTCCATCCTTGTCCCACTGCACTGATATCCATAAAACCATACATACTGGACTCCAGCTTTGTCCAACGGCAGTGGTATAGCCAGAACCACACAGATTCTAACCCCACCCCGTTAAATTTCCTGGGGTTAATAAAAGAGAAAATTTGGTGGTTTCTATTTGAGGAATGTTCATGGCTTTCCATGCAGTTTCTCATGGGAAAAAAGTGGAATTTTCTCCCATTCCTAATATTAACAGTCAATACACTTCTCTCTCTTCAAGTCTCGCTTAAAATAAAACTAGATGGCACTGCATCCAAGACATTGATCATTCATATTTAATGCTAACCTGACCATAATTCCAGCTCAGTATTCAGCACTTAACCCTTATGAATTCTGCATGTTTTCCTTAATTTGGATTGTAAGCTCTTGAGCAGGAATCCAACTGCCATTGTTTCACTCAGTAAAGCACATGTGTAAACCTGTATTGTCTGAACCCTAAATGCTTTAATGCGCTGCTATATATGTGGAGCTATAAAAATAAACATTCATTAATTTCTTAATGAATCCATCTGAAAATCCTGTGTCCATGCAGGCTGAACAATGTACAAATTACATGTAAACTTAACCCCCTTACGGTTCAAGGACATACATGTACATCATGGGTCCAACATGTGATAAGGACCAATGCCGTACATGGATTTTAGGGCTCCCTACGAGACTGCACACTGTTTGGGGAGCCCTGAATCGGATTTAAAAAATAAAAAGTACCGGTAGCCCTTAGAACTATAATACACAATAAATACAAAAAATACAAGCAAAAAAGAAAACCCAATTTCGTTTATGAGCGAGTTCATGAATATATTAAAACAAATTAATCTCATTAGCATGCAAAGTGTGCTATTCAATAAGGAGAAGAGTAGCAGCATTTAAAGGGATAGTAATGTTTCACAATAAAAGCAGCTCCATGTAATCTTCATAGTATTTGGGCCATGGAGAGTGTTATTTCAATACGGTCAGAGTTGTAGTTCAAGAGTAACTGAATGATAAAATATACCCCTTCCGCCCCTTTTACTGATGTAACACTGCTTACCTCAGAACAGCAAGACTGTCCGGATGATCGTAGAGAGGGACAGCCTTCAGTGAGCATAAGGAAAAAGCTGTAAAACTTGTCAAGGGAGCAGGGTTTTCCTTAAGCTCACAGTAAGAAGATTGTCCCCTGCTGTGAGCTGTCTGGTTCCAGGACCAGATTCCACGTCTGAGTGGAGGTGGCTTACACTAGGAAAAAGGGGCAGAAGGGGATATTTTATCAATCAATTACTCTTGAACTACAACTCTGACAGTGTTGAAATAACACTCTCCATGACCCAAATACTATAAAAATGAATTGGAGATGCTGTTTTTGTGAAACATTACTATCCCTTTAAAGTATTCATGTAGAGCAACAAAAATGATTTACCACACTCACGGTGCTTCGATTACAAAATACCCATTGCAAGGATGTTGATTTTTGATCTCTCCATGTATGCAGTTTCCACATTTGTCCTCCTCAAGTCTATACTGACTCCTGCTGCCAGTAACTTTCTTCACCCTGCGGTAAGTATGGTTCAGAATAATGCATAATGTTCTGCTCTTTTTGACAGTCTGTTCAAAGGCAGTCTCCAGAGTGTTCCAAGTATAGATAGTTCTCTGCAACATGGAGATCCTATCACAAAGAAATAGAGAAAAAAAGAAGTGCAAGTAGGATTCCTACAGGAACAAGCGCTCTCTGGAAATCTTAAACAAAATGATGATAATACTCACGGAGCCAAGTGTACCAGCGTATTTAATATGTACACAGGTGTAGATATCGATTGCAGGGATTATTACACTTGCCCCTGCTCAAGCATCACCGAAATATCTCTCTCCAACTCCTGTCCAGTACTCAGAGGGTAAATTTCCCTCTTTAAATCAGTAGTTGTAATAGCTGGATACGATGGGTAAAGGTAATGAACGCTGCTACTTGTGATGTTTTAAAAATATCTGAACATCATTTATTAAAAATAAACCACACACAGTGGTCATAAGTTACTTTACACACAATAAATGTAAAAGAGAATTAGTAAATTCCTAAAAATGTTATGTGTTTCGTAGTGAACAAACCACTATAATAAATCACCTAATTACAAACAAGCAGCACTTCCTTTTATCCCTTAATCCACATCTGAAAATGTTGCCACCAACTGGATTAATTCAATCCAATTCTTGCAACAATGTTGTCACTTAATAGTCTACATAAAGTTATATGAAATTTTATTTGAATTTCGATTAACCCTATATATTCCAAATCAAATCTATCCACAATTAGACAATGAAAAGTTGAAATAAAATCAAATAAGTCTAAATTTGCAAGCTTGGACCCATACTTCAAAGTATAACTACTACATCGCCCCACTGGGTCAAATATAAAAGTCACAATTTTTCGATATATTTGTCAATATATTATCCAATATTCTTCATGTCAACACTCTACCTGAGGAGCAATGTGATTTAAGTTTATGCAAATGTCAAAAATATGATATTATCAAAATCTGGTTACAAGCAACAACAAACAATGAGGTTTAACTCATTAATAAACAACTCATTTGACCATTCGCCGATGTTAACTATTATAGTCCAAACAACTGACAATGAAACATTAGTTTTCTAATATTATTATTATAATAAATCTGAATTGTCATATAATGATTCAATACTAGAAATGGCTAAAAAGTAAATGGTACATTTACATGGTACATATCTATATGTATATGTACATGGTACATATCTATAAAGAAAATAATAGAAATGACCACACGTATCATTCCAAAGAAAAAAATGGTATTATTAGGTCAATACAACAATGTGAATGATATACAATCTGGTGAAAAAATAATAATGAAATAACAATTGAATAGATTTATGTGAGTTAATAATTATTAAATAATAATAACAAAAAATGAATGAAAAAATATATTTGTAAATAATAAATGATGAAAAATGGTGAATAATGAAAATAAAAATAATAAATAATATGTAAATAAATAATGATACATAAAAAATTATTTGAAAGTGATAACATAAATGAAAAAGTAGACTATGAAAAAACACATAATTTCATATAAAACATTAATAAGTGTTCTCCAAAACCTCATTTAAACCTAATGGTGTGTTTCCATCTTGAAAATCCAAAATGATTCTCGATTTATGAGTCTTTACACTCTGTTATAACCCGACGAATGTCCTATATATTCTATAGGAATAATATTAAGACTAGCAGGATTCTTATTATGAATTGCTTTACAATGTCTTGAAATACTATGTAAGTCATATCCTTTCTCCACATTCCTCCTGTGTTGACCAAATCTGATCCTTAGTTTCTGGGTGGTCCTGCCAATATATTGCAGGCCACACTTGCAGTTAACCAGATACACCACATAGGAACTATCACAAGTCATATGATGTTTGATTTTGAATGACTCACCAGTGGTGTTGGACTTAAATGTATTTACTTTATGACCTATGCATGTTAGGCATCTATCATGTCCACAACTATAGACACCTATATTTTTAGTTGTCAATATATTTTCAGATTTCTTTCTATTATTTCCATTTTTCTTTAACTTGCTTGGAGCTAAAATGCTGTTAAGTGTTCTAGCTCTTCTAAAGATTATCTTTGGTGTTTTTGGAAGTGAACTATGTAGTATAGGGTCCTTTCTTAAAATCGGAAATTGTTTTTCTAGTCTCTATGTGCTGTATTATATTGGGTTATAAAACCATATTCATTTTTATTTTCAATCTTTTCTCTTTTTCTCTCCTCACAACTAATTGGATCTTGTTTCATTATAATTTCTTCTCTTGACTTGGATTTGGTTCTTTGGAATGAATAATTAATTAATCCTTTGGGATAAGTTTTTTCACCAAATCTAGTTTTTAATATTTTACTTTGATTTTCAAAGTCATTTATTTCACTACAGTTTTTGGAGAGCACTTATTAATGTTTTATATGAAATTGTGCGTTTTTTCTGAGTCCACTTTTTCATTTATGTTATCACTTTCAAATTATTTTTTGTAATTTATTATCTATTATTTATCATGTATTATTTATATATTATTTATTATTATTTTTTATTTTCATTATTCACCATTTTTTCATCATTTATTATTTACAAATATATTTTTTAATTCATTTTTGTTATTATTATTTAATCATTATTAACTCACAAATCTATTCAATTGTTATTTCATTATTATTTTTTCACCAGATTGTATATCATTCACATCGTTGTATTGACCTAATAGCATTTTTTTCTTTCGAATGATACTTATGGCCATTTCTAAACATTTACTTTTTAGCCATTTCTAGTACTGAATCATATGGCAATTCAGATTTATTATAATAATAATATTAGAGAACTAATGTTTCATTGTCAAATGTTTGGACTATAATAGTTAACATCGGTGAATGGTCGAGTTGTCTATTAATGAGTTAAACCTCATTGTTTGTTGTTGCTTGTAATCAGGTTTTGATAACATCATATTTTTGATATTTACATAAACTTAAATCATATTGCTCCTCAGGTAGAGTGTCCATATGAGGAATATTAGATAATATATTGACAAATATTCGAAAAATTGTGACTTTTATATTTGACCCAATGGGGCGATGTAGTAGTTATACTTTGAAGTATGGGTCCAAGCTTGCAAATTTAGACTTATTTGATTTTATTACAACTTTTTATTGTCTAATTGTAGATAGATTTGATTTGGAATATATAGGGTTAATCGAATTTCAAATCAAATTTCATATAACTTTATGTAGTGTATTAAGTGACAATATTGTTGCAAGAATTGGATTGAATTAATCCAGTGGGTTGTGATGTTTTCAAATGTGGATTGAGGGATAAAAGGAAGTGCTGTACTTAGGTGATTCATTATAGCAGTGATTCTCAACCAGGGTACCGTGGCACTTTAGTGTGCCACAGACATCAGCTTAGGGTGCCCCATGTTTTCTATGAAGATTGACAAAAATGGACTTTTAAATAAAGATTTATAGAAATTGTTATGCACAATAGATTTAGTTTTGTTATTATGATTATAAAACCTAATCATAACTGTACATTTATGTACTGTACCCTTTTTATGCCCTTGTAAAGTACATTAAATATGTTAGGGGTGCCCCGAATGTTGTAGATTATGTGTTAGGGGTGCCCCGAACAAAAAAAGATTGAGAACCACTGCATTATAGATTAGTGTTTGAAAAAGTAGCGGTTTGTTCGCTATGAAACACGTAACATTTTTAGGAATTTACTAATTTTACCACATGACAGGAGGCTTCGTATTTTGCTTATCGTTCTTTACTTAAAACTCCAATCAGAAAAAAGGAAAGTCAGACTATATAAAGCCTGGTATCTCCAACCACTTCCTCTTTCTTGCTGCTCCAACAAGCTGCAAAGGTCAGAGTGTTTTGCCCTATCATTATTTTGTTCTTTTGATGTTCATGTGCTTGTTTGCAGGTGTTTTCTAATTTTCTGTATGCCCCTGAATATTATTAATTGTCCTTTTCTGGTCTTTTTGTCTTTTTATTATTTTTTTGTTTGGATATATTCTTTTTCTTAAGTTTTATTATTGTTGAGTCGTCCTTTTTAACTACTGCCTAACGGTACTTCGGGATTGGGGCTTATATTTTTAGTCACGCCGCTCTGTTATTGTGTCTGCATGTGTTCCCTTACTTGTTTTTCCTATTCCGCACGGTGGGGTTTGTGGCAGCCAGCGCTTCTCTTTGCTTAGTTTTCCCTCATGTTCCCCATATTGTTACTGTCCGTGGGCCAGGGTAGCGCTTGTGTCGGCCATCTTGAATCTCGTCTCGTGAGATTCTCGGCAGTCATCTTTGTTGTGGGCTCCGCTTCGTGGCTGGGTAGCTCCTGGTGTCCTCTCTTCTTATATTGCTGACTACTTTTTTACTGTTTCTGAATCAAGCTATGATTGTAATTTAAGACACACTCTGTAACAGTGTTTTGGGGTGAGCCCCCATTTTATTATGAATAGTCACTTTCAGAAAAAACACATTATTGTTGTAAGGTTGGCGGGTTAGGCCCCGAGGTGCAACTGGGGTGAGCCCCATATATATTTTTTTTTTTCTTTTTTGTGGGTGAGACCCACTTTCTTTTATTTCTTTCTGCCTTTGGGTAGACACTGTGCCATGCTTCGCATGGGTTTCTGTGGGTCTATTTCCTGGCAGGTTTTAAAGAGCTGTTAGCATCCCACACAGAAAAAAAGGTTTTTTTTACATCCTTTCCCTCTTACTGGATGAGCCCCAGTTTGCATCCTTCGGGGGGGTTACCCTCTATGTGGTTGGTAGCTTCAGTTTTAAGTCTGACCCTAGCCTCTCTGCTAACTTTACAGGTTGCATTTGTGAAAGACCCTGTGATAAATATCATGAGTGACTCTGCCTAGGATTTCCAGGCCCTTATTGATGCGGCTGTCGCTGCTTCTGTGGAGAAGGTGCTCTCCAGGGTCATGTCGCAGGACTAGTCTGCTGCTTTGCCTTTACATCCTTCTGCTTCACCTCGGGACTTGGGTCCCTCCACATCAGTCCAGGATTTACAAGAAGGGCTGCTCTTGTTCAAGCGCATTGGGAAGGGATACTCTTCCCAGGGCGGTCAGGGAAAGACTCCCTTGAAACGGGCTAGACGTGATGACACGGTTGAGGTTTCCCATCATCTCTCTCCGCGTTCATCTGGCAACAAGAATCTTTCACCACCGCTAGTGGTCATGGATGAGTTGTGTGCCGCTTCTAGTTCTGATGAGCGCTTGGAGGAGCTTCACGGTTCCTCTTCCCAATACATTAGGGAATCTACGGTGGGAGTTCCGCCTACGGACTCACAGGATCCTTCTCCAGGTGATGGCAGTTTCTACGATTCTAGGGGTCAGCCGCTTTTCGATCCATGCTCCATTAGACATCCCAGGTTCTCTGAGTGGTGCCTTCCTGACCACCTGGCATACTTTGTACATTTCTGGCTGCATCAGCCTCTGAAATGCGTGGTGAGGAGTCGACTACGAGCTGAATGCCCCAGGCTGGTACTTCCCAACAAAATCGCTGTCACTTCTGAGCTCGACCCTATGGTTCTTACCTTCATGTCTCGTTCTGGACACGTGTCACGGTTTGTTAAGACTCTCAGACACAAAGTTAGGTAAAAACACAACTTTATTGAAAAAGTTAACACAAACCCATAGGGTATCAACACGTACATACATATATATTGAAATGACAGGAAAAGCAGCAATAATAGTGAATAGGCTCTACCGGTCTTGCCAATATACTGGGCAAGGCAGCCAAGACTAATGCTCGGAGAATATAGTAGACTCTACCGGCCTTGCCAATATACCGGGCAAGGCAGCCTAAACTGGCACACACAAGATGGCTCTACAGACCCTGCCAATATACCGGGCAAGGCAGCCTAACGGAATACCACAAGTATACAAGTAATTGGTGGATTCCTGGCTTATATAGCAAGGAGTGAGAGAGCTCTGTAAGTTCATCAGTGCCCTGTGCCCTGAAACACTGAGTTTGGATACTTGCTGGAAAAATAGCATAAGAATATTGTGTGGTGTAGTGTGGTAAGGGAGAGGTTAAAAACAAATCTCTCTGAGTTTTGTTTTCCCTCTCTTTGCTGTGATACAAGTAAATAATTGAAGTCTGGTGTGGTGGGAGTGACTAATTGCTGTGTTTGTAATTGGTGGATTCCTGGCATATAAAGCAAGGAGTGAGAGAGCTCTGTAAGTTCATCAGTGCCCTGTGCCCTGAAAGACTGAGTTTGGATACTTGCTGGAATAATAGCATAAGAATATTGTGTGGTGTAGTGTGGTAAGGGAGAGGTTAAAAACAAATCTCTCTGTGTTTTGTTTTCCCTCTCTTTGCTGTGATACAAGTAAATAATTGAAGTCTGGTGTGGTGGGAGTGACTAATTGCTGTGTTTGTAATTGGTGGATTCCTGGCTTAAATAGCAGGTACATAGTGAATACTTGAACGTGTGAATCTTGCCTCAGTGTGTAAGTGCAGAAGTGTGGTAAGTGTGGGAATTTAAAACAGGGGAATTCAAGTGCAGAGGTGTGGTAAGTGTAGGAATTTAAAACAGGGGAATTCAAGTGCAGAAGTGTGGTAAGTGTGGGAATTTAAAACAGGGGAATTCAAATACAGGGGATTACACAGGGGAACACATTTATCAAACTTATTGTGCAGCTATTTTTGCCTGCCTGCCTTTTTATCTTGTGGTAACTGGCACATATGAGTGGTAGCATGATTGTCCATTTAACTCAGTGCACAAACTGCCATATGTTTGCACACCTGGAACAACCGTTCCAGGATGCATACCTCTGTGGCAGATGTGAGCAAGTGGTCTCTCTGGAAGCTCATATTAGAGATCTGGAGGGGCAGGTTGCAACATTGAGAAAGACGGACAATCTTGAGAGGGGTCTGCTGACTGAGCAGCAGGAAGCGGTGGTAGGTAGTTCTGGGGGTGGAGACTGCACAAAAAAAGAGCAGGTAGCCAGATGGGTTACAGTTAGACATAGCAAGGGGGGTGGACAGAGAAATAAGGAGGACACTCCTGTGTTTACTAATCCTAACAGATTTGCTACATTGAGTAATGATGTTGGGGATGCTGAAACAGGAATGTCTTTGCTGGAGAGGACTGTTCTCTCTAACAGCCGAGTGAACAGCCCCTCTAGCACGGATGGAATCCAGGACTCAGGCAGACCTAGACAGATGGTGGTGGTAAGGGATTCTATTATTAGGAAGACAGACAGGGTAATCTGTCGCCAAGATCGCCACAATCGTACAGTTTGCTGTCTCCCGGGAGCTCAGGTTCGACATGTGGCTGATCGGGTTGATAGATTGTTGGGAGGAGCTGGGCATGACCCGGCTGTCATGGTACATGTTGGTACTAATGACAAAGTCAGTAGAAAATGGAGGTCCGTTAAGAAGGATTTCAGGGACCTAGGATATAAGCTTAAGCAGAGGACCTCTAAGGTAGTATTTTCTGAAATTCTACCTGTGCCACGCGCTACATTAGAAAGGCAACGGGAGATTAGGGAGTTAAATGCGTGGATAAAGACTTGGTGTAAGCAGGAGGGGTTTGGGTTCCTAGAGCACTGGTCAGTCTTTTCCCTTGGGCGCAATCTTTATAGTAGTGATGGATTGCACCTTAGTGGAAGGGGGGCCACGGTGCTGGGCGATAGGATGGTTAGAGGGCTGGAGGAGACTTTAAACTAGAAAGGGGGGGAGGGAGCTGCAACACAGGCTGGGGAAGGTAGTATAATTCAGTAAATGGGATTAGAGAAGGGTCATGGGGGTGGAGAGGGGGAATGGGCTAGTTCATCTAATAGGGAGTTGCCATTGTTACAGCCTGATAAAAGACAAATACATCTGAAAAAGAGAGAAATCTTTAAGAATGGCAAAAAGATAAAATGTATGCATGCAAACGCTCGCAGTCTGGCTGGTAAGATGGGGGAACTAGAAATGATTGCAGTACATGAGCAGTATGATCTGATTGGAGTGTCTGAAACCTGGTTAGATGATATGTATGACTTGGCAGTCAATCTAGAGGGTTATTCACTTTTTAGGAGGGACAGGGTTAATAAAAGGGGAGGAGGGGTATGCATATATGTAAAGCGGGCCTTAAAACCTAGTTTAAGGGAAGATATAAATGAAGGGTCCAATGAAAAGGTAGAGGCCTTGTGGGTTGAAATACACACTGGGGGCACACATAATAAAAAGATATTGGTGGGGATTTGCTACAAGCCACCTAATGCTGGGGAGTTGGAGGAAGCCCAACTTTTACTGCAAATGGAAAAGGCTGCTAGGTCAGCAAAGGTAATTATAATGGGTTCAACTACCCTGAAACTTGACTGGAACAATATGACTTCAGGCACAACAAAGGGAAATATTTTTCTAAGTATGATAAATGATAATTGTATGTCCCAACTGGTAGAGGAGCCAACTAGAAAAGACACCTTGCTTGACCTAGTGCTATCAAAGGATTCTGACATAGTAAACAATGTGCAGTTAAGGGAACATTTGGGCAGCAGTGACCACAATATTGTATCCTTTGAAGTTTGTTATGAGAAACCCAATAGCAAGAGTTTAACCAAAACATTCAATTTCAAAAAGGCTAATTTTACAAAGTTAAACAAAGCTTTAAAGGATATCCAGTGGGATGTAATTATCAAAGATAAAAATGCACAAGAATCATGGAATGTATTTAAAATGCTCTTGGGCAAATATACACGTCAATGCATCATTTAAAAAATATAAAGAATGTAACAAAATCTGCAAACAAGCAATTAAGCTAGCTAAAATAGAAAATGAGAGAAACATTGCAAATGAGAGCAAGAAAAACCCTAAACAATTCTACAAGTATATTAACAACAAAAAAGTTAAGGTTGATATTGGTCCTCTTAGGACTGAGACAGGTGAATTGATTAGTGAGGATAACGCTATGGCTGACACCCTAAATACGTTCTTTGCTTCAGTATATACAAAGGAAGCAGCAATGACAAGCTGTGGGCAAACAGACAAAACCATGGAATTTCCTCCAACTTCTACATGGCTTACTGAGGACAAGGTCCAAAAGAGACTGGAAAGGGTTATAGTGAAAGCGCCTGGATCGGATGGTATACACCCAAGGGTACTTAAGGAACTTAGTTCAGTAATAGCAAAACCATTATACTTAATATTTATTGATTCACTTTCATCAGGCATAGTGCCCTGTGATTGGAGGAAAGCTGATGTAGTTCCATTGTTTAAAAAGGGAGCAAGATCCAAACCAGGAAATTATAGACCTGTGAGCTTGACTTCCATAGTGGGTAAGATACTAGAAGGGTTATTAACTAACAGTATTCAGAACTATGTGAAGACAAACTATATGATTAGTAGGAATCAGCATGGTTTCATGAAGAACAGATCATGTCAGATTAATTTACTTGCATTTTATGAAAGAGTGAGTAGTAATTTGGACAGGGGAATTGCTGTTGATGTAGTATACTTGGATTTTGCAAAAGCCTTTGACACAGTGCCTCACAACAGGTTACTGCATAAATTAAAAGGCTTCGATTTGGGTGGTGTTATCTGTACATGGATTGAGAACTGGTTAAATGATAGATGGCAGAGAGTTGTTGTAAATGGAACTTTTTCAAATTGGTCTAGGGTTATAAGTGGGGTGCCGCAGGGTTCAGTCCTGGGCCCAATGCTTTTTAATTTGTTTATTAATGATCTAGAAGTGGGAATTGTAAGTAGCATCTCAATCTTTGCTGATGACACTAAGCTATGTAAGGAAATACATACAGAGCTGGATGTTTTTTCCCTACAGAAGGATTTAGATAAACTAAGTGAATGGGCAGAAAAGTGGCAGATGTCATTTCATGTAGATAAATGTAAGGTTATGCATTTGGGTTGTAGAAACAAACTTGCTACATATACTCTAAATGGGAAACAACTTGGGAAATCCTCATTAGAGATAGATTTAGGAGTACTGATAGACAATAGACTTCACTGCAGTGTGCAGAGTCACTCAGCTGCTGCAAGAGCAAACAGAGTACTAACCTGCATAAAAAGAGGTGTAGAAGCAAGGGATGTTAGTATTATCCTATCTCTGTATAAATCCTTGGTTAGGTTAGTACAATTTTGGGCACCTGTTCTAAAAAAAGACATTACTGAACTGGAAAAGGTGCAGAGACGTGCAACAAAACTGATAAAGGGATTGGAGGATCTGAGTTACAAAGAGAGACTAGCCAAACTGGGTTTGTTTACATTAGAGAAGAGATGTCTAAGGGGTGATATGATTACTAGTGATGATCGAGCACACCGATGCTCGGGTGTTCGGGTGCTCTGGCCGAGCGCCCCCGGAGGCTCGAGTGCTCGGCCGAGCACCCGAGCCCCATTGAAGTCAATGGGAGGACTCGAGCATTACACCAGGCACCCCCTGCTCTGATGAGGGGAGGGTGCCTGGTTCATAGGAAAAGGTCAGAAAATGATGGAAACACCACAGAAATGGTTCAGGGACAGCATAGGGAGGATGTCTGGATGCATCTTGGACTCCAACGTCGCTGCTGGGAACGATGTTTCGCCCGTAGTACGCCATTTTTACAGACTGACCGTAAAACACACAAAAAGGAAGATAAAAACGACTTTAGGCGAAAAATTGTTACCAAACAGTATTTGCTGTATATTTACTTGTACATCATCTGCAAATTATGCAAAAAATTTCATCGATTTTTCGGAACTGGGGCCATGATTAAGAGGGAAACGTGCGCAGCGTAAAGCAGGTGTTCAACGTGGTTATGGCCCGGGTAAGGTACAGCATTCAGGAACGGAGGCCGCAGCTACCACAGGTTTTACAACATGTCCGTTTGCCCTTGTTAAGTCCAAAATTTATAGTCGGAACAGTGGGGTCTGATCCATTGAGTAAAAGTGACGAAGTGACTTAGTGGATGAAGCCAAGAACTACCTTCTGCTCTGTCGAACACCCCAGCCCTATTTAATTCAATGGGAGGAACTGAGGCACTCCGATACAACCTGTATATCACAAAATGGAGGGCCTCATTCACATTGTGGTACAATAGTTCAGGTAGTGGTCCAACACTCATAAAGCCTATGCACTAAGTGAAAGGGCTGCCAAAAATTAGACTGAAATGTCACTCCAATACACCCTTTATTACACATAAAGGAGGGCATCATACACACCCTTGAAAAATTAGGATTAATGGCCTGCTGGTGACCCTCTAAAACATTAGGGGCGAGGGCATGCCGCTAAGCTGACCATCTAAAACATTAGGAATGAGGGTCTGCTGCTGAGCCAACCATCTAAAACATTATGGGTGAGGGTCTGCTGCGGAGCTGACCATCCTAAACATTATATGCGAAGGCCCGCTAGTGAGCTGACGCTATAAAACATTATATGAGAGGGCCCGCTAGAGAGCTGACCCAATAAAACATTATATGAGAAGGCCCGCTGGTGTGCTGACCTATACAAAAATTGTTAAACAGGGCCCGCTGGTGAGTTGGCCCTATATAAAAATTATATCACAGGGCCCGCTGGTGAGCTGGCCCTATATAAAAATTATATCACAGGACATATGGAAGAGGAGGAGGAGGATGAGAAGATTAAGAGTCAACCATATACCCATTTTTTGGGTGGAAGGGGTGAATGGGAATACAGAGGCTTTCCTCCAGTGGAGTGGAGAAGTCAGGGGAAATCCAGGCCTTGTTCATTTTTATAAGTGTCAACCTATCAGCATTTTCGGTGGAAAGGCGGATACGCTTATCTGTTATGATGCCACCAGCAGCACTAAATACCCGCTCAGACAGAACGCTGGCGGCAGGGCAGGCCAGCACCTCCAAGGCGTAGAGTGCCAGTTCATACCACGTGTCCAGCTTGGACACCCAGAAGTTGTAAGGCACAGAGGGAGCAGTGAGGACGCTGACACGGTCTGCTACGTACTCCTTCACCATCTTCCAAAACTTTTCCCTCCTTGTGACACTAGGCCGCGCATCAGGGTGAGGGTGCTGGCGGGGTGTTATGAAGGTGTCCCACGCCTTGGAGAGTGTTGCCCTGCCTTTGTCGGAACTGCTGTGTGCTCCCCTTTTCTCCCCTTCTCGGTTGGCCAAGGTAGCACGTACTCTGCCGCCAGCGTTGTCAGATGGAAAATTTTGGAGCAATTTTTCGACAAGAACCTTCTGGTATTGCAACATTTTGCTTGTCCTCTCCACCGGAGGAATGAGAGATGAGAAATTCTCTTTGTAGCGGGGGTCCAGAAGGGTGAACACCCAGTAATCCGTGTTGTCTAAAATGCGTATAACGCGTGGGTCACGGGAAAGGCAGCCTAACATAAAGTCAGCCATGTGTGCCAGAGTACCAACAGGCAAGATTTCGCTGTCCTCACCAGGAGGATGACTCTCAATCTCCTCATCCTCTTCCTCCTCTTCTGCCCACCCACGCTGAAGAGATGGAAATAAAGTTCCATGGCTACCCTCTGTAGCGGAGGCAACCGTGTCTTCCTCCTCCTCCTCCTCCTCCGCCTCCTCCAATTGTCGCTGAGAAGACGAAGTGAGGGTGCTCTGGCTATCACCTTGTGTAAGCTCTTCCTCCCCCATTTCCACCTCTTCCACATGCAAAGCGTCGGTTTTAATTGTGAGCAGCGAGCGTTTCAGTAGACACAGAAGTGGGATGGTTACACTGATAATAGCGTTATCGCCGCTCACCATCTGTGTCGATTCCTCAAAATTGCGTAAAACCTCACAGAGGTCTGACATCCATTCCCACTCCTCACTTCTGATTAGAGGAAGTTGAACGGAGAGGCGACGACCGTGTAACAGCTGGTACTCCACTACTGCCCTCTGCTGCTCACAAAGCCGGGCCAACATGTGGAAGGTGGAGTTCCAGCGCGTGCTCACTTCACACAGCAGCCGGTGAGCTGGCAATTGTAAGCGCTGCTGCAGCGTCAACAGGCCGGCTGAAGCTGTAGATGACTTACGGAAATGTGCACACACGCGGCGCACCTTCGTCAAGAGATCATGCAAATTGGGGTAGGTTTTTAGAAATCGCTGAACCACTAAATTAAATACATGCGCTAGGCATGGTACGTGCTCCAAAGCCGCCACCAAGTTACGCCCATTATCACACACAACCATGCCTGGTTGCAGGTTGAGTGGCGAGAGCCACTGCTCGGTCTGGTGACTAATCCCCTGCAACAGCTCTGAGGCCGTGTGCTGTTTGTCCCCAAGGCAGATCAGTTTCAGCACGGCCTGTTGACGCTTCCCCACTGCAGTGCTACACTGCTTCCAGCTACCGGCTGATGGGTGAGTGGCGCTGCGCGCAGAGAATTCGGAGGTGGAAACGGAGGAGGAGGAGCCAGTAACGTAGGTGCTGGCGGAAACCCTGATGGAGGTAGGGCCCGCAATCCTCGGCGTGGGTAGCACCTGTGCCATCCCAGGGTCCGAGTCGCTCCCAGCCTCCACGACATTCACCCAGTGTGCCGTCAGGGAAATGTAGCGTCCCTGGCCACAAGCACTTGTCCATGTGTCAGACGTTAAGTGGACCTTCCCAGTAACTGCGTTGGTCAGGGCACGGGTGATGTTACGGGACACATGGTGGTGTAAGGCGGGGACGGCACACCGGGAAAAGTAGTGGCGGCTGGGGACTGCGTACCGAGGGACAGCTGCTGCCATCAGGCTGCGGAAGGACTCAGTCTCCACAAGCCTAAATGGCAGCATTTCGATGGCCAGTAATTTGGAAAGGTGTGAGGTTAGTGCTATGGCCTGTGGGTGGGTGGCTGGGTATTTTCGCTTGCGCTCAAATGCCTGGGGTAACGACATTTGGACGCTGTGCTGGGACAGGGAAGTGGATGTGGTCGCTGATGGTGCTTCAGATGGTACAGGTGCAGGGCGGGAGGTATGCGGGCCTGCGCCTTCGACAGGCGATTGGCCGGCACCGAAAACAGGGGAAGAGGAGGCAGTGGTGTGGCCTGCAGACACAGATTGGCGATCCGGGCGTTCCTCCCACTTATTACGGTGCTTGGATGCCATGTGTCGGATCATGCTGGTGGTGGTGAGGTTGCTAGTGTTCATGCCTCGGCTCATTCTGGTGTGGCACAGGTTGCAAACTACAATTCTTTTGTCGTCCGCACTTTCCTTAAAAAAACGCCATACCGTGGAACACCTAGCCCTTGGCAAGGGAGATTTACGCAAGGGGGTGCTCCGTGGAACATTTGCGGGCCGGTTTGGTGCGGTCCGCCTTCTTTCTTTAGCCACACCACTGCCTCTTCCAGCCTGTTGCGGTGCTGCAGATGGCTCACCCTCAGGACTGTTGTCATCGCTCGGCTTTCCACCTTCCCAGGTGGGGTCAGTGACCTCATCGTCCACCAAGTCCTCCTCCACTTCCTCACTCTGATCATCCTCCTCATTTCTTGATCCCACCACACCCTCAGTCATTGACAACTGTGTATCATCCTCCTCATCAAGGTCTTGAGACAGTAATTGTGGTTGATTTGATGGCAACTGTGTCTCATCATCATCATCCACTTCCTTTGACCTTAAATGCCGTTCCCCTCTGTCATCTTCTTGTGATTGAGTACCCTCTAGAGGTTGTGAATCAGGGCACAAGATCTCATGTTCCTCTGCAAGCATGCTTGGAGAGAGGTTCAAATGAAGGATTGGTGATGAGACGAGCTCCTCACTATATCCCAGTGTAGGATCACTTCTTTGGCCAGACCCTCTATGGTGGGAGGAAGGATGATCAGGGTGAGGATTATGTTGACCAGACTCTTGGCTACTGAGAGTGGACTTGGTGGAAGACAGGGTGGTGCTTAACCGACTGGAAGCAGTATCAGCTGAAATCCAACCGACCACCTGTTCGCAGTGGTCTGACCTCGAGAGTGATGTCCTGCGACGCCCTGTAAACTGAGACATGAAGCTAGGTATGGTGGATGTCTTTCTTTCTTGTGCTCTGGCACCAGGCACAGTTTCTACGCGTCCTGACCCATGCCCTGAACTATCAGGATCACGTCCACTTCCCCGTCCCTTTTTACCCGCCTTCTTCATATTAAACGGAATATATGCCGGTAATCTGCGGCTAGGCACACGAAACAGAATGTGACGCTAATCTGCGGCTAGGCACACTAAACAATATGTGACGCTAATCTGCGGCTAGGCACACTAAACAATATGTGACGTTAATCTGCGGCTAGGCACACTAAACAATATGTGACGCTAATCTGCGGCTAGGCACACGAAACAGAATGTGACGCTAATCTGCGGCTAGGCACACGAAACAGAATGTGACGCTAATCTGCGGCTAGGCACAGTGAACAGAATATGTGACGTTAATTTGTGAATTTGCACACTAAACAGAATGTGACAATAATCTATGGCTAGGCACACGTTTAAAATGGCCCTTTTTGTCGCTGCGTTGTAAAATCATTGGCCCTGTGCACCTAACAGAATATGTCAGCTTGTCACTGCACTGTGAAATATTTGTCCCTGTGCACCTAGTACAATATCACCTTAGAACATGTCCCCCCCCACAAAAAAATGAAATTCTGCCACCCCCAAAAAAAATTAAATGCTGCCCCCACACACAACAGTCCTAAAAAGGACTTTTGGTCCTTGAAAGAGTTTCAACAATTTTATTCTCCCTACACTGACTTCCTGTGCATCTAGAATTATATGTCACCTTAAAAATATCCCCCCCACAAAAAAAAGGAAATTGTGCCCCCCCAAACAAAATATAAATGCTGCCCCCACACACAACAGTCCTAAAAATGACTTTTGGGTCTTGAAAGAGTTTCAACAATTTTATTCTCCCTACACTGACTTCCTGTGCATCTAGTATTATATGTCACCTTAAAAATATCCCCCCCACAAAAAAAGGAAATTGTGCCCCCCCAAACAAAATATAAATGCTGCCCCCACACACAACAGTCCTAAAAAGGACTTTTGGGTCTTGAAAGAGTTTCAACAATTTTATTCTCCCTACACTGACTTTCCCTGCCTAAGCGCATCTCTCCCTGGCTAAGAATGAGCCGAACTCGCGCGTCGGGTGCTATACAGCACCCGATCACGGGTTCTGGCCAGCCAATCAGTGTAATGCCAGCAGCCAACATGGCTGCTGGCATTACACTGATGTCAGAGCCTCCCCGCACGTTTATTGGCTGAGCAGCAGCCGCGAAACGTGCGGGGAGGAGACCCGAACATGGCGGGCGAGCACATGCGGTACTCGTACGAGTACCGCCATGTGCCGAGCAGAGCGATGCTCGAGCCAAACCGAGCTTCGGCCGAGCATGCTCGCTCATCACTAATGATTACCATTTACAAATACATTCAAGGTCAATGCAAAGAACTATCCAATGAATTATTTATGCAAAGAGCTGAGCTAAGAACAAGAGATCATCCATTAAGACTTGAGGAAAGGCGTTTTTGACACACACACACACACACACACACACCTACACACCTGCATTGGAAATTGCTCCAGAGGGCTTTTTTGTTGCTTTCCTCTGGATCAACAGGGGTGTTATTGGCATGGGCTGGACTTGATGGACTCATGTCTTTTTTCAGCCTTATCTACTATGTTACTATGTTACTATGTTACTATGTTATGGCTCTACCGGCCCTGCCAATATACCAGGCAAGGCAGCCTAATGGAATACCACAAGTATACAGGCTCTACCAGCCCTGCCAACATACAGGGCAAGGCAGCTTAATGGAATACCACAAGTATACAGGCTCTACCAGCTCTGCCAATATACCGGGCAAGACAGCCTAACGGAATACCACAAGTATACAGGCTCTACCAGCCCTGCCAATATCGGGTAAGGCAACCCAAGATGGTAACTAAGAAAGGTTCTACCGGCCTTACCAATATACCGGGCAAGACAGCCTTATACGGAGAAGGTGGCAACTACTGAGGCCTCAGTGACCATCTAGATGACACGACAGTCAGTTGGATGACATGCAGAGGCTAATAAGCTGAAGTGGGAAGCCAAGGAATAACAGGGAACTACCAGTACCCGCGTACTGGGGAGTCAACGTAGCTGCCTAGGACTTGACAGCTCTAACCAGCATGGAGCGAACCAGTACACGCGTACTGGAGAAACCGTCACTCTTCCGGTGCACCGCAACCGGTAACCTCTGTAAGCAAACCAGTACCAGAGTACTGTAAGCAAAAAATGCAAGAGTAACAAGAGCCTGATGGCTAAGGAGCAGACCAGTACCCGCGTACTGGGAGTACAACACAATGTAGCAACAGCAGCCGGGTGGCTGAGGAGTTAACCAGTACCCACGTACTGGAGCACAGTACTACCGTGCAGTATCAGCCGGATGGCTGTGGAGTGAACCAGTACCTGCATACTGGGAATCGAATCACATAGACATGACAACAGCCGGGTGGCCGTGGAGTGAACCAGTACCTGCGTACTGGAAATCAATCGAATTGAGGCAAAAGTAGCCGTGAGGCTTTAGGAGTGAACCAGTACCCGCGTACTGGGAACCAAGTACAGTATCGAGGCAACAGTAGCCGTGAGGCTGGGGAGCGAACCAGTACCCGCGTACTGGCAACCCAAATAGTAGCGAGGCAACAGTAGCCATGAGGCTGGGGAGCGAACCAGTGCCCGCGCACTGGGAACCCAAAACAGTAACGAGGCAACAGTAGCCGTGGAGAGGTGGCGCAAACCAGTACCCGCGTACTGGGACCAAATCAGTATCGAGGCAGCATAGCCGTAAGGCTGTGGAGCGAACCAGTACCCATGTACTGGATAAACCAGCAAGAGTGGAAATGTCGCCTAGGCGACCAGGGAGCAATAGTAGACCCAAGGAACTGGAAATTAGCACAGCAGGTGAAACAGGAACCAGCACTCTCCGATGGTAACCAGATCAGGAATGGTAGCGGGGACTGGCAGCAGGAAGCAGTGACACAGGGCAACTCCAACAGGAGCAGGAATGGAAACATCAACCGCTGAACTGGAACTCAGGAATTAGACAATCTAAGGTAGCAGGAAAACAGCAATGGCCCAGGAAGCTCAGGAACATGATGAAAATGTGAGCAGCATAGAGACAACACGAAAGGGCAACCTAAGGGAGCCCAGGCTCAGTCTAAATAGGCAATGCAGGGCGGGCTGAAGGCAGACAGCCAATGGAGAGCCCCCTACAGGTAACTGACATGAAAAGGCAGCAATCATGGGCACCGTCATAGCGCAACCCTAGGAAGGGCTTTGAAAAGGGTCTGAAATCTACTCAGGATAAACTGCTGGATGTGTTGGGACCTCTAGCAAAAATATTACATTTCGCTGACCAGGCGTTGTAACACGGAGACCCCCAGGATGCTAGTGCTATTTGAGAATGGGAGCAATGCTCTGTTTGCCTCCTAGGCAATGCTAATGCAGAGATTTCTACAGAATGGCGGAAAGCGGCTTTACTCCGGATTGACCCGAAATTGGCTGACCTGGAAACGAAGGAGCTGGGTCCCTCGGTCAATGGCTTATTGTTTGGGGAGTCGTTTATTTTGGAGCTTAAGCAACATGTTACCCTCTTTACCACCTTGAATAAGGCTCAGTCCTCTATGCACCAGGTGTTCCACCCCCCAATCTTCTAGGGGTGTTTTTGGGAGAGCTGGCTGGCAGCGGGGCCTTGTCGCCAGCAGATTCTGGATCTCTTGCCTCCGTGCCGCTCCATCATCACCTGGATTCTACCCTTCTACTCCTTACCGTAACGCTCCATTCTCCAGAGGCTCAGATAGAACCAGGAATCCAAGAAACAGAGGACATTCCAGGTTTCCAACAGGTAGGCATGCCTGTGTTAAATGTTTCTCCCATGGCTTTCACTGCAGGAAAAATTTCTTCTCATTTGCAGGCTTGGCAGGAGATTTCTTTGGACGCGTGGGTTCTCCAGTGTGTTCAAAGCTACGTGATAGAGTTCCATTCTCCGCCGGTTCAGGTGTCCCTTCCGCCGGTGGCAGTGGTTTCGGCTGTGGATCAAGGTCTGATAGACGAGATCATTTCCCTTTTTTCCAAAGGCGCTGTGCAATACGCTCTGGACGAGTCAGGTTTCTTCAGCAATGTGTTTCCCGTTCAGAAGAAGACCGGGGACTTCCGACCTGTCATCAATTTAAGGGCTCTTAATGCCTTCGTCTTTTACCATCACTTCAAGATGGAGGGTATCCATCTTTTATAAGATCTATTGGTCAAGGGAGATTGGTTTTCCCACCTCAATCTAAAGGATGCTTACCTGTCCGTTCTGATTGCTCTTTGTCTCCCTTTCCTTTGGTTTCTTTGGAGAGGTCGTCTGTGCCAATTTACGTGCCTTCCTTTCGGACTCAGCTCGGCTCCGTGGTGTTTCACGAAGCTTCTGAAACCCGTGGTGACACATTTCCGATCGTTGGGCATTCGCTGCCTGATTTATCTCGACGATCTGTTGCTGTTTTGCAATGACGCCTCGCTAATTCGATTGCAAACGCAATTCGTGGTGCTCTTCCTCGAGTCTTTGGGTTTTGTCATCAACATGGAGAAATCAGCATTGGAACCATCCCAGGTAGTTCAATTGCTGGGTTTCGAAATCGATTCCGTTAGTTGTCTTCTACGGCTTCCGTTGTCGAAGGTGGCTTCAATCCGCAAGGAGATACGCCATGTTCTTTGCCTGGAGTGGGTTCCTTTACTATTGTTGGCCTGCATCGTAGGTCTTCTCTCCTCATTGATTCAGGCTATTTTTCCGGGTCCACTGCATTATCGGCTATGCAGCGGCTGAAGGCTCGTCATCTTCAGTTGGGTCGTTCCTACGATCACCTGGTGGATCTATCAGCGAAGGTTAGTGCGGAGCTCCGTTGGTGGCTTCTTCATATGCAGGCCTGGAACGGCCAAGCGGTGTTTGGACCTTCCCCAGATTTTGTAGTGGAATCGGATGCGAGTCTTTGGGGCTGGGGCGCCCATTGTGTGGATTTGGCTACAGAGGGTCCTTGGTCTGTTTCAGAGGAAGGCCTTCATATCAAATGTCTAGAGTTGATAGCGGGGTCATTTGCGGTTCGCAATTTCGCCAAGGACTCCTCGAATTGTTGCATTCTTCTTCGAGTGGACAATTTTTCCGCGGTTCAATACATTAACAAGCTAGGAGGAGCCAGATCCCGGGATATGACGGAGGCAGTTAAGGATCTTTACAAGTTCTGTTTTAGTCCCAACAATTCCCTTCAGGTGGAGTATCTTCTGGGAGTTTCCAACTTCACAGCAAATTGGTTCTCTCGTCATTGGCGGGACTGCAGCAATTGGAAACTGGACGTCTCGGTGTTCCAACAGCTGTGTCTCCTCAGAGGACCCCTAGAAATAGATCTGTTTGCTTCCAGGACCAATCGTCAACTCCAGATCCATTTCATTTGGCTTCCGGATCCGGAGTGCAAGGGGGTGGACACTTTCCTGCAGCCGTGGCCCCTTCAAGGGGCGTATACGTTTTCTCCATTTGCTATGCTGGTGTCATGGTTTTTGATGAACACTCAGACCAGACTGATAAGGTTAAAATGACTTTATTGAAAATAAGGTCACACACGTAAATAGGCCTTAGGCCCAAGCCAGGACAGCGATATAGGCAGGTATAACAGGAATAGCAAATAGTGATAAGTACAATAGTGTGAATAATACAATCACTGGTAAGAAGGTTGAGGCTGGAACTGAACAGGTGGCAGGTAGTGATGAGCGAGCACCCCAATGCTCGGGTGTTCGGGTGCTCTGACCGAGCGCCCCCGGAGGCTCGAGTGCTCGGCCGAGCACCCAAGCCCCATTGAAGTCAATGGGAGGACTCGAGCATTACACCAGGCACCCCCTGCTCTGATGAGGGGAGGGTGCCTGGTCCATAGCAAAAGGTCAGAAAATGATGGAAACACCACAGAAATGCTTCAGGGACAGCATAGGGAGGATGTCTGGATGCATCTTGGACTCCAACGTCGCTGCTGGGAACGATGTTTCGCCCGTAGTACGCCATTTTTACAGACTGACCGTAAAACACACAAAAAGGCAGATAAAAACGACTTTAGGCGAAAAATTGTTACCAAACAGTATTTGCTGTATATTTACTTGTATATCATCTGCAAATTCTCCAAAAAATTTCCTCGATTTTTCTGAACTGAGGCCATGATTAAGAGGGAAACGTGCGCAGAGGCAAATTCTCCCAAAAATTTCCTTGATTTTTCTGAACTGAGGCCATGATTAAGAGGGAAACGTGCGCAAAGGCAAATTCTCCCAAAAATTTCCTCGATTTTTCTGAACTGGGGCCATGATTAAGAGGGAAACGTGAGCTGAGCCGACCATCCAAAACATTATGGGTGAGGGTCTGCTGCGGAGCTGACCATCATAAACATTATATGCGAAGGCCCGCTAGTGAGCTGACGCTATAAAACATTATATGAGAGGGCCCGCTAGAGAGCTGACCCAATAAAACATTATATGAGAAGGCCCGCTGGTGAGCTGACCTATACAAAAATTGTCAAACAGGGCCCGCTGGTGAGCTGGCCCTATATAAAAATTATATCACTGGGCCCGCTGGTGAGCTGGCCCTATATAAAAATTATATCCCAGGGTATATGGAAGAGAGTCAACCATATACCCATTTTTTGGGTGGAAGGGGTGAATGGGAATACAGAGTATTCCCATCATTGTAAATAACATATCTAAAGTGACTTTATGTTCCCCAGGGGCTTTCCTCCAGTGGAGTGGAGAAGTCAGGGGAAATCCAGGCCTTGTTCATTTTTATAAGTGTCAACCTATCAGCATTTTCGGTGGAAAGGCGGATACGCTTATCTGTTATGATGCCACCAGCAGCACTAAATACCCGCTCAGACAGAACGCTGGCGGCAGGGCAGGCCAGCACCTCCAAGGCGTAGAGTGCCAGTTCATACCACGTGTCCAGCTTGGACACCCAGTAGTTGTAAGGCACAGAGGGATCATTGAGGACGCTGACACGGTCTGCTACGTACTCCTTCACCATCTTCCAAAACTTTTCCCTCCTTGTGACACTAGGCTGCGCATCAGGGTGAGGGTGCTGGCGGGGTGTCATGAAGGTGTCCCACGCCTTGGAGAGTGTTACCCTGCCTTTGTCGGAACTGCTGTGTGCTCCCCTTTTCTCCCCTTCTTGGTTGGCCAAGGTAGCACGTACTCTGCCGCCAGCGTTGTCAGATGGAAAATTTTGGAGCAATTTTTCGACAAGAACCTTCTGGTATTGCACCATTTTGCTTGTCCTCTCCACCGGAGGAATGAGAGATGAGAAATTCTCTTTGTAGCGGGGGTCCAGAAGGGTGAACACCCAGTAATCCGTGTTGTCTAAAATGCGTGTAACGCGTGGGTCACGGGAAAGGCAGCCTAACATAAAGTCAGCCATGTGTGCCAGAGTACCAACAGGCAAGATTTCGCTGTCCTCACCAGGAGGATGACTCTCAATCTCCTCATCCTCTTCCTCCTCTTCTGCCCACCCACGCTGAAGAGATGGAACTAAAGTTCCATGGCTACCCTCTGTAGCGGAGGCAACCGTGTCTTCCTCCTCCTCCTCCTCCTCCGCCTCCTCCAATTGTCGCTGAGAAGACGAAGTGAGGGTGCTCTGGCTATCACCTTGTGTAAGCTCTTCCTCCCCCATTTCCACCTCTTCCACATGCAAAGCGTCGGTTTTAATTGTGAGCAGCGAGCGTTTCAGTAGACACAGAAGTGGAATGGTTACACTGATAATAGCGTTATCGCCGCTCACCATCTGTGTCGATTCCTCAAAATTGCGTAAAACCTCACAGAGGTCTGACATCCATTCCCACACCTCACTTCTGATTAGAGGAAGTTGAACGGAGAGGCGACGACCGTGTAACAGCTGGTACTCCACTACTGCCCTCTGCTGCTCACAAAGCCGGGCCAACATGTGGAAGGTGGAGTTCCAGCGCGTGCTCACGTCACACAGCAGCCGGTGAGCTGGCAATTGTAAGCGCTGCTGCAGCTTCAACAGGCCGGCTGAAGCTGTAGATGACTTACGGAAATGTGCACACACGCGGCGCACCTTGGTCAAGAGATCATGCAAATTGGGGTAGGTTTTTAGAAATCGCTGAACCACTAAATTAAATACATGCGCTAGGCATGGTACGTGTGTGAGCTTGCCGAGCTCCAAAGCCGCCACCAAGTTACGCCCATTATCACACACAACCATGCCTGGTTGCAGGTTGAGTGGCGAGAGCCACTGCTCGGTCTGGTGACTAATCCCCTGCAACAGCTCTGAGGCCGTGTGCTGTTTGTCCCCAAGGCAGATCAGCTTCAGCACGGCCTGTTGACGCTTCCCCACTGCAGTGCTACACTGCTTCCAGCTACCGGCTGATGGGTGAGTGGCGCTGCGCGCAGAGAATTCGGAGGTGGAAACGGAGGAGGAGGAGCCAATAACGTAGGTGCTGGCGGAAACCCTGATGGAGGTAGGGCCCGCAATCCTCGACGTGGGTAGCACCTGTGCCATCCCAGGGTCCGAGTCGCTCCCAGCCTCCACGACATTCACCCAGTGTGCCGTCAGTGAAATGTAGCGTCCCTGGCCACAAGCACTTGTCCATGTGTCAGTCGTTAAGTGGACCTTCCCAGTAACTGCGTTGGTCAGGGCACGGGTGATGTTACGGGACACATGGTGGTGTAAGGCGGGGACGGCACACCGGGAAAAGTAGTGGCGGCTGGGGACTGCGTACCGAGGGACAGCTGCTGCCATCAGGCTGCGGAAGGACTCAGTCTCCACAAGCCTAAATGGCAGCATTTCGATGGCCAGTAATTTGGAAAGGTGTGAGGTTAGTGCTATGGCCTGTGGGTGGGTGGGTGGGTATTTTCGCTTGCGCTCAAATGCCTGGGGTAACGACATTTGGACGCTGTGCTGGGACAGGGAAGTGGATGTGGTCGCTGATGGTGCTTCAGATGGTACAGGTGCAGGGCGGGAGGTATGCGGGCCTGCGCCTTCGACAGGCGATTGGCCGGCACCGAAAACAGGGGAAGAGGAGGCAGTGGTGTGGCCTGCAGACACAGATTGGCGATCCGGGCGTTCCTCCCACTTATTACGGTGCTTGGATGCCATGTGTCGGATCATGCTGGTGGTGGTGAGGTTGCTAGTGTTCATGCCTCGGCTCATTCTGGTGTGGCACAGGTTGCAAACTACAATTCTTTTGTCGTCCGCACTTTCCTTAAAAAAACGCCATACCGTGGAACACCTAGCCCTTGGCAAGGGAGATTTACGCAAGGGGGTGCTCCGTGGAACATTTGCGGGCCGGTTTGGTGCGGTCCGCCTTCTTTCTTTAGCCACACCACTGCCTCTTCCAGCCTGTTGCGGTGCTGCAGATGGCTCACCCTCAGGACTGTTGTCATCGCTCGGCTTTCCACCTTCCCAGGTGGGGTCAGTGACCTCATCGTCCACCAAGTCCTCCTCCACTTCCTCACTCTGATCATCCTCCTCATTTCTTGATCCCACCACACCCTCAGTCATTGACAACTGTGTATCATCCTCCTCATCAAGGTCTTGAGACAGTAATTGTGGTTGATTTGATGGCAACTGTGTCTCATCATCATCATCCACTTCCTTTGACCTTAAATGCCGTTCCCCTCTGTCATCTTCTTGTGATTGAGTACCCTCTAGAGGTTGTGAATCAGGGCACAAGATCTCATGTTCCTCTGCAAGCATGCTTGGAGAGAGGTTCAAATGAAGGATTGGTGATGAGACGAGCTCCTCACTATATCCCAGTGTAGGATCACTTCTTTGGCCAGACCCTCTATGGTGGGAGGAAGGATGATCAGGGTGAGGATTATGTTGACCAGACTCTTGGCTACTGAGAGTGGACTTGGTGGAAGACAGGGTGGTGCTTAACCGACTGGAAGCAGTATCAGCTGAAATCCAACCGACCACCTGTTCGCAGTGGTCTGACCTCGAGAGTGATGTCCTGCGACGCCCTGTAAAC
This sequence comes from Rhinophrynus dorsalis, assembly GCA_037306005.1. Classification (NCBI taxonomy): domain Eukaryota; kingdom Metazoa; phylum Chordata; class Amphibia; order Anura; family Rhinophrynidae; genus Rhinophrynus; species Rhinophrynus dorsalis. Next base: position 224,969 of record JBBDGT010000019.1, on the reverse strand, counting down.
TGAGACATGAAGCTAGGTATGGTGGATGTCTTTCTTTCTTGTGCTCTGGCACCAGGCACAGTTTCTACGCGTCCTGACCCATGCCCTGAACTATCAGGATCACGTCCACTTCCCCGTCCCTTTTTACCCGCCTTCTTCATATTAAACGGAATATATGCCGGTAATCTGCGGCTAGGCACACGAAACAGAATGTGACGCTAATCTGCGGCTAGGCACACTAAACAATATGTGACGCTAATCTGCGGCTAGGCACACTAAACAATATGTGACGTTAATCTGCGGCTAGGCACACTAAACAATATGTGACGCTAATCTGCGGCTAGGCACACGAAACAGAATGTGACGCTAATCTGCGGCTAGGCACACGAAACAGAATGTGACGCTAATCTGCGGCTAGGCACAGTGAACAGAATATGTGACGTTAATTTGTGAATTTGCACACTAAACAGAATGTGACAATAATCTATGGCTAGGCACACGTTTAAAATGGCCCTTTTTGTCGCTGCGTTGTAAAATCATTGGCCCTGTGCACCTAACAGAATATGTCAGCTTGTCACTGCACTGTGAAATATTTGTCCCTGTGCACCTAGTACAATATCACCTTAGAACATGTCCCCCCCCACAAAAAAATGAAATTCTGCCACCCCCAAAAAAAATTAAATGCTGCCCCCACACACAACAGTCCTAAAAAGGACTTTTGGTCCTTGAAAGAGTTTCAACAATTTTATTCTCCCTACACTGACTTCCTGTGCATCTAGAATTATATGTCACCTTAAAAATATCCCCCCCACAAAAAAAAGGAAATTGTGCCCCCCCAAACAAAATATAACTGCTGCCCCCACACACAACAGTCCTAAAAATGACTTTTGGGTCTTGAAAGAGTTTCAACAATTTTATTCTCCCTACACTGACTTCCTGTGCATCTAGTATTATATGTCACCTTAAAAATATCCCCCCCACAAAAAATGGAAATTGTGCCCCCCCAAACAAAATATAAATGCTGCCCCCACACACAACAGTCCTAAAAAGGACTTTTGGGTCTTGAAAGAGTTTCAACAATTTTATTCTCCCTACACTGACTTTCCCTGCCTAAGCGCATCTCTCCCTGGCTAAGAATGAGCCGAACTCGCGCGTCGGGTGCTATACAGCACCCGATCACGGGTTCTGGCCAGCCAATCAGTGTAATGCCAGCAGCCAACATGGCTGCTGGCATTACACTGATGTCAGAGCCTCCCCGCACGTTTATTGGCTGAGCAGCAGCCGCGAAACGTGCGGGGAGGAGACCCGAACATGGCGGGCGAGCACATGCGGTACTCGTACGAGTACCGCCATGTGCCGAGCAGAGCGATGCTCGAGCCAAACCGAGCTTCGGCCGAGCATGCTCGCTCATCACTAATGATTACCATTTACAAATACATTCAAGGTCAATGCAAAGAACTATCCAATGAATTATTTATGCAAAGAGCTGAGCTAAGAACAAGAGATCATCCATTAAGACTTGAGGAAAGGCGTTTTTGACACACACACACACACACACACACACACACCTACACACCTGCATTGGAAATTGCTCCAGAGGGCTTTTTTGTTGCTTTCCTCTGGATCAACAGGGGTGTTATTGGCATGGGCTGGACTTGATGGACTCATGTCTTTTTTCAGCCTTATCTACTATGTTACTATGTTACTATGTTACTATGTTATGGCTCTACCGGCCCTGCCAATATACCAGGCAAGGCAGCCTAATGGAATACCACAAGTATACAGGCTCTACCGGCCCTGCCAACATACAGGGCAAGGCAGCTTAATGGAATACCACAAGTATACAGGCTCTACCAGCTCTGCCAATATACCGGGCAAGACAGCCTAACGGAATACCACAAGTATACAGGCTCTACCAGCCCTGCCAATATCGGGTAAGGCAACCCAAGATGGTAACTAAGAAAGGTTCTACCGGCCTTACCAATATACCGGGCAAGACAGCCTTATACGGAGAAGGTGGCAACTACTGAGGCCTCAGTGACCATCTAGATGACACGACAGTCAGTTGGATGACATGCAGAGGCTAATAAGCTGAAGTGGCAAGCCAAGGAATAACAGGGAACTACCAGTACCCGCGTACTGGGGAGTCAACGTAGCTGCCTAGGACTTGACAGCTCTAACCAGCATGGAGCGAACCAGTACACGCGTACTGGAGAAACCGTCACTCTTCCGGTGCACCGCAACCGGTAACCTCTGTAAGCAAACCAGTACCAGAGTACTGTAAGCAAAAAATGCAAGAGTAACAAGAGCCTGATGGCTAAGGAGCAGACCAGTACCCGCGTACTGGGAGTACAACACAATGTAGCAACAGCAGCCGGGTGGCTGAGGAGTTAACCAGTACCCACGTACTGGAGCACAGTACTACCGTGCAGTATCAGCCGGATGGCTGTGGAGTGAACCAGTACCTGCATACTGGGAATCGAATCACATAGACATGACAACAGCCGGGTGGCCGTGGAGTGAACCAGTACCTGCGTACTGGAAATCAATCGAATTGAGGCAAAAGTAGCCGTGAGGCTTTAGGAGTGAACCAGTACCCGCGTACTGGGAACCAAGTACAGTATCGAGGCAACAGTAGCCGTGAGGCTGGGGAGCGAACCAGTACCCGCGTACTGGGAACCCAAACAGTAGCGAGGCAACAGTAGCCATGAGGCTGGGGAGCGAACCAGTGCCCGCGCACTGGGAACCCAAAACAGTAACGAGGCAACAGTAGCCGTGGAGAGGTGGCGCAAACCAGTACCCGCGTACTGGGACCAAATCAGTATCGAGGCAGCATAGCCGTAAGGCTGTGGAGCGAACCAGTACCCATGTACTGGATAAACCAGCAAGAGTGGAAATGTCGCCTAGGCGACCAGGGAGCAATAGTAGACCCAAGGAACTGGAAATTAGCACAGCAGGTGAAACAGGAACCAGCACTCTCCGATGGTAACCAGATCAGGAATGGTAGCGGGGACTGGCAGCAGGAAGCAGTGACACAGGGCAACTCCAACAGGAGCAGGAATGGAAACATCAACCGCTGAACTGGAACTCAGGAATTAGACAATCTAAGGTAGCAGGAAAACAGCAATGGCCCAGGAAGCTCAGGAACATGATGAAAATGTGAGCAGCATAGAGACAACACGAAAGGGCAACCTAAGGGAGCCCAGGCTCAGTCTAAATAGGCAATGCAGGGCGGGCTGAAGGCAGACAGCCAATGGAGAGCCCCCTACAGGTAACTGACATGAAAAGGCAGCAATCATGGGCACCGTCATAGCGCAACCCTAGGAAGGGCTTTGAAAAGGGTCTGAAATCTACTCAGGATAAACTGCTGGATGTGTTGGGACCTCTAGCAAAAATATTACATTTCGCTGACCAGGCGTTGTAACACGGAGACCCCCAGGATGCTAGTGCTATTTGAGAATGGGAGCAATGCTCTGTTTGCCTCCTAGGCAATGCTAATGCAGAGATTTCTACAGAATGGCGGAAAGCGGCTTTACTCCGGATTGACCCGAAATTGGCTGACCTGGAAACGAAGGAGCTGGGTCCCTCGGTCAATGGCTTATTGTTTGGGGAGTCGTTTATTTTGGAGCTTAAGCAACATGTTACCCTCTTTACCACCTTGAATAAGGCTCAGTCCTCTATGCACCAGGTGTTCCACCCCCCAATCTTCTAGGGGTGTTTTTGGGAGAGCTGGCTGGCAGCGGGGCCTTGTCGCCAGCAGATTCTGGATCTCTTGCCTCCGTGCCGCTCCATCATCACCTGGATTCTACCCTTCTACTCCTTACCGTAACGCTCCATTCTCCAGAGGCTCAGATAGAACCAGGAATCCAAGAAACAGAGGACATTCCAGGTTTCCAACAGGTAGGCATGCCTGTGTTAAATGTTTCTCCCATGGCTTTCACTGCAGGAAAAATTTCTTCTCATTTGCAGGCTTGGCAGGAGATTTCTTTGGACGCGTGGGTTCTCCAGTGTGTTCAAAGCTACGTGATAGAGTTCCATTCTCCGCCGGTTCAGGTGTCCCTTCCGCCGGTGGCAGTGGTTTCGGCTGTGGATCAAGGTCTGATAGACGAGATCATTTCCCTTTTTTCCAAAGGCGCTGTGCAATACGCTCTGGACGAGTCAGGTTTCTTCAGCAATGTGTTTCCCGTTCAGAAGAAGACCGGGGACTTCCGACCTGTCATCAATTTAAGGGCTCTTAATGCCTTCGTCTTTTACCATCACTTCAAGATGGAGGGTATCCATCTTTTATAAGATCTATTGGTCAAGGGAGATTGGTTTTCCCACCTCAATCTAAAGGATGCTTACCTGTCCGTTCTGATTGCTCTTTGTCTCCCTTTCCTTTGGTTTCTTTGGAGAGGTCGTCTGTGCCAATTTACGTGCCTTCCTTTCGGACTCAGCTCGGCTCCGTGGTGTTTCACGAAGCTTCTGAAACCCGTGGTGACACATTTCCGATCGTTGGGCATTCGCTGCCTGATTTATCTCGACGATCTGTTGCTGTTTTGCAATGACGCCTCGCTAATTCGATTGCAAACGCAATTCGTGGTGCTCTTCCTCGAGTCTTTGGGTTTTGTCATCAACATGGAGAAATCAGCATTGGAACCATCCCAGGTAGTTCAATTGCTGGGTTTCGAAATCGATTCCGTTAGTTGTCTTCTACGGCTTCCGTTGTCGAAGGTGGCTTCAATCCGCAAGGAGATACGCCATGTTCTTTGCCTGGAGTGGGTTCCTTTACTATTGTTGGCCTGCATCGTAGGTCTTCTCTCCTCATTGATTCAGGCTATTTTTCCGGGTCCACTGCATTATCGGCTATGCAGCGGCTGAAGGCTCGTCATCTTCAGTTGGGTCGTTCCTACGATCACCTGGTGGATCTATCAGCGAAGGTTAGTGCGGAGCTCCGTTGGTGGCTTCTTCATATGCAGGCCTGGAACGGCCAAGCGGTGTTTGGACCTTCCCCAGATTTTGTAGTGGAATCGGATGCGAGTCTTTGGGGCTGGGGCGCCCATTGTGTGGATTTGGCTACGGAGGGTCCTTGGTCTGTTTCAGAGGAAGGCCTTCATATCAAATGTCTAGAGTTGATAGCGGGGTCATTTGCGGTTCGCAATTTCGCCAAGGACTCCTCGAATTGTTGCATTCTTCTTCGAGTGGACAATTTTTCCGCGGTTCAATACATTAACAAGCTAGGAGGAGCCAGATCCCGGGATATGACGGAGGCAGTTAAGGATCTTTACAAGTTCTGTTTTAGTCCCAACAATTCCCTTCAGGTGGAGTATCTTCTGGGAGTTTCCAACTTCACAGCAAATTGGTTCTCTCGTCATTGGCGGGACTGCAGCAATTGGAAACTGGACGTCTCGGTGTTCCAACAGCTGTGTCTCCTCAGAGGACCCCTAGAAATAGATCTGTTTGCTTCCAGGACCAATCGTCAACTCCAGATCCATTTCATTTGGCTTCCGGATCCGGAGTGCAAGGGGGTGGACACTTTCCTGCAGCCGTGGCCCCTTCAAGGGGCGTATACGTTTTCTCCATTTGCTATGCTGGTGTCATGGTTTTTGATGAACACTCAGACCAGACTGATAAGGTTAAAATGACTTTATTGAAAATAAGGTCACACACGTAAATAGGCCTTAGGCCCAAGCCAGGACAGCGATATAGGCAGGTATAACAGGAATAGCAAATAGTGATAAGTACAATAGTGTGAATAATACAATCACTGGTAAGAAGGTTGAGGCTGGAACTGAACAGGTGGCAGGTAGTGATGAGCGAGCACCCCAATGCTCGGGTGTTCGGGTGCTCTGACCGAGCGCCCCCGGAGGCTCGAGTGCTCGGCCGAGCACCCGAGCCCCATTGAAGTCAATGGGAGGACTCGAGCATTACACCAGGCACCCCTGCTCTGATGAGGGGAGGGTGCCTGGTCCATAGCAAAAGGTCAGAAAATGATGGAAACACCACAGAAATGCTTCAGGGACAGCATAGGGAGGATGTCTGGATGCATCTTGGACTCCAACGTCGCTGCTGGGAACGATGTTTCGCCCGTAGTACGCCATTTTTACAGACTGACCGTAAAACACACAAAAAGGCAGATAAAAACGACTTTAGGCGAAAAATTGTTACCAAACAGTATTTGCTGTATATTTACTTGTATATCATCTGCAAATTCTCCAAAAAATTTCCTCGATTTTTCTGAACTGAGGCCATGATTAAGAGGGAAACGTGCGCAGAGGCAAATTCTCCCAAAAATTTCCTTGATTTTTCTGAACTGAGGCCATGATTAAGAGGGAAACGTGCGCAAAGGCAAATTCTCCCAAAAATTTCCTCGATTTTTCTGAACTGGGGCCATGATTAAGAGGGAAACGTGAGCTGAGCCGACCATCCAAATCATTATGGGTGAGGGTCTGCTGCGGAGCTGACCATCATAAACATTATATGCGAAGGCCCGCTAGTGAGCTGACGCTATAAAACATTATATGAGAGGGCCCGCTAGAGAGCTGACCCAATAAAACATTATATGAGAAGGCCCGCTGGTGAGCTGACCTATACAAAAATTGTCAAACAGGGCCCGCTGGTGAGCTGGCCCTATATAAAAATTATATCACTGGGCCCGCTGGTGAGCTGGCCCTATATAAAAATTATATCCCAGGGTATATGGAAGAGAGTCAACCATATACCCATTTTTTGGGTGGAAGGGGTGAATGGGAATACAGAGTATTCCCATCATTGTAAATAACATATCTAAAGTGACTTTATGTTCCCCAGGGGCTTTCCTCCAGTGGAGTGGAGAAGTCAGGGGAAATCCAGGCCTTGTTCATTTTTATAAGTGTCAACCTATCAGCATTTTCGGTGGAAAGGCGGATACGCTTATCTGTTATGATGCCACCAGCAGCACTAAATACCCGCTCAGACAGAACGCTGGCGGCAGGGCAGGCCAGCACCTCCAAGGCGTAGAGTGCCAGTTCATACCACGTGTCCAGCTTGGACACCCAGTAGTTGTAAGGCACAGAGGGATCATTGAGGACGCTGACACGGTCTGCTACGTACTCCTTCACCATCTTCCAAAACTTTTCCCTCCTTGTGACACTAGGCTGCGCATCAGGGTGAGGGTGCTGGCGGGGTGTCATGAAGGTGTCCCACGCCTTGGAGAGTGTTACCCTGCCTTTGTCGGAACTGCTGTGTGCTCCCCTTTTCTCCCCTTCTTGGTTGGCCAAGGTAGCACGTACTCTGCCGCCAGCGTTGTCAGATGGAAAATTTTGGAGCAATTTTTCGACAAGAACCTTCTGGTATTGCACCATTTTGCTTGTCCTCTCCACCGGAGGAATGAGAGATGAGAAATTCTCTTTGTAGCGGGGGTCCAGAAGGGTGAACACCCAGTAATCCGTGTTGTCTAAAATGCGTGTAACGCGTGGGTCACGGGAAAGGCAGCCTAACATAAAGTCAGCCATGTGTGCCAGAGTACCAACAGGCAAGATTTCGCTGTCCTCACCAGGAGGATGACTCTCAATCTCCTCATCCTCTTCCTCCTCTTCTGCCCACCCACGCTGAAGAGATGGAACTAAAGTTCCATGGCTACCCTCTGTAGCGGAGGCAACCGTGTCTTCCACCTCCTCCTCCTCCTCCGCCTCCTCCAATTGTCGCTGAGAAGACGAAGTGAGGGTGCTCTGGCTATCACCTTGTGTAAGCTCTTCCTCCCCCATTTCCACCTCTTCCACATGCAAAGCGTCGGTTTTAATTGTGAGCAGCGAGCGTTTCAGTAGACACAGAAGTGGGATGGTTACACTGATAATAGCGTTATCGCCGCTCACCATCTGTGTCGATTCCTCAAAATTGCGTAAAACCTCACAGAGGTCTGACATCCATTCCCACACCTCACTTCTGATTAGAGGAAGTTGAACGGAGAGGCGACGACCGTGTAACAGCTGGTACTCCACTACTGCCCTCTGCTGCTCACAAAGCCGGGCCAACATGTGGAAGGTGGAGTTCCAGCGCGTGCTCACGTCACACAGCAGCCGGTGAGCTGGCAATTGTAAGCGCTGCTGCAGCTTCAACAGGCCGGCTGAAGCTGTAGATGACTTACGGAAATGTGCACACACGCGGCGCACCTTGGTCAAGAGATCATGCAAATTGGGGTAGGTTTTTAGAAATCGCTGAACCACTAAATTAAATACATGCGCTAGGCATGGTACGTGTGTGAGCTTGCCGAGCTCCAAAGCCGCCACCAAGTTACGCCCATTATCACACACAACCATGCCTGGTTGCAGGTTGAGTGGCGAGAGCCACTGCTCGGTCTGGTGACTAATCCCCTGCAACAGCTCTGAGGCCGTGTGCTGTTTGTCCCCAAGGCAGATCAGCTTCAGCACGGCCTGTTGACGCTTCCCCACTGCAGTGCTACACTGCTTCCAGCTACCGGCTGATGGGTGAGTGGCGCTGCGCGCAGAGAATTCGGAGGTGGAAACGGAGGAGGAGGAGCCAATAACGTAGGTGCTGGCGGAAACCCTGATGGAGGTAGGGCCCGCAATCCTCGGCGTGGGTAGCACCTGTGCCATCCCAGGGTCCGAGTCGCTCCCAGCCTCCACGACATTCACCCAGTGTGCCGTCAGTGAAATGTAGCGTCCCTGGCCACAAGCACTTGTCCATGTGTCAGTCGTTAAGTGGACCTTCCCAGTAACTGCGTTGGTCAGGGCACGGGTGATGTTACGGGACACATGGTGGTGTAAGGCGGGGACGGCACACCGGGAAAAGTAGTGGCGGCTGGGGACTGCGTACCGAGGGACAGCTGCTGCCATCAGGCTGCGGAAGGACTCAGTCTCCACAAGCCTAAATGGCAGCATTTCGATGGCCAGTAATTTGGAAAGGTGTGAGGTTAGTGCTATGGCCTGTGGGTGGGTGGGTGGGTATTTTCGCTTGCGCTCAAATGCCTGGGGTAACGACATTTGGACGCTGTGCTGGGACAGGGAAGTGGATGTGGTCGCTGATGGTGCTTCAGATGGTACAGGTGCAGGGCGGGAGGTATGCGGGCCTGCGCCTTCGACAGGCGATTGGCCGGCACCGAAAACAGGGGAAGAGGAGGCAGTGGTGTGGCCTGCAGACACAGATGGGCGATCCAGGCGTTCCTCCCACTTATTACGGTGCTTGGATGCCATGTGTCGGATCATGCTGGTGGTGGTGAGGTTTCTAGTGTTCATGCCTCGGCTCATTCTGGTGTGGCACAGGTTGCAAACTACAATTCTTTTGTCGTCCGCACTTTCCTTAAAAAAACGCCATACCGTGGAACACCTACCCCTTGGCAAGGGAGATTTACGCAAGGGGGTGCTCCGTGGAACATTTGCGGGCCGGTTTGGTGCGGTCCGCCTTCTTTCTGTAGCCACACCACTGCCTCTTCCAGCCTGTTGCGGTACTGCAGATGGCTCACCCTCAGGACTGCTGTCATCGCTCGGCTCTCCACCTTCCCAGGTGGGGTCAGTCACCTCATCGTCCACCAAGTCCTCCTCCACTTCCTCACTCTGATCATCCTACTCATGTCTTGATCCCACCACATACTCAGTCATTGACAACTGTATATCATCCTCCTCATCAAGGTCTTGAGACAGTAATAGTGGTTGATTTAATGGCAACTGTGTCTCATCATCATCATCATCCACTTCCTTTGACCTTAAATGCCGTTCACCTCTGTCATCTTCTTGTGATTGGGTACCCTCTAGAGGTTGTGAATCAGGGCACAAGATGTCATGTTCCTCTGCAAGCGTGCTTGGAGAGAGGTTCAAATTAAGGATTGGTGATGAGACGAGCTCCTCACTATATCCCAGTGTGGGATCACTTCTTTGACCAGATCCTCTATGGTGGGAGGAAGGATCATCAGAGTGAGGATTATGTTGACCAGACTCTTGGCTACTGAGAGTGGACTTGGTGGAAGACAGGGTGGTGCTTAACCGACTGGAAGCAGTATCAGCTGACATCCAACCGACCACCTGTTCGCAGTGGTCGGACCTCGAGAGTGATGTCCTGCGACGCCCTGTAAACTGAGACATGAAGCTAGGTATGGTGGATGTCTTTCTGTCTTGTGCTCTGGCACCAGGCGCAGTTTCTACGCGTCCTGACCCGCGCCCTGAACTATCAGGATCACGTCCACTTCCCCGTCCCTTTTTACCCGCCTTCTTCATATTACACGGAATATGTGCTGCAAATCTGCAACTTTGCACAGTAAACAGAATTTGCTTCTTAACTGCGGCTACGCACAGTGAATGGAATATGTGACTTTGATATTTTACAGTTTGAACACTTAACAGAATGTTTTCCTATTCTGAAACTGTGCACAGTAAACAGAATTTGCTTCTTAACTGCGGCTACGCACAGTGAATGGAATATGTGACTTTGATATTTTACAGTTTGAACACTTAACAGAATGTTTTCCTATTCTGAAACTGTGCACAGTACACAAAATTTGCTTCTTAACCGCGGCTACGCACAGTGAATGGAATATGTGACTTTGATATTTTACAGTTTGAACACTTAACAGAATGTTTTCCTATTCTGAAACTGTGCACAGTACACAGAATTTGCTTCTTAACTGCGGCTACGCACAGTGAATGGAATATGTGACTTTGATATTTTACAGTTTGAACACTTAACAGAATGTTTTCCTATTCTGAAACTGTGCACAGTAAACAGAATTTGCTTCTTAACTGCGGCTACGCACAGTGAATGGAATATGTGACTTTGATATTTTACAGTTTGAACACTTAACAGAATGTTTTCCTATTCTGAAACTGTGCACAGTAAACAGAATTTGCTTCTTAACTGCGGCTACGCACAGTGAATGGAATATGTGACTTTGATATTTTACAGTTTGAACACTTAACAGAATGTTTTCCTATTCTGAAACTGTGCACAGTACACAGAATTTGCTTCTTAACTGCGGCTACGCACAGTGAATGGAATATGTGACTTTGATATTTTACAGTTTGAACACTTAACAGAATGTTTTCCTATTCTGAAACTTTGCACAGTACACAGAATTTGCTTCTTAACTGCGGCTACGCACAGTGAATGGAATATGTGACTTTGATATTTTACAGTTTGAACACTTAACAGAATGTTTTCCTATTCTGAAACTGTGCACAGTACACAGAATTTGCTTCTTAACTGCGGCTACGCACAGTGAATGGAATATGTGACTTTGATATTTTACAGTTTGAACACTTAACAGAATGTTTTCCTATTCTGAAACTTTGCACAGTACACAGAATTTGCTTCTTAACTGCGGCTACGCACAGTGAATGGAATATGTGACTTTGATATTTTACAGTTTGAACACTTAACAGAATGTTTTCCTATTCTGAAACTTTGCACAGTAAAAAGAATGTGCTGCTAATCTGCAACTTTGCACACTAAACAGAATGTGCTCTAATCTGCAACTTTGCACACTAAAAAGAATGTGCTGCTAATCTGCAACTTTGCACACTGAACAGAATGTGCTCTAATCTGCAACTTTGCACACTAAACAGAATGTGCTGCTAATCTGCGGCTAGGCACAGTGAACAGAATATATGAAGATTTTTTTTTTTTTTCTCTGCCCCCCCACACAAAATAAACTGCTGCCCCCACACACAGTAGTCCTAAAAAGGACTTTTGGTTCTTTTTTTTTTTTCACAATTGCTTTTCTTCTCCCTACACTGACTTTCCCTTCCTATCCTCATCTCTCCCTGGCTAAGACTGAGCCGAACTCGCTGGTCAGGTGCTATACAGCACCCGACCACGGGTTCTGGCCAGCCAATCAGTGTAATGCCAGCAGCCAACATGGCTGCTGGCATTACACTGATGTCAGAGCCTCCCTGCACGTTTATTGGCTGCGTAGCAGCCGCGAAACGTGCGGGGAGGAGACCCGAACATGGCGGGCGAGCACATGCGGTACTCGTACGAGTACCGCCATGTGCCGAGCAGAGCGATGCTCGAGCCGAACCGAGCTTCGGCCGAGCATGCTCGCTCAACACTAGTGGCAGGTAACACAGTCTGAGCACAGACCACAGGACCTTGGCACAGATGGTCTATGAGGAAGTGATTGGCACCACCCAGATGCCTGGGAGGAATGGAACCCAGAAGAGCGAGGCAACATGGCTGGCACAGCCCAGACTCCTGGGCAACACTGAAACCAACGGAACTAGTGATTGACACCACCCAGACACCTGGGAGGAACAGAACCCAGAGGAGCGAGGCAACACGGCTGGCACAGCCCAGACGCCTGGGCGACACTGAACCCAATGGAACTAGGCAACACTGACCCTGGAACAGGATGCCAATGGACTGGACAACTCTCAAGCGGACCCTAGAATGCTATGGATCATAACACAGTAGGATATAGATAGGCAAACAGTGTCCCTTCCACAGAGGATGGTAATAGCGCAACGCTGGCTCTGCAGAATGGATAGAGCACGACTCTTCATTAAGAGAGACCAGGCACGCAAGGGTCAATAGGTAATGCCCTATGTATCTGCAACTCCCAAAGGGAGAGAACCCAGCATAGTAGGAAGGTGGACACAGAGCGATCAGAGTAACTCAGTCAGTGCAGTACACTGTACCGGTACTTCGCGTGTGCACTCCGCCAACGGCGGTCAGAGAGTAGCCACAGAACGAATGCTAGCAGCTGGTCGACAAGTAATAGCGCCACGCTGCGCAACCAACTAGATAATGGTAATGCCACGTAAAGTCTAGAAGTCTAGCGCAAGTAACAGAGGCAACCAAGCGGTAGGATAGATGCACTGACAATATGCTAGACACTGTTGGCACTGAAGCACTGAGACAGCCAGGAATGGTCAGTAACAGAAGCGGGTTCTCAGCCATTTACGGTCAGCAACAGAAGCAGGTCCTCAGCCAGATACTGTCAGCAACGGAAGCGGGTCCTCAGCCAGATACGAACGATTAAAAAAACAATGGCACTGCTGCAGAAGAACTTCGACGTGAATACAATGTTTCAAGAAATCAATCACTCACCGCCTTCCGGTCTCTTCTTCGTGGTGCTGGCTCAAAGGGTTTCTTCCACCCACAATCACCAAACAAACAAATGTGAACTGCACTCCAACGTAGTAGATAAAACCAATGGTAATCTTTATTATAGAGTATCAGGACAGACGTTACACGTGCCGCAATAATCTCACACATTTCGGGTCAATAGTTAATGCCCTATGTATCTGCAACTCCCAAAGGGAGAGAACCCAGCTTAGTAGGAAGGTGGACACAGAGAGATCAGAGTAACTCAGTCAGTGCAGAACACTGTACCGGTACTTTGAGTGTTCACTCCGCCAACGGCGGTCAGAGAGTAGCCACAGCACGAATGCTAGCAGCCGGTCGACAAGTAATAGCACCACGTGGTGCAACCAAACATATAACGGTAATGCCACAGGAAGTCTAGCGCAAGTAACGAAGGCAACCAAGCGGTAGGATAGATGCACTGACAATATGCTAGACACTGTTGGCACTGAAGCACCGAGACAGCCAGGAATGGTCAGTAACAGAAGCGGGTTCTCAGCCAGATACGGTCAGCAACTGAAGCGGGTCCTCAGCCAGATACGGTCAGCAACGGAAACCGGAGAAGAACAGCAAACTTCAGGAACGTTATCAGGCAGGCCAGGTCATACACGAACAGCAAACATGGAGCATAAGTCAGGAACTAGTACACCACGAAAGGGCAACATCATGATGACATGACAGGGGTTATAAAGGCAGTTGCTGGGCAGCGACAAGGATACTGACCAATCAGACAGCAGAACAGGAAAATAGACAGTCAGAGTGTCGCCGCCTGCCACCAGGAGTACGGGCACAGTGATAGTACCCCCCTCTCAATGACCCCCTGCCCGCGGAGAAGGACCAGGCTTAGATGGAAATTTAGCATGGAATCTAAGCAACAATAGAGGTGCATGGATATCAGAATGTGACACCCAAGAACGTTCTTCCGACCCGTAGCCTTTCCAATGCACCAGGTACTGAATCTGACCTCGCGCTCTGCTGGAATCCAAGCTACTTTGAACCTCATACTCATTGTGGTTGTCAATGCGAACAGGAGCAGGAACCACCGGAGCAGTGGTATAGCGATTGCAAATCAGAGGTTTGAGTAAAGATACATGAAAAACATTATGAATCCGCATGTTTGCGGGGAGTTCCAAAGCGTATGAAACAGGGTTGACCCTCTGAAGGACTTTGAACGGACCAATAAAGCGTGGAGCAAATTTATGACAAGTGGTCTGTAAATTCAGGTTTCTGGATGACAGCCACACACGATCCCCAACCTGGAAGACTAGAGCCGGCAACCTCCTGTTATTAGCATGTCGTTGGTAGCGTTGAAAGGACTCACATAACGAGTTTTGTACTTGTACCCACATGGAGTGGAGTTGTCGTAAATGTACATCCAGGGCTGGCATCTGCTGTGCCTGAAAGGCATCTGGAATCAAGGATGGTCGAAACCCATAACTGACAAGAAAGGGTGAGCTTCCGGATGAAGTATTGATAGCACAATTTCTAGAGAACTCAGCCCAGGGTAGCAACTCAGCCCAATTGTCATGGTGGTTGGATACAAAGCAACGAATGAACTGTTCAAGCCCCTGGTTAGATCATTCTGCAGCACCATTCGTTTGTGGGTGCCACGCAGATGAATATGACAACTGAATGCCCACCTGGCTACAGAATGCCTTCCTAAATCTCGAAATGAATTGACTGCCACGGTCCAAATGAGCACCTTAGGGACACCATGGAGTCTAAATACTTCTTTGGCGAAGACTACCGCCAACTCCTTTGTGGAAGGCAGACCTGGTAGAGGCACAAAATGTGCAATTTTGGAAAATCTGTCAAAATATATGTATAGCCATTAGGAGCAGGTAGTTCTCCCAAGAAATCAATGGACACATGCGACCAAGGTCAGTCGTCATTAGGTACAGGCTGCAGCAGGCCCACAGGCAGGTGTCTTGTAGAACGGGCACACATCGTACAAGCTGCGGTGAAATTAGCACAATCCTCCCTCAGCATAGGCCACCAAAATATACGCGACAAGGACCAGAACAATTAATTTTTGGCCACATGCCCTGCTGCTCGAGACGCATAGTAGGTCTCCAATAATTTGGTCCGAAAGGCCTCAGTCACAAAACATTTGCCCGTGGGTTTTTCCGCAGGGGATTCATTCTGAGTAGCCATAATCTGCTGACCAAGAGGGGAAGGGATTAGTGTTGAGCGAGCGTGCTCGGCCGATGCTCGGATCGGCTCGAGCATCGCTCTGCTCGGCACATGGCGGTACTCGTCGAGTACCGCCATGTGCTCGCCCGCCATGTTCGGGTGGCGGGGATCTGTGCCGAAGGAGGCACAGATCTGAAAACGCTCCGCTGGACCACCAGGGACTGGAGGTACGGGGGCATTGCGGAGATGAAGGGGGCATTGCGGAGATGAAGGGGGACAGTATGGAGATGAAGGGGGCATTGCGGAGATGAAGGGGGACAGTGTGGAGATGAAGGGGGACATTGTGGAAGGGGGACATTGCGGAGATGAAGGGGGCATTGCGGAGATGAAGGGGGACATTGCGGAGATGAAGGGGGACATTGTGGAGATGAAGGGGGCATTGACCAGGCACCCTCCCCTCATCAGAGCAGGGGGTGCCTGGTGTAATGCTCGTGTCGCCCCATTGAAGTCAATGGGGCTCGGGTGCTCGGCCGAGCACTCGAGCCTCCGGCGGTGCTCGGTCAGAGCACCCGAGCACCCGAGCATCGGGGTGCTCGCTCAACACTAGAAGGGATGCTTGTCCGTAGGGTAGCCAGAATTCGGTCAGGAGATATAATGGGTACTGGCTGTACATCAGCTTCAATCTCGGACCCATGCTGTGTGGACAAAGCATCGGCCCGCACGTTCTTGGAACAGGGCAAATAGGATACCACAAAATTGAACCGGGAAAGGAAGAGTGCCCATCTCACTTCTCTTGGTGACAATCTCTTTGCTTCCAATAAATGTAATAGATTTTTGTGGTTGGTCAAAATCAGAATTGGAGCCCTGGTGCCCTCCAACAGGTGACGCCATTCACGTAGGGCCAGTATAATTGGCAATAATTCACGATCCCCAATCTCCTATATGGATTGTGCCTTGGTCAGTTTTTTCGAAAAGAAACCACATGGCTTAGGTACTTGACCAGGCTCAGACTTTTGGGACAGAACAGCTGTATCAGAAGCATCTACCTCCAGAATATATGGTAGGTCGGCCTTAGGATGAGCCAGAACTGGTGGCCACCGAGGCTGGTACTGGTTTGTCCAAGTGCGTGGTCCGCTCTAAAATATTTTGCACCGCCACTGACAGCTGATCAAGACTTGTTCATACATATCCATTCTACAATGGATATTCACCGAGCTACCTTCACCAGAACCGTCTGAGGTCATTGGCCCTTTCGTACTGTCACGGTTTTTGATGAACACTCAGACCAGACTGATAAGGTTAAAATGACTTTATTGAAAATAAGGTCACACACATAAAAAGACCTTAGGCCCAAGCCAACAGGACAGCGATATAGGCAGGTATAACAGGAATAGTAAATAGTGATAAGTACAATAGTGTGAATAATACAATCACTGGTAAGAAGGTTGAGGCTGGAACTTAACAGGTGGCAGGTAACACAGTCCGAGCACTGACCACAGGACCTTAGCACAGATGGTCCAGGAGGAAGTGATTGGCACCACCCAGACGCCTGGGAGGAACGGAACCCAGAGGAGCGAGGCAACACGGCTGGCACAGCCCAGACGCCTGGGCAACACTGAACCAAACGGAACCCAGAGAAGCGAGGCAACTTGGCTGGCACAGCCCAGACACCTAGGTGACACTGAACCCAACGGAACTGGGCAACACTGACCCTGGCACAGGATGCCAATGGACCGGACAACTCTCAAGCAGACCCTAGAACGCTAGGGGTGAATCATAACACAGTAGGATATAGATAGGCAATCAGTGTCCCTTCCACAGAGGATGGTAATAGCGCAACGCTGGCTCTTGAGCCCAAGGCTACTGCAGAATGGATTGAGCACGACTCTATCTGGAGAGACCAGGCACGCTAGGGTCAATAGGTAACGCCCTATGTATCTGCAACTCCCAAAGGGAGTGAGCCCAGCATAGTAGGAAGGTGGACACAGAGCGATCAGAGTAACTCAGTCAGTGCAGTACACTGTACCGGTACTTCGCGTGTGCACTCCGCCAACGGCGGTCAGAGAGTAGCCACAGAACGAATGCTAGCAGCTGGTCAACAAGTAATAGCGCCACGCGGCGCAACCAACTAGATAATGGTAATGCCACGTAAAGTCTAGAAGTCTAGCGCAAGTAACAGAGGCAACCAAGCGGTAGGATAGATGCACTGACAATATGCTAGACACTGTTGGCACTGAAGCACTGAGACAGCCAGGAATGGTCAGTAACAGAAGCGGGTTCTCAGCCATTTACGGTGAGCAACAGAAGCAGGTCCTCAGCCAGATACTGTCAGCAACGGAAGCGGGTCCTCAGCCAGATACGAACGATTAAAAAAACAATGGCACTGCTGCAGAAGAACTTCGACGTGAATACAATGTTTCAAGAAATCAATCACTCACCGCCTTCCGGTCTCTTCTTCGTGGTGCTGGCTCAAAGGGTTTCTTCCACCCACAATCACCAAACAAACAAATGTGAACTGCACTCCAACGTAGTAGATAAAACCAATGGTAATCTTTATTACAGAGTATCAGGACAGACGTTACACGTGCCGCAATAATCTCACACATTTCGCACCTGGGTGCTTAATCATAGACTAGGGAAGTTCCCATAATTCCAAACCTTTAAAGGGAGGTGTATCTACCCATCATTAGAATAACCAATGACGGGTCTACATAATCATAAGATCTCAATAAGGGTAAATTTTAACCCATTATGCACCATAACAATACAATATACACCCCAAATTAAAGGAAACGATGTATATATTCAAATACCAAAATGCAATCCATACAAAATACAATAAAACAATGTCAAGAAATGTTAATCGCAAAATTATCAATGCAGCTATATTAATCATTGTGAGGTTATACCACTTTTAAATTTGTATTAAAAGTCTTTAGTGACTAATAACCAGACCAATAAGTGGAATTAAATGGTGTATACTCCCGAGTTTGAGCATAATAATATATCAATAATCTATATCATCGCACTCCAAACATCAAAGGAGCCATAACGCACTATTAAACAATGCAACATGTGCCCCTACAGCACATAAGGCACTGTAATGCATACATCAACATATTAGATAAACGCTACATACTACATTTATAAAAATGACAAAATGAACAAATCCAGGAGTATTACACCAAAACTCCATATTCAGATTTCCTCCATTACACACAGAGATAAACTATAATGTAAAAAAAACATTTGTCCTTAAGATAAAGTATTAGGCAAGTAAAAATACATATCCTCTTAATATCTCTATAGCTATCAAATAGACGAATACAGAGAAAATCTAACATATATCTTATATACATATATTTAAATCTGTTTGCAGCTAATATAAAATCCGGGACTGAAGAATCTTTCCTCTTAAAATAAGATCTATACAAACAAAGAAACATTAGAGGCCTTATTGAGTCCCTGTGGCATTCTAGTAGACAGGTTAAAAATCCAAAACACTTCCCTTTTGGATAACAATCTATCCCTATCTCCACCTCGAACAGATGTAACCACTCTCTCTATACCTACCACAGAAAAATGTTCAAATTTTTCCAAAATGTTTCCAAAAGGTGGCGCTATGGGAATAAATACATGCTTTTTTACATTTCCATCACTTCAAAGATACTAAAATCTTTGAAAACCATAACATTTCCTGCTGTATTCAATACCTGCTACCAACATGAGAAAAATGGTAGCCCATTTGTTAACCCACTTAACATACAATATGTGGGTGCTAGGAACACGTACGTAAACCTGACACTTGTGTTTTTTAAATTATCTGCTTGCACTAAAATGGTTATAACCATAATAGATATGCAGGAAAGGTAGAGAAACAATGCCATTTTGGAAAGAAAACAACCTGCCGCATCTAATGAGGGGTCACTTGCCTTCTTACCCAAAGGCTGGTATGCACAAATGCTTCCAGGAGGTGGCGCTAATGAAAAAAAAGGCATTTTCTTACATTTCTGCCCCTACAAATGTATGGAGCTCTGTAAAAACCATGGAATTTTCAACTGCATTCATTAGCTAGTGCTCTTAGGAGTCAAACAACACCCCACTGGTATGACTTGACCTACCTTAGGGGTTGCTAGAAGTAGAAAACTACACCAACTACAACCTCTGATGTTCCTAACATTTTCTCAAACCTGACTTGCCTGTACGAAAATGGCTATAACACCTTCAGAATTGAAGAAAAGGTAGATAAACCATACCATTTTGGAAAGAATACAACATGCCAGGCGTCAGCCGGTGTACGTGCTTTTCCCCCCAATATTTTTGTGTAGACCTTGTTGGGGGCATCAGAACCCATACAATGAGGTCTAAATAAAAAATAAAGGGGGAAAAAAATCCTTTGTGTGCCACAGGGGTGTCCAGTGGATTGCAAAGCAATGCATTTGGGCCCCTGTGGCACACAAAGGGTTAATTTTTTATCGTTATTTTTTATTCAGATGGCCACCAAACAAGCTCTGATCACAAAGTAATGATAAAAAGTCCTGTGTGTGCCACAGGAAGGGGGTCGGCATTGAACCCCCCCCCTCCCAGTGGCACACACAGGGTTAATTTTTTATTAATTTTTTTAAATCATAGACCTCATTGAGGGGCATCAGGACCCCCTGATCCCTCCCCAATGAGGTCTTAGTAAAAAAAATATATATATGTCCACAAACGGAGTGACCCTGTGAGTGCCACGGGGGTCTCCAGCGCATTGCAAAGCAATGCATTGGATCCTTGTGGCACTCAGAGGGTTAATTTTTTAATCATTACTTGGTAATCAGAGCTTGTTGGGGGGCCATCAGGACCAATCCTGATGGCCCCCCAGCAATCTCTGATAACAAAGTAATGATAAATGCCCTGTGTGTGCCGCAGAAGGGGGGCTGCATTGGCCCCCCTTGTGGCACACACAGGGTTAATTTTTTATTATTATTACTTTGTAATCAGAGCTTGTTGGGGGGCCATCAGGACCAATCCTGATGGCCCCCAACAAGCTCTAGTAACAAAGGAATGATAAAAGCCCTGTGTGTGCCACGGGGGGGGGGGGGTGCATTCGCCCCCCCCCCCCCGTGGCACACACAGGGTTAATTTTTTATTAATTTTTTTAAATCATAGACCTCATTGAGGGGCATCAGGACCCCCCCCGATCCCCCCAATGAGGTCTTGCAAAAAAAAAAAATCCCCCCAAAAGAAGTGACCCTGTGAGTGCCACAGGGGTCTCCAGCGCATTGCAAAGCAATGCATTGGACCCTTGTGGCACACACAGGGTTAATTTTTTATTATTATTACTTTGTAATCAGAGCTTGTTGGGGGGCCATCAGGACCAATCCTGATGGCCCCCCAACAATCTCTAGTAACAAAGGAATGATAAAAGCCCTGTGTGTGCCACAGGAGGGGGGGGTGCATTGGACCCCCCCCGTGGCACACACAGGGTTAATTTTTTTATTTATTTTTTTTTAATCATAGACCTCATTGGGGGGCCATTGCTTTGCAATGTGCTGGGGACCCCTGCGGCACTCACAGGGTTAGTTATGCATTTTTAAAAAAAATTTTTTTTTTCTTTATTTCAGACCTCGTGGGGGACATCAGGACCCCTCCTGGTGTCCCCCCAGTTATTGATCTCCCAGCCGACCGGCTGGGAGATCAATATGGTGACCGCAGGAGAGCAAAAGCTCTCCTGCCTTTCACTCCTACCACCGGTAGGAGTGAATAGGGTAAGGGAAACTTCCCTAATGTCATCGGTGATCATGTCACCGATGACGTTGGGAGGCTTCCCCCGGTCCCGCCAACTCCTACCCGGAAGTTCGGGTAGGAGAGCGGAGAAGGGAGAAGCTCTGTTTCTCACAGCTTCTCCCTTGGTGATATTGATCTCCCAGCACAATCGGCTGGGAGATCAATACCTGGGAGGACATGAGTAGTGATCCTCATGTCCTCCCAAGAGTGCCAGGCTACATTTCAGCTGGAATGCGGCCACTGCCAGCCGGTTATACCGGCTTAAGCAGTGACCGCATTTTAGCTGTCAAATGTACGAGCATGGCACAGTAGGTACGGCTGTGTCCCTTGTACATTGTACCCACCTGGAACTCTAGGGGTTAATAGTGCGTTGTGGCTCCTTTGATGTTTGGAGTGCGGTGATATAGATTATTGATATATTATTATGCTCAAACTCGGGAGTATACACCATGTAATTCCACTTATTGGTCTGGTTATTAGTCACTAAAGACTTTTAATACAAATTTAAAAGTGGTATAACCTCACAATGATTGATATAGCTGCATTGATAATTTTGCGATTAACATTTCTTGACGTTGTTTCATTGTATTTTGCATATATTGCATTTTTGCATTTTTTAATTTGAATGTATACTACGTTCCCTTTAATTTGGGGTGTATATTGTATTGTTATGGTGCATAATGGGTTAAAATTTACCCTTATTGAGATCTTATGATTATCTAGACCGTCACTGGTTATTCTAATGATGGGTAGGTACACCTCCCTTTAAAGGTTTGGAATGATGGGAGCTTCTCTAGTCTATGATTAAGCACCCAGGTGCGAAATGCGTGAGACTATTGCGGCATGTGTAACATCTATCCTGATACTCTGTAATAAAGATTACCATTGGTTTTATCTACTATGTTGGAGTGCGGCTCACATTTTTTTGCTCAGCCAGACACGGTCAGCAACAGAAACCGGAGAACAGCAAACTTCAGGAACGTCGTCAGGCAGGCCAGGTCATACACGAACAGCAAACATGGAGCAAAAGTCAGGAACTAGTACACCACTAAAGGGCAACATCATGATGACATGACAGGGGTTATAAAGGCAGCTGCTGGGAGGCTACAAGGATACTGACCAATCAGACAGCAGAACAGGAAAGTAGACAGTCAGAATGTCGCCGCCTGCCACCAGGAGCATGGGCACCATAATAGCTGGCGAGGGTTCTGCATCAGGTTCGAGTTCAGGAGGTGAGCATTCTTCTAATCACTCTGTTATGGCTGAGTCAACCATGGTACCCGGATCTTCTGAGTTGTCGTTCGAAGACCCTCTTCTTCTTCCTCAGTATCATTTTCTCCTATCGGACCATCGAGGGAATCCTCATCTTCTCATCCTTCAGGATCGTCTGTCCCTGGTGGCCTGGGCAATTTCAGGGGCTCCTGGTCGGTCGAGAGCTTATCACAGGAGGCTAGGGATCTCTTGTGGGTCTCCTGTGCTCCTGGTACGAGACGATGTTATATGTCCACATGGAACGTCTGGTCTCTCTGGTGTTTGGGGAGGGGCTGCAATCCCTTTACGGCACCTGTATCCACAATTTTAAATTACTTATCTTTTCGTTTATCCTTGGGCCAGTCTTTTAGGTCTATTAATGTTATTCATTCAGCTATTTCAGCCACACACATTCCAATTTCAGGGATTACTGTAGGACGCAATCTTTGGTCTGCTGCCTTCTACGAGGGATCAAGTTGGCTAGACCTCCAGCACCTAAGTATTCTAGATTTTGGGATGTGGAGGTTGTTCTGCGTTTTTTGAGAAACTGGCCTGTGAATGAATTATTTTCTCTTTGACAGATTTCAGCCAAACTTACTGTTTTACTGGTTTCTTTTGCCGCTTTTCGGATGTATGGGCATTTGATGTAGACGGTTTTTCGGTTCTTCCTGATGGGGTGTCTTTTTCGATATCTCATTGTACGAAGTCTGACTCCTCTTCAGTTTTTTATCCTTTTTTTTTTTTTAGAGAGGTTCCTCAGCTTTGTGTGTTGGAGGTTTTACATTGTTATGTCCATGTCACTGCTTCTTTGCGCTCTTCTCCCTCTGGTCAACTTCTCATTTCTTATGTTAGACCTCATAAACCCGTTTCTTCTACCACTTTGGCTCGGTGGGTTCATTGGGTTTTATCTCTGGCTGGGGTGGACTCTGGGTTTGGAGCCCACTCAGTTCGAGGAGCTGCTGCATCTGGTGCTGCCTCAGCTGGGGCTTGTATTGCAGACATTTTATGCTCGGCCGATATACCTTTCGAGTTTTTTATTTCGGTCCAGCGGTTCATGTGTCTCAATCCCTTTTTTCTCAGCATTAAAAATGCAAAATACGAAGCCTTCTGTCATGTGGTAAAATTGTAGATTATGTTAACGTAGTGTACTTATAATCTTAATTTTAGTAATGACAGGAGGCGAGTATTTTCCATCCCTCCCTCCTTTGGTGCTTTAGGTTCAGTTTCGGGGGTAAGTATTGGGCTTATAATATTTTATATATTAAAAAAAAAAAAAAGTATTAGTTTTTATTTTGAAGGTCTTCTTATGTTCTTATGATGTGCTTTTTCGATGTTTTCTTTTACACTGATATATATTATGTGGAATTCATGTTAGCATTGCTGTGGTCTTTTACAGTTTTGCTTATGTTTCAGTGTGATCTTTTTCTGGGAGAACAGCTATGGAGATTGATGCGTGGAGGATCGTTTGCTGTAATCCAGTGTTGATGTTCTTGATGTTGACTTTTTTTTTTCTGGCTTGTTGTTTATGCTAAGAAAGAGGAAGTGGTTGGAGATACCAGGCTTTAAATAGTCTGACTTTCCTTTTTTCTGATTGGTTGTTACTGTGCTGCTATGGAGTTTTCAGTAAAGAAAGATAAGCAAAATACGAAGCCTCCTGTCATTACTAAAATTAAGATTATAAGTACACTATGTTAACATAATCTACAATTCTCATTTACATGTATTGTGTGTAAAGTTACTTATGACCACTGTGTGTGGTTTATTTTTAATAAATGATGTTCGGATATTTTTAAAACGTCACAAGTAGCAGCGTTCATTTCCTTTACCCATCGTATCGAGCAATTGCAACTACTGATTTAAAGAGGGAAATTTACCCTTTGAGTACCGGACAGGAGTTGGAGAGAGATATTCCGGTCATGCTTGAGCAGGGGCAAGCCTAATAATCCCTGCAAGTGATATCTACACCGGTGTACATATTGAATACACTTGTACACCTGGCTCCATGAGTATTA
The DNA here is from genome assembly GCA_037306005.1 of Rhinophrynus dorsalis. NCBI lineage: Eukaryota > Metazoa > Chordata > Amphibia > Anura > Rhinophrynidae > Rhinophrynus > Rhinophrynus dorsalis. The sequence continues at coordinate 200,775 of JBBDGT010000019.1, read as the reverse complement.
TCATCATTTTGTTTACAATTTCCAAATACCGCTTGTTCCTGTAGGAATCCTAGTTGCACTTCTGTTTTCTCTATTTCTTTTGGGTCCTTCTGGTGAAAGTGTTATGCAATACCGGCTGGATCTTTAACAAGCTACCAGGAACCGAGATACAGGAGGAGTCAGCCTGAGTTGGAGAGGGCATTGTTGTCTTCCATATGTTGTTCTGTTTGTCCGGTGCATATGCACTCGGCAGACCACTACCAATCGTGAGTACCCTGCACAGAGAGTGAAATTGTTTGGGGATCATTATCCATTTATAGACTTACTACTCTATGAGGCGCCCCTCTTTTTTTCCCTTCTTTGTTCTATCACAAAGAACACATCTAACAGCATTTCATTGACAACAGTCAGCTTTCTCAAGGGTAAATGCAAATAACCCTGGAGAGGATCCTTTTACTTTTGAATCTACCAATAAAATTACTCTATCATTATCATTAAACACTATAAATGCAATTCCTGGTATAGTCATATCATGGATTAAGTGTGTCCCAAGTATCCCAACAATCCCACTGCGAACACTGCTACATCCGATTGCCTATGTCCATCATTATTCAGAAGTGATACATACAGCAAATAATCATGTTTAGAGTTGAACGAATTCACATCAAGCATATAACACACTGAGCATTACAGAGATATCCAGTGCATTTAAATGCAATGCATTGAATACCCCTCTGGCATTCCAAGTGTTAAAGAGGTAGTAGAGGTATTAGGAACACAAGAGATTTGCAATGCCCAGTCTAGCTGAATTGTAATGGATTCCCTGAGTATTGGTTACTGAGGTGGTGATGGTGGCGGGATCCAGCTGTTGCCCTATGTTGGCTCATCAGGGGCTATGTCACTGGGGTCAGACTTTGCTGTTCCTCCTACTCACTTTCCTCCTGCTCAGATGCATGCATGGATGCTGTGCGGGGAAATTATATTTCTTGATTAGTAACCTGAGCAATGACAAGCAGAAGCAAGATGATGATATTGACATGTGAGCCCTTGATTGACAGAATAGTATTCAAAGCATTGTGTTGCAATGAATGGGATATCATCCTGGCAATCACTGATTAAACATCTTGACAAGATCGTGTACATTGATTCAAGCAATTTACAGTGGTTGAGCTTTGGTTATGTATCCTGAACAGTGGGGATGGCAAGGAGGTATGCATGCATGTTGGGTACATATCATGTGACATGGAGGACACATGTATTTCAAGTCAGGGGTAGTCAATTGTGGCTCCACTGATATTGTGAGCACCATTCCCATTGTCCCCATTTGTGCATCATGTACTTTTTAAGACATCTGTGTTGTGGTTCCCTAATGGTCTGGTTTGGCAGTGTTGTTAACCCATATTTGTGTTTGTTCCAGCATCACATTTTGGATGTGCTTTTGTTATGGTTCTCCTTGTGGTAAAATATGTGTCCCCCAGCTGCTTCTGTTGCTGTGCTTGTGGAGTAGCTTTGCCTGTGTGTAGTGGTGTCATTGTTCCAACATAGTTGTCATGGTTGTTTGAATGGTGCACATGTGTGATTTGAGGTCATGGGGTTATTGCTCACACAGCCTATGTGTTGTATACTCAGCACCAGGGCCATGTTCTCCTCACGGGAATACATAGGGTCTCACAGTTTGTCCTCCTCCAGTCCAGTCTGGGACTTATCTGAACTGTAGGAAGCAGTTTGGTGGTCAGGTCCTGTCTGTGCTGTTCCTGTATGTGTATATCCCTGTTGCTCATCCCACTGGCATATCGGTCCCTAGCCACTGTGTACCTGAGCGTTGTTGGGTACCCCTCAGCCCACCTGCTCACCTTCTCCCCATCCTTTCCTGACCAGGTATCCCCTGATGTCTTTCCTCCTCTCCTGCTCGTCTCCCTATCGCTTCCTGCCATCTCACTTCTACTGTCCTAGCCCCCTCACACAGCCACTCACATCCAGTCACTCACAGAGGCACTCGGTCAGACTCACTCTATGGCACTCCTTGCACTTATTGAATCACACTGTATGAAATAAAAATGAAGATGTGTTGTGTGTCCAAAAACAAAAGATGTGCATGTTTGAGTGTGTATAAGATGTGTGCAATATGTGCCAAAGTGTATTATGTGTATGTTTTAATGCAATGCTCTCCACTCCCCACTCCCTCTATCTGTCTCCAATGAATGCTCCTCTCTCTCTGTCACTAAATCTGTCCTCTGCTCCTTGGCCCTGTGCTGTGACTCTAAAAACATCCAAGCACAGGCAGTGTGTGTCAGTTATTTTGGGGTTTATATACATTTATCTGAATGTACTGGTTACTTTGGTGTGTTGTGATTGGCTGTGATAATGTCGACCACTTGATTCCTTTGAAGTTGACATATTGTGCATTATTTAGCGACTGAAGTGAACACATGGCAATGTAGAAAAAGGTGAGACGAATGTTATAAAGCTACGTGTATTTGTTTGGCCTACAGTCATTAACCATTCTTGTAGACGGCTTATTGCATAGCTGTGTATGCAGACATTGCTAACATTCTGTAATGATTTTTGCAGTACCGGCAGTTTTACCGTGTTTTATTGGATCGCCCAGGTCCATTTACTTCTTATGGCCTCCATATGTATTTTTGTTAATATTTTATTGCTGTCTGTGTCTCTAACTTTATTTTTTCAAATGTCTGCACCTCTGGAAAGTCATGCTGGATACAGGTATCACACTGTCTAACAGGACAGGAGGTGAACCCACAGGGCAGGGGGGGAGTTAATAGACAGAACATATACAGAAACAACCAGAAACAGATATTGAGTAAGCAGTGAATCAAAATCTCTACTCACTTGCAAAGAAAAACTGGATGACGGGTGGCCACAGGTTGGCAGATAAAATTAATGTTAAGTACCAACTAGTTGTCAGACAATGCTGAATTATCTCAAGGATAATTATATGCCTTAATGTAGTCACCCTAATTACATAACTGGCATGTTGGGCATACAACTGAATTCTGGTCTGAGCCAGCACTTTAGAATTATAACTCATAAGTCTAAAGTGCTGGCTCAGACCAGAGTTCAGTTGTATGCTCAACATACCAGTTAAGTAATGAAGATGAATACATTAAGCCATATAATTATCTTTGAGGTAATTCAGGATTGTTAGAGAACTAGTGGGTATGTGCACCATTAGTTATTTTTCTTTGTCATTCTGGAACTCACTCAGATGTGACTGACTGAGCATGCCAATGGAAGGAGAAGCTGCTGTTCAAGCTTCAATTAATTAGTTTGTGAGTACACCAGAATCCTCCACATGCCCATCAAGTCTCTAAGCACATATGTGTCTTGGAGTGACAAACAAAAAGTGCAATTAGACAATTGGCCTTTACAGGTGAGAAGATAACCCATTTTATACATTAAAGAAATCCATGATATCATGTGATACTACTGGTAAACTGTTTGAAAACATTTACTAAGCTACAATGGTGACAATGGAAACCTCACTTGGGAAACCTTTTAGACTATGCCAAGTACTACAATAATTTTTTCCCACTTAAAATGACTAGAGGCCAAGTAGGAGGCCAGAGTAAGTGCTTTATCCTTTATCCAGAATATCTTTTAATTTGTTAACATCATACAATCAGGAGCAGGCTTTTGATTATGAAAACATTCTTTTACACTCAGCACTATTGCTAGTGACAAGTCATTTAGTCATTATTGTCTCTGAAAGACTTTCTGCTTTCCCTGATTTTGTAACGAGTCTTCGGACTGGATGATTGGCTGGTTGCAATGTTTTAACTTAAAAAAAAAATCTATTCAGACTCCTTCATATTGCACTGTATTTAAGAAGTGATTAGAACTGGAGTTTATTCTCCTTCAGGAAGATGGTTATCTTGCCTGTGTTTTCTTCAGACCTGAGAAATGGCTGCTTCTTATTCTTGTAAGCATTACTTAGTAACATAACATAGTAACATAGTAATTTAGGTTGAAAAAAGACTTGCGTCCACTTAGTTCAACCCTTTTCCTATTCCTGTTTACCATCGTTGATCCAAAAGAAGGCAAAAAAAACAACAACCCCTCAATAATGGGGGGGGGGGATTATTTCTTGTTACATCCAAATAGACCAATCTGAAGTAAGGATCTTCCCACCCTGGGAGATAGGAATCAGTCAACTGGAAAGTTGCCAGCATTCCTTATTAATCTTAATGTTATATGAAACTGAGAGCTGAAGGCAACATGCACAACCCTTTAAATGCCATAGGGGTCTCGAGTGTGTTGCATACCAATACACTGGATACCCTGACTCTAAATAGTCCACTCAGAACAGCCAAAATATAGTACCGTAATGACACAAAAATGAAAACATAAAATGATGAAGAGATGGATAAAACAATGAATGATGAAAGTGGATATTTAGTTTAATGAGACTGGCAAATTAAGGTGAGGGTGATAGTGAAGTTTTACTGGATGCTAATCAAAATGTATTGATCTCTGTCACTTGAGGCAATTGCTGGTGATATTTGAGCACAGAAAACAGCAGAAGCAAGCAGTAAGTGCAATAATTTATTCAAAACTAATTGCAAAAGATACAATATTCACTGACATGGTGCTTGCCCATCTTGGGCTTTAGTGTCTCAGGGGTCCCTACTATACCTGGGAACTCTCAGGGTTTGACCCTGAGACTTAGGGTTTTGGCCCAAATCTCAGGGTCTCAGGGTGAAGAGCCAATATTTCAGGGTGAGAGAGTTCAGTGCTCCCTGTTATATATTCTGTTCCGGTTAAATGCTTCTTAAGTTTCTAAATCGGTGCCACTTGTACCAGAAAGGCAGAGGGAGAAGTCCAGCTTGACATGTGTGTGCCCATGCAGTGATATCTGTAAATTGTTGTGTATTAATGGCTCCTTGAATGCTGATTGGAGCGACTCTCGATTACAGCAATCAGGGATATATCGTGGATAATCTATATTATGGGAAATTTAAGGGTCAATATTTACACAATCTCAAAATCAGCTCATTTTGAAAGTTCCTAGGTATGGTCCCTACCCCTTGTAGCCCATGAACTGTACCTGCCAAACATTACATGTACATATAGTTCCCAAGATACAATGATGTTTTGAATTTATCAATGTCTACGTATCTGTTCCAAATATCCTCTTGTTCCAGCTCTATTGATGCTACTGCCATAGATAATACAAGCAGGAGCCACAAGGATTCAGAACACCAAATTCTGAGCAGGTTCTGCTATAATCTGTTAAGGAGGGGATGGTTTCACACAGGGGGTGTAGGAGGGACCTGTATCCAAATGTTAGTGCAAGTCAAATAGCCCCATGTCCCATCAGGGTAATCCACTGAATCCCCTTGGCTCCTGCTTGTATTAAAGGGATAGTAATACTTCGTTTTATCTTTATTTTATTTTGTAGGCATTAAAAAAATGAAGAATGAGATAAGTCTTATCTCTCAAACCTTTATGGTTTGAGAGATATTCACAAGCAAAGTTTCCCCTCCTGCCCCTTTTACCTAGTGTAAGCCATCTCTTCTCAGATGTGGAATCCAGTCCATAGACCAGACAGATAACAGCAGGGGACAATCTTGTTCCTATGAGAACAATGAAAGCCCTGCCCCTCTTGACAAGTTTTTCAGGTTTTTCCCTTATCTTAATTGAAGATTGTCCCTCTCTGCAATCTACCTGGGCACCTCCCTTCTGCTCTGGCTGAGCAGTGTTACATCAGTAAAAGGGGCGGGAAGGGGATACTTTGTCATTGAATTACTCTTGAACTACAACTCTGACAGAATTGAAATAACACTCTCCAAAGTCCAAATACTATGATGATTAATTAGACCTGCTTTTATTATGAAACATTACTATCCCTTTAACTATGGCAATAGCATCAACAGATCCAGCACAAGAGGGTATTTAGAACACATACGTTGACATCAGTCACTTCCATATATCATTGTATCCTGAGAACTATTGATATTCATAGTGATTGGTGGGCACAGTTCGTTGGCTGAAATGGGTAGGGAGGGACCAATGAGATGCAAAGGCCCAAGATGGGCACCATCCATGTGAGTAAATATTGTATATTTTATTTTGTTTCTTATAAAGTGCTACACTTGTTTTTTCTGTTCTCTGCGTTCCTATCTTTCAAGCCCTTTTAAATCAGTGGGGATATTTTTTTGCTCTCTGTATTGCTGAAAAACAAAAAGTCCAATGGGCAGGGATTATTTGATGTATCCTTTAGTGTTTTATTAACCCCTTAACGACCCTTGATGGTCATAGTGTGTCATGGGTAGATCTGAGTTAACGACCCATGATGTACTATGACCGTCATGGAATTCCGGGGTCCCCCCGTGGCTGCATGCCGTTCGGGGAGTCCGGAATCCACATTTTTAAAAAAATGCTCTGTGGTCCTTTAGTGACCGCTGCGTGCTTTTGCGGCCGGTCGTTAAGGGGTTAATCAACTAGTTGAAGAGCCCGTGTACACGGGCCACAGTGCCACCCAGCAACGGCAGCAGTGCAGTCATGCACAGTAGAGACTGTCCACTCAGCGGCTGATATGGAGCGGGGAGCTCTGAATTCAGACCAAAGTCTGAAGGTGCACAGAGAGGACTACAGTCTGAATTCGGAGCCCCTCTCCATTATCAGCCACGACGTGGGCAGTCTGTAGTGCGCATGACCACAGTGCACACAGCTGTCTCTACTGAGCATGACGGCTTCTGACAAACATACATTTAGCAAATTATTATATAGGATTGTGGCTGTTTGTTGTGATCTGAATTGCTAAGTGAAAAAGTAATGGATTGTCCCCTGGGGTCCTACTTATCCACTGAAGTACTTTGGCCCAAAGATGAATGGGATGTCCCATGTCACTTCATCTCACAATCAACAACTACCCCCACCCACCCATTTAGGACTTGTCATGGTTTCCCAAAGATGTTCAGGAGTCAGTACCGTATAGTTAAATGCAAATTTATTGAAAACAGAAAAGTAGTGCACAATATATACAAAAGGAACAAGCAGAGGGTTACAAGCCAGCGAGCACTGCTACCAGGAATAGTATGCTGCCAAGCTAGACCACTCTGCTAGAGACTAGGCCTCAGCCACTGGTAGTCTTGATAGGAAGTAGGAGCAGGAACAGAAACGGGAACACAGGATCTTGATCCAATGTCGCTGGAGTACTGACCCATGCCTGCAGTCAGTATGGAGCATTAACTGACCCACGTCTGCAGTCAGTATTAGAGCCAGTCTACCAGAGCCCCAGGTCCGCACTAATTAGGGTGTCTGCTAGGTACAAGGGACAAACGTAAGAATAGTCAGACAGAGCCTCAAGTCAGCACCAGAGAGGGTAGTCAGACAAGCCAGGTCATACACAGTTTGGGTAGTCAGCTAGAGCCACAGGTCTGCACCAGGTTGGGTGTCCACTAAAGGGATAATCAAAGAGTAGTCAGACAGAGCCACAGGTCAGCACCAGATTGGATGGAAGACTAGTCAGGTCATATACAGAGCCCAAGAATAGAACTACTAGGAACAACAACAACATAAAGGCAACTGAGTCAGAATCAGACTGCCCTTTAAACCCGTCCTCAGGAAGTAGGTAGGAGGAACAGGCTCAGAGGAAGGAAGTATGTAGGAGGAGACTACAGGAAGCATGGCATAAAACAGAGGCCTGTGTCACTTTAACCCCTTAATGACAGTTTTTTTTTTTCCATTATAGCAAATGACTTCCTGGACTTACCAGGTAAGTCGTCTGTCACTAAGGGGTTAAAGCCTCTCACCTGCAGATGACGCTTGGAATGACGCCGAGCGTCACTGGAAACAAGGTAAGCTGTGAAAGGGCTCGATCCAAATGTTGGAGATGGCTGTTTTTTCTGATGACGGCATTTTTTCAAGCACATTAAGCTATGCAAATGCCTTTGCTGTGAAAAAATACCTGCAAACAGTAGAGTTAACCCTATAAGTGCCAGTGGGGTATAATTACCCAGCCAGCATTCATAGGGTTAACCCAACTAAGTTAAAAAAATACCATTAAAAGTAACACTTACCATTAATCCTGATGCCCAGCAGAGTCCGCAGCTTCCTGGTAATCTTCTGTCCTTCTCTTCAGTCTTCTCTTCTTCTTTCTTCTCTTCCTTCTGTCTTCTGCCTGTAAAATAAAACAACAATATTATTACAAAGCATTAACAATGACATTGTTTAACCCTTTGAGTGTCAGAGGGATCCGCAATGCGTTGCAAAGCAACGAGTTGCGTACCTCACTGGCACTCAAAGAGTTAAAATATATTGTGCCATTCCGTAAATGAAATGCCTCTATTCAATGCCAAAGTACATAAAAATATATTGTGCCATTCCGTAAATGACATGCCTCTATTTAATGCCAAAGTAATATATATGTCATGAAGATTTGAGCGGCTGTTTTTTAAACTGATTGGCTGGGATGTGCATAAAAGAACATCCCAGCCAATTGCTGTGAGGGAAATGGAAGTGAGACTGCCCATATATAAAGGCAGGCTCACTTCTAATGCACGTGCAGGACTGAAGGGCACCATGCGGCTCATCTGTGTCTCTGCCGTCTCCACTTCCGCGGCCTCACCAAGCAGCAGAGACGTGAAGATTAAGCAAAGTAGATTTACTTAGCATTTATGCATGAAATTTACACATGATGTATAGTATTTCTTCATGGCATTTTTATTACTTTGGCATTGAATAGAGGCATGTAATTTACAGAAGAGAGAAGGAAGAGAAGAAAGAAGATAGAAGAGAAGACTGAAGACAAGAACAGAAGATAGAAGACTGAAGATAAGGCTGAAGGAGAAGGACAGTGGATGACAGGTAAGTGTAAGACATATGAGTTAACGATTGTTGCTTGGCAGTATGTCAGGCACCAATCGTTAGATTTTTTACTGTTAAGTTCCCGGTACTGCCGTTATTTAGCTGCGTTTTGGGAACGTAACGCACAAAACGGCCGTTTGGCCACAAGACCATTTTTGTGGCCAAACTGCCTTTGTGCTTTTAGCCGGTAGGACATTTGAATACCAACCAAGACATTTTCTTTTTTGGTCTGTATCCATTTTGTCCTATCATTTTTTTTTATCACCAACATTTGGATTGAGCTCTTAATGTGTACATTAGAGAGAACAACAGATAATGAGAGGAGTACTTTAGAGAGAATCACAGATAATGAGCAGGGCCCTGGATTTATCAGTACCTGTCTGTGCATTATGCAATAGATTATAATTATAATATTTATAATCACTCTTTGACCATTAGATAATGCACCACTTTAATATTGGAACTTACAATTGATATATATATATCTACACTAGTGATATCACAGAGTACAGCTGATATACACCTACACAAGTGTGTCCACAGAGCTTACAACTGACATACAGCTACTCTTAGGATCCCACAGAGTTTACATTTGTAATGGTGCTACACTGTTAATACACAGAGTTTGCAATTAAAATGTTGCTATACTAATGATACCACAGAGCTTAGATTGTAAATTGAGTTACTCTAGTGATATAGCAAAACTTGCAATTCAGATTGTGCTAAACTATTTATACCAAATAGATTGTAATTTATATATAGCTAAACTAGTAATTCAGCATCAACAATGGTACTCAACTGGATGCCCACCACACTGCAATACGGGTCACTGGGCCCCACACCAACTCTATAGGCACGCAGATGGATACCAATACAGCAGCCTGCAGCCACAACCCATGTGGGAAAGACCAGACACTTAAACAGGAGGTGTCTGAGCACCATGGAGAGAACTACAGTCAGTGTCAGTGGCCTAGAATCCCACCATGCCATCCTCCACACAGAGATATGGCATATAGGGACTGACATGCTTTGGCCAGTTACTCATTGAAATACGCAAGCATAATCGCATCCAGAGGCTGCTGGTGGAGAGAGCCCAACAGTCAACTGAGGGGTCAACAGAAACCTCCCCGCCATCAACAACCAAAAAGTCACCAGACAATCAGTGTGGGCAGCCATATCTGCAACCCCTCCCCCCACCAAAAAAGATGATGCCATATGTGTCATGTGTTCCCACAATAAAAATAAACTTTTTTTATACAAATCATGTCTTTGATTTCTTCAGGTATCTAACAAGGTCAGTGCCTGAGATGCCTCCATTGCATTGCAAACCAGTTAATTTAACACTACTCTTGCACATTTTACTTGGTGTGAGTTGAAGGTCAACAACAGCTGTTGGGAAACAGTTTACTATCTAACTCTGGCCACACACAGGATCACTGTTAACACACAGGGTCAGTAACACAAAGGTACACCTCCTTAACATGTATTATGTCAGGCATGTTGCACATAGGTCACACCGAGACAAACGCCATTCTCACAATACACAGTGTCTGAGACACAAACATATCCCATTCAGCAACAAGTGTGCATCCTCTAGGGTCTGTGTTCATCAGGAGTGTGCTTGTGGGTGGTGAAGGAGTCTTAGGGGACTCTTGGGATGTCAGAGGAGCACACAATGCATCACACTATATGTGTTGTGTACCCCTCTGGCATTCCAAAGTACAGGCTGGTTGAACATATGCAAAATCCACATGTCACATGACCTCTGAGACAATAACCTTGTTTCAAGGCCAACACATATCAATGGCCCATTTGGGATTTCTCATGTCTCTCCTTTGTTCCTGTAACGGACCGCAGGCTGTTACCGTAACATTATACTCCACTTGCCCTAATACTGTTCTCCTAAGAAGGACTGGTATTCAGTTTCAGTAATCGTAGAACATGCCAAATTGATTTATTTGCAGCTCTTTGAATAAACATCCCCCACCCCCAAAAGCTACTTTACCAGCATTGAATATACGAGTTTCCATTTTCTGAATAAGACAAATTTATAACCAGTGAGACTAGTTATCGGGGAATTTAACCTTATCCTGAAACCTGGTCTCAAATGTCATTATACCTACAAGACAAACATTATAGGCAGAATTGTTGCCTAGCAGCAAGAATACCACCACCAGGATGCAGATCAGCCTTCTGTGCCTGCTGCTAGTGCTGTTAGTCTGCCTTCTTCAGGTCAACAAGAAACTGCAAGTGCGATATTATCGAGAGATAAGATCACAGTGATAACAAAAGGCTGGCACTGTTTATCTCTAACATAAGATAAATAAACAATATAAATAAATTTGAGATCTTGCACACAAACTAGATATGACACACTTTTTCACAATGAACAGAATTGATAAAAAGAATCAATTACTCATATTCATGAAAAATATATGTAATTTTATTTAAAGCTAAATAAAATATGATATATAGAACAATAGTGATATGTGAATTTGGAAACAGAGATTGGGAAACAGAGATATGCAACCTTGACTCAATAATATATGTAATGGTAACCCCAGGACGCCGCGCTGTCCAGGGCAGTTGTGCTGGGTTTCTCCCTCCTGAAGTCAGCTACAAGTGGGTAGCCTGGTAAATCCACCAAAAAGAGCTGTAATCCCTCCTGTTAGAATGTAGGCTGAAAAGCTGGCTTGAACTCTGTAGCTGGATAATAGGTTGGAAGCAGTCACTGGAAACAAGGCTGGAACACAGGGAATCTGCCCACTGGAACCCTGGAACATCAGAGGCCTGAATGGGGGACAGAGGGGTCCCTTTAAACCATTCAGAATAAGGACAAGACACAGCTTCAAGTCCAAAATGACTTCTCCTTTATTGAGTCAAAAATCAGCTCTTTTAATACAGTTGTTCATACAATACCCAGTGGGGGTAGTTTAAAGACATACTGGGGGAAATCAATAGTGTCTGGCTGCAATACACATCTAAACAATGAAACATAAACAGTAGAACAAAAGGCACAATGAGGCTGTACACAAAGACAGGTATTCTACATAATTTAATCTTGCCACTCTGAATCCTAACCAATAGGATTCAGAGTGACAAAATACAAAGACCAATCCTGGCCAAGAGAGTCACCAGATGCCTGGACAGGGAGGAACAATCCCCAGGCTGCCTACCTGTTCCCTGAAAAACTTATGACAACCCCTTGCATACATTATACAGGCGGTGGCCAGTCAGCAGCCTGCCTACTTTCACAGGCAAAGTCTATGGCCTCTTTAACCATAAAGTTCAGTCTCTGTTCTCTTTGCGAAACCCAGTCTTTTTCACGTGAAAGTCAGTTCTTCAGGGAGTTTCTTGGGAGGCCTGACAAGGCCTCCATGTAACGGCCTAGGGGTCCGTTACAATATATTTCAAACAGTTCTAAACTAATATATATATATATATATATATTATAGCATAAGAAAAATAATACAATAGAATATATCAGATAACTGCACAAGTAACACACAAGCACTTATAGGATTAAACTGTATATGAATATAGATATCCAGAGGTATAGGTTAGCAATGTTTGAATCCAGCAGTAGTAAGGTTAACAATTCCTACAATAGGTGGTAGTGCGACGACACTTGCCCCACCCTGATCTACTAAGGTAATTAAGTGACAGGGAATTTGTCACTTGAGTTGTGCTCAATAGGACACAGATCAAGTAGCAAACCTTGATAACCACAATGCACAGTATTGCAAGAAATTTAACACTCTATCTGAAAGACATATGGTCCCAGATACACAAAAGAAAAATTGAACTATATGGCTGCTGGTTTCAATTTATGCATACCTTTTCGAGGAGCACAGATTAATGGAATACATTTCCTGGTAAAAATATGCATTATCACATAATAATCTTAGCAATAAAATAAGGTATGGGTAACAACACAATTATAATTTATATGAAATTTATATCAAAGCATATAAACCTTAAAAGAGTATAATAACAAGTTTATATCTGCACACATCTATCAGCGAAAGGGGTTAACCAGAGTTATATGCAGAAGAGATCAACCAATCATACACGCCAAGGTGTTTGTCCCATCAAGATTTTCATAGATATGACTATATCAACGATACAACCTACGCTAGATGTCAAAAACAGATAAAACCATATAGAATAGAATCAGCCAAAATACCAGATCCACAATTAAAGACACAGAAAGATACAGAACACAGAGAAATAGAGCACAATGACTCTCTCAGAGTATATAACTGTGAATTCTCTATTCCAGTCTGCAGTGATAACAAATGTAACTCACTACAACCCGGCACAGACACCTGAACACAAAACAAACAATTGGCTCTTCAGGTATCATCTTTTTAGCTAATCTGTAACTTCCAATGATCTAAAATTTCTATAAATCTGATCCTTACCCTATATCAATGTGAATTATCTGTATAATTTCCAGAAAGTTCTACTAAATTTTACAGCCAAATAGCTACTGAATTTCTTTCTCATTAGGATGGCCAGTTCTTACTGGGAAGAAAAATATATATATAATCCTAGAATTTACTGTGTTATGGTAACTTTGGAGATTTATACAGTGTAAAGACAATAATTAACTTTACCAGTCATAAATAGGGTGTTTTCTTAGGCACGGCACGGTTCTGCGAATCTCAGGAACTAGGAAATTTGGCAATCCCCAGGAGTCCCTCTTCCAAGACCCAAAACAAGGCTTATAATACCCAAAGCCCCCCTTTACAGAAGGATACGCCTATTCTTCTTTCATAGGTCACCAATAAAAAAATTATTTTCACATAATAATATATATTAGTAAATACTAATAAAATATATCTGAAACATAAAACCTATCATGTCACTAGGTGTTACTCTACTGTCAGTAAAAGTTAGTAAAGTAAAGATTAATTTCAAGAAAAAAATGCTTTTTTCTCAAACAATAGAAGCTTTAAAACGTTATCTTTGTGGACCAGTGCTTTTTACTCCAACACATAGTTTCAGTTTAGCTACATAAACCGGCTAAGGGGAGTGTAATCCTTCCATCCCAACAGATAGCTCTTTTATAAGGATGTATTCATGAGAAAGTCTAAGGTTTCTCTTTGTACAGAATATTGTTTAAAGATACAGTCTCATATAAACCCAGACAAAATGGTTTCTGAACAGATTCTTAAACCATTTCTATTTAGCCAGAGCAGATTCTCTGACAAAATCCCCCTTTTTTTCAGTATAATATTATAAACTTGGCGAAAGTTCTAAAATGTTTATACCCATGGTTGGGATTGTTCTTGGAGTAGTAAAAGTTCACTCCATTTCATCAGCTGTATTGTGGTTTAACTTGTTCCTAGAAAAGGAAGTCTTTATTGTTCTTATAAATGAGACAATAGCTCCCATCCAGAACCAATAAACCAAGTTGGCTGATGAATAAGAGAAATAAAATCTGATATGAACAATGGCTGGGCCTACTCAAGGTTCTCCTTAGTCTTGGCTTGAGAAAACTTGGCTTGCACAACATATCAGGTTTTCTAGCCTTCTAAGACTGGATGTGAGAAATATTACATTTCTTAATGACGATCCTTGGATCTGTGCAGATAAAAATCCTCTGGGATATGAATATTTTTCTCTGTGAGGATGAATCCTGGCATCTTTCTCCCAATGATCCTTGATGACAGCCTTGAAATCACAATTGGCTTTGCCTGGAATTCCTGTCACAAGGGAAGGATGATCCACATCACGGCCTTGGTCTGAACCTCCACAGCAAATGGATTAGTCATCTGACCTCTCAATCTTTCAAGACCTCTTAGGATCTAAAAGAAATAGCTCATGAGTGATCCGATATTGAAATAATGTAGCATTACAGCATTACAATTTCAATACATATCCCTATAACATTGGTAATATTCGGATAAATGCCTATGCCTTACTAGGCTTCTAGTGGCACTTGCTGCTTTAAGCTGAGTTAGAAAACATAACACTTCTTACAAAGCTCTTCCCCTTACACAAAGGAGCACAACCTCAGATTTATGCTTCAAACCAAAACTTTGTTGGGAGAAAAATGTAATTAGCATAATTACAGAGAGCGATGTTTCACAGAAACACAAAGAAGACAACAGGACCAGACATGATAATGTCACTTGGATAGTCAATGGATGCTTACCTATCCAATGATTGAATTAGGATCCTAGTTCTTCTTTAGCTTCTCCCTCTATAACCTGTAACTTAGATTTAGGGTGACAAGCACGCAATTGGTTTATATGAACCCATTTTTCTAAAATCTCACCATTAGTAGGGATAGAAACCTTATAGGCAACTGGAGATATTTTATCAGTTATGACATATGGTCCCTTCCATGAGGGTAAGAACTAGGGTTGCACTGATACCGATGCTGGTATCGGTACCGATACCGGCATTTGCGCGAGTACTCGTACTCTCACAAATGCGGCCGATGCCAGCACCGATACCCTGTGTCAGGGTCGGTGCTGCAGAGAGGGAGCCTGCGGAGCTGCTCACAATGCTCCCCGGTCGCCTCGGTCCCTCCTGCAGTGTTGGAGCATTGCCGCGGGTTACCATGACAATGCTCTGAAGCTGACCTCTGCCGGGGCTCACGAAAGAACAGCGAGCACCCGGCAGAGGAGGGTAAGGCAGGCAAAGGGGGATCAAATAGAGGCAAGATGGGGCATCAAGAGCAGGTGAAGAAAGAGGCAGAGAGGGGGGGTCAAGAGGGAGAAAAAGAGACAAAAGGGACTAAGGGAGGAAAAAAAAGAGACAAAAGGAGGAAGGATCAGGAGACAAAAGGAAGGGGGCCAAGAAGAGGCAAAAGGAGGGGGGATAAGGAGGGAGAGAGAGAAAGAGGCAAAAGGGTGGGATCAAGAGTCAAGGAGGGGGAGAAAGGGGGATCAAAAGGGAGAGAAAACGCCAAGGCAAAAGGGGGGGCTCAAGAGGGGGAGAATGAAGCAAAAGGTGGGAATCAAGATGGGGAGAAAGAGGCAAAAGGGGAGAATCAAGAGTCAAGAGGTGGTGTGTGTATATATGTATGTATATACATACATATATATATATATTTATATATATATATATATATATATATATATACCTATATATACATATATATGCTTTAAGTACTTGGAAAAAAAAAAGTATTGGTAATTGGTATCGGTGAGTACTTGAAAAAAGTATCGGTACTCGTAATCGGTCTTAAAAAATTGGTATCGGTGCATCTATAGTAAGAAATTCTTCTCTTTCACTTAGTTTCTACCAAAATTATACAGATAAACATGATCATTTACCTCATATTCCTTCTTGGTGGTCTTTAGATCATAGTAATTCTTAGAACTTACTGCTGCTTTTTCCATATTTCTCTGGGCAAACGCAAATGCATGTAAATGTTTGCGAAGGTTGTCTATGTATTGATATGTTGTAGAGGCATTTATTAGATTGTGATCAGAGGTGCGGTATAGCAAGTGTTGGGGTAGGGTCATCTTTCTACCTGTCATCCACTCAAATGGCAACATCTTTGTGGCTGCACTAGGCGTAGCACTAATAGCCATGAGGACTAAGGGTAGCTTAATGTCCCAATACTTACCGGATTCCTTAACAAACTTTTTAAGGATGTTAACAATGAATTGATTATACCGCTCCACACCTCCACTTGAAGCAGGACGGTAAGCGATATGTAATATGTATCTTCCAGAGTTTACTCAACGCTTCACTGGTGAAACAGCTACCTCTATCAGACTCAATGAGGTAGGGCAAACCTGGAGAACACATGGTTAATTAACAATGCACCAGCGGTTTTTGCTGTATTATTGTTATCAGGTAAACATTCAACCCATTTTGTGAATAAACAAGTAACAGATAACATATACTTGCTGTTCTGGTGACCGGCCCTATAAAATCTATTTGAATATCTGACCATGGTGGTGACATCACTCTCATCTGCAGTGGAGCACGATGAGTGGGGCCATGTGGTTGGAAATGAGAACATACCAAACAACCTTCACAATAGGTTTGTACATCTTTAAGCATATGAGGCTAATACGCATAGTCACGAAGAATTTAATATATGATCTTGTCACCACGATGACCTGAGGTAGGTGCATCATGAGCATGCTTGAGCATAAGACCACCTGAATGCAGTGGGTATCAACCATTTCTGTATCCCATTTTTAGAGATCCTGATTAGCAGACCATCTTGTATCTGGAACTGGGTTTTGGACCTCATTAAGATCCTCAAGTCTTCTTTACCTACACAATCCTCATCAGAGATTGGATGGTTTTAGGGGTCTTCTATGTGTTTATAGAAGAAACCTAGGATAGGATCCCCCTTCTGACTTGTAATTAAGTCCTCACTAGGTGAGTCTTGAATCCACTGAACTACTGGGGTGTCTGTTTCATTCCGGGCCTGTTGCCTGGTAATAGCCTCAACCTGAATAGGTTCCATTAGGTGGGAAATGTCTAAAGTGCCTTCTTTAGCCAATAAATCGGCTAGATCATTTCCCTGTTTTTCAGGGCCTATGACTGTGGAATGACCTTTGGTCTTTTTCCAATAAATAGTAAGGTTAAATGAGGTCTCGAGGTTATCAGTCTTGCGAAACAACTTACCATGTTTTACTGGTTTATTATTGGATCAGAGCATATGGCTTCTCTTCCAACCTGGGAGGTATTCAACAAAACTATTCTGAACGTAATTGGAATCAGTTATGATTACGAACTCCTTCAGGTTATGTTCAATAGCTAATTGGACCATCTTATAGACTGCACAGAGTTCTGTCACTTGGCTACTCTGAGGTATTTGCTATATCCCTTAGATTTAATAGGGAACTCACCTGTCCAGGCAATCCCTATACCTGCTACCAGTTTCCTTTCGGAACCAGTTTCTGCATGATATGAGCAACCATCAATATATGCTGTTGGTAGATTTGGACAATAAGTTTCATCAAATTCCTTATAAGGGGAAGAGTTGTTCCTTAAGGTAATCATCTCCATCCATAGCAGTCTTCAAAGGAACTGCTGAGCAGTCATGGAGTTTGGCTAATCCTTGTGCTACAGGACTCTTACTGTTTCGCTTATACCGGACTTCCGGTGGCCAACCTCGTAGGGATAAGGTCCACACGGTGATCCTGCTATTGGACAGATGTCCTTCCCTTATTTTACCACTTTGCAAATATTGCAATAGCTGATGTGTGGTTTCAAGGATGATCTTCTCACCTTGTATGAAACTACAGAAATTTTGATATGCCCAAATAGTGGCTAATAAAGCCACAGAAGATAAGGATTTACTGGCATAAGCAATTACCTTGTTTAGATTATCATGTTTCTGATACGAAACCCCACTGAGACTAAGACTGGAGAATCCTGTCTCAAGGTAAAGTGGCTTACCTCCTTCTGGATAGGCCAGACAAGGAGCCTGGGTGAGTTTCATCTTGCGCTCGGATACAGCTTGTTCCTGAGCTTCCTCCCAAATTCATGGTTGATCCTTCTTCAATAACAAAAATAATGGCTTTGTTATTTCAGCATAGTTATCAAAGAACTTCTGGGAGTAATTTGTCATACCTAGGAAGGATCTCAATTCCTTGAGATTGGTAGTTGTTTTTGTTTTGATTACCGCCTCAACCGTCTTACTACTATGTTGTACTGTAGTAAGACCCCCTGCTGTGTGTTAATTAAGCCATTGTATGGTTGTGAACTGTAGTAAGACCCCCTGCCGTGTGGTAATTCATTCAAGCCCTCAAGTCTTTATGTCTTTGTCTAGAGTTAATCAAACCCTTTTGTATTTGAAATGTAATCATGTCTGAGACATTGTATTTGTTAGACCATCTGCTGTTGGCCTTTTGTCTACTGTATTGTGATTGAATCATGTCCCTATTGTATCTGCTTGGTCCATGTATTCCAGTGTAAGATTTGTGTATAAATATGTGTGGTTTGTACCAATAAAGAGTCAATCTTATTCTGAGTGAACAAAGAGTCCTGGAGTCTTGTATTGCTTATGGTCTAAAGTGTTCACTCTGCTACCCATCTGCGCCAAGTATCCTGAATCGTCGACGGCCTGCTGCCAACTTCCTGCGACCCGACTTTGTATGCTGTCAGGCGGCGACGTGGACTCCATTTTCTCTTTCCTGTGTCCAGAAACCCTGCGACTGCGAGCTACAGTCAGGTCGAAGCCGTTCGACCTTTCTCAGTTCCTGCTACATTTTCCTGTTATCTGTTCAACCGGGTGTAGAGGCCTCACTCTCTACGGCCCGTGGTACCAGTTTGTGACCCAGCTCTGGCTGTGTGCCTTTGACTGTTTCACTGTTCGCTTGGCTGTCCTCCGACTCTGACACGAAGTTGGCACCAATACCATTTTGTCGACTTGACACAGAGTTTGCGACACCACAGTGTTCGATCAGACCGGCAATTTGCTCGGCCGGTGCATCCAACGGCGCCAGTCCGGCGTTGAGAGGGAGGGACCCGGGAACGACGGCGGAAGGCAACGCGGTCCCTTCTAGCTTCCATTACACTGCATGTACCTGTATTAGGACTCTATGGATACACAGACTGTACAGAAAACAATCCCTCTGGAAGTGAGTAAAACATTTGATCAACAAGTTGCTCTTCAGACAACTTGGTTATCAGGCAGTAGACCAATTACCTGGTTCTGAAACCCAAATGTATAGTGTTCTGAATCCAGTGCATAACCTATAATAGTTCCCTTATCCAAGGTAACGCTATGAGGGGTTACATTATTTACCATAATGTGGACTGGTGTCTTGTGAATACTCACCATACTGGTGTGAGTCACAGAAACTCCTAGCTGTTGAATCCTGTTTGAGAGGCATATTAATGCATCAGCACAGTGGGCAATGGGGCAGCACAGTGGCTCAGTGGTTAGCACTGTTGCCTTGCAGCGCTGGGGTCCTGGGTTCAAATCCCACCAAGGACAACATCTGCAATGAGTTTGTATGTTCTCACTGTGTTTGCGTGGGTTTCCTCCGGGTACTCCAGTTTCCTCCCACACTCCAAAAAACATACTGATAGGTGAATTTAGATTGTGAGCCCCAATGGGGACAGGAACCAATATGAGTGTAAAGCTCTGCAGAATCTGTGTGTGCTATATAAATAAAGGATTATTATTATTATTATATTATCAGGATTCCTGAGGTTCTGACCACTACGTAACTGTAATGCTATGGGGAACTGACTTGCCCCGCTAGGTATAGTGGCCTTATTAACCATCTGTATCTTAACTGCATATTGCAACAGTTGGCAGGGCCTTAAACTCATCCTGAAACTCACTGGGGTTCCCTTCTATCCTAGTCCACAGGTTATAATTCACCAGATCAATCTCGACAGCAAAGAGATGTATTAAATCGTTGCCTATGTAAATCTGATGTTGGGGTTCCTCCACTACAAGAAACACATGTTTAGCAGATCTGTCTCCTATTGATATGGATAACAAACACCTAGCAACAATGTTGTGACTTGTATTATCATCATCCAGGTCATGTACACAATTATCTTGTGCAGCAAGATACTTAATATGCATGGGATCTCTCACCTGCGCCAGTAATTGATTGCTGACATAACTGTGTTCCAATTTCAAGTTCATTTTGGCCTGTTTGATTCTTCCCAAGTCTTTAACCTGTAAGGGAACAAACAACTCAACACCCTTATCTTCAACTTGCGTCAGAAATTGAGAATGATTCACTGGGTCCATCTCCTTCTAACTTCACATCCTGGACTTTCTCTGGTAACACCTTGATGGAGAGGTCGCCTTCCATATCTTTAGCATCAGGCACCTGTAAAACAGTGAGGTTGGGGGTCTGGCTATTGACAAAATGGATCTCAATAGTATCCCTGGTTTGCTCTACCACATGGTCATTCCTATGAGGGCGTTGCAATGCTCGCTCATATCTGATTGGGGTATTGACCTGTAACCAGATGACATTATTCACACAGTCTATAATGGGACTTAATCTCCTGAGCATATCAGCACCTATAATTAACCTATTATAGGGAACTTCAACTTCTATAACTTTGTGTGTGAATGACTTACTACCGATTCTGAATTTTAACCAATTGGTTCTCAATACGTTTAGGGGGTAACCTCCTACGCTTATTAGGGACCCATCAGATTTGTAACTTTGGCTTGACCTTAGCACACTCCATAATCTGATGAAAGTGGGAGCTTGAGATAACTGAAATTTGGGAACCTCAGTCTATCAAGGTGTCAAGATTCATATAATCAAGATCTTGTAGAGTGACATTGATAAAGTACCTCCCTTCAATTTCATGCATTTCACATAAATAATTACGATGAAAAACTGCTTTTGTATTTCTACAGGGCTTGCAAGAGTTAATTCTCATCACTGGAGCATTTCTCTCAGTAATCTTCGCTGACAAGAAAATCCCCCTCCCTCCCCCTTCTTCTTCATGCTGTGCAGAAGAAGTACTGGGAAAGATGCCAAGGTCATTAGATTTCTGTGTACCTAACTGAGCAGAAGATAATGGAGAGATTTTAATGTGAGATTTTAATGTCAGCTTCAACATTTTCATTCTGTAAAGGAAGGGTGTTAAGCATTGCAGGGGTTAAGACATCATCGGTAGTTAGTTACAGGGTTTACGTTAACCTGTTGAGCTACTATGGGGTGGCACTTGCCCCCCCAGGAACTATCCCTAAAAAAGGATTAGATACCTGTTCTGTAGCAGTGTTGGGGCTTTGACCTGACTGCCCCATGTTAGTCATCAGTTTAGCCACCATGTCTGTAAGGTTGTTAACCTGAGACCTAAGACTGACCTTTTTCTGACTTCTATTTTGCACAAGCTACAAAGAGCCGAAACACTGGGAAGTGCAGAGGATAACGTACACCCTGAGCGTATGTGAGCCGGAGCCAGGACACCCTTCCGGTGTCACACAGACTTCTCACAGCAAGAGCGAACAGTCTACCAGGCCAGCCGGCGCGGTCACGGGTTAATTTGTTCTGTACAGGAGAGAACAGCTTAGCAAACAGCGGATGGCAAAGCAACCTCAGGCTGCAGCTAGACAAGAGTGAGAGGAACAGCGAGTCACTTAAACAGTTCAGAATGTTGCCAGAGCAACCGGAGCAATACTGGAACACCGGAACAGCAGACAGGACCGGAGCGTCAACCGGAACCGGATCAATACTGCAGCAGGAACAACAGCCGAAGAACGGGTCGATCATGGAGCAGGGTCGTCAGCCAGAACCGGGTCAATCACGGAGCAGGGTCGTCAGCCAGAACCGGGTCAATAATGGAGCAGGGTCGTCAGCCAGAACCGGGTCAATCACGGAGCAGGGTCGTCAGCCAGAACCAGGTCAATCACGGAGCAGAATCAGGAGAGGAGTCAGACAAGCCGGGTCGGTACACAGGAGACACTGGAACTCAGCAACGAGGCACAGGAACAGGAACACCACGAAAGGGCAACTGACAAGTGCCCAAGAGCCAGTATAAGAAGGAACATCCTGGGCGGGCCAATCAGCCTCCTCCAATGCAAAGGTACTGCAGTCACAGATTGACAGGGAATCACGGGAACCGTGATAATTATGTCCCTATTGTAACTGCTTGGTCCAGGTAATTCAATGTAAAGGTTTGAGTATAAATATGTGTGGTTTGTTTCAATGAAAGAGTTCTTGTCTTACCTACACTGGTTTTGTCTGGTGGGGTAAGCTTGCTGTATGCAGAGTGTGTGCTGGTTATCCTGATACTAGTTTTGCCTAGTTTTGGGGTATATTGCGGTATGCTGTTGGTTGTCCATCTAGCTTGTAGCGGAAGAAGTGACCATTGACGGTGACACCAACGCTGGGTGTCTGCTGGTGCCGTCACAATCATATTGTTCACTTTCTGGCAAGCATCCAACTCAACTTTACAGCACATTAGAAAATGTAGTAGTCTGGGCACAAGGAAGTAGTAGTAGTAGTAGTAGTGACCTATGAAAGAAGAATATGCGTATCCTTCTGTAAAAGGGGGCTTTGGGTCATATAAACATTGTTTTGGGTCTTAGAAGGGGGGTCTCCTGAGTGTTGCCAAATTTCCTAGTTCCTGAGACTTACAGAAACGTGCTGTCTCTATTTATGATTGGTAAAGTTAATTATTGTCTTTACACTGTATAAATCTCCAAAGTTATCATTACCCAGTAAATTCTGGGATTATATATATATATTTTTCTTCCAAGCAGGGGCAGACTGACCGTTCGGGCATTCGGTCACGGACCGAGGGCCCGCGACCGAGGGGGGCCCGCCTCCGCCGGCAACCAATGTTAATAATTATGTTTTGCCATTGCCACCCATCTGCCTTCTGTTTGTGCCCTCCCGGACCTATATAAACCAGCCGCTGCCCTGCGCTCCATGACTGTGGAATCCCTTCCCATTCCCACGAATCCCTCCATGCTGGGCAGTGGCTGGCAGCAACCCCTTTTCTCCCTCTTCTCTGCGTATGCCTGTGCGACAGCATGCACGCTTATGTTGTCATGGTCCAAAAAGGGGAGAGTGCAGGAGCTCCTGGACTACACGGATACCCATACCAGGGACGTAAATAGTAGATTTCTGATATCTGTGTAGATTATGCATTGTTCTTCTTGACTTGACCAGCATTAGAGCTGACCATATACATAGGTAATGCAATTTATTGATCAAGTTATGGCTCCTTATCTCTGTATCTGGTTCAGACTGCTCATACAGGGTAGGTTGCTAGAAACAAGTAATGATCTCCATACAAAGCAAGTAAAGTGATAGTAACATATCAAAGAAATGTTAGTTTACACAGTAGTATACTATTTGAGAGAATGAATGCTACTTGCCACTCTTTCTAAAACACTATCAATTTTAATCAGCTCCCTCTGAAGAGAAAAAGCTGACTTGGCTGATTGATTATGGTTCATATGGACAGAAATATCATTTGCTCTATAGCTGATCATTTGTGTCAGATCCTTCTCTTCAGAGGCAGTTGCCAATTGCTGTCTTGAGGGAGCTGCCGATTGCTGCCTGGGAGACAGAGACATATGCAGGAGAGGAGACAGGCGCACTTATCCGGATGGCTCCCGGAAGAAAGCAAGTACAAGATGAATATGCTGGCCAGTGGTTACTTTTAAACAGGCGACATTAGAACCTCACGCTTATATGCAGCACGACATTCTCATGTCAGCCTATTAAATCACATGACATGTTTAATGAGGCGTGCAGCCACGCAACATTAAAAATGCGACAATATAAATGGATACCAAGAGAATGGGACTCAGAGAGCCAGGCAGCCATAGGGGGACCGGATGTCACTAACATGACCACCTAGCCCGCCAAGGAGGACACACAGTGACAACAGGAATCAGACTAGGGAGCCCAGCAGTGACACTGAGTGACAGACATCACTGCAGCAGTCAGCAAAAGAAGACCCACAACCACACATCACAGGTAAGCAGATACTGGATGACCGGGGGGGTACTGGAAGGCCTGGGTGGGTATTGCCTGCGTGGGGTACTGGATGGCATGGAGGGAGTTACTGTATGGCTTGTGGGAGTACTGTATGGCTTGTGGGGTCTGGATGCCTGGTGGGGGTACTGGATGGTTTGTGGGGGTACTAGATGACTTGTGGGGGTACTGGATGGCTTGTGGGGTCTGGATGCCTGGTGGGGTACTGGATGGTTTGTGGGGGTACTAGATGGCTTGTGGTGGTACTGGATGGCTTGTGGGGTCTGGATGCCTGGTGGAGGTACTGGATGGTTTGTGGGGGTAATAGATGGCTTGTGGGGGTACTGGATGGCTTGTGGGATATGGATGCCTGGTGGGGGTACTGGATGGTTTGTGGGGGTACTAGATGGCTTGTGGGGGTACTGGATGGCTTGTGGGGTCTGTATGCCTGGTGGGGGTACTGGATGGCTTGTGGGGGTACTGGATGGCTTGTGGGGTACTGGATGGCGTGGTGGGGGTAACGGATGTTCTGGGTGGGTATTGCCTGGTGGGGTAATGGATGGCCTGGGTGGGTATGGTCTGGTGGGGTACTGGATGGCCTGGTGGGGGTACTGGATGGCTTGTGGGGGTAATGGATGGCCTGGGTGGGTATGGTCTGGTGGGGTACTGGATGGCTTGGTGGGGGTACTGGATGGCTTGGTGGGGTAATGGATGGGCTAGTTGCGTACTGGATGGCTTGTGGGGTTACTAGATGGCTTGGGGGGAGAGTAGGTGTGCGGGGATGAGGATGTAGTGGGAGCTGGGGCCAATGATATCATGGTGTGGGTCCAATGATGTCATGGGGAGGGGCCAAAGGTGTCATTGTGCAGGGGGCCCAGACCTCTTTTTGGACAAGGGGCCCTGGGTCCTGTCAGTCCGCCCCTGCTTCCCAGTAAGAACTGGTCAGCCTACTGAGAAAGAAATTCAGTAGCCATTTGGCTGTAAAATTTAGTAGAACTTTCTGGAAATTATACATTTAATTCACATTGATACAGGGTAAGGATCAGATTTATAGAAATTTTAGATCATTAGGAGTTACAGATTAGCTAAAAAGCTGATACCTGAAGAGCCAATTGTTTGTTTTGTGTGCAGGGGTCGGGTTGTAGTTACATTTGTTATCACTGCAGACCGGCATAGAGAACTGACTCAGAAAGATTCAGGGCTAGATTTAAAGGCACCCGTTAAACCAGCCGCTAAGTGAAAAAGGCACATCGCTCGCAAATAATACATGAGTTACGGCAGATTCAATAGGTACTCTATGAGAATAGCTATCAAGCGTAGGCACACACAAAACATGTAACACAAAACCCGTTGTCACTCATGTTAATACACAACGGGTGGCCAAATCACACGATGACATCGCTCAAAACAACATGTAACATAACGGCTGTCGTTGTCTAGCAACGCTGATTGATGCAAAAACAAATTCAAACACACAGCCAATCACAAAGCCCCAATGTATCAAAAAACTTCAAATACACCTATATATACCCAAAAATAACCATCACACACTGTCTGTTATCGAGTTCTTCAGAACCAGATATCAGGACCCAGGAGCGGAGGATAGTGATTAGAGAGAGGGAGACAGGAGCGTACATTGGAGGTAGATTAGTTTTGGATTTTGGAGTTTGGAGAGAGGTGCACTAAATATACACGTAACACACATTTGCACATATTACATACACACATACAAACACAAACACATAGACATACATACACATAGTCCTTTTATTTTATAACACCTTACACATTTTACCTTTTATTTTGACAGTGTGAATCTGTGAGTGAAAGTGAGTGACAGAGAGTGAGTGGATCGAGTGTGTCTTTGAGGGCCTGTGGGAGTGCCTGGGTGTGAGTGGGTGAAGGATGGCAAGGAGAGGAGGACAGGAGAGAGGGATGGGGAGAGTAGTGGAGGAGGAGGAAGGTCAGGAGGGTATCCCTCAGCAGTGCAGGGGTGGGAGAGGGAGATCCACAGGGCGGAGGGGGACCCGGCCCACAAGAGCAGGCACACGCAGGACAGGGACAGAACCTGCAGTGGGACGAGGGGTAGTTGCTGGGGAGCACTCCACATAGTCAGGGTCAGACCAGGCAGGGCACTCCGGCTCTGAGTCATCCCATGCCTGAGGTGACGAGGGCAGGATCAGGGACCCCACATACACAGAGGAGGAGAACACGGCTCTCGTGGAAGCTGTCCTGGAGAGGCAGAGTGTTCTCCACCCTACGGCAAAGGTCCCTGGCCTGTCAGCGAGGAGGAAGGCAGCCTGGAAACAGATCTGCAGCCGGGTGAATGCGGTGGCTACATGCAGGTGGGACTTGGAGTCTGTGAAGAAGCGATGGGGTGACTGCCGGAGGGTGGTCAAGAACAAGCTGTCTGACATGGCCAAGTAAGCCCGAGGCACCGGAGGTGGCCCATCTGTGCCCATCACATTCTGCGGCTGGGAGGAGATGGTGTGGCAGACCATGTCCCCGACCCTGATCGAGGGGGTCGTTGGAGGAACTGACACTGGGGATGAGAGGAGCCTCCACACTACCGGTAGGGGCAACGCTACAGAACAACACACTACAGCAACCAACACCAGCTGCACACACAGTCACACCTCAACACATGTCTATCACTCAGCCATACAACTGCACCAACACAGCACCCTGAGGGTTTGAAAAGGACACAACACCAGATCAAATGGCAAGGTCCAACTTGGGACAAACCTGTCAAAGTCCTACTTCAACCCTCCTGTCGCCGTGCTCATCACACACAATACACAAACAGTTATGTTCAAAATGTCGTCTGTTAAATATCATCACTGTTCACACACAATGTCACCCATGTCCCCACCCCCACCCTAACCCCTTGAGTGCTAGAGGGATCATCAATGCATCGATCAACAATGCGTTGGCAACCCCTCTGGTACTCAAGGGGTTAACCAGACAACAAACAAGTCAATAGGCCAACGATCACATGCTACACAGGGGACATTCACTAAGTGGTGACAAAGAGATGGTGGACACAAAGTAACCCTCACACATCCTCACTTCACCAGTGTTAGTCCATGGAGAATATGCAAAAACAAGAATCAAGTTTATAAGGTCCCATTGTACAGACTCCATAGAAAACACTGGAAATGGGGAAAGGAGATCACTGGAGAAGTCACCATCATGTTCACTTCATCAGTTCAACATCACCGCTTACTGAATCACAAAAACAGAGCATCAGGTCACACATCACAGTGTCCCACAGAATAAATGCTTGTATGTGCAACACACAGGCCAAAAACTATTCAGCAGAATTAAAGGTGGAAAAGTAGGCACTGGTGTTGTGGCTGCAATCATTTACTCTGACTTGAAATGACATATCCCGTATCTGATTCCCACATGAATCCACAGGGGTGCTGATGCCATGGATGGATGGTACATCAGCCGCTGTTTGCAGGATACACATGGGAAACAAATAGTAAACATTGTACCTTGGTCACCAACAGGTCATGACTGATGGATATCTAGGATTAAGTACGGTTGCCTCACACAGAAGGATGGATGGGCTCATACACAGAGGAAAAAACAGGCCTCAATCAAATATATCCCTCACTACTGGCTGGATTGTTGCCCTTAGGATTCAAATGTTACTAAATATGTTCCAACACGATGTGAACACAGAGATCAGTTCACTGGATGTGATTTCCTTACTAGTCAGATATGTGCACCCATCACAAATCAACCTACATTGCTACCATCCAAATACACATACATAGTATATCACACTCTACTTAGATGGGATATACAAGGTATGTTCATATCCATCATATAAATCCAATGTATTGTTGGATGGGTGCACATATATAGCCAGTAAGGCAATCACACCTACTGAACTGCTCTCTGGCTTCACATCTTGGAAGGATATTACTGTATCCATATGAAGGGAACATATCCACATACATATATGACCATTCCTACTTGTGTGTGACTGTAATGGGATAGCTATGGGTAATGTCATCATGATGTCATATCATTGCCATCGTTAAAAGATGTGTCTCAATCTAAGTCCCATCCCTCCAACACTCATGGTTATATAGATATTGCTCTATGTGACAGGTGGAGATATCTATAATTTAACCACACAGAGACTCTTCAGCAGAGCCAAAGTCACAACATTTCGAGATAAATACCTCTTTGGAATGGTCCACAGAGTGTGCTTGCAAACCATGCACACTCTGTACACCATTCCAATTAAGTATTGTTCTCTAAATGGGGTGATTTGGGCTCTGCTGAAAAGCCCTCGTGTGGACAAATGACTGAAATCTACATCTGTCACATAGAGCAATATCTGAACAACCATGAGGGTAGGAAGGATAAGACTAACAGCGAACAACATCTGTTTTCACAATGTCTACAATCTGACATCAAGGTGGACTTAACCTTTGCCATCCCCCTGGAGGGATAGCCATCCCTACAAGTTGTGAAGACAAATATATGTTTTTGGATTCCACCCCCCCCCGAGTTAAACAATGGTATTCCTACTGCTGAAAGGTGTGTTGATTCAAAAGGTATCACAGCTCAGACATGGATATGTCAGGGGCAATATCACAGTGGCCTGAAATTGTACAGTGGTGCTGTTACTTATCACAGTCCCCGTGATACCCTGTCAATCTCTGTGATGATACCTGTGCATTGGAGGAGGCTGATTGGCCCGCCCAGGATGTTCCTTTATATACTGGGTCTATGGCACCTGTCAGATGCCCTTTCGTGGTGTTCCTGATCCAGCGCATTTGTTGCTGTGTTCCTGCATTCCTGTGTACCGACTTGGCTCGTCTGACCTTTCTGCTGTTCCTGTTAGTGATTGACCCGTTTCTGGCTGACGTTCCTGCTCCTTGATTGACCTGGCTCTGGCTGACGTTCCTGCTCTGTGATTGAATCCACTTCTATAGTTCAAGCGCCAGTACTCCCCCCTGACCTTCAAAGTACTGATATAATAAAATGGAACTCACCAATCCCAAAAAGACTAATCAATTGTTGAAACAACAAAACAATGGATATAAAAAGACAGCAGTAGTTTAAATAGTGTCCATATAAAAACCTTAAAGATAATAAGGGGTAGACTTCCTTTAAGTTCTTAAAATCTTCACTTCCGGTTATTCATCTCTATGGGATCCCTGCTGCTCAGTCCTAAGAGTTGTTGGACTCGCCCTTTTCCACAGTTCCGTGGTTCCCAAAAGAAAACAGAAAAATACAACAAAGGACAGCGCAAAAAGTTTCCTCTAAGTGCAACGCGTTTCGCGATTCTTTATCGCTTCATCAGGGGACCCCTGATGAAGCGATAAAGAATCACGAAACGCGTTGGGTCATTTAGATATTGATATCGGACCTCTATTTATGTTTATATTGATGTATTAGATGGATCGATTTTTATTGCATATTCTATTTATATTTTATTGCTATCCATTAAAGACGTTATTTATATTACGACATCTCCAGCTAGTTTTTGCGGTCCTATTCTGGGCCACGTATCACAGATCAATATCTGGCTAATCCCTCATTGGTTTTGGTACTACTATAACCAAAACGGGAGGGACAACCAGTAACATTCAAGGTGGTTTCCAAGGACCTCTGGCGGAGATGGACCATCACTGGGGGTCAGATCCAGTGGAAGCATAGATCCTAGAGGCGGCAGTAGCCTCGGGAAAAAGTGAGTACCCAGTGTGGGGGATTTGAGGTGGGAAGGCAACCTTTTTCGAATAATTACCGGATTGCACTTAGAGGGAACTTTTTGCGCTGTCCTTTGTTGTTTTTTTCTGCTCCGTGATTGACCCAGCTCTGGCTAACATTCCTGCTCCATGATTGACCCGGCTCTGGCTGATGTTTCTGCTCGTGATTGACCCGGCTCTGGCTGATGTTCTTGCTCCATGATTGACCCGTTTCAGGCTGACGTTCCTGCTCCGTGATTGACCCGGCTCTGGCTGATGTTCCTGATCGTAATTGACCCGGCTCTGGCTGATGTTCCTGCTCCATGATTTGACCCGGTTCTGGCTGTTGTTCCTGCTCCGTGATTGACCCGGCTCTGGCTCACGTTCCTGCTTCGTGATTGACCCGGTTTCGGCTGACGCTCCTGCTCCGTGATTGTTTCCTGTGTTCCTGTGAGATCTCGGTCGCCTACCGGCGACATTCTGAACTGTGCTGATAGTATCGCTTTGACTAATCAATTCTCTGCAAGCTGAGCTGTTGCCTCCGTTACCGAGCCAGTCTGCATAGCCTTGCTGAGCTGTTGCCTCCGTTACCGAACCTGTCAGATACCCTTGCTGTGCTGGTTGCCTCCGATATTGAGCCTGTATCTGTACACTTGCCAAGCCTGTTGTGCTCCATCCGAGCCATTTAACACTTACTGAGCCTGTGCCTTATTGACCGAGCCTATCCATTAAACTCTAGTAGAGCAGTTTCCATTCCGGTGCTCGTTCAGTTCTGTTGTTGCACCGCCTGGTGCTAGTGGGCATTCTGTTAGCTCTTGCAGTGTGTTGCTCCGTGACGGCACCGGAAGGGTGTCTTGGC
Organism: Rhinophrynus dorsalis; assembly: GCA_037306005.1. Taxonomy (NCBI): domain Eukaryota; kingdom Metazoa; phylum Chordata; class Amphibia; order Anura; family Rhinophrynidae; genus Rhinophrynus; species Rhinophrynus dorsalis. The sequence goes on along the minus strand of JBBDGT010000019.1, from coordinate 169,990 downwards.
TCTGGTCTCCAAGTGCTCACTTTGTTACGCTATCTATCGCACTACCAGTGTGTTGGCTTTCAGATCGCTTGTGCAGTGTTTCTCCGTTGTGGCACCCAAGGGGTGTTCTTGGCTCTGGTCCCGTTGGCACACGCAGGGTTTCTTCCATTGAGAGAACTAAGGGCGTTCCAGGTTCTGGTCCCATTAGCTCCAGCAGTGGCTTTCCTCCGTTATATCACCCTAGGGGGTATTGGCTCAGCTCTGGTCAGTCTTTGCTGTATCATTGGGCGTCCTATTGTACATCTATCTGAGAGTGATTCAGTTCAGTCGCCTACTGCACCTTCCTTTGCACTATCTAAGAGACTGATAATACCTGCTGGGCTTTGGCTAATTACCATCACAGAGACTGATCAGTTGCTCTAAGCATTAACCCTTGTTCCTACATTTATTCTGATCATTACTGTTTGCTCCTACATATTTGGGCCTGTATTTCTGTCATTATCTGTTTATACCTGTCCTGGCACCCAGGGGCGCTGTTCTTTAATTTAATTTCAATAAAACTGTGTTTTTGCTTTTAACCTTTGTCTGAGTGTCAGAAAACCGTAACATTACTACACAATCATATGGACAGCTCTGGTACAGGGACCAGATATCTACATGGCAGGGTGTTGCAACAGCCCCACTGTACTATTTAGGGCCACTGTGATATTGCACCTCAAAATGAAACCTTCACCCGTAATAACTCAAACAACACCTATCAGCAGTGGGAGTACCCTTGTTTACCCAGGGGGATTAACCCAAACACATATATTTTTCTTCACCACATATCAAAGTATAACTGTCTCCACAAACATATGGCTAAGGTCACTAATCACAACATCTTATTTCTCCACACAGCTTACGGCCCTCAAGCCCAGCGGAAGACAGTGGAGGAGACAATGTCACTCCCCAGTGAGGAGTACACAGAGGAGGGGACCAGCCGGTGGTCACCTTACCCACCATCACCATCACCTCCAACACAGGCTGCACCACCACCTACTGCACCCCTTCAAGCTGGACCACCACCTTCTGCACCCCTTCAAGCTGGACCACCACAGGCTGCACCCCTTCAAGCTGCACCTCCCCAGTACAGTGGCTGGATGCCACAGGAGGAGAGGTGGACGTATCCAGCCACCTCCACCAGCTACTAACCTACATCAGCAGCACCACCACCGCCAGGGAGGCAATGGCTGCCAGGGACAGTGGCCACCACCCAATATGGGCCATATGCCTCCCAGATACACCCACCCTCCTTGATGGCTCCACAGCATACCCCAAGGTATGATCCCAGGTGGGGTCCAAGCACCTATCAGTGGCCACCATATGACCCTTGGCCACTGGACTACCCACACCTGGGCCTGATTGGTGAGTCCCAGCGCCCCCTACCCAGGGACATTTTCACACCTCCACCAGCACACACATCATTGGCATCTCAGGATCACTTGATGTGGTGGGCATATGCCTATCATCAGCACCAGCCACTCCAACAGCTGTCACAGCATCCTCAGCAGCAGCAGAGGAAACAGCACTTCCAGCAGCAGCAGAGGAAAGAGCACCCTCAGCAGCAGCAGAGGAGGAAAGAGCACCCTCAGCAGCAGAGGAAACAGCACCCTCAGCAGTAGCAGAGGAAACAGCACCCTCAGCAGCAGAGGAAACAGCACCCTCGGCAGCAGAAGAATCAGCACCCTCAGCAGCAGAGCTAACAGCAGCACCAGGGACACCGGGCACATCAACCTCCAGCACCGAATGCCTCACAGGGATGGAGGCGGAGTGTATGGCCCTTCAGAGGAGAATACTCCGGTCGAGCAGGAGTACTGACAGCAACATCACCAGGAGCAGGAGGCAATCCAGGAGGAACATTGCCCAATTGGAGACCAGAGTACAAGCCCTGGAGTCGGAGGTGGCCAGGGGGAACACACTACTCCACCAGCTCAGGACTGGTCTCATAAACATGTTGACACAGGTCCTTGCGGAGTTGAGGGAGATCAACCGCAGGGAGAACCTGAGGATGGAGAGGGAGAACTTGCGTTCCACCGAGGGGTCTACTGCAGCCACAACCCCCTCCAGTGTTACCCCTGAAGCCACATCTAGGGGGCAGAGGGTTACCAGGAGATCAACAAGTGCATCCACCTCTGGCACCCATGCTAAGGCCCCCCACCCAAAAAGGAAAAAATGAAAGGCCCAACCTGTTAACTTTCCCCTCAATAAAAAAACCTTTTATTTTGGATTCCTGTCTGATCTGTTGTGTCTTCAGTTATGGATTGGGTGGCAGGGTTGTCTCCAATGCATTGCCATACAATGCAGTGAACACAATCTCTGCCTGGGTGAAATGTTTGTGGGATGCTACAACATGGGTTCACACACACACACACCGTTGTACAAATTCAACTGGAAATACATCCCTGGAGCCATATTACACCACTGTGTTATATGGCGATGCTGTGTGTTGAATTTCAACAACAAAACATACCCCTTAGCACAACAAATGGTAAAACATTGAACATTCGTTCTCATCATATGTTGTGTTTAACCCTTTGAGTGCCAGAGTGGTAGGCAACGCATTGGAAAGAAATGCGTTGGGGACCACTCTTGCACTCAGTGGGTTAATGGGATAACCAGACAAACAGCTCTGTGACTTAGCGGGGACATAACAAGCAGGACAGATAAATGGGACATGTATCAATATTGTCTTGGATTCAAACACTCATTGTGCAACTGACTTACTGGGGAAGCCAATGTTTTTAACCTAGGATTTCAATGTGTAGCACACACATTGATATCCTGGGGTGAGCATTGGGGTCTCCAGTAAGTTGAGTTGCTGTTTCCCTAAGGGTGTAATAGACTTCACCAGTGATAACACATGTCCACTTAGTCTGGTTGTTCGTTGATATAGCCCATGTACTGAGATATGTCAAAGTGGAGAAAATCTCAGAACATTGATTATACTGAGCAATACAGATACTGTGGACAGGTATTCACTGTGGAAGTATGTCCACTGTATCACCTCTTTATCACTCCCACAACACATTAGTGCATCACTGCCACCATCATCTGTTTGCATGGATACATCACAGAGTCCACTCACTGGTAAACAAGTGGTGGACTCCTGTGATGTGGGTGATGCTTTTCCATGTATGGGGGATACTCTATCCTGGGTGTGGTTACGCATTGACAAATGTGTTCTCAAATATATCCTCATACAGACACAAATAGAATGGTGATGGTTCATCTTTATTGTGTCTCAAAGTACATTAGAAAGTACATGTGTTTTCTGTGTGTATTGCCTATATGCATTTAACACCTGTATGAGAACACTAAATGTACTTTGAAACTAAATTGTACTACTTCAGTAACACTGCTGCCCTGCTCATGTGTTGTCCACAAGGTTTGACACTCGAGAATTAGTGTTTTCTGTGTCTATATGAGAATGTTCCAGTAGAGGTTTGTGTGAACCTCAGGTCAAACATTGCATCACCAACAACATCACCATAAACAGCAAGGGGTGATCTTCATGTAGGTGTTGTCAAGACATCAATCCATTCACATGGAAGATCTTCAGTTCAAGGATGGATCATGTTACGGATGCCTGTGGGACAAGAGGACAGGATTTGGAGCAGTAGACCTGAACTGATCATCAAGCAACAACAATTTAGTCTTTTTAATCCCCTCAATTTTCACAATTACAGGTGAGTACACAAACCATTGCTTGACAATGTGTTGTGTACTCATCTGTAACCAATTCTGTGGAGAACTAAGGACATGTGCACCAGCCCTATGGATATGTGCCCCTGACATGTATACACACATTAACAAGTGTTCTGAGAGCTCCATGGAAGTAATGACATTGTGCTGCCACTGTGAAAGTGACAGTGGCAGCCCAATGTCATTTGTTCCATGGAACTGTTAGGACATATTTGTTGATGTGTGTATTCATGTTGGGGGCACATATGTCTGCACACTCACAGGTCAGCATGGAGCCCCTGGTAATCTGATCTACGTTTCATGACCTCTACAATGTGTGACAATACCACTGTACATCCACCCCTCTGCTGCTCTTCTCAGCTCTAGCACAGTACAGGTCCCATATTGAGTACAATGTCCCTTTAACCCCTGATGTGCCTGAGTATTATCCAATGCATAGCATTGGATAATACTCTTTCACTACTGGGCTAGCATGGTTGCTCAGGCTACAATCATGGCATATCCAGTTAGTTGCTGTCAATCAAGCCCTGTAAGGTGATGAACATGGGTAATATGTTGTACCTTGTTTTACCTGGGGGTGTGCGTGATATCATTGGGGTCTGTATGTCAACGTGGAGAGTGGAATGGAGGATGGTTTTTGAATCCACACACACAATTTGCCATGTCCACTGCCAGTGCAGTGCTGTGTCACTGTTCCTATGGGGTGAGACAGAACATAACGTGCAGTGTGGTTAGTGTCACAGGACTGATGAGGGAATTGCATGGATTGTTTGCATGCCTGTGTTATACTCACAAGTGAAGTGTTCCGTGATGAGCCTGTCTCTGATCTGTGCCCCTCTCAAGGTCTCCTCCACATGCCCGATGTCCATGTCCACTTCATGTATGGGGGGGTCCTGGATGTGATCCAGAAGCCTGGTGTCCACTACGATGTTGTGCAGTATTGTGCATGCCACAATTATTTCGCACACCTTAGCAGGTGCATACTGCAATGCTCCCCCAGAGTGGTCCAGACATCGAAATCTTGACTTGAGGAGCCCAAATGTCCGCTCAATAGCATTCCTCGTTCTGGCATGAGCCTGGTTGTACCTTTCCTGGGCATGTGTTTGGTGATTGGCCATAGGGGTCAGTAGCCAGGACTTGCATCCATAGCAGCATCACCTGTGTAATGTGAGTGACATGGTGAGACAGGGAGCACATGTTGTGTGAATGATGTTTTGTGTGGTGGAATTAGTAGCTGTGGGTCAGGTGCATGCTGAGCAGCGTTGTGTGTACTCCTGTGTATGTGGCGTGATTTTGTTTTGTGAACTCACCCAAAAGCAATCCCCCCTGTAAAGGTTCCATTCTCAAAATCTCTGTGGACTGAGGAGTTTTGGAGAATGTATGCATCATGTGAGCTGCCAGGATATTTTGCACAGACATTCATTATCCTCATGTTGCTGTCACACACCATCTGCACGTTGATGGAGTGCAAGTTCTTCCTGTTGATGAATAGCTGTGTGTCACGTGCTGGGGCCTTAATCCAGACATGGGTGCAATCTATAGCACCCATGACCCTGGGCATGCCTCCCCTTGCGTAAAAGGCCTGCTTGAAGTGTATCCAGTCCATGTCGGAGTTGGGAAAATGTATAAAGGTACTGGCCTTGCTTTTGAGGGCTGGCAGGACCTTGCCAGCACCCTGGAGAATGTGGCTGTGACGGTACCAGGATGTACCGGACCCTTTTGGGGTTGTCGGTTCCTGAATCGCCGCTGCTGCTGCCCCTCTTCCCGTCTGGCTGGAGCCCTGCTGCTTCCTGGAGGTCTTGGATACTCAGGCAGGAACAACTGGATGCTGCCGCCTGGCAGACTGGCAGAGCTAGTGAATTTAGCTGCAGAATCCTATGTGGGGTTTCCAGAGGCCCTACGCCAGTAGACTGGCGAGGCAAGTGAATTCGCTCCTGCAGTGGCTAAGGTGAGAATCACCAGCCCGACCCCCTCCAGAAATACAGCTGAGACTTGTATTAAGGAAGGTAGAACAGAACAGCCTTTTTGTTAAAACACACTTCTTATATACACTTCCAGACACTCTTATCAAGATAAGAATACAAATTAGTGCTTGAAAAAGGGACATTTTAACTGGTCCATAATAACCTCCCCTGACTGGTCAATGAAGCACAGCAGGAGTCAATTCACATTCCTTAGAACATGGAGTATTCTTTAAACAAGTCAGAGTGCTGGACTTAACAGCCCACTCTGCAATCTGATTCCCCAGATTTACCAAATGTCACACAATGTACAAAACAGTGATCAATATTTCAAATGTTATAGTTCTATATTATTCCGTCTGGTCACACTACTCCCCCCCCCAAGTCTTGGACAGACCAGGTGTGATCCCAACAGATCCACCTCTGCACTGTCCACAAAGTCTTTCAGGCATCTTCTTGCCAGGATAGTCTATCAGCCTTTTTGTTGGACCTACTAGGTCCGCATTGAATGGTAAAGGTGGAGAGAGAAGCTCCAGCTGTGTAACAACTATCCATTTTTCCTACAACCATATTCAGAAATGCAGCCATCTTTGTTGTTGTACAGACATGGAGCTTGCGAAGGCACTGGTAAGATACCCCAAATCATTTGCTAACAGTACCTCAGCTGGGATGCCAGACATCACTCCCACCTCACAGTCTCTTTCACCAGCATACCAATCCAGTGTGATCCGGGCCAAGGGAAACTGGTGTATGGCTCCTCCAGCAACTCGTACTGCCACTGTCCAGCCAGTCCTGTGGGGGACCCGGTGGGGTTATACCATAGTGATTGTGGCCCCAGTGTCTCTCAACCCCTTGGCTGGCTGCCCATTCACCAGCACTGTCTGACCATGGTGTCCTCGGTTATCTGTACTGGCGGTTTGAACCAGGCTCACCTCGTGGATCGGTCCCCACACTTCGTCCCTGCCAAAAGGGGCAATATTGTAATCCACTCCCCTGGGAATGGATAAATTATACTCCATAGATTCAGTGCCAGGGTCCTCTCCTCCGTAGTAGGCTTGTCTTGGTGCACTCTGGGGTGGGACCGGTAGAGATACCGGCTGCTGGGGCAAGGGCCCAGGCTGTGACTGTCTCTGAGGGTAATTGCTCCGAACGTGCCCAGGCTGCAACACAATCATCACACTGCAGTCCATAGCGGTGCCCTCTACTGGGCTGGTTGTGACTGATGGGAATGGGGCTGAGATGTGGTATCTGGCCCATTCGAGTGTCAGTAGTAATTACTTTGGATTGTACAGGAAAGTAACAGGGCCCATTCTCTTGAGTCTCCACATATCTTTCCATACAGTAGGCTTGTCTTGGTGCACTCCAGGGTGGGGCTGGTGGAGGTATTGGCCTCTGGGGCAGGGGTTTAGGTCTGGACCGTCTCTGAGGGCAATTGCTCTGAACATGTCCCAGCTGCAAACAATTATAGCACTGCAGGCCAGAACTGCACCTTCTACTGGGCTGGCGGCTAGTGATGGGAATGGGGCAGGGCCCTGGTACCTGGATCCCTCGAGGGGTGGCATTAGGTCCTCTGGGGGGGACCGGAGAGGGCCAGGGCCCACTCCGTCGGGTTTCCACATATTTGTCGGCTAACTTGTCCGCTTCCCCTACTGTAGCTTTATCACGGTCCCTTACCCAATCCCGAACTTCAGGAGGCGTATGTTGAAAGAATTGCTCCAGTAGTAAAAGTTGCCGACAATCCTCCACAGTCTTTGCATTGCAGCCCAGTAGCCAGTTGGCAGAAGCACGGTCCATGCGGTACACCCATTCCACATAAGAGTCCTGTTGCTGCCGTCGGGTATCCCGGAACTTCCGCCTGTAGGCATCCGGGGTAACTGCATACCGGGGCAAGCAGGCACCTTTTCACCTCCGCATAATCTCAGCTGACTTCATCAGATAGGGCTCGATATGTGTTGGCTGCATGTCCAGTCAGCTTGCCCACCAGAATTGTTACCCAGTCTCTCTGATCAATCTCATAAAGGGCGCATTGCCTCTCAAAATCTTGCAGGTACCCGTCTATGTCTTCTGTGCTCTCCTCAAACATTCTGAAGGCTTGATGAGGCAGTTTGCCCTTTCGGGATCCACAGCTCCGTGAAAATCCAGAGTCTCTCGGGCCTCTCTCCAGTTCTTCCATCCTCAGACATTCCTCCCTTTCTGCTGTCCTCTCCTGAGTCACCATGGCCATGACTCTATCCACCACCTCAGCAGATGGATTGGGGCCATAAAAAGCAAGCTGGATCTTGACATCTCGGGTGAAGGCATCCTCGTGCTCTGTAGGGCTCTCCCTGGATCCCATGCTGGTCTGCAGGCTTGCAGGGATAGTGGTTCCAACTGATAGACGGTCCATCTGCATCAAAGCTTCAACCAAATCAGTCTTTCTGGGTCCACTTGCTTCTCCACCTCTGGCAGCTAGGATCTCCTTCAACGTGGATTGCTTCAGCTGCTTGTAGAACCCCTCCATACGCTTGCCATTGGCTCCAGCCAAACCTCCCGATGGAGATTGTCCTGGTGGTGGTTTGGATGCCTTTAGGAAGAGGGCATCCCACCTCAGTACCACCAGATGTGACGGTACCAGGATTTACCAGACCCTTTAGGGGTCGTCGGTTCCTGAACCGCCGCTGCTGCTGCCCCTCTTCCCGGCTGGCTGGAGCCCTGCTACTTCCTGGAGGTCTTGGATACTCAGGCAGGAACAACTGGATGCTGCCCCCTTGCAGACTGGCAGAGCTAGTGAATTTAGCTGCAGAATCCTATGTGGGGTTTCCAGAGGCCCTACGCCCTACGCAAGTGAATTCACTCCTGCAGTGGCTAAGGTGAGAATCACCAGCCCAACCCCCTCCAGAAATACAGCTGAGACTTGTATTAAGGAGGGTAGAACAGAACAGCCTTTTTGTTAAAACACACTTCTTATATACACTTCCAGACACTCTTATCAAGATAAGAATACAAATTAGTGCTTGAAAAAGGGACATTTTAACTGGTCCATGATAACCTCCCCTGACTGGTCAATGAAGCACAGCAGGAGTCAATTCATATTCCTTAGAACATGGAGTATTCTTTAAACAAGCCAGAGTGCTGGACTTAACAGCCCACTCTGCAATCTGGTTCCCCAGATTTACCAAATGTCACACAATGTACAAAACAGTGATCAATATTTCAAATGTTATAGTTCTAAATTATTCCATCTGGTCACAGTGGCCTGTGACATGCCAGATGCGTAACCCTCAGTGGACTGGAAGGCCCCACTTGTATGGCACACAGTAGTTTCTGCAGGCCAGTTAGGGCATGGTTGTGGATGTAGATGGGATCCACCTGATGTTTGATGACTTCATACAAGGCAATGATGCTGTCAGGCCTCAACCTGTAGCAATCAATGACCTCATCATCAGTCATTCCAAAGAGGGTGACCCTTGGGCGGTATACCCTGGGCCTTGGTGGTCGTCTATACATCCTCTGCCCTCCAGGTGGGGATGGACTCCTGTGTGGCTGCTGAGCCAGAGCCTCCTCACTTGCAACAGGTAAAGGCTGTTGATCAGGTGTGCCTGGAGGTTGCTGATGTTCCCTAGCTCTCTCCCTTGCACGCCTTCTCCGCAGTCTTCACAACAATATGTAACCCAACATACTGTTTGCTCTCTCTATCTCTCTCTATCTCCCTCCCTGAGTGGAAAACAAGCCACAAGTGAGTGTGTTGAGTTGCCCCTTTAAGTACTTGATAGGGCCTTGTGTAGGTGTGGAGATGAGGTGAGAGCTGACCAATGGAGAGTTGTTTTTGTCCAGGTAAGTGTTTGCAGGTGTGTGTGTGTTATAAGATGTGGTGTGTTGTGCTTGTTATGTGTCTGCCATTTGCGGGTGTGCAGTTGTGGGGTGCAGGTCACATGTTGATGTTGCACAGGTGAGCTTATATTTGCAGGTGTCCGCTTTGTGTGATAACCCCCATTGTTCCGTGTCATGTTGTGTTGTTTTTTTGGGTGTCGTTGTCCCTGTGGTGTTGCTTGTTGTTGTGCGTGGATTGATTTGTGTTGTGTGTCCATGTTTTTGTGTTTTTTTGGCATTGCACGGGTTAATTTTTCCATTTACATGCTTGTGCGGTAAGCATTTTGTGTATTTTCCTATGTAACAGGTGTTTTGTTTTGCCCGTTAAGTGTCTAACGTGTGAGAAAAGTGGGTCTTAACTTTTTGCCATTAGGTGTGTCTTTTTTTCAACCGTTACCAGTACCGCAAGCCTTTGAATAGCTCTGGGGTATGTTATTCCATGCGTCTGAATGCACGTAAGTGTATCGGCCGTTAGGATTCTGAAACTGCTTTTAGCTGTTCTTTAGACGGATCTTTGAATTGCTACATGACACTTAACGCACCCGTTAGTGATTTTTTTTTTTACTAACGGCTGCCTTTAAATCGAACCCTCATTGTGCTCTATTTCTCGATGTTCTGTATCTTTCTGTGTCTTTAATTGTGGATTTGGTATTTTGGCTGATTCCATTCGAAATTGTTTTATCTGTTTGTGACATTTAGCGTAGGTTGTATAGTTGAGATAGTCATATCTATGAAAATCTTGACAGGAGAAATACCTTGGAGTGTATGATTGGTTGATTTCTTCTGCCTATAACTCTGGTTAACCCCTTGCACTGACAGATGTGAGCAGATATAAATTTGTCATTATAATCCTTTAGGGTTTATATGCTGTGATATAAATTTCATTGTGTTGTTACCCATACCTTATTTTATTGCTAAGATTATATTGTGATAATGCATATTTTTACCAGGGAATGTGTGCCATTATTCTGCACTCCTCCAAAGGTATGCATTAATTGAAACCAGCAACCATATAGTTCAATTTTTCTTTTGTATATCTGGGACCTTATGTCTTTCAGAGAGAGTGTTATATTTCTTGCAATACTGTAGATTGTGGTTATCAAGGTTTGCTACTTGGTCTGTGACCTATTGAGCACAGCTTAAGTGACAAATTCCCTGTCACTTAATTACCTTAGTACATCGGGGTGGGGCAAGTGTCGTTGCACTGCCACCTATTGTACTATCTAAATTGTAGGAATTGTTATCCTTACTACTGCTGGATTCAAACATTGCTAACTTATACCTCTGGATATCTATATTCATATACAGTTTAACCCTATAAGTGCTTGTTTGTTACTTGTGCAGTTATCTGATATATTGTATCGTATTATATTTTCTCATGCTATAATATATATATATATATATATATATATATATATATATATATATATTAGTTTAGAACTGCTGTTTGATATATATTATTGAGTCAATGTTGCATATCTCTGTTTCCCAATTCACATATTACTATTGTTCTATATATCATATTTTATTTAGCTTTAAATAAAATTACATAAATTGTTTCATGAATATGAGTAATTGATTCTTTTTAGCAATTCTGTTCATTGTGAAAAAGTGTGTCATATCTAGTTTGTGTGCAAGATCTCAAATGTATTAATATTGTTTATTTATCTTGTGTTAGAGATAAACAGTTGTGGTCTTTTGTTATCACTGTGATCTTATCTATTTGGAGGCATTGCTGAGATAAGAACTCAGGATCTCCTGTTTACTATACAGGAGGTCCTGAGTTTTATCTCAGCAGTGCCTCCAAATATATGTCGAGAGATAAGATCTGTAACGGTTTTAACGACACTCAGACCAGAGGTTAACATAAAACACAGTTTTATTGAGCGAAAACAAGGAACACTGCCCCCTAGGGCTAGAATAGGTAATAGCACATATAAGGATAAGTATAATGGATGTCTAACAGGCACAATATGGCTAGGACCAATACTGGTATATAACAGGAATCAGTAGTGGTATAAGGGTTAATGCCCAATATAAGTAATCAGTCTCTGTTGTGGTGTGATTAGCCAACACCCAGTAGATGGTAATAACAGCCCGGCAGTGGTGCGAGGTGGGAAGCACCTTAGCAGTGAGACAGAACTGAAACACTTCAGGAACAGGCGATCAGTGAGATACCCAACAGTATTGCAAGAGCTGAATGGAACCAGAGCCAATAGCACCCCTTAGATGTGGTAGCAGAGTCAGAGACACTGCAAGAGCTAAATGGGACCAGAGCCAATAGCACCCCTTAGGTGCGGTAACGGAGTTAGAGACACTGCAAGAGCAAAATGGGACCAGAGCCTATTGGCTCTGCCCCCTAGGGCTAGAATAGGTAATAGCACATATATGGATAAGTATAATGGATGTCTAACAGGCACAATATGGCTAGGAACAATACTGGTATATAACAGGAATCAGTAGTGGTATAAGGGTTAATGCCCAATATAAGTAATCAGTCTCTGTTGTGGTGTGATTAGCCAACACCCAGTAGATGGTAATAACAGCCCGGCAGTGGTGCGAGGTGGGAAGCACCTTAGCAGTGAGACAGAACTGAAACACTTCAGGAACAGGCGACCCAACAGTATTGCAAGAGCTGAATGGGACCAGAGCCAATAGCACCCCTTAGATGTGGTAGCAGAGTCAGAGACACTGCAAGAGCTAAATGGGACCAGAGCCAATAGCACCCGTTAGGTGCGGTAACAGAGTCATAGACACTGCAACAGCTAATGTAACTTGAGCCAGTAGCACTCTACCGGTGCGGTAATGAAGGCAGAACACTGCGAGAGCGGAATGAGACCAGAGCCAAGACACACTTCCGGTGCGGTAACGGAGACAAACACTGCAAGAGCTAACGGAATGTCCAATAGCACCACGCGGTGCAACAACTGCTACTATGTGCTCATAACGTGTAAGGTAGAAGCACAGTTAACGGAGGCCACGATTGCTCTGCAAGTGTTAACAGATAGGCTCGGTAGCGGAGGCAACAAGCTCAGCAAGTGTTACTGACAGGCTCAGTATTGGAGGCAACAAGCTCAGCAAGTGTTCACGGAAAGGCTCAGTAATGGAGGCAACAAGTTCAGCAAGTGTTCACGGACAGACTCAGTAGCGGAGGCAACAAGCTCTGCAAGGGTGAAGTGGGTGATCAGTCTGCACACCACAGCATACACAGTTCAGAATGTCGCCAGGCGACATAAAATCAGAATCTCGCAGGAACACAGGAAGCAGGTCACGGAGCAGGAACGTCAGCCAAACCGGGTCAATCACGGAGCAGGAACGTCAGCCAAGCCGGGTCAATCACGGAGCAGGAACGTCAGCCAAGCCGGGTCAATCACGGAGCAGGGACGTCAGCCAAACCGGGTCAATAACGGAGCAGGATCGTCAACCAAGCCGGGTCAATCACGGAGCAGGAACAACAAGAATAGTCAGACTGGCTGAATTGGTACACAGGAATGCAGGAACACAGCAACAGATGCACAGGTATGGGAACACCATGAAAGGGAACCTGACAGGTGCCAGAGGCCCGGTATATGAAGGCCACCCTGGGCGGGCTAATCAAGCTCTGCCAATGAGAGAGCACCACAGCGGAGAGTGACAGCAGAATCACGGGAACCGTGATAGTACCCCCCCCTCTCAAAGACTCCCTCCCCTGGTAGAGGGTCTAGGTTTCTGAGGAAATTTAGAGTGAAAATTGCGCAATAACCTTGGGGCATGAAGGTCCTTCTGGTCGACCCGAGAACGCTCTTCAGGGCCATAGCCTTTCCAGTGGACCAAATACTGCAATTTCCCTCTAAATCTCCTAGAATCAATAATGCTCTGAACTTTGTATTCCTCTTGGCCTTGAACATCCACCGGCCCAGGAACCACCGGAGTGGTAGTATAATGGTTGAATACCAAGGGCTTCAATAGAGACACATGGAACACATTGTGAATGCGCATAGATGCAGGGAGTTCCAGCACGTACGAAACAGGGTTAACCTTGCGGATGACTTTGAATGGACCAATGAACCGGGGAGCCAACTTGTAGGATGGCACTTGCAGATTGAGATTTCTGGAGGTGAGCCATACCCTGTCCCCAACCTGGAAGGAAACCGCTGGCAGCCGTCTATGGTTGGCATGTCGCTGATGTCGCTGGAAAGACTGGCTGAGGGTCCTCTGGACCTGTGCCCAAGTGGAGCAGAGCTGCTCAATGTGCTCGTCCAGAGCTGGAATCTGCTGTGACTGAAATGTGTCCGGGAGCAAACACGGCTGGAACCCATAATTGATAAGGAACGGGGAGCTCCTGGACGATGAATTAACTGCACAGTTCCTGGCAAACTCTGCCTACAGCAACAGGTCAGCCCAATTGTCATGATGATCAGTCACAAAGCAGTGCAGAAACTGCTCCAGTCCCTGACTGGCACGCTCATCGGCCCCATTTGTCTGGGGATGGTAGGCAGAGGAAAAGGACAGTTGTATGCCCATCTGGCTACAGAATGCCCTCCAGAATCTAGACACGAACTGACTCCCTCGGTCTGACACTACCACTCTGGGAACCCCATGCAAGAGGAACACCTCTCTGGCAAAAACTACTCCCAATTCCTGGGCCAAAGGAAGACCAGAGAGGGGCACGAAGTGAGCCATCTTAGAGAATCTGTCAACCACCATCAGGATAAATGTATTTCCCCTAGACACAGGCAATTCTCCCAGGAAATCAATGGATATGTGGGACCATGGGCATTCACCATTAGGCACCGGTCGGAGTAAGCCCACTGGGAGATGTCTGGGGGTCTTGGCACAAGCATAGGTGGCACAGGCTGCAGTATATGCGGAACAATCGGCTCTAAGGGAGGGCCACCAAAATACTTGTGAGAGAGACCATATTAACTGATCCCTCCCAATGTGCCCAGCCGCCTTAGATGAGTGGTAAGTCTCAAGCAGACGGGTACGGAAAGACTCATCCACAAAGCACTTGTCAACAGGGTTTTCTGAGGGTGCCCTTGTTTGAGATGCTAAAATTTCCTCCCCCAGTGCGAAGTGATACTGGTATGCACTGTTGCCAAGATGCGATCTGGCTGAATGATAGGTACAGGGTCTTCATCCCTCTCAATGTCAGGACTAAATTGCCTGGACAGGGCATCTGCCCTAATGTTTTTAGAACCTGGCAGGTAGGACACTATGAAATTAAACTGAGACAAGAACAGTGCCCACCTAGCCTGGCGAGAGGACAGCCTTTTTGCTTCTGAGAGATATGTCAAATTTTTGTGGTCAGTAAGGATCAACACCGGGGTTCTCATGCCCTCCAATAAATGTCGCCATTCTTTCAATGCGAGGATAATGGCCAAGAGTTCCCTATCCCCAATCTCATAATGGCTTTGGGCACTAGAGAGTTTTTTTGAAAATAACCCACAGGGTCTCAGGTTGCCACCTCCCGCAGGGTGTTGGGAAAGAACTGCCCCTATCCCGACTTTGGAGGCATCCACCTCCAATGTGAATGGCAGGGCGGGACTGGGGTGGGACAGTATAGGAGCAGATGCAAAAGTGGATTTTAAAGTCTCAAAAGCGTTTTCAGCTGCCTCGGACCATTGAGAGGGATTAGTGCCCTTATGCATGAGGTCAGACAGAGGCTTCACAATTGTAGAGAAATTCTGGATACATTTTCTGTAATAATTGGCAAAGCCCAAAAAACATTGGATAGCTTTTAACTCTTTGGGACGCGGCCACTGTAGGACTGCTGCCAATTTCACTTGGTCCATGGCAATGCCATCTTTAGATATCACAAACCCCAGAAAGGGTACTTTGGACCTGTGAAATTCACATTTTTCTAGTTTACAGAACAGTTTATTCTTGCATAAAACAGAGCAAAACCTCAGACACATCCTGGATGTGCTGAGTTAGGTTAGCAGAGTGTATCACTATATCATCAAGGTTTTGTGTGACTGAAGCATATCACGGAGGATGTCATTGATAAACTCTTGAAATACGGCAGGTGCATTACATAATCCAAATGGCATCACTAAGTATTCGTAGTGCCCTGACCTAGTATTGAATGCCGTTTTCCACTCATCTCCAGCCTTAATTCTTATCAGGTTGTAAGCGGCCCGCAGATCAAGTTTCATAAAGATAGAATAGCCCTTTAACCTGTCAAATAACTCCGTAATGAGTGGTATGGGATATGCATTCTTGGAGATGAGCTTATTCAATCCACGGTAGTCAATACATGGTCTTAGTTTGTCATTTTTATTTTTCACAAAAAAGAAACCGTCACCAGCCGGTGAGGATGACTTGCGTATGATTCCCCTCTTGAGGGCATCCTCAATGTAGTCCTCCATGGCCTTGTTCTCATCGCAGGACAAAGGGTATGTCCGACCCCTGGGAGGCACCACCCCCGGAGGCAAATCAACAGCGCAATCATACGGTCTGTGCTGAGGCAATGCTCTAGCCTCTCCCTTACTGAATGCGTTACTGAATTTGCAATATTCAGTTGGCATGGAGGGAGAGGTACACAAAATCTTGACCGGGTGCGACAAACATTGTTTAGTACAATACTCAGACCATGATTTGACCTCACATCTTTGCCAATCAAACTGGGGATCGTGCAACAGTAACCATGGGAACCCCAGAATGACCGCATGATGGGGTGAATGTATTATTTGAAAACGTACCTCCTCCCTGTGGAGAGCCCCAATAGACATGGTGATAGGAGTCGTTTCCATAGTGATAAATGCCGGTTCTAAAGGTCTACCGTCAATTGCTTCAATGGCTAGCGGAGTATCCCTTTTAATCAAAGGAATTTTGTGCAGTTCAGCAAAGGAATGATCCATGAAGTACCCTGCTGCACCAGAGTCTACAAGAGCAAATACCTCCACAGATTGGTCGGCCCAGGAAAATATCACCTGGATGGTGGGTTTCTGTGTACAGGAGTCTGGGGACAGTTGTACGCCACCTAGGGCCTGTCCCCCAAGGTACCCTAGGTGCGTGCGTTTCCCGGCCGTACCGGACAATTGCGTAGTAAGTGCCCAGCTTTGCCACAATATAAGCATAAACCCTGCCTTTTACGGTGTGCCCGTTCCTCCTTTATAAGTCTAGTGAACACGAGTTGCATTGGTTCACCCAGTTCAGAAGCTCGGTCAGGAGGAATGGGAGGCGTGGGTGGGTTTAAAGGACTGCCGTGCCCATAGCTTCTGGATTTTGCCCTTCTGGCCAGGCGCCTTTCACGAATACGAGAGTCAATGAGCATGACATAATCGATATATTCATCTAAGTCGCTGGGTACATCTCTGGCAGCAATTTCATCTTTGATGGAGTCAGACAACCGCTGAGCAAAGGCTGCCACAAGCGCCTCATTATTCCATCCCACCTCTGCTGCCAATGTCCGAAATTCTATGGCATAATCGCCTGCTGTACGATCGTCCATTTGTATTTCCATCAATCTTTTAGCAGCAGAGGCGACTCTACCAGGTACCTCAAACACTCTACGGAACTTCCTTATGAACTCATTGAAGTTCTGAGTGCAGGGTTTAGCGTTCTCCCACAAGGGATTAGCCCACGCCAGAGCTTTACCCGTTAATAGAGATATCATGAACCCAACCTTGCTACGGTCGTTAGGGAAGGCATGAGGCGTCAGTTTCAAGAATATCTCTAATTGGTTAATAAACCCCCTGCATAGGGTAGGTTCGCCATCGTATCTCAATGGTAATGGAGCTGCCTCCGTTAGGCCTCTGGGAGGAGCAGCAGACAACCCAGAATGATTATCCGGTGTCGGAACTGGGGGGAACACCGGATTTTGGTTAGGTTTATCAAGGTGTACCGTATGTTCCAGTAATGTCTGCATGCCCAGTGCCAACTGGTCCAAGCGTTGCTCATGCACATCCATCCTCCAATGGAGGTTCTGTGTATTACCGTCACCTTTACTGTCTGAGGTCATGGCCCTTTCGTACTGTTACGGTTTTAAAGACACTCAGACCAGAGGTTAAAATAAAATACAGTTTTATTGAGCGAAAACAAGGAACACTGCCCCCTAGGACTAGAATAGGTAATAGCACATATATGGATAAGTATAATGGATGTCTAACAGGCACAATATGGCTAGGAACAATACTGATATATAACAGGAATCAGTAGTGGTATAAGGGTCAATGCCCAATATAAGTAATCAGTCTCTGTTGTGGTGTGATTAGCCAACGCCCAGTAGATGGTAATAACAGCCCGGCAGTGGTGCGAGGTGGGAAGCACCTTAGCAGTGAGACAGAACTGAAACACTTCAGGAACAGGCGATCCATGAGATACCCAACAGTATTGCAAGAGCTGAATGGAACCAGAGCCAATAGCACCCCTTAGATGCGGTAGCGGAGTCAGAGACACTGCAAGAGCTAAATGGGACCAGAGCCAATAGCCCCCCTTAGGTGCGGTAACGGAGTTAGAGACACTGCAAGAGAAAAATGGGACCAGAGCCAATAGCACCCCTTAGGTGCGGTAATGAAGTCATAGACACTGCAACAGCTAATGTAACTTGAGCCAGTAGCACTCTACCGGTGTGGTAACGAAGGCACAACACTGCTAGAGCGGAATGAGACCAGAGCCAAGACACCCTTCCAGTGCGGTAACGGTGACAAACACTGCAAGAGCTAACAGAATGTCCAATAGCACCACACGGTGCAACAACTGCTACTCTACGCTCATAAGGTGCAAGGCAGAAGCACAGTTAACTGAGGCCACAATTGCTCTGCAAGTGTTAACAGCTAGGCATGGTAGCGGAGGCAACAAGCTCAGCAAGTGTTCATGGACAGGTTCGGTAACGGAGGCAACAAGCTCAGCAAGTGTTCACGGACAGGCTCCGTAACGCAGGCAACAAGCTCAGCAAGTGTTCACGGACAGGCTAGTAGCGGAGGCAACAAGCTCTGCAAGGGTGAATTGGGTGATCAGTCTGCACAGCACAGCATACACAGTTCAGAATGTCGCCAGGCGACATAAAATCAGAATCTCGCAGGAACAGTGGAAGCAGGTCACGGAGCAGGAACGTCAGCCAAGCCGGGTCAATCATGGAGCAGGAACATCAGCCAAGCCGGGTCAATCACGGAGCAGGGACATCAGCCAAACCGGGTCAATCACGGAGCAGGATCATCAGCCAAGCTGGGTCAATCACAGAGCAGGAACAACAAGAGTAGTCAGACTGGCTGAATCGGTCCACATGAATGCAGGAACACAGCAACGGATGCACAGGTACAGGAACACCACGAAAGGGCACCTGACAGGTGCCAGAGGCCCGGTATATGAAGGCCACCTTGGGCGGGCTAATCAAGCTCCACCAATGAGAGTGCACCACAGCGGAGAGTGACAGAGGAATCACAGGAAAAGTGATAAGATCACAGTGATAACAAAAGACCAGCACTGTTTATCTCTCTGTCCTTATTCAAACCATTACACATTTTGTAATGGTTTGAATAAGGACAGAGAGTTTTTGTCACATTTTCACTTAGTGGGATGACCTTTCCAACAGACCCAAGAGCCTCGTAAATACCTCTAAACACTCAGATGAAGAGTGCAATTTACCACTGACTGATCAAAGTATATGGATCTGGATTGAATTCTCTTATCTGATTTGCATGCTAAACAATGCAATGTTTTCATATTTATTTGTATAACATGCCTGAGGAAGAGACCTAAAGTCTTGAAAGCTTGCATTCTAAATATGCTTAGTTAGTCAATAAAAGGTATCAAAAACTATATTTGCCGCCTGTATTTCTACGGCTAACATGATACCAACTATCATCTGTTAACAGACTCATATAAACATAGACAAAATG
Organism: Rhinophrynus dorsalis; assembly: GCA_037306005.1. NCBI lineage: Eukaryota > Metazoa > Chordata > Amphibia > Anura > Rhinophrynidae > Rhinophrynus > Rhinophrynus dorsalis. The sequence goes on along the minus strand of JBBDGT010000019.1, from coordinate 150,636 downwards.
GTTTCTGAACAGATTCCTAAACCATTTCTAGTCGCCAGAGCAGATTCCCTGACAATATTAGGGATAGGGATGAGCGGAAATTTTTGCCTTAAACTGAAATTGGCGAATAATGCAACTTCCCGTTTTGTGAAAACTTTCCTGCAAATAAAAGGGCAGTTTTTCACCAAGCTCATTCCATTGAAATCAATGGGAACATTGATCTTACACACAACACATAGCAAATATTATTTTACTAGTTGAACAGCCCGTTACACGGGCCACAGTGCCACTGCCACCTGGTCGTGGGGCAGTCACGCGCAGTGGAGACTGCCCGCTCCGTGGCTGATACAGAGCTGGATGCTCCTTTGGAGTGCCCAGCTCTGTATCAGCCGCGGCGTGGGCAGTCTGTACTGCGCCTGACTGCAGCACATGCAGCAGTGTCTACTGCTCATGTCGCGGTGTTACACACGATTTAGCAAATTATTATATATGATTTCCCAAAGGCGTAGTATAAAAGGGGCATGAGGGTGCCTGTGTTGGTCGGGTGTGGAGAAAGAATCAGTTGAACAGGGAATGTTTTCTTTTTTTTGGGGGGGTTGTTTACTGGGATTGGGGTCAGATAATAAAAATATAAACCCTAAAAACGATAAAAAAACATAAACCATGATAAAAAAGGGGTCTAAGGAGGGTTCCTGTGTTGGTGGGTGGAGTCTGAGAAATGAATCAGTTGAACAGAGAATTTGTTTTTTGGGGGGGTTCTTGACTGGTATTGGAGGGACAGTTAATAAAAAAATAAATAAATTTGTATGTAAAGTGATAGAGACAGGAACCCCCCTGACATAAGCTGCTACAGGGCTTGACTGATACTTGACTTGATAGAGTATTTTGTAGAGGATGCATTGTTAGATTTGTGGTTAGAGGCCAAAACTCTGAGGAAACATTGATTTGTAGGACTTAGACGTATTAGCGGCACAAGCCCTGAAGGAACATTGATTTGTGGAACTTAAGCTTGTTTGGCACAAGCCCTAAGGAAACATTGATTTGCAGGACTTCGGCTTGTTAGAAACATACCCCCAAAAATTGTTTATTTTTTTTTGAAGGACTAGTACTGTGCTCTTTACTAAGTGCTCTGGAATAAACTGGACAGTTTGATGCATCACAGCATTGGAAAAGTGTTATAATATACTGATTTTGGGTTTACATCCTAACCTGAAGTAAGAAGGTTAAAGATTAAAATGTTGTTTGTTCGGGGAGCGTGTGTAATTAATTAAGGATGGGGTTTGTGAACAATCACCTGTGTAGGCCTGTATAAATCAAGGTACAGGACTCACAGAGTGTGCTCACAAATAGAGTGTTCTCTTTACTAAGAGCTCTGGAATAAGTGGACAGTTTGGTGCATCGCAGCTTTGGAAAAGTGTTAAAATATACTGATTTTGGGTTTACATCCTAGGGGTTTTTGAAAAATCACCTGTGTTGGTCTGTATAAATCAAGGTACAGGACTCACAGAGCGTGCTCACAAATACAGTGTGCTCTGTAGCAGGTGCTCTGGAATAAGTGGACAGTAGGTCCATCACAGCAGTTTGTGCAACACAGGAGTTAGAGAAATAAAGGTAAATGAATTGTTTACATTTTTAAGAACTCACATTCGCACCATACACAATGAGCAAGCTTGGCGATCTCACTCAGTGAACATCTTGCCATATGTATGCATTCTTGGAACAGCATTTCAAGTGTCCATAACGCTGTGCCAGGTATGAACAAGTGGCCTTTCTGGAAGCTCAGACTGGAGCTCTGGAGAGTCATATTGCAACACTGAGAGTTATTAACAACCTTGAGAGGAGTCTCTTGCAAGCTGAGCAGAGTCTAGCTGGGTCACCTAGCAAAGAGGGAGGAGATCAGCTAGAAGGGAACCAGGCACATAGCTGGGTGAAAGCTAGAAGTGGTTGCAACGAGGGAAGGAAGAGGAAGAGGGCAGCAGATTTGTTAATTTAAGTGATGATGTTGTGGAGCAGACCCAGAAGTGTGATTGCTAGAGAAGACTGTTCTCCCTAACAGCCGGGATAACAGCTACTCTAGAACATAAGGAATCCAGACGAAAGTGAAGCCTAGGCAGGTTGTGGTGGTAGGGGACTCTATTATTAGGAGAACAGATAAGGTAATCTGTGGCTCTGATCGCAGTAGCCGAATGGTTTGCTGTCTCCCGGGTGCCCGGGTTCGGCATGTTGCAGACAGGGTGGACAGATTATTGGGAGGGGCTGGAGAGGATCCAGCTGTCTTGGCGCATATTGGTACCAATGACAAAGTAAGAGGAAGGTGGAGAGTCCTAAAAGGTAATTTTAGGGATTTAGGGAGTAAGATTAGGAACTGGACCTCCAAGGTAGTATTCTCAGAGATACTACCTGTGCCATGCGCTACACCAGAGAGACAGCGGGAGATTAGGGAGCTCAATGCATGGCTGAAGTCTTGGTGTAAGAAGAAGGGCTTTGGGTTTTTAGAGCATTGGGCTGATTTTGCTTTGGGGTACAATCTCTATAGTAGGGATGGATTGCACCTGAATGCAAGAGGGTCTCAAGTGCTTGGGGAGAGGATGGCTAGACGGTTGGAGGAGATTTTAAACTAGGAAGGGGGGAGGGGCCAACAAATACTGGGCTAGATAGTATAGAAAGGGAAGGAGATGTAGTTAATAACCAGGTGGGTGGATCTGGGGGCTGGGTTTGTACAGATGATAGGGAGAAGCCTATAAACCACATCAAAAATATATCAAAAATGGAACATGGCAGTTGCATAAATTGTATGCTTACAAATGCCAGAAGTTTAACTGGTAAAATAGGGGAATTAGAGCTAGTAGCTGAAATTGAAAACTGTGACTTCAGAAACGTGGGATGAGGCACATGATTGGTCAATCAATTTGGAGGGCTACATGTTTGTAGAAAAGATAGGTCAAACCAAAAAGGTGGTGGGGTCTGTTTGTATGTCAAACCAGTATTCTTGCTTCATTTGCAGGAAGATAAATGTAATGACAGTAGTGAACATGTGGAATCCCTGTGGATTGAAATAGTCAATGGGGCTAAAATTGCCCAGAAAATGTTAGTGGGTATTTGTTATAAACCACCAAACACTGGTGACCTTGAAGTATCACAGCTATTAATGCAAATAGAAAAGGCTTTTCAAACTATAATTATGGGGGATTTTAATTATCTAGAAATAGATTGTAAAAATGGAACAACTAATTCTGATAATAGCAGTAAGTTTCTGAACTTGTTGAATGACAATTTTTTGTCTCATCTTGTATAGACCTCAACCAGAGGGGATGCGTGTCTGTATCTGGTAATAACTGACAATGAAGAACTTATCTCTAACATCCAAGCAAGGGAGCACTTGGATAATAGTGACCATATCATGGTATCATTTGAGATTTATTCAAAAAAGCAATTTGGTATGGGTTCCACCAAAACACTGAATTTTAAAAAGGCCAACTTTAGCAGGTTTAATTCGTCCCTTGGTCTTGTTGACTGGGATAAAATACTTTCAGGAAAAAACACAGAAGGTGAATGGAATGCTTTTAAAATAACATTGCAAAAATATACATATAATTGTATTCCCTTTGGAAACGAATACAAAAGAAGCAAATTAAAACCAATGTGGCTAACCAGTAAAGTAATTCATGAAATAAATAACAAGAAAGTGGCATTTAAATGTTATAAAGCTGAGGGATCAGCAGAGGCATTTGCAGAATACAAAAATGCCAACAAAACCTGTAAAAAGGCGATCAAATTAGCTAGACTGGAGAATGAAAAAATGATTGCTAAGGAGAGCAAGAGCAAACCAAAAATATTCTTTATATACATTAATGGCAAACGATTAAAGTCTGATAATGTTGGGTCCTTGTTATCTGAAAAAGGTGAGATGGTCAGTGGGGACAGAGAAAAAGCAGATATTTTAAATTATTTCTTTTCTTCTGTTTTTACCAAGGAAGACCCAGTGGACAAGAACCTTCAAACTACTTTTACAGAACAGTCACAGCAAGCATGGGATTGGCTAACGCAAGAAAAAGTGTTAAAACAATTGAATGGTGTTAAGGTAGACAAAGCTCTGGGGCCAGATGGTATACACCCATGGGTACTTAAAGAGCTAAGCCAGGCTCTGGCCAGACCGTTATATTTGATTTTCAGGGATTCTTTTATTTCTGGTATGGTGCCCACGGATTGGCGTAAAGCAGATGTGGTGCCTATATTTAATAAGGGATCAAAATCCCAGCCATCAAATTACAGACCTGTAAGCTTGACATCTGTGGTAGGGAAGCTGTTTGAAGTGTTGTTAAGGGCATATATTCAAGAATTCAGCTTTAACAGGAATATCATTAGCAGGAGCCAACATGGCTTTGTGAAAGACATGTCTTGTCAAACTAACTTGATTATATTTTATTAAAAAGTGAGTAAAAATATAGATGTGGGAGCGGCGGTTGATGTGATCTATTTAGACTTTGCCAAGGCATTTGATACGGTTCCACTCAATTGAATGAAATAGCCTTAGGGGAAAACTTTTGTGCGTGGACTGGAAATTGGATGAAAGATATAATGCAAAGAGTGGTAATAAATGGGAAGTTCTCCAATTGGATAAACGTGATAAGTGGAGAACCTCAGGGATCTGTCTTGGGTCCTCTTCTTTTTTGTGTGTTTATTAATTATCTCCCAGAGGGCATAGGGAGCCATGTATCAGTGACTGCAGATTACACAAAATTAAGTAAGGTAATAAAGTCTGAACTGGATGTGTCTTCATTACAAGAGGATTTGGACAAATTGAGTAACTGGGCAGGCAAATGGCAAATGAGATTCAATATAGACAAGTGTAAAGTTATGCATTTTGGTTATAATAATAAAAATGCAACATATAGTTTAAATGGTGTTTCTCTGTGGAAATCTACTAATGAAAAGGATTTGGGAGTATTGTTAGACAATAGACTTAGCAGTAGTGTGCAGTGCCAGCTGGCAGCTGCAAAGGCCAATAAGATATTGGCATGTATTAAAAGGGGTATTGACTCAAGGGAGGAAGATATTATTATGCCTCTTTACAGGTCCATGGTAAGACCCCACCTAGAATATGCTGTTCAATTCTGGGTACCCTTTCTGAAAAAGGACAGTATAGAACTAGGGAGACTGCAGAGGAGGGCTTCAAAACTAGTAAGGGGAATGGAAAGTTTTAGTTATGAAGAAAGGCTAGAAAAGTTAAACTTGTACACACTAGAAAAATGGCGTCTTAGAGGGGATATGATAAACTATATAAATATGTTCAGGGCCCATACAATGGGCTCTCCAAAGCCCTGTTCATTAACAGAACAGTACAAAGGACAAGGGACCACCTGCTTAAACTTGAGGAAAGGAGATTTCATCTACAACAGTGGAAGGGTTTCTTTACAGTAAGGACAATAAAGGTATGGGATTCACTGCCTGAGGAGGTGGCGCTATTGAATACATTATATGCCTTTAAAAAGGGCCTGAATACTTATTTAAAAGAGCAGAACATAGAGGGCTATGTATGTTAATATTGGGATTAATATTTAGTTTGTGTTTGTTGATCCAAGGAGAAATGTGATTGCCATTTGGAATCAAGCAGGAATTTTTTTCCCCCATTTAAGGCAGAATTTGAAATTGCTGTAATGAGTGGGGGGTTTGCCTTCTTTTGGATCAACAATGGTAAATAGGAATAGGAAAAGGGTTTGACTAGATGGATGCAAGCCTTTTTTCAACCTACATTAGTATGTTACTATGTTTTTTTATTATTTTTTTCTGTATTTTTTTTTTTAATCACAAGTCCTGAGTCCATAATTGCAGAATTTGCAACTGCTGTTCTTGCTGCTGAGTTGTTTAAGCAGCAGGATGATTAGACAGCTGAAAGGAAATGAGATCAACAATAGCAGTTGCCACGACTAGTTCCAGTGATGCACCTGAGGCAGTAGCAGAACAATAAGTACCCCCCAGTATGTGTGCCCCTGCCATTCCAAAATCATGGGTGTGTTGTTATTAGAATATTATTTTTTCCCTTGAGAGCAAGAACAGTGTCATCAGGAATTGCAATGTGCACAGTATGTGTGGTAAATGACATCTGGAGGCACCACTGTATCCAAACACCATGACACCAGAACCCAAGTACTGCCACTGTCGCTATACCTCTTGCCCACACCCTGATAAGGACACATGACAACTTGTTGACAGTTTAATAGTAATAATGAACCCTCCCTGCCAGCAGCATAACACATTCTGCAGGATGGAATCTCCTCAGATGCCACTTGATGCCCTGCTTGCAATTCTCCTCTACCACACTGCCACATGTGGTCAGTGCACCACACAGTGTGCGATGGGTTGGACATGAACTGCCACATCCTAACATCTACAGAGTGGCTATCATTTGGCACGGGAGATAATGATGAAGTAGGTAGATTGGCAGAAGATGTAGTTACCCTAGAGGAAGATGGTGATGGTGAGCTAGTTATTTCACTCATCATGGAACTTCCAGTCTCTAACTGGGTTTCTCTATTATTCCTCCTCTTTGATCTCTGCCTCACCTCTCTCACAGATAACAAGGAAAGGACAGGAGACAGTACTGATTTTGAAACACCACCTTTATTGAACAGTGTAAAATATTCAATGGCAGAACCGCAATGATGCTGTAGAGTAGAAAATAGAGACAAAGCAAGCAGTTCCTACCAGAAATAGGAGGCAGCTTCAGAGGACACAATGCAGCCACTGTGCAATAGCACCAACTGGGGCTGGGACCCAGGAAGTATAGAGTAGTACTGGGGCTAGGGCACAGGGAAGGACAGCGTAGTTACTGGGGCTAGGACCCAGGAGAGTTTAATATGTAGGTTGCCACAAGGAGAATAAATGACTAAGGCCTGCAGTCAGAAAAGGCGGATAGTCAGACGTGCCAGGGGTCAATACCAGAGTGGGTAGTCAGCCAGAGCTGATGGTCAATACCAAGCAGGTAATCAGGGTCTCAGGCTTAGAAAGTTTCTGGGAAAAGAATCCATAATGCAACAAAGGCTCATCTGGAGAAGACCGATGAGACAGGATGGCAACTACTCCCGACTCAGGCACGTCGACCACCAACATGAAAGGTAACATGGGATTCCAATGTCTCAGAAAAGGTGCAGCGGCAAAAGCTGCCTTGAGAGTTTTAAAAGCCCGCAGAGCATTCGGAGACCACTTGGAAGGTCAATAATAGGCTTAACAATGGTAGAAAACTGGTTTATAAACTTCCTACAGTAGTTGGCAAAGCCCAAAAATTGCTGAATTGCCTTGAGTCCCATAGGAAAGGGCCATTGGACTACCGCCTAAAGCTTCCCAGGGTCCATAGCCAGCCCAGAGGAGGAAATCACATAACCCAGGAATGTGACTTGGGACTGGTGAAACTCACACATCTCCAACTTGCAAAACAGGTTATTGGCCCGTATGAGTTGTAACACTTTCGCCACATCAGTTTCGTGTTGTTCGAGATTCGGGGAGTGGATGAGAATGTCATCCAAATAGAAAACCACACAGCTCTGCAAAAGGTCTCATAAGACGTCATTAATGAACTCCTGGAAGACAGCGGTAGAGTTGCAAAGCTCAAAGGGCATTACCAAATGTTCGTAGTGTCCACTCCTGATGTTAATTGCTGTCTTCCATTCATCGCCCTCTCTGATTCACATCAGATTATAAGCTGTCCAAAGATCGAGCTTAATGAAGACTGACGAACCCTGCAGCCGGTCACATAACTCTGTGATCAATGGAACTGGGTAAGAGTTCTTGATCATGAGTTTATTACGCCCTTGAAAATCAATACATGGTCTCAATTCTCCATCCTTCTTTTTAACAAAGAAGAATCCTGCTCCAGCCAGGTAGGTGGATCTCCAAATTATACCTCTGGAGAGAGCATCTGTCACATACTCCTCCATGGCCCTATTCTCAGCCATGGACAGAGGGTAAACACGGCCCTTCGGAGGGACAGCTCCTGGCACCAATTCAATAGAACAATTGTAAGGCCTGGGAGGAGGTAAGGTCGTGGCCTGCACCTTGTTGAAGACATCATGGACGGCCTGATACTCCTCAGGTAAGGCAGAGGAGGGGGAGGAGGAGGCATCCATGCCCAACACTCTAGTAGGATGGAGGACACAGAACTCCGTATAATGTGGAGACCAAGACAGAATATCGCAATTATGCCTATCCACCCTGGGGTTATGCTTTTGGAGCCAAGGAAACCCCAGAATGATTTCATAATGAGGTGAGTTAATGACCTGGAACTGGAGTGTCTCACAACGGAGTGCTCCTACCAACAGTGAAACAGAAATAGTCTTATGAGTGACCTGAGGAAGTAGCGTCCTACCATCAATAGCCTCAATAGTCAGCGGAGATGCACATGGCTGTAGTGGAATCGAATGTTTAGCAGCGAACTCAACATCAATGAAATACCCCACCTCCCCTGAGTCAATCAATGCCGTGGTAATCACCGAGGAATTGGCCCAAGATAGGATGACCTCGAGGGTTGGTTTATCCTGAAAATTTTCAGGGGACTGTGAGACACCACCTAGAGTTTGTCCCCGACGTGACTCTAGGTGTGCCCATTTCCCGGGCGTAAGGGACAAGTGCGCAGCAAGTGTCCTGGTTTATCACAATATAGACAAAGGCCCTCCTGCCGGTGGAATGCTCTCTCCTGTGCCGAGAGGCAGGTAAAACCTAGCTGCATCGGCTCCCCCCCAAGTCTGTACTAGGAGGCATGGGAGGTGAGGGAGGAATGGGTGGGTGACTGAAGGTCGAAGCTAAACGCGCCGAAGGCCCCCGTAGGCACTCCTTAAATGAGGTTCTCTCCCTGATGCGGGTGTCTATCAATATGGTGAATGATATCAGATCATCTGGGTCAACAGGCAACTCCCAGGCAGCAATTTCATCCTTGATGTTGTCACTTAGCCCCTGTGAGAAGGAGGCTATCAGTGCTTCATTATTCCATCCCACCTCCGCTGTCAACGTACGAAAAGCAATAGCATATTCGGCCACACCGTATGCCTACCCTGGCGGATAGACATTAGCTGTTTGGCAGCAGAGGCAGAGGGGGCAGGCACATCAAACACCCGTCTAAATGAGGCCATGTACTCTGCAAAATTATATATGATGGGTTTATCATTCTCCCACAGTGGGTTGGCCCATGCCAAGGCCTTGCCCGAGAGGATTGAAATAATGAACCCTACTTTACTACGCTCTGTAGGGAACGCATGAGGTACCATCTCCAGGTATATGCCCACCTGATTAAGAAAACCACTGCAACATACTGGGTTGCCCTTGTACCACTGAGGGAGTGGATGCGGATATTCCCCTGGCAACAGCAGGCTCCTGAGCAGCGATAACAACCGGTGCCGGAACAGTATTGGTAGAGGCCACCGGTTGTCTACTGGGACGGTCTAGATGAGCCGTACGGTTTAACAGTGTCTGCATCGCAAAAGGCAGTTGATCAATATGTTGATCCTGACTGTCTATTCTAGCCAAGATGCTCTGGACCAGTGGGTTTCCTGTACCTTCAGTACTCATCGTGGCCCTTTCATACTGTCACAGATAACAAGGAAAGGACAGGAGACAGTACGGATTTTGAAGCACCACCTTTATTGAACACTGTAAAATATTCAATGGCAAAACCGCAATGATGCTATGGAGTAGAGAATAGTGACAAAGCAAACGGTTCCTACCAGAAATAGGAGGCTGCTTCAGAGGACACGATGCTTCCACTGTGCAATAGCACCAACTGGGGCTGGGACCCAGGAAGTATAGCATAGTACTGGGGCTAGGGCACAGGGAATGACAGTGTAGTTACTGGTGCTAGGACCCAGGAGAGTATAATGTACAGGTTGCCACAAGGAGAATAACTGACTCAGGCCTGCAGTCAGAAAAGGCGGATAGTCAAACAAACCAGGGGTCAATACCAGGGCGGGAAGTCAGCCAGAGCCGATGGTCCAATACCAAACGGGTAGTCATACAAGCCACAACACTGGACACCAGGGAGGACAGATAGCCAAGCCAAAGGTCATACACAAACACTCTCTAAGCAGAACTGCACTGGAACACCATGAAAGGGCAACTAGTGTGGTATACAGGCAGTTTATATATCTATTTCCCCACCCCTAAGAGGTGGAGCACTAAGGAGTCCTGTCCCTTTAAGAGTCGGGACATGACGTCACCAGAGGGAATCCCAGTGACATGCTCCCAACTTTGCTGGCTGGGAGAGGAAGCCTGCAGTTGCAGCAGGAGCTGCATGGGGCATCAGAGAGGAGACCGGCGACCAGACGCGAACCAGGGCGTCTGGCTCTCCTCAAACTATGATGTGGCATGGCCACGAAGCACACTCAGAGGGGACCGGTGGCCTCCTAGAGCACCGGAGCGGCTGGCTCCCCTCCGGATAATAAGGTAAGCGTGAATGCTCACAACCTCTTGTTGCCTTTCTGGAGAGTCAGGGGGTACAGCAACAATGGTGCTTGATTTCTGTGGTGGGTGTTTGGCTTTAACATTTTTGACATAAATGTCATGGTGTCTGTGTTTCATTTGCGTTATCAGGACTGTTGTGCCAAGGTGTGTTCCCTCCTTTCCTCTTCTCACTGACTTGTCACAAATGGTGCACAGTGCCATTGGTGATGACTGCACTGTGCCTGCCCCAGGAGAATAATAGTCCCGCACCCATGACTTCAGGGGGATATGGATAGGGAGCAGGTGGAGAAGAATGGCCTCTTTCTTCTTGTCCTCCACATTTCCCTTGATGTTGATGTTGCTGCTGTTGCTGCTAATGCCTCAGAATCAGCACTACAACTAGGTCCAGGAGTATTGCTGCCTCTGGCAAGTGGAACCTGTCCTAGTCCTGTATCAATCGTTGACTAGGGATGTGTGAACATTTTCGCCTCAAACTGAAATTGTCGAAAAATGGCACTTTCAGTTTGGCAAAAAATTTCCAGCAAAAAGTGCAGTTTTTTCCACTTTTCTTGCTTTTTTCGCCTACCTCTTTGCTTTGAAATCAATGGGTAGAAAAATATTTCTCCACCATACAAAATTTTTTTACAGCCATATGAAAGGGTGTCAGGCTCTGAAAGCATGCCATTCTGTGTTTGTGAGAGGAGAGATCAGCATGTTTTTGTGCTAGAGAAGATAGGCAAATAAAGGGGAATTGAAGCTTAGTTTAGGGAGTCATTTACATTTGTTCACTGCAGTAGTCTGGGAACACAATAGGGGAGAAGGAGGGAGGAAGAAGGTTGACCCAAAATACGCCAAAATTTGGTGTGACTGAAAACAGGCAGCTGAGGTCCACATCACTTGCTGATTTTACTTTATTTATTGCATCTGTGCTGGGGAAGTCTGGGAAAAGAAGCTGATGATTTTTATGATTTTTTAGTTTTATACACATATATATATATATATATATATATATATATATATATATATATACATATATATATATATATATATAATTCCAGTCCAGGTTTTGGTAAGCACACCCAAAGAAAAAGAACACATATAAAATATCAGTGGATATACAAATTTTCATCACCATTAACCCTTTACTCTGCGGCATTATGCCTGCATATCACTATTATATTAAAGATGAGGATTTGGTCACATCATATGGCCATAGAATGCTAAGCTTGCCACCAACGCCAAGGTACCTCATTTTTGGCAAGTACCTAACCTTAATATGCTTTGTCTTACGAGCTGAAACTTTCCTGCATTGGGCATTTACTAACCTTAATTTACTTTATCCTGAGAGCTGAGTCTTTGTCAGCTTTACTCATTAATGGAGAGAGACTCTCTGACAGGCATGATATAGTGTCCTAAAGACAATGAGCATTGCATCTGGGAGTGGAAGGGGTGCTTAAACCAATAGAAGCTGGTCAAAACTTCCAAAAATACAATTACATCCAGGTTTTGGTAAACACACCCAAAGGAAAAGAAAAAAAAAACACATATAAAATTGCTGGAGTACAACCAATTTTGACCAAGATAGCTAAAAGCAAATACACAAAATATTGGTGCACATCCAAATTTTCATCACCATCAACCCTTTACTCTGCGGCATTTTTATTGAAAAAAAAACACCACGACAGAACAACATCGGAAAAGGGTGCCTATACATTTTCATGTACACTTTAAAACTACCAAAAAAATAACTATCACTAAAATCCCTGTTTCTGGTGGTGTACAACAATAGAAAGTAGGAAGAAAGAAAAAGGGCGTGAGAGCGCTAGTAAAATAAATAATACATTTAATAAAAGTTTATGTAGGATACAAAAAAATAAAACTAAAGGATACAAATATTAATGATAATGAATAGTCCCTTTGCGTCCAAAGGGGCTATAAAACACTATGAGAAACAGTGATTTCACTGAAGACATATATCAAAAATGTATGTAAAAAAGAGTTAATACATTCACCCCAAATGTGTTAAATGATTATCAAACCCTTTTGTGATGAAATAAATGACAGGAGAAAGTTTCCAGAGAATCCAAACAGGCAGGTGTCCTATATAGAAGAAACAGGATTTTGACTTGGAGCTGGTGTATAGCTGATCTCTCCCCACTATAAGGCAGACTTTCCAAGATCTCAATCTCAGCAGCAGATCTTTAATTGTTTGTTGCAGTGGGCAGAGATAAAGACTCTCAAGTAAGAATAGTTCATAACACCTCCAGTCAATCGGTAAAATTTATCACGCAGTGGCAGACCTGTAGTGTGTTGGAATCCTGTATGCAGCAGCGGGCAGGGGTAGTTAAGATTTATAAAGAGACTTGTAGTCCACAACCCCTCCCGTCAATGGAGCAATATACAGCACAGCAATGTAAAATCAGGCAATATAGGGTTAATAAACACAAAGGGAGGAATAGGGTCTGACGCATTTCGTATAACAGGTATACTTCCCTGAGGAAGCTCAGTATATATGTCATGTTTTTATAGCAAAAAGGTGAAAAACACATAAATCAGTGGGTGGAAACTTTCTAGCCATTGAAAAAATGGCAAAGAATTTTGGCCAGTGGGCGAAAAATGCAAAGATTTTAATAGCTGGTTTTAAAGCCGATTTTCCCATGAAAAACAACATGGTTTTCATGGGATTTCTCGTGGGAACCCCACTGGCGGGGAGTGGACAAGGGGCATAGTGACAGCAGCAGTACTTGGGGGGGGATTTCACATTGGGGACCCTAAGCATCATGGTTTTTGAATAGAATTGTGCCAGGTGTTTAATGTGAGTGCAGATATGTCCATTTTTCCCAGTCCTTCTCTTATTTACCACACACATTGTGACTTTGCAGTTGCTGATAAGAGGCACAGTTCCTGCACTCAAGAGAAACATTTTTATTCTAATAACAACACACCCATGATTTTGGAGGAGGAGCAGGTGGAGAAGGATCATTGGCCAACTTCTTCTTTTCTCCACATATACCTGAAATGGTGGGGGCTATTTGGGGTGCTGCTACTGCCTCAGGTACATCACTGGAGCTAGTAGTGGCAAGTGGAACCATAATCATCATCCCCCATATCACTGCTGTTGTTGATCCCATTCCCTTTGAGCTGCCTAACCATCCTGCTGTTTAAACAACTCAGCAGCAGCAAGAACAGCAGTCTCAAAACCCTCAATTGCACTGTGGCATTTGACAATGGCCAGAGGCCACTGGCCAATACAATATGACCTGCTGGAGATTTTTTGTTTTTCTCAGGGCTTGTTCTTTAAAAAAAACAAAAAACAAAACAAAAAAAACAACAACATTGGCCTACAAAAAAATAAACAACTTTGGGGGATTGTTTCTAACAAGCCGAAGTCCTACAAATCAATGTTTCCTTAGGGCTTGTGCCAAACAAGCCTAAGTCCTACAAACCAATGATTCTTTAGGGCTTGGGCCTAACACAAGACTTATTTCCTACAACTAATCAATGTTTCCTCAGGGTGTGTGCCTCTAATAAGTCTAAGTCCTATGGACAGGGCAGACAGATTATTGGGAGGGGCTGGAAGTGATCCTTCTGTCTTGGTACATATTGGTACCAATGACAAAGTGGGAGGAAGATGGAGGTCCCTAAAGAATGATTTGAGAGATTTAGGGTGTAAGCTAAATTCAAGGACTCTAGGGTAGGGTTTTATGGAATACTACCTGTGCCATGCACCAGTGCAGGTAGGCAGCGGGAGCTGAGGGAGCTTAATGTATGGCTGAAGTATTGGTGTAGGAAGGAGGGTTTGGGTTTTTTAGAGCACTGGGCTGACTTTGCTTTTGGGTACAATCTATATGGAAGTGATGGTTTGCACCTTAAAGGGATAGTAATACTTAAAATGTAAAAAAAATATGTTGTAGGGTTTATCCCCCTGAGTAAAACAAGAGTACTCTCACTGCTGAAAGGTGTTTCATTCAAAAGTTATTAATTTTAAAAGTTGAATTTTTTAGGTGCAATATCACAGTGGCCTGAAATTGTACAGTGGCGCTGTGGCTACACAATCCTATGGACAGCTCTGGTCCCGGGACCATAAATCTCCATAGGATGGTGTAGCAACAGCGCCACTGTACAACATATTTTTTTTTCCGTTTTAAGTATTACTATCCCTTTAATGGTAGGGGACCCACCGTGCTAGGGGAGAGAATGCTAATAAGGTTGGAGGAGCTTTTAAACTAGGAAAGGGGGGAGGGTATAGATAGAATGCATTGGGTAGATAAAGTAGATAGGAACTGGGTCCAGGTAAATGTGCATGGGGGTGGAGAAGGGGGTGGGTATAAATGTATTCAATAGAGAGGAACTCCTATTAAATTAAGATGTAGAAAAAGGCATGTAGGAGGTAAAATATGTAAAGACTTCAAAATTAATTGTATGCTGGCAAATGCAAGAAGTATGCTAGATAAATTGGGAGGACTAGATTTGCTGGCGGTTAATGAGCATTTGGACATAATTGGTATAACAAACATGGTGGAATGATACACATGATTGAGATGTAAATATAGAGGGCTATTCCCTGTTTAGGAAGGACAGGATTAGGAAAAGGGGAGGTGTGTGCTTAAATTTGAAATCAGAGCTAAATCCAATAATAAATAGCTGTGATATTGGTAACAACATTAAAAAAGCTAACTATCTGTGCCTGACATACTGCCAAGCACCGATCATTAACTTATATGTGTTAAGCTTAGCTGTCATCCACTGTCTGTCTCCTTCTGTCTTCATTTTGTATTCTCTTCTCTTCTTTCTTGTATTTTCTTTCTTCTCTTCAGCCTTCTTTCTTCTAGCTGTAAAAAATATATATATATATATATTATTATGTTTGCAACAAAATCTCAGACAATAATACATTGTTTAACCACTTGAGTGCCAGAGGGGTACTCAGCGCATTGCAAAGCAATGCATTGCAGACCTCTCTGGGGCTCAAAAGGGTTTTATTGCCCGGTGCCATAAAAATATGCTGCCATTATTTTAGTTCCAAATAAGCCAATAAGCAAGGTGAAAATTAAGTTATTATAGTACATCATATATTATCCTATATAATAATTCGCTAGGATGTTTGTCAGAAGCCATCATGCACAGTAGAGACTGCCCGAAGGCACGGAATGTTGGGAGCACAAAATACTGGGAGCACGGAATACTGGGAGTTCTGTGTTGGGAGCATTCTGTGCTTTCGGGCAGTCACTACAGTGCATGACTGCGTCGGCGGCAGGATGCAGAGCAGGACTGGCCTCTTAACATCATCAGGACCTTGGCCCATGTACACGGGCTTTTACACTAGTATTCATATATTATAATACTAGTGTAAAAGCCCGTGTACACAGGCCAAGGTCCTGGCAACATTAACCCTTTGAGTGCCAGAGGGGTAAGCAAAGCATTGCTTTGCAATGCGTTGCGTATCCATCTGGCATGCAAAGGGTTAAGAGGCTGTTACCTCACTGCTCCACGTGATGAAGTCTTGCATTGCCTCACTCACGCGATGCAATCATGCACAGTAGAGACTGTCTGAAAGCAGGCAGTCTCTACTGGGCATGACTGCATTATGACAAACATCCTAGCGAATTATTATATAGGATGTCCGAAAATGAATTAATAAGAAACTTAGCTTATTAAACTGTCTCCAATGCTGTGTGCGGCCGCTGAGGTGGCGGCAGCAGAGACAGTACCATGTGCCCCCCATCCAGTCCCTCACAGGCCAATGCCCATTCCACACTGAGGAAATTTGAACAGAGACTGCCTTTATATATGGGCAGTCTATGTGCAAATTCTCTCACAACCATTGGCTGAGAGGTGCTTACGCACATCCCATCCAATCAGTTTAAAGCATAGCCTCTCGAATCTGATTAGCTGGGATGTCCATAAGCCATCTCAGCCAATGGCTGTGAGGGGATTTGAACATACACTGCCCATATATAAAGGCAGTCTCTGTTCAAATTCCCTCAGTGTGGATCGGGCATCGGCCCATGAGGTACTGGATGGGGGGCCTGTGGCACACAGTACTTATTGGCTTATTTGGAACTAAAATAATGGAGGCATATTTTTATGGAACCGGACAATAATACATTTTTAACCCTTTGAGCTCAGAGAGGTCTGTAACGCATTGCTTTGTAATGTGTTGTGTACCCCTCTGCCACTCAAGGGGTTAAATTATGTATTATTGTGCATTATATTTCTGCAAACATATTAATATATATATATATATATATTTTTTTTTTTTTTTTTTTTTTTTTACAGCTAGAAGGATGAAGAGGAGATACAAGAAGACAAGAAAGAAGGACAGAAGATGACCAGCATGCTGAGGACTCTGCTGCACATTAGGATTAATGAGTGCTGGCGGGGTAATTATACCCCACTGGCACTCAAAGGCTAATTCTACTAACATTGAACACTTTTTTAGGCACTTTGAATGTATTGATGTGGGGCTTACAACCTCATATCAATACATCCACTGGGCCCTTAGGATTTTTTTTGCTTTTAATAGCTGTGTTGGCTAACTAAAGGTCTGATAAGGGACTTTAGTAAAAGGAAAAACTGGGTCTTAAATTTTATGCACTAAAGTGAGTCCCTTATTGGATATTTTTAAGGCTAACACAGTCCATTAAATGGCAATTGAAGCATTTTTTTTCATTTTCAATGGGCCAAAACTCATCTAAATGTAGCGACTGGCAGGGTTTTTTTGTTTCCAGCATTTTTCATAGCACTGATCTTTAAATCCCTTACAGTGCTTAAAAAAATGCCAGCACCTGTTTTTTTTTGTATCGGCTGCCTTTAAAGGGACAGTAATGTCCCCCCCAAAAATGTCATGTTTTGTAGAGGTTAAAATATTAATCAATATGCTCCAAACCTTATCTCTCAAACAGCTATGGTTTGAGAGATATAGGGATTCAAAGTCCCCCCCTCCCTCCCCATTTCCTGATGTCAGCTGTAAAACTCACAGCAGAAGAATCGAGTTGTACGACTCAAAGAGGCTCTGCAGCAGAGCCGAAATCGCATTATTGTTAAAGAATTCATTCATTGGAAAGGTCTACAAAGTGTGCTTGCAAACCAGGCACACATTTTAGACCTTTCCAATGAATGAATTCTTTAGCAATAACATGATTTTTGCTCTGCTGCAGAGCCGCCTCCTGGTCCCCAGACCGGGATCTCCCGCTGTCAACTAGATGCTGACGTCAGGAAAAGGGGGGGAACTTTGAACTTCAGGAACTCAGTGCAGTGTTAACAAGACCCCTTCTTTTACTCTTTAAAAATTCTCTCACCATAGGCTCAGTGCCACAAGACTGGCATAGAGCCAATGTAGTGCATCTATTTAAGAAGGGAACTAAAGCAGTGTCTGGGAATTATATACCTGTGAGTTTGACCTCTGTAGTGGGAAAACTGCTAGAAGGGATAATAAGGGATTATATTCAGGATTACACTGCAAAAAATAAGATTATTAGCAGAAACCAACATGGTTTTATGAGGAATAGATCATGCCAGACTAATCTTTTCAGCTTCTATGAAGAAGTAAGTAGAAACATAGATAATGGTAATTCAGTTGACGTAGTATATCTAGATTTTGCAAAGGTATTTGACACAGTGCCACACAGAAGGCTGGGAAATAAAATAAGGAAATTGGGGCTAACCTTTGCAATTGGATAGAAAACTGGTTGAAGGGCAGGGAACAGTGTGTGGTTGTAAATGGACAATTCTCCAATATAGTTAAAGTTGAGAGTGGAGTACCTCAGGGTTCAGTACTTGGGCCACTGCTTTTAACATGTTAATAAATGACCTGGAAATAGGTATAGAAAGCAAAATATCAATATTTGCAGATTACATTCAATTATGCAGAGTAATTAATTCAGAACAGGGTATTTGGATTTACATAAAATGGCAGATTGGGCAACCAAATTGTATATGAAGTTTAATGTGGGAAAGTTTAAAGTCATGAATTTGGGAAGAAAAAATCCCAGTGCTAGTTATGGACTTAATTGAATCATTTAGGGGACTCATTGATAGCGAAAGACCTTGGAATCCTTGTAAACTACAAACTTGGAAACAGTGACCAGTGTCAAATAGCAGCAGCAAAAGCAAACAAAGTCCTGTCTTGCATAAAAAGGGATATTTAAGCAAGAGTGGATAACATAATTTTGCCATTGCACAAATCATTGGTAAGACCTCACCTCGAATATGCAGTGCAGTTTTGGGCACCATTTCTGAAAATGGATATTCTAGAAGTGGAGAGAGTACAGCGAAGAGCAACAAAATTAATTAGAGAAATGGAGGACTTGACGCATGAGGAACTTTCGACTTCAGCAGAGGAAGGGTTTTTTTACAGTAAGGTCTGTTAAATTGTGGAATTCCTTGCCCAAGGATATGGTTATGGCAGATATAATGAATTCATTTAAGAGAAGATTAGATACATCTCTTTCAAAAGGGAAAATGTAGGGTTATAATATATATTAGTAGGCAAAACAGGAATTTCTGATAAAGACTAACTTATTTGGCAGCTGGAAAGCTATATAATTCTCATATCTCTGGGTTATGAGGCAAAGGTTGAACTTGAACTTGTGTCTTTTTTCAACCTAATTTACTATGTTACTACATAAATAAATGTTTCCTCAGGGCTTGGGCCTCCAATTAGTCTAAGTCCTACAAATCAATGTTTCCTCGGGGGTTGGGCTTCTAACAAGTCCTACAAATCATTCTCTATAAAGTACTATATCTTTTGAAGTATCAGTCTGCCCTAGTTGTAGCTTACGTCTGGGGGTCCCCATTTCTGTCACATTATGTACCAGTTTTTTTTTTAATTTTATTTCCAATTTTATTTACTTTTTATTAACTGTCCCCCAAATACCAGCCAACAACCCTCCGCAGAAAAAAGTCCCTGTTCAACTGATTCTTTAGCCAGGCTCCAACCACCAACACAGGCAACCTTCTCAGATCATTTTATACCATGTCTTATGGGATGTTGTTTTTTTTTTATTATATTTAGTTTTATATTTTTTTTATAAACTGTCCCCCCAATCCCAGTAAATAAACCCCAAAAAAACTTTCCCTGTTCAACTGATTCTTTTACCACACTCCACCAACACAGGCACCCACATACCCTTTTTATACTAAGCCTTTGGAAAATAAAATAACATTTGCTATGTGTTGTGTGTTAATTCAATGATCCCATTGATTTCAATGGAATAAGCTAGGTAGAAAAGAGGAAAAACTGCACTTTTCACAGGAAATTATTCAACAAGCAGGAACTGCCATTTTTCACCGATTTTGGTTTGAGATGAAAATTTTTGCCCATCCCTAGTGTCAAGTAATTTGTGTATACAATGCATAACAACACATTTTGGAAAGATATAAAATGATTTTCAAATATATGTCCTACTTTGCAGTAAAATAATATATAGGGAGAGGTATACAGTTTTGACATTAAAAAGGTGGGGGACAGTTTGAGCATCCTCAGTATTGAAAAATTCCCCTCATAAAGATAGCATAACCATGTATGCATTTTTCAGATTAGGAAATTATGTTGTCCAATTATAGACTACAACAGAATTTCATATATATTAATACTTCACTTATTCACATGGTTATAGTTTCCCTTGAAAATATTTTTATCATTATTTATTTTTCTTCATTCCAAGATACACAGGTGCACTGCTTTTAGGTATTAGAAATTGTTATAGTTGAAATCTCTTTTAGGAACTAATAGGTTATACAGAGTAATAATCATTATGTGTTCAAAAAAGAATTGTGACTCAACAATTACATCAGTCACTTGTGTGAAAGATTCCTTGCTGTAGTTATATATATTGAACAGTCAGACACTGTGCTGCCAGTTCTAATGCAGTGAGCACGCACGTCTCTTTGAGAACTCCTGATAATGAGGATTAACTCAGAAGTCTTTGTATATTATAACAAATTCTGATATCTTGGGGTGTGAACCAATTGTTTCATCTGGGACTACACTTTGCCAGTTTGATATAATCTGCACCATGCTGTTTAATATTGGGATAACAAAATCGTTAAAGGCCCCTGTTTCTATCTGGTTTGACATTACTGGTAGGTCTTAATTATATTGGTGACTTTTTATTAAGAAAATTAATTTTAATGTTACATTTTCTTCATGAGGTAGGAGGTGTGCTAACTCTTTACTGAAAATGCCCAGTAGAGTTTTACTAGCATGCATTTCTGATAGCAATAACATTGAAAAATAAATAAATTGTATGTATTTAAGTTTTGGCAACCTCAATTTTTATAGAGGTATTAAAAGAATTTTACAATCAGGATCATATATATTATGACACAAATTGCACAATTCTTGGGCAAAATGGTTGCATTAAATTTGTCAAAGAAAAATCTGATATAACTTTTACATAGGAAATATGTTACATCTGTCTAGTTTCAGATATGTTGCTTTCATAAATAATATACACATTATTCCATTTGTCTTAAAAGGCTTCTTTGATATTTGATCACCTGTTGGATAAAATCAGTGGAAATTATACACACGCACACACACTATTTTAAGGCTTTAATGTGAAGTATTGGTTTATGAAATTTGTTCTTAGGTGGAGTACATTTGGCACCAATAAATGTTTTATTACTAGATACGGCAAAACATGAATTAGTTAATTAGTTGAACACCCACACAATTCCAAAAATTTAGCAATTGAGCAATTCCTTTCATTTTAACATGTCAATGATTTATATATATATATATATGTGGGAAAAGCAAGTCTTATGGCTTGACTGGTGTGTCAAATTTTTGTTTAACATTGTATCTACCACCCACCAAATTCAGGTGGAAGGGGTTTTCATTCACTTTTTTCCCCACCATAACCTTTTCAGTATATATATATATATATATATATATATATATATATATATATATATATATTTTATAAAATATATTTTTATATAAAATGCACAAGTATGCCAATATTTAAGCTTGTATAGATTTAATGTGAATATTCAGTAAATTGTTTTTGCATTTATTTTGATTTCAGCTATGAATTTTCAGGTTTATTTTAATTTTCATTTTTAAATTGATTTTCAGAGATAACATGTGTCTGCTTGTTTTATTACAACAAATGTAAAGAAATGTAACTTGAATGTGTTCAGGTTATCATAAAGAAAATGAAGGATCAAAATATTAGTGATTTTTTTATATAACATGATAAAAAAGGAACGCATATTATTATGGTTGCCTGCTAATATGGCAGATATCATTAGCATTAAGACCATTTGATCAATTACTCTCTTGTGTATTAGATGTTAAGGAAGCAAGATTCAGTATTGCACTTTGTCCTTTCAAAGTACAATATGCACTCTTTTTATGCATCAAAGTCGCTCTTTATATGTTTCAAATATCCATCTATAATTTTATTATGGGCTATACTTATAACATATACAAGCTGATTTTATATCATTTTAATTGAAATCTCCCCATGACAGGTTTGTTATTTTTGTTTCCACTTGTTTATTTCTTTCAAATATATTTAAAGGCACAGTAATGTCACAAAAAAATGTCCAGTTTTGCAGAGGTTAAAATATTAATCAATATGCTCCAAACCCTATCTCTCAAACCGCTATCATTTGAGAGATATAGGGATTCAAAGTGCCCCCCCTCCCCTTCTCCTGATGTCAGCTGTAAAGCTGACAGCAGGAGAATCGAGTCATACGACTCGAGGAGACTCTGCGGCAGAGTTGAAATCGTGTTAATGCTAAATAATTGTCGCGGTTTCCCCGGAAATGTCCAGGAGTCAGTACAGTATAGTAAAAATGCAATTTATTAATATACAAGAAAGTAGCACACACAGAAAAACAGCAGGAACAAGCAGAGGGTCACAGCCAGCAAGCACTGCTATCAGCAATAGTAAGTTGCCAAGGAAGACCACACTGCTAGAGACTAGGCCTCAGCCACTGGTAGTCTCTGCTGGAACCAGGAGAAGAAACTGGAATGGAACGGGAACAGGAACACCGGGTCTTGGTACGACGTAGTGAGGAGGCTACCTGACTCATGCTTGCAGACAAAAATGTAGCAGAGGATACCTGACCCACGCCTGCAGTCAGTCTGGAGAAATCAAATGCTTGACTCACGCCTGCAGTCAGTATAATAACTAGTGTACCAGAGCCCCAGGTCTGCACCAGATTGGGTGTCTGCTAGGTATAGGGAATAAACAAGAGAATAGTCAGACAGAGCCACAGGTCAGCACCAGAGAGGGTAATCAGACAAGCCAGGTCATACACAGTTCAGTTAGTCAGCCAGAACCACAGGTCTGCACCAGATTGGATGTCCATTATAAAGGGATAAGACAGAAGAATAGTCAGACAGAGCCACAGGTCAGCACCAGATTGGATGGTCAGACAAGCCAGGTCATACACAGAGCCCAAGGAAACAGAACTGCTTTGTACAACAACGCAAGGGCAACTGAGTCAGGATTCAGACTGCCCTTTAAACCCCTCCTCAGGAAGTAGGTAGGAGGAGCAGGCTCAGAGGAAGGAAGTAGGTAGGAGGAGACTACAGGAAGCATGGCATAAAACAGAGGCCTGCTTCACTCTGAAGAATCGCTCTTGCAGATGACGCTTCTTGCTCTAATGCGCCCAACCGCTACCATCTTCCTGTGTCATCCATGCAGCATGAACGGCCGCTGAAACCAAAGTAAGCTGTGACAAAAATTCATTCATTGGAAAGGTCTACAAAGTATGCTTGCAAACCAGGCCCACCTTTTAGACCTTTATAATGAATGAATTTTTTTAGCAATAAAGCGATTTCGGCTCTGTGGCAGAGCCACCTGCTGGTCCCCGAACTGGGATCTCCTGCTGTCAGCTAGACGCCGACATCAGGAGAAGGGGAGGGAGGGGGAACTTTGAATCCCTATATCTCTTGAACCATAGCGGTTTGAGAGATAGGGTTTGGAGCATATTGATAATATTTAAACCTCTACAAAACTGGACATTTTTTTGGGACATTACTTTTCCTTCATTGAATGCTGGCAAAATGTTGCTTCCACCTCTAAATATTAGAGTGAAAGGGAACATTGTATAGTATGGAACTTTTTCTCTCTCGTCTGACTTCTTCAGATATAAGATTTTTCTTCTCTGTTCTTCCATCTTCCCAGCTACACTGAAAGAATTCCTTCTATTTTAAAGATACAAACAACCTACTTTTTTACTTTACATATTTGTTTAGTGCATAATTTATAAAAGGTCAGATTGCTTGTCCTTTCATCATCACAGATCTTTCTTTGTGTCATCACAGATCTTTCTGTGTTTCATCTTTCAGTGTATCATTTTACACTGTTGTACTCTGCTTTCAACTTTCACAGGGCTTGATAGAAAGCTCCGTCAGAGATATGGATATGTAAAAAAATAGTTGGCTTAATATATAAAGTAAAAAGGAGGTTGACTGTCACTTTAACCCATTTCAAAGGTTCACCAGTACAGCAATGACCTCAGTGGCAAAGTGGCTTTGCAATCAAAAGAAAACATCAGTAGTGCATATATGCATTTTATTGAAAGAAAATGTTGTTTATTAAATCAACATGTAAAATATTGTCAATGAAAACAATACATAGTGACAATTGTAAGTGACGAATAAACCTTGTCTGTAGCAAAAGTACAAGGCTGATCAATAGTTTCACTGTATAGAAAATGAATTCAGCTGTACACTATCAGAGCTTTATACAGCAGTGCAACTGTATGGAATTACCTTGAGGGAACTTGTTACCCCATCTTGTTGTTACTGTGTTTATGTAAAGTTTTATATAAAAATAGTACAACAATTTACCAGAGCTTATTCAAAATCTATATTATAAAAGACAATGTGGTAACATGACCACAAATTCTATGACTGTGCCTGACACACCCTGGGGCAGCAGCTAGGAGGAGATATGCATATCTCCTCCACACTGCCTGAACCCAACATACACAGTGACCAAGAATTGTACTCCTGTGTCTTACACTCCCCCAGTAGCATCAGCAGGCCCCCACCAAAATGCCTGGCCCCCGTGTGTCCCCCACTGCTCACCACTTGCTGCCCAAATCAGTGGCATAGCGGGGGTGGGGGCCCAGAAAATGTTGCCCATGAGTAAAACTCACATGGGCAGCAGCCAACAGGACTCACTTATTGACCCCACACTGTGTCACACACTGGAAGCTGGCTCTAATCTCTGCAGCCTCAGCCTGTTATTTGGGCGCTGGTTTGGGGAGTCTGAGGGATAATGGCGTTGCTAGGGGGGGTTCCCCTGCCCATCACATCTGCAATCTGCATCACATAGCTAGGAAGTGGGAAGGAATTCACAGTGTGTGGGCAGAGTAGAAACGGTGACAGCATGTTTATGCACTCTTTCACATCACTGATGAAGTCTGAGGAGTGGGAACAACAGAGTAGGAGCAGAGAGCATGGGAAGTGGACTGAACTGCTACTAAGCACAAGACAGATACATTGCTCTAATTATCTAACATATCAGACAAGGTTTTCAGAGCAGTATTTCCAAAATGTAAAATATATTTACTATGCATAATTTTTGCAATTGTTTTATAATATTGTCATCATCTGGCTGAAGATGACATAAGTTGTATCCAGGACCAGCCTTTGCAGTGTGCGATTGCAGAGGACACCCCCCAGGAGGGTGCAGTGCTATGGTGCATTGTGCTCTGGAGTTCTCTCGGCAGCCAGAAGGGAATGAGAGAATGTTGATCTGGGTCAAATGAGGGGTTCAGCGATATAGGCATCCCCACAACACACCTAATCAACTGACATGAAATGGGGTTTCAGAAAGGAGACATATTCCTGGTACAGTCAGCCAATCACAGCAAGTGTTGTAGTGTTGGAAAGGTGTAGGCATTTCCTCCTACTCTGTCAAGGGGCCACTTTTCAGAAAAGTGAGAGACTGCTGCACCATCTATGCAGATGATCTACTTAAAGGGATAGTAATACTTAAAATGTAAAAAAAAATATGTTGTAGGGTTTATCCCCCTGAGTAAAACAAGAGTACTCCCACTGCTGAGAGGTGTTTTATTCAAAAGTTATTAATTTTCAAAGTTGAATTTTTTAGGTGCAATATCACAGTGGCCTGAAATTGTACAGTGGTGCTGTTGCTACACGATCCTATGGACAACTCTGGTCAGTTGACCATAAATCTCCATAGGATGGTGTAGCAACAGCGCCACTGTACAATTTCAGGCCACTGTGATATTGCACCTAAAAAATTCAACTTTGAAAATTAATAACTTTTGAATGAAAGACCTCTCAGCAGCGGGAGTACTCTTGTTTTACTCAGGGGGATAAACCCTACAACATATTTTTTTTTACATTTTAAGTATTACTATCCCTTTAATCTCATGTTCCTAATGCTCTGCATTCTCTCATGTCCTGCCCTGCACCTGATAGCTCAGGCATTATTACAGTAAGTTGGATTTATACATGAATAAATAAAATGTAATACCAAGCACAAGCTAAAGTGGAGCAATTCTTGTGCAAACCAACTATGTCACAGGGAACAAAGGAAAATTCACTCTCATATAAATAGGGATTTTAACCCCTTGAATACTATAGGTCTCTAAAGCATTGCAAAGCTATGAGCTGGAAAGCTCCCAAGCATTCAAGGGGTGAAAATCCCTTTTAAATCAGTGGGAATTTGGTGTTGTTGACCTGTCTTTACACAGCAGATTCAGAATAGACCTGGATCACATAGATTATCAGAAAGGTAACTTCAGGGTTAATTGGGACCTTGCACTCTGATGCTCTCTAGTATCACATCGCTAATGTCACTCAGACAGTTGATGTGGCTAATTGTACATGTGAGTTTGGGGGTGACCAGTAGAATAGCTTGGACACATAGTGAAAAATTGCTTCCTTTTGGTGAATGTATCTGTCACATACAGACCACAGTAACCATGAATCAATCAGTTTGCTCTGTGCATTGTTCAGTGAAGTAGAAAGAATTATGTAAATGGAAAGGTACCAGATTTGGGGGGTACAGAGCATCTCTGTTTATTACAGAAATGAAGACTAAATAGGCTGTTCTTGTACCAAATAGAAATGGGTAAATTCTGAAGCAGGCCAACTGTAACATGTAGCATAGGGGATGTACATTTCCAAAATAGCCATTGATTTAAATGTGACCTTTAACCCATTGCATACTAGAGACAGGGCTCAAAATTTCCACTTACCACTAGCCAATGGCAAGTGAAAATTTAGCCCTGGCGAGTAGAAATTCAGCCCTGGTGGGTATGTTTTGGCTTGCAGTTGCAAGTAACTTTTCAGGTCTGGCTAGTAGCAAAGGACATAAAATTATAAGCCCTGCTAGAGAGATCTCAAGCACACTGCTTCACAATGGGTTAGATGACTTCTAGTCTTCAAGGGGTTAAGAGAGCACAATGAAGAGGCAAGCATCTACAAGTTATATATAAATTTATGTAATCTATATTTTAATAGTGTAGCCTCTGGATAGTTCCATTATGTGTTCATTCATAAGTGCATGTCATCCATATTAAGCTCTGCACATTACCGTTAGGTCTTGTTTGATATGGGGAGCTTCCTTTGATGCATTGCCAAAAATTGGCAAGCTTTGTTGTATCATTTGTGGCTCCATAACTTCATTTGTAAGCTCTGTGGTATCATTTGTGGCTCCATTTAAAATGTAATCTCAGACTGTGGCATCACTTGTGTAACTACATTCGCTCCTTGAATGCCAGTCAAGGCTTAATGTATTCCAAAGTGCAGTATGCATTAAAGACCTCTGTAGTACCGAAGACAGAGATTAACTGTTTGAATGCCAGAAATGTAGCCAATGCAATGAATTAGATATCTCTACAGTACTTGAAGCATTAACCATATCTGGTGGCGTATCATCCCCACCCTTCTAAATGGAGCTTTTTTTAACCCTTCGAATGCTGAAAAGACTGCTCACACGTGGCTTTGCACAGTGTTTTCCTCTTCTCTTTTTTTTGTACTAACAAAAAAAGTGGCCCCACAATTTATCTCCCACTTGGTCCCACAAACCCTAGAACCAGCCCTGGCAGTCAGAACCGTGCAACATACGGTGGCACGGATATGGTGCATGCTGGGGGTTTCTTCATCTTTCTGGGTGCCACTTTCAAACTTGTTCTGTGGACTGAGCAAGTGTAAAAGTGGCACCCAGAAAGATGAACAAAAACCCAACATGCACCATGTCTTCATTGCAGTGAGTCATACGGCCCCCAGCTGCTGTCAATGCCAGCAGTGGGGGAAAGAGAATGCAGTGCTGAGAAAGGTACATGGAGGACAGGACTTCACCACCTCCCTCCCTCCTCACAGAAAGAGGCAAGAGGAAAGGGGGGGGAGGCAAAAGGCGGGGATCAAGACAAGAGGTGGAGAAAGAGGCAAGAGGGGGAGATCAAGAGTCGGGGGGTAAAAGGGGGATTAAGACAAGAGTAAAGAGGAGTCAAAAGAGGCAAAAGGGCGATCAAGAGGCAGTAGAAGGGATCAAGAGGGGGCAAAAGAGGGGATCAAGATTCAAGAGAGGATGAAAGAGGCAAAAAGGGGAGCAAGAGTCAAGAGGTGAGAAAGGTTAAAGGGATGGAGAAAGGGTCAAGAGGTAGAGAAAGAGGCAAGAAGGGCAATAGACAAAAGGGGGATTCAAGAGGGGGGAAAGAGGGGATTAAGAAAAGAGTCAACAGGGGTCGAAACTTAAAAGGGGTCAAAAGAAGAAAGAGGGCGATCAATAGTCAAGAGGGGGAGAACAAGCAAAAGGGGAATCAAGAGGCAAAAAGGAGATCAAGAGGCAAAAAGGGGGGATCAAGAGTCAGGGAGAGAGAGGCAAGTGGGAGATAAAGATGGAATAGGGGGATCAAGAGGCAAGGGGCAATAGGGGGAGAAAGAGGCAAAAACAGGAAGAAAGAAACTCTCTTCCCCTTGCATTTTGCTCTTTATTCTATTCTTAAAGGGATAGTAATACTTCATTTTATCTTTATTTTATTTGGCAGACATTAAAAAAACATGAAGAATGATATGTCTTATCTCTCAAACCTTTATGGTTTGAGAGATATTCACAAGAAAAGTTTCCCCTCCCGACCCATTTACCTAGTGTAAGCCATCTCTTCTCAGATGTGGAATCCAGTCCATAGACCAGACAGATAACAAAAGGGGACAATCTTCTTCCTATAAGAACAAGGAAAGCCCTACCCCCCTTGATAAGTTTTTCAGGTTTTTCCCTTATCTTATGTATGCATGCTTGGAACAGCAGTTCCAGGGTCCATACCGCTGTGGCAAGTGTGAGCAAGTGGCCCTTCTAGAAGCTCAGATTGGAGCTCTAGAGAGTCATATTGCAAGACTGAGAGATATTGACAACCTTGAGAGGAGTCTCTTGCTAACTGAGCAGAGTCTAGCTGGGTCACCTAGCAAAGAGGGAGGAGATCAGATAGAAGGGAACCAGGCACATAGCTGGGTGACAGTTAGAAGTGGTTGCAGTGAGGGAGGGAAGAGGAAGAGGGCAGCCAGTCCTGAGTTTTTCCACCCCAACAAATTTGCTCATTTAAGTGAAGATGTTGGGGAGGCAAACCCAGAAGTGGAATTGCTGGAGAAGACTGTTCTCCCTAACAGCTGGGAGAACAGCTCCTCTAGCACATAAGGAATCCAGAGGAAAGTGAAGCCTAGGCAGGTTGTGGTGGTAGGGACTCCATTATTAGGAGGACAGATAGGGTAATCTGTGGCTCTGATTGCAACAACCGAATGGTTTGCTGTCTCCCGGGTGCCCGGGTTCGGCATGTTGCAGACAGGGTGGACAGATTATTGGGAGGGGCTGGAGAGGATCCAGCTGTCTTGGTGCATATTGGTACCAATGACAAATTAAGAGGAAGGAGGAGAGTCCTAAAAGGTAATTTTAGGGATTTAGGGAGTAAGATTAGGAACTGGACCTCCAAGGTAGCATTCTCAGAGATACTACCTGTGCCATGCGCTACACCAGAGAGACAGCGGGAGATTAGGGAGCTCAATGCATGGCTGAAGTCTTGGTGTAAGAAGGAGGGCTTTGGGTTTTTAGAGCATTGGGCTGATTTTGCTTTGGGGTACAATCTCTATAGTAGGGATGGATTGCACCTGAATGCAAGAGGGTCTCAAGTGCTTGGGGAGAGGATGACTAGACGGTTGGAGGAGATTTTAAACTAGGAAGGGGGGGAGGGGTAAAAAAATACTGGGGTAGATAGTATAGAAAGGGAAGGTGATGTAGTTAATAACCAGGTGGGTGGATCCGGGGGCGGGGTTAGTACAGATGATAGGGAGAAGCCTACAAACCACATCAAAATTAAATCACAAATGGAACATGGCAGTGGCATAAATTGTATGCTTGCAAATGCCAGAAGTTTAACTGGTAAAATAGGGGAACTGGAGCTTGTAGCTGAAATCGAAAACTATGACTTGATAGGCATAACAGAAACATGGTGGGATGACACACATGAATGGTCAGTTTGGAGGGCTACATGTTATTTAGAAAAGATAGGTCAAACAAAAGAGGTGGTAGGGTCTGTCCGTATGTCAAACCAGCATTATTGCCTCATTTGTGGGAAGATATATGTGATGACAGTAGTGAACATGTGGAATCCTTGTGGGTTGAAATACTCACTGGGGGTAATACTGCCCAAAAAATATTAATGGGTATTTGTTATAAACCACCAAACATTGGTGACCTTGAAGAATCAAAGCTATTAATGCAAATAGAAAAGGCTTCTCAAATAGGGAGCTCTATAATTATGGGGGATTTAAATTATCCAGAAATAGACTGGAAAAATGGAACAGCTAATTCTGCTAAAAGCAGCAAGTTTCTAAACTTGTTGAATGACAATTTTTTGTCTCAATTAGTGCAGACCTCAACCAGAGGGAATGAATGTCTGGATCTGGTAATAACTGACAATGAAGAACATCCAAGTTAGGGAGCACTTGGGGAATAGTGACCATAACATGGTATCATTTGAGATTAATTCAAAAAAGCAATTTGGTATGGGTTCCACAAAACACTGAATTTTAAAAAGGCAAACTTTAGCAGGTTTAATTCATCCCTTGGTCTCGTTGACTGGGATAGAATATTTTCAGGAAAAAACACAGAAGGTAAGTGGAATGCCTTCAAAATAAAATTGCAAAAATACACATATAAATGTATCCCTGTTGGAAACAAATACAAAAGAAGCAAATTAAAACCAATGTGGCTTACAAGTAAAGTAATTCATGAAATAAATAACAAGAAAGCAGAATTTAAACATTACAAAGCTGAGGATCAGCAGAGGCATTTGCAGAATACAAAAATGTCAACAAAACCTGTAAAAAGGCTATTAAATTAGCTAGAATGGAGAATGAAAAAAATATTGCTAAGGAGAGCAAGAGCAACCCAAAAAAATTCTTTAAATACATTAATGGCAAAAAATTAAAGTCTGATAATGTTGGGTCCTTGTTATCTGAAACGGGTGAGATGGTCAAGGGGGACAGAGAGAAGGCAGATATTTTAAATAATTTCTTTTCTTCTGTTTTTACCAAGGAAGACCCAATGGACAAGAATGTGCAAACTACTTTTACAGAACAGTCACAGCAAGCATGGAACTGGCTAACATAAGAACAAGTGTTAAAACAATTGAATGGTGTTAAGGTAGACAAAGCTCTGGGGCCAGATGGTATACACCCACGGGTACTTAAAGAGCTAAGCCAGACGCTGGCCAGACCGTTATATTTGATTTTCAGGGATTCTTTTATTTCTGGTATGGTGCCCATGGATTGGCGTAAAGCAGATGTGGTGCCCATATTTAAAAAGGGATCAAAGTCACAGCCAGGAAATTACAGACCTGTAAGCTTGACATCTGTGGTACTGAAGCTGTTTGAAAGGTTGCTAAGGGAATATATTCAAGAATTTTGCTGGAACAGGAATATCATTAGCAATAGCCAACATGGCTTTGTGAAAGACAGGTCTTGTCAAACTATCTTGATCGCATTTTATGAAAAAGTGAGTAATAATATAGATGCGGGAGCGGCGATTGATGTGATCTATTTAGACTTTGCCAAGGCATTTGGTACGGTTCCACACAAAAGGTTACTGTACAAATTGAATGAAATTGGCCTAGGGGAAAATGTTTGTGTGTGGATTGGAAATTGGCTGAAAGATAGAATGCAAAGAGTGGTAGTAAATGGCAAGTTCTCCAATTGGATAAACGTGATAAGTGGAGAACCTCAGGGATCTGTCCTGGGTCCTCTTCTTTTTAATTTGTTTATTAATGGCCTCCTAGAGGGCATAAGGAACCATGTATCAGTGTTTGCAGATGACTCAATTAAGTAAGGTAATAAAGTCTGAACTGGATGTGTCTTCATTACAAGAGGATTTGGACAAATTAAGTAACTGGGCAGGCAAATGGCAAATGACATTCAATATAGACAAGTGTAAAGTTATGCATTTTGGGTATAATAATAGAAATGCAACATATAGTTTAAATGGTGTTTATCTGGGGAAATCTACAAATGAAAAGGATTTGGGAGTAATGGTAGACAATAGACTTAGCAGTAGCATGCAATGCCAGCTGGCAGCTGCAAAGGCCAATAAGATATTGACATGTATTAAAAGGGGTATTGACTCAAGGGAGGAAGATATATTTATGCCTCTTTACAGGTCCATGGTAAGACCCCACCTTGAATATGCTGTTCAATTCTGGGTGCCCTTTCTGAAAAAGGACATTATGGAACTAGAAAGAGTGCAGAGGAGGGCTACAAAACTAGTAAGGGGAATGGAAAGTTTTAGTTATGAAGAAAGGCTAGATATGTTAAACTTGTACACACTAGAGAAACAACGTCTTAGAGGGGATATGATAACACTATGTAAATATGTTCAGGGCCCATACAAAGGGCTCTGCAAAGACCTGTTTATTAACAGAACAGTACAAAGGACAAGGGGCCACCCGCTTAGACTTGAGGAAAGGAGATTTAATCTACAACAGCGGAAGGGTTTCTTTACAGTAAGGACAATAAAGGTATGGAATTCACTGCCTGAGGAGGTGGTGCTATCAAATACTTTAGATGCCTTTAAAAAGGGCATGGATACTTATTTAAAAGAGCATAACATAGAGGGCTATGTACGTTAGTATTGGGATTAATATTTAGTTAGGGCTTGTTGATCCAGGGAGAAATCTGATTGCCATTTGGAATCAAGAAGGAATTCCCCCCCCCCCTCATTCAAGGCAGAATTTGAAATTTCTATATTGAGGAGGTTTTTTTTCCTTCTTTTGGATCAACGATGGTAAACAGGAATAGGAAAAGGGTTGAACTAGATGGACGCAAGTCTTTTTTCAACCTAAATTACTATGTTACTTTGTTACTTGAAGATTGTCCCTCTCTGCAGTCTGCCTGGGCACCTCCCTTCTGATCTGGCTGTAAAAGGGGTGGGAGGGGGATAATTTGTCATTGAATTTCTCTTGAACTACAACTCTGACAGAACTGAAATAACACTCTCCAAAGTCCAAATACTATGATGATTAATTAGAACTGCTTTTATTATGAAACATTACTATCACTTTAACTTACTTCCACTTGACCCTTTACCTGTCTCCCCCATTTTTCTTTCTCCCCCCGCCTCTTTATATTTAGTCCATTCTTGCCTCTTTAGCCCCCCTTGCACCTCTTTATCTCTTTTGCCTCTTTCTCCCAACTCATGCCTCTTTCTCCTCCCCATTTGCTCTTTATCTTGCATTATCCCCCCTCTTACCTTTTTAGAGCCACTCTTGCCTCTTTCTCATTATCCTTCCTCTCTTTATCACCTTTCTTGCCTTTGTGGTATCATAGAGTAGCACAATTTCAATTGTAAGCTCTGTGGTACCACTAGTATAGTTCCATTTCAGTGTGTAAGCTGTATGTACCACTAGTGTAGCTCCATTTCAGTTGTAATTTCTGAGGTATCCCATGCCATGTATAAAATTAATGAAAGGGGGAAGGCTGGGACAGTAGTCCAGTGTGATTGCAGAAATGGACCACTTGATAAAATGTGGAGCTGGTATCCAGATTTTTCCAGGGCTGGTTTTTATTCCAAGTTTGGCACTGAATGTGTAAGAGTGGATTTTAGGTCTCAGAAAAGAAACTGAGACATTTGTTTTTGTTTAACATGGATCACAGAGACATTGAACACTTTGAATTTCATATGAGTGCCCAACATATTGCAAAACAATGTGTTGGGCACTCCTCTGTCACTCAAAGGGTTCAGGTTTGAGTGGCAGAGGACTGAGCAACACAATGTTTCTCAGTGCATTGCTTGCACCTCTGGCACTCAAAGGGTTAGTTGTATATGACCCTAAGTTCATGTTTATATGTTGTTTCTTTAACTCCTTGAATGCTGCAAATGCCTTCAACTTGTTCAGTATGCCAGTCTACAGAACAGTGTTACTGTGCAAAATTACACTTTTTTATAGAGGTAAGAGAAGTCTAATGGAGACTTTTCTAGAATTGAAAGGGTTAATACAGAAAAGTGTAATATTTTTAGTTTACCCCTTGAGGAGTGATTGACAATGCATTGATTGACAATCATTTGGAGCAATGGAAAGAGCGGGATTGACTGCTTCCTCAGAGCATATGCTAGACTATATTTTAAGTGGCAGAAAACAAATGGAGAAATGTTTCAGTCTAGTATGACATCCAGGATACTTAAGTGTATATGACCCCAAGTTCATTTATAAAATGTTGTTGTCCACTTAACTCCTTGAATGCTGCAAATATCTTTTCTTCAAAATGTAAGAGGCACTAACCTACATGTAATTTAATGTGAAAAATTAGCTTTCTGCATTAAAGTTTTGGTGGTTAGAGATCTCTCTTGGTGACATCTCTAGCATCCAAGGGGATAATAAAGAAAAGGGTGGGGGAGTGGCCTGGACAGAGAGGTGAGTGGACGTGTTCTTGAGGCTCTCCGCCTTCTCTTGTCTGAATCTATTGCCATCATGCTTAATTATACACCCTGCCGGCTGAATTCTTTTTGGAATGCCCTCACCACACTACCTGCTGCCTGTGGTTGTGAGCCCTGGTGGATTCAGCCCCTGGTCAAGGGCTCCCGAGATGGCTTCGGTCTAGGCCGCACAACCGCTGTCTCAAGTGCCTGTGTCGCCACTCAGGGCAGTAGCGGCTGGGAGAATCGGAGGGATCGCCCGCTGATACAGCCTGTGAGACCTATGGGTGGGTTGACTGGGATTGGGTGAGACCAGCCACCTACATATTACCCAGGGTTTCAGGAGACTACTGCGCACCCCAGCTGCAAGACAAGGACACATTGATAGCCTCTTCCCAGCACGGCCTGTGATACAACTGGAATGCCAGCGGCATTGGTGGCATCTGTATGTGGCCCTGCGAGGGGCTTAAACTGGCTATGACTGTTGCCTTGCTAGGCGTATTCTTCCTGCAGTGCCTGCTGTCTCTCTGCCAGGCTACCCCATCTGGAGTCTGCACTTTTGGAGAAGTAATCGTCAGATTGTCCTCCTATGTCTGGCCTGTACTGGCCATCCCATTTGTTATTTAATTCCCAGTACCCCTCCCTCCAATAGGCCTTTCTTCAGCCTCTCCTGTGCCTACCCTGGGCTGAAGGTGGGGGTTACATGTGTGGGCACAGTCTGCTCCATGGGAAGTGAACTCAAGGCCTGGCATCACCACTCCCCCCTCTCTTGCTGAGTTGCTGTGTTCTGGAGATAGGGAGGTGGAACAGTCCTATCTGCTCTGTGGTGACCAGCCTGCAATTGTTCTTCATAGGCACAATAACTGCCGCCCACTTGTCCCTCATCCTCTCCACAATGATTTCTGCAGCCTGAGGGATCCCTCTTCTTCTCCTGTGGGATTCCCAGACCAATGTCCCTGATCTCTGGCAACATATGATCCCAGTTCCTCTGGTCTGTTAACCTGCTTTACCTGACCACTGTTTCTATACATTCTACTCCTCCACTGCCTTGTTCACTTGTTTTGTCTTCTATAAGCTTAGACATGTAGCATTTTATGCACTCTGCGGATCAATCTAAGAATCCAGGACCTCAGCGTGGTGAAAAGAAGCAAGACAAGAAAAAGCAAAACTAACTCTTGGACTCTGACGAAGTTCATACAGAGCTCATGGCCACTGCTCTATCCAGTCTTCTTTTCAGACAATGTTGGGGGAAGTTAAGTCTCATGATGAGCAGATAGTAGGGCTCACACAACAAGCAGATGATTGAGAGGCTGCGGTAAATGATCTACAACACATGATACAAAGATTGAAATGGAAGGCCAATGCCTTAACCAACAAGATTGACAATCTTGAAAACCATAGCCATAGAAATAACCTTTGAGTCATCTGACTATCTGAAAGGATCTCTTACACTTTCTGGGAATGGAACTACCAATACTCCTGGGTATGTTAAACGCTGGCAAACTGCTGGCCAACAAAAGAGAACACAGGATGGGACAGACCCCTCCATCTGAGGGTGGTCATCCTAGACTTCTTATATTCAAGCTGCTTCATTTTTAATACAGACAGCAACTATTCTTGCACATCGCAAAAATGGAGAAAGTGATATACCACCAGCTCCTATTGTTCCAAGATTTCTCATCCAAGGTGTCAGAACAGAGCCGCAAGTTCCCAGAAGTCTGTAAGTAAGCTGTATAAGAGGAATATTAAAGGGATAGTAATACTTCATTTTAACTTTATTTTATTTTGTAGGCATTAAAAAAACATGAATAATGATATGTCTTATCTCTCAAACCTTTATGGTTTAAGAGATATTCACAAGCAAAGTATCCCCCCCCGTTCAACCAGATCAGAAGGGAGGTGCCCAGGTAGACTGCAGAGAGGGACAATCTTCAATTAAGATAAGGGAAAAAGCTGAAAAACTTGTCAAGGGGGGAAGGGCTTTCATTGTTTTCATACAAAGAAGAATGTCCCCTTCTGTTATCTGTCTGGTCATACAACCAGATTCACATATGAGAAGAGATGGCTTACACTAGGAAAAAGGGGCGGGGAGGGGAAACTTTGCTTGTGAATATCTCATAAACCATAAAGGTTTGAGAGATAAGACTTATATCATTCTTTATGTTTTTTTAATGCCTACAAAATAAAATAAAGTTAAAACGAAGTATTACTATCCTTTTAAATTTGCCTTGCTGTACCCTGCATGAAGGTCTGCCTTCCTGCTCTGTGTGGGAGCCCTGCGCTCCTCCTCCTCAGAGGGCGGGATCGGGGATGTTTTGGAGCTCACTGTTCCCTGATTGGGTTGGAGATGGGGGATTCCTCAGAGCCAGGGGCCCTTCCAGGGAGTGCACTGCCACGGTATTGGCCACCTTCATGGGTTTGTCTTGGCCGGTAACTAAAACATTTGGTTCTGCTCTTTTCTCTCCTTCCCCCTCCCCCCAATTTATCTCCTCACTCCTTCTGTTCTGTCTCCCTTCTTCGGTTCCCTCTTTTCCCCTCTGGGGAGGGGTTATGACATAGTAACATAGTAAATAAGGTTGAATAAAGACACAAGTCCATCAAGTTCAACATTCTCCTCATACCCTAGTAACTGAGAATTTTATAGCTTTTCTGCTACCAGTTAAGTTAGTCTTTATCAGACCTTCCTGATCTGCCTACTGGTAAACAGTATAACTCTGTATGTTCCCTTTTGAAAGAAATGTATATATCTTCTCTTAAATGTATCCATTGTATCTACCATAACCCCCTCCTTGGGCAATGAATTCCACAAATTAACAGACCTTACCTTAAAAAAACCCTTCCTCTGCTGAAGTTTAAACCTCCTTTCCTCTAATCTTAAGGGGTGCCCCCTGGTCAACTGATCAGGCCTTGGAATAAATAGTTCACCACAGAGATCCTTGTATTGACCTCTCATATACTTGTACAATGTGATAAGGTCTCCTCTTAGTCGTCTTTTCTCTAGAGTAAATAAACCAAGTTTGTCTAGTCGTTCCTCATATGTCAAGTCCTCCATTCCCTTAATTAATTTTGTTGCTCTCCGCTGTACCCTCTCTAGTTCTAGTATATCCTTTTTCAGAACCGGTGCCCAAAATTGCTCTGCATACTCAAGGTGAGGTCTTACCAATGATTTGTATAATGGCAAAATAATGTTATCCACTCTTCAATACCTCTTTTTATGCAAGACAGGATTTTGTTTGCCTTTGCTACTGCTGTTTGACACTGGTCACTGTTTCCAAGTTTGTAGTTGACAAGGATACCCAGGTCTTTCTCTAGCAATGAGTCCCCTAAAATGATTCCATTAAGTTCATAAGCAGCCTTGGGATTGTTTCCTCCCAAATGCACGACTTTACACGTCCCCACATTAAACTTCATATTCCATATGTTTGCCCAATCTGACATTGTATGTAAGTCCCTCTGTAGAGAGAAAATAGCCTGTTCTGAATTACTGACCTTGCATAATTTAGTATCATCTGCAAATATTGATATTTTGCTTTCTATATCTATTTCCAGGTAATTTATGAACATGTTAAAAAACAGTGGACCTAATACTGAACCCTGAGGTACTCCACTCTCCGCTTTAACCTTCTTTTTAAATTGATCCTGGTCTCTGAGACAGAGCTGCACTCCCTGGGGATCTCTGTATGCCAATTGTTGATACGTTACTAATTTCACACAGTCTGGGACGCAGCCTACAGGTCCATGAGAACACTGGCTTTCTTACTAGTCAACGGACTATACTACTTGTTACTAGTTTGCTTACTTTTCATATATTGTATGTGCATGCTTCATGGGGAGTTGGGTTTTGACTCCTTGGTTTTACATTCCTTATCCATAACTGGCAAGCTGTGGGTTTAGGCAACCCCCCTACACATTGGTCAACTGGCGTCTCCTCACTGTGAGAGTCAATCAGTCCTTTATATTTTAACTAACTATTCATGGACTCATTTCCACTGACTGCCTCCATATCTGTCTCTAACCCTCTGGCACACTTACTCTCTGTGTCTAAACTCTTGGAACTTTGGAGGTATACATATTCCTATTAAACGTAAGCAAATACTACAACACCTTAGATGCCTACACACTCAGGTAGCCCTTCTACAGGAGACCTATCTCTCTGATGAGGAACATAACAAGCTAAAACGGGACTGGGTGGGACATAGCATAGCTGCTTCATATACCGGTAAAAAACAAGGTTTGGCTATCTTCATCCACAAATTTCTCGCTTTCACTCATCTTCAGACTATATGTGATTTGGAGGTCCGGTTTTTAATTGTACACTGTATTGATCAAAAACCCTTTTTAATCCGTAATGTATATGCCCCCAGTGATCCCTGTCATGGGAATCACCATGACCTTGGCTCCTGGAGGGGCCTGCGGGCCGGCCCCCTTCCTAAAGATCATTGATTCGACTCACGGGGAAGCTATTTTTCCAGCGTACCAGTTCCCTCTCAGGTCTAAGTCACCCTGTGCTTATGGGGGGCACAGGGTGATTGAGAAAACCCTGTCTGGTCTGCCCAAACCAGACTCAACAGACTAAATGCTGCGAATATGGGAGTTATGTTACTGTTGTTTAAACATTTCCAAACTGTGCTGCTCAAAAGACTGGAGTTCACTGGGCTGGCGACAGCCGGCAGGAATATTGCCTCTTGATAGGCCAGTCTGAGTAAAAGGGCCTCCATTGACTTTGCTTGGGGAAGTAGGCAGCTTCCTGATTGGTCAAAGCCCTGGGGAACAAGTTTAAAGGTTCCCCATAAAGTTAACATGTTAACTAAATAGGAAAAATAGTGTAGCCCTCAGATATAATGGCTGGTGGACCAAGAGGAGATATATATAGAAGTGTAATCTACCACAATACGGGAATTACCACAATAGCCCAATAGGAATATAAAAAACTATATCAGGTGATACATTAAGATATGTGTACAGCATTAACAACCTAATATGTAGTGTCATATACCACACAATCCCTCAGTCAATATCCCATGCAACCAATAGAATAAAACACGTAGAATATATAATGGGACTGGACACACATCAACAGAAACAACAGAAAAGTTACCTGTTTAAATGTAATATGTTTAATATTTTCGCTCTGAGCATTCACACTTTATTTTGTATGGTCGAGTATAGGATTCCGCTCTTCTCTTGACTGTTTGAAAATGTGGAACAATGTTATTTGTGCCCTATTTTCTGTTATGCCTTAAATAGCAATTTTAATGCTCCCTAGAGGCCCTGAAAAGTGCCTCCGTCTATTGTAGCTTCCAAATCAACGTATGTGGTTTTATTTTTCTTCCCCCCCCAGGACCTCTAGGAGGTCACTGCGTGGTACTCTGGAAGAGTGTGGGGTATACTACCTTGACATTCTGCGAACGCAATATTTATATACTAGGACCACTTGTCAATTTACATGAGCTAGTATTTAACCTCACAAATTGCTCCAAAATTGCTATTATACGCTTTTAGAGGACTTATTTGTTTGTAAGTAATGATTGGTCCTCTTCTCTTTTTCCTCACTTATTAAGCTGTATTGCTAAACTTAGTCTTTCCCTTATGAGCATTGTTTCTCCATTGTTATGGTACTATTTCTTAGTTCTAACATTTCAACTTGTTACTACTTACTATAGTGCCCGTATTTTGCTCCCATTGAGCTGATTCTTGCTTAACTTTATATTACTCTTCGCTGAAAGATTTATTTGCCATAGCTACACAAATTAATTTGCTTTCACTGCTTTATATGAGTATGCATTATGTCAAAGACTGGATGTATGTTAAAAGATTTTATTTACATTGTAACTGCTCATTTCACCAAATAAAGCTTTGAAAAAACAAAAAAAGATTAATAATACGACAAAGTGGCAGTGTCAAAATCATCATATAGCAATGCCACGACATTTGCAAACAATAAAATTAAGAGTTATAACCTTACTGGTAGCGCTGATAACAGCTGTAGAACCTCCATGTGCTGTGCTGTAGATGCTTTCATGTTGCTATAGGCATCCGATCCTAGTGGTGAAAAAGTAAATCCCCAATTTGTGGTCAATCACTCATATAGCAAAGAGTATCCTCATGTAACCCCTTGGTTCTTCCACCGCCTACAGTGCTGTAGAGCTGGAGGTTCCTATACAGGGGTACTATGAAGCGTAGATGCAGTAACATTCTAATTTTACCAGCCATTGAGAGGCTCCAGATATATTAAGTTGATATTATACGGGACTAATGTATATCCTCAGGAATTGAGGGAATTTCAGAGAATGATTCTTACACAACAATTTGATTCTTTCTGTCCTTGTATTAGTAAATCAATGTAAGATCATGCTCCGATTATCTGGAGCAACGCGGGTGACCCTGACATTGCAGAGCGATCAGTTCTCTTAATTCTAATCCCTTGCAATAAAGTATTATAGTAACATAGTAACATAGTAAATTAGGTTGAAAAAAGACACAAGTCCATCAAGTTCAACCTTCGCTTCATACCTCAGTAACTAAGAATTTTATAGCTTTCCTGCTACCAATTAAATTAGTCTTTATCAGACCTTCCTGATCTGCCTACTGATAAACAGTATAACTCTGTATGTTCCCTTTTGAAAGAAATGTATCTAATCTTCTCTTAAATGTGTCCATTGTATCTGCCATAACTACCTCCCTGGGCAATGAATTCCACAATTTGACAGACCTTACCGTAAAAAAACCCTTCCTCTGCTGAAGTTTAAACCTCCTTTCCTCTAATCTCAAGAGGTGTCCCCTGGTCACCTGAGCAGGCCTTGGAATAAATAGCTCACCGCAGAGATCCTTGTATTGACCTCTCATATACTTGTACAATGTGATAAGGTCTCCTCTTAGTCGTCTTTTCTCTAGAGTAAATAAACCAAGTTTGTTTAGTCGTTCCTCATATGTCAAGTCCTCCATTCCCTTAATTAATTTTGTTGCTCTCCGCTGTACCCTCTCTAGTTCTAGTATATCCTTTTTCAGAACCGGTGCCCAAAATTGCACTGCATACTCAAGGTGAGGTCTTACCAATGATTTGTATAATGGCAAAATAATGTTATCCACTCTTGCTTCAATACCTCTTTTTATGCAAGACAGGACTTTGTTTGCCTTTGCTACTGCTGTTTGACACTGGTCACTGTTTCCAAGTTTGTAGTTGACAAGGATACCCAGGTCTTTTTCTAGCAACGAGTCACCTAAAATTATTCCATTAAGTTTATAAGTAGCCTTGGGATTGTTTCCTCCCAAATGCATGACTTTACACTTCCCCACATTAAACTTCATATTCCAGATGTTTGCCCAATCTGACATTGTATGTAAGTCCCTCTGTAGAGAGAAAATATCCTGTTCTGAATTAATGACTTTGCATAATTTAGTATCATCTGCAAATATTGATATTTTGCTTTCTATATCTATTTCCAGGTCATTTATAAACATGTTAAAAAGCAGCGGACCCAATACTGAACCCTGAGGTACTCCACTCTCCACTTTAACTATACTGGAGAATTTTCCATTTACAACCACACACTGTTCCCTATCCTTCAACCAGTTTTGTATCCAATTGCAAAGGTTATCTCCTAGCCCCAATTTCCTTATTTTATACACCAGCCTTCTGTGTGGTACTGTATCAAATGCCTTTGCAAAGTCTAGATATACTACATCTACTGCCTTGCCATTGTCAAGGTTGCTGCTTACCTCCTCATAGAAGCTGAAAAGATTAGTTTGGCATGACCTATTCTTCATAAAACCATGTTGATTTGTGCTAATGATCTTATTTTTTGTGTTGTAATCCTGAATATAGTCCCTTATTATGCCTTCTAATAGTTTTCCCACTACAGAGGTCAAACTCACTGGTCTATAATTCCCAGGTTCTGTTTTAGTTCCCTTCTTAAATAGAGGCACTATGTTAGCTCTTCGCCAATCCTGTGGCACTGAGCCTGTGGTAATAGAATCTTTAAAGAGTAAATATAGGGGTTTTGCTAACACTGCACTGAGTTCCTGAAGAACCCTTGGATGTATACCATCAGGACCCGGTGCTTTGTCGGTCTTAATTTTGTTCAGTCTTCCCATGACATCTCCTTGAGTTAACCCAATATCTATTAATTATGCCACAGATCTCAAAAATACTTGAAAACAAAAGAAAAAATAACTTTATATCAAAGGAGAGTGCAGTCCAGATAACACTGTCTGCTCTCTTATTATCCTTGCTGTTAAAGAGATCAGTTCATCTATGATAGAACTAGACTGAGCCTATAAAAAAAATATATGATTAGTAAATATTTGAAAACGTAATCCCTCATTAAAATCAAAATATGCACCCTATAGCTTTCCTACAATGGTTATAAGGTGGTGTGACCACTATCAGTATTCTAGGAAGTGTCAATAGATAGATGTTGATTATTTTAAATACCCATCACAAATACTAATCCTGTTGATTATCCTATATAATAATTCGCTAATTCGTGTGTAACGCTGCAACATGCGCAGTAGACACTGCTGCGCATGCTGCAGTCATGCGCAGTAGACACGGCCCGCGCCGCGGCTGATACAGAGCTGGGCGCTCCGAAGGTGCGTCCAGCTCTGTATCGCCCGCGGCGCGGGCAGTCTCTACTGCGCGTGTCTGCCCCGTGACCGGGTGGCAGTGGCACTGTAGCCAGTGTAACGGGATGTTCAACTAGTAATTATATAAACAACTCTAACTTATCGACAGACTCACTTTTATTAGAAGTATTTATTTATTCATTCATCCCATATAAAACTGAAAACTAATTATTGAGAGATATCAGATGTAATATATGCCTTTCCATTGGTTATTTTAACTCTTTAGCTGCCACAGCCTGCACAGTTATTGTTAATATCATTGGATTCAATGGATAATTCCCTATAACTCTTCAACCACAAGCTATTCAGCTGTTATTAAGTATCGTTTTTAACATGTCTTCTCTTGTAAAGTAACTAATAGCTACAAACATAGGTAACTTACTTTCTAAACCCTCGCTGTATAAAAAAAAGGCTAGAATGCAGATTTATACCCTTAAGGACCGTTGACGGTCATAGTACGTCATTGTAACGGAAGCTAGGAAGGGGCCACTTCGCATTCCGCCATTGTTCCCGGGTCTCTCCTTCTCGACACCGGACTGACGCCTTTGGATGCACCGGTTGAGCGGATGTAGTCGAACCCCGGTGTATTTGACTCTACTTCAAAGGATGCGGATCGAAGAGGGGTCAACAGGGCTCCCGAGCAGTTGAGTGTCGCAGAACTGGAACACCCGGCAGTAGAGAGTGAGGCCTCTACTCCTGGGCTACGACAAACAGGGAAAGTGTAGCAGGAACGAAGGTAGCGGTCGTAGCACTCCGTAGCTTGAATCAAAGGATTGCAGGAAACTGAAGAAGCAGGGAAGAGTCCACGTTGCCGTCTGACAGCATCCGAAGTTGGGTCGCAGGATGTTGGCAGCAGACAGTCGAACGATGCAGGATACTCATCTCAAATGGGCATCAGAGTAGCCGCTTTAATACCATGAGATCATAAGACTCCAGAATTCTTGTTCACTCCAAAAGTAACTCTCTCTTTATTGACACAAACCACACATATATAAACATGAATCTTACATTGGAATACATGGATCAGCCAGATACAATAGGAACATAATTCAATCACAACACCGGAGACAAAAGGCCAGTGGCAGATGGCCTAACAAATACAATAACTCAGACATGATTACATTTCAGATGCAAAAGGGTTTGATTAATTCCAGATACAAGATACAAAGACTTGAGCGGCGGGAACACACATTCAAGAACAATGGCCAGGGGTAGAAGCACGTACACAAACGGTTTTAATATTCGGCTTCAACCCTGGCCAATCAAAGCGTACAGTGAGTCTGCTGGTCGACCAATTCCCAAGCCGCCTACTTTTCCCCATATTAAGTCTATGGGAGACCTTTAAACCTCCTGCTCAGAGATTCCAATCCGGCATCGACTCACTGGCCTCGGTTCCCCGTGCTCGACTCAGTGTCGGCCCTTGAACCGGGAACCTCCGACCCATAGTCGGTGAATGTGTAAACCCTCAAACACACTACGTACAGTAAACTAGACCGTTCGACATACATTAACCAAAGTCTATGAACATAAGTCTTTTATCTAGGGTAATGGCTGGCCAGTTCGTACGACAGTGCCCAAAGCAGAGTACAAACAGGGCAAAATGTCCACAGTCTTTGGCATACAGTCTTATGGCCAGACAAGGGCTTAAGTAACTGATAGGATCCGTTACAGTCATGTGCTATGCAAATAGAAAAGGCTTCTCAAATAGGGAGAACTATAATTATGGGGGATTTTAATTTTCCAGAAATAGACTGGAAAAATGGAACAGCTAATTCTGCTAAAAGCACTAAGTTTCTGAACTTGTTGAATGACAATTTTTTGTCTCAACTAGTGCAGACCTCAACCAGAGGGAAAGCGTGTCTGGATCTGGTAATATCTGACAATGAAGAACTTATCTATAACATCCAAGTTAGGGAGCACTTGGGGAATAGTGACCATAACATGGTATAGTTTGAGATTTATTCAAAAAAGCAATTTGGTAAGGGTTC
The DNA here is from genome assembly GCA_037306005.1 of Rhinophrynus dorsalis. Lineage (NCBI taxonomy): Eukaryota > Metazoa > Chordata > Amphibia > Anura > Rhinophrynidae > Rhinophrynus > Rhinophrynus dorsalis. The sequence continues at coordinate 105,713 of JBBDGT010000019.1, read as the reverse complement.
CACCAAAAAAGGCCAACTTTAGCAGGTTTAATTCATCCCTTGGTCTCGTTGACTTGGATAGAATATTTTCAGGAAAAAACACAGAAGGTAAGTGGAATGCCTTCAAAATAACACTGCAAAAATATACATATAAATGTATCCTTGTTGGAAACAAATACAAAAGAAGCAAATTAAAACCAATGTGTCTAACCTGTAAAGTAATTCATGAAATAAATAACAAGAAAGCGGCATTTAAACATTATAAAGCTGAGGGATCAGCAGAGGCATTTTCAGAATACAAAAATGCCAATAAAACCAGTAAAAAGTCTATTAAATTAGCTAGACTGGAGAATGAAAAAAATATAGCTAAGGAGAGCAAGAGCAATCCAAAAAAATCTTAAAATACATTAATGGCAAAAAAATTAAAGTCTGATAAGGTTGGGCCCTTGTTATCTGAAATGGGTGAGCTGGTCAAGGGGGACAGAGAGAAGGTAGATATTTTAAGTAATTTCTTTTCTTCTGTTTTTACCAAAGAAGACCCAATTGACAGAATCTGCAAACTACTTTTACAGAACAGTCACAGCAAGCATGGGACTGGCTAACACAAGAAAAAGTGCTAAAACAATTGAATGGTGTTAAGGTAGACAAATCCCCGGGGCCAGATAGTATACACCGACGGGTACTTAAAGAGCTAAGCCAGGCCCTGGCCAGACCGTTATATTTGATTTTCAGGAATTCTTTTATTTCAGGTATGGTGCTCATGGATTGGCGTAAAGCAGATGTGGTGCCCATATTTAAAAAGGGATCAAAGTCACAGCCAGGAAATTACAGACCTGTAAGCTTGACATTTGTGGTAGGGAAACTGTTTGAAGGGTTGCTAAGGGAATATATTCAATAATTCAGCTGCAACAGCAATATCATTAGCAGGATCCAACATGGCTTTGTGAAAGACAGGTCTTGTCAAATTAACTTGATCGCATTTTATGAAAAAGTGAGTAAAAATATAGATGCGAGAGCGTCGGTTTATGTGGTCTATTTAGACTTTGCCAAGACATTTGATACGGTTCCACACAAGAGGTTACTGTACAAAAATGAATGAAATAGGCCTAGGGAAAAAGTTTGTGTGTGGATTGGAAATTGGCTGAAAGATAGAATGCAAAGAGTGGTAGTAAATGGCAAGTTCTCCAATTGGATAAACGTGATACGTGGAGTACCTCAGGGATCTGTCCTAGGTCCTCTTCTTTTTAATTTGCTTATTAATAACCTCCCAGAGGGCATAGGGAGCCATGTATCAATGTTTGCCGATGACACAAAATTAAGTAAGGTAATAAAGTCTGAACTGGATGTGTCTTCATTACAAGAGGATTTGGACAAATTGAGTAACTGGGCAGGCAAATGGCAAATGAGATTCAATATAGACAAGTGTAAAGTTATGCATTTTGGGTATAATAATACAAATGCAACACATAGTTTAAATGGTAACATAGTAACATAGTAATTTAGGTTGAAAAAAGACTTGCGTCCATCTAGTTCAACCTTTTCCTATTCCTGTTAACCATTGTTGATCCAAAAGAAGGCAACCCCCCCCCCCCCAATTAGTAATTTAAAATTCTGCCTTGAATGGGGGGAAAAAAATTCCTTCTTGATTCCAAATGGCAATCAGATTCCTCCCTGGATCAACAAGCCCCAACTAAATATTCATCCCAATACTAACGTACATAGCCCTCTATGTTATGCTCTTTTAAATAAGTATCCAGGCCCCTTTTAAAGGCATCTAATGATTTCGATAGCACCACCTCCTCAGGCAGTGAATTCCATACCTTTATTGTCCTTACTGTAAAGAAACCCTTCCGCTGTTGTAGATGAAATCTCCTTTCCTCAAGTCTAAGCGGGTGGCCTCTTGTCCTGTGTACTGTTCTGTTAATGAACAGGTCTTTGGAGAGCCCTTTGTATGGGCCCTGAACATATTTATATAGTGTTATCATATCCCCTCTAAGACACCGTTTCTCTAGTGTGTACAAGTTTAATTTTTCTAGCCTTTATTCATAACTAAAACTTTCCATTCCCCTTACTAGTTTTGTAGCCCTCCTTTGCACTTTCTCTAGTTCCATAATGTCCTTTTTCAGAAATGGCGCCCAGAATTGAACAGCATATTCTAAGTGGGGTCTTTCCATGGACCTGTAAAGAGGCATAATTATATCTTCCTCCCTTGAGTCAATACCCCTTTTAATACATGTCAATATCTTATTGGCATTTCAGCTGCCAGTTGGCACTGCATGCTACTGCTAAGTCTATTGTCTACCTTTTCATTTGTAGATTTCCCCAGAGAAACACCATTTAAACTATATGTTGCATTTTTATTATTATACCCAAAATGCATAACTTTACACTTGTCTATATTGAATCTTATTTGCCACTTGCCTGCCCAGTTACTCAATTTGTCCAAATCCTCTTGTAATGAAGACACATCCAGTTCAGACTTTATTACCTTACTTAATTTTGTGTCATCGGCAAACACTGATACATGGCTCCCTATGCCCTCTGGGAGGTCATTAATAAACAAATTAAAAAGAAGAGGACCCAGGACAGATCCCTGAGGTACTTCACTTATCACATTTATCCAACTGGAGAACTTGCCATTTACTACCACTCTTTGCATTCTATCTTTCTGGCTGTGACTTTGATCCCTTTTTAAAAATGGGCACCACATCTGCTTTACGCCAATCCATGGGCACCATACCTGAAATAAAAGAATCCCTGAAAATCAAATATAATGGTCTGGCCAGGGTCTGACTTAGCTCTTTAAGTACCCGTGGGTGTATACCATCTGGCCCCGGAGCTTTGTCTACCTTAACACCATTCAATTGTTTTAACACTTTTTCTTGTGTTAGCCAGTCCCATGCTTGCTGTGACCGTTCTGTAAAAATAGTCTGCAGATTCTTGTCCATTGGGTCTTCCTTGGTAAAAACAGAAGAAAAGAAATTACTTAAAATATCTGCCTTCTCTCTGTCCCCCTTGACCATCTCACGTGTTTCAGATAACAAGGACCCAACATTATCAGACTTTAATTTTTTGCCATTAATGTATTTAAAGAATTTCTTTGGGTTGCTCTTGCTCTCCTTAGCAATATTTTTTTCATTCTCCATTCTAGCTAATTTAATAGCCTTTTTACAGTTTTTGTTGACATTTTTGTATTTTGCAATTGCCTCTGCTGATCCATCAGCTTTGTAATGTTTAAATGCTGCTTTCTTGTTATTTACTTCATGAATTACTTTACTGGTTAGCCACATTGGCTTTAATTTGCTTCTTTTGTATTTGTTTCCAACAGGGATCAATTTATATGTGTATTTTTACAATGTTATTTTGAATGCATTCTACTTACCTTCTGTGTTTTTTCCTGAAAATATTTTATCCCAGTCAACGAGACCAAGGGATGAATTAAATCTGCTAAAGTTGGCCTTTTTAAAATTCAGTGTTTGGTGGAACCCATACTAAATTGCTTTTTTGAATTTATCTCAAACGATACCATGTTATGGTCACTATTCCCCAAGTGCTCCCTAACTTGGATGTTAGAGATGGTGTAGCAGTAGCATGCAGTGCCACCTGGCAGCTGCAAAGGCCAATAAGATATTGGCATGTATTAAAAAGGGTATTGACTCAAGGGAGGAAGATATTATTATGCCTCTTTTCAGGTCCATGGTAAGACCCCACCTAGAATATGCTGTTCAATTCTGGGTGCCCTTTCTGAAAAAGGATAGTATAGAAATAGGGAGAGTGCAGAGGAGGGCTACAAAACTAGTAAGGGGAATGGAAAGTTTTAGTTATGAAGAAAGACTAGAAAAGTTATACTTGTTCACACTAGAAAAGCGACGTCTTAGAGGAGATATGATAACACTATATAAATATGTTCAGGGCCCATACAAAGGGCTCTCCAAAGACCTGTTCATTAGCAGAACAGTACAAGGGACAAGGGGCCACCCACTTAGACTTGAGGAAAGGAGATTTCATCTACAACAGTGGAAGGGTTTCTTTACAATAAGGACAATAAAGGTATGGGATTCACTGCCTGAGGAGGTGGTGCTATTGAATACATTAGATGCCTTTAAAAAGGGCCTGGATACTTATTTAAAAGAGCAGAACATAGATGGCTATGTACATTAGTATTGGGATTAATATTTAGTTAGGGCTTGTTGATCCAAGGAGAAATCTGATTGCCATTTGGAATCAAAGAGGAATTTTTTACCCCATTCAAGGCAGAATTTGAAATTGCTGTATTGAGGGGCTTTTTTGCCTTCTTTTGGATCAACAATGGTAAACAGGAATAGGAAAGGGGTTGAACTAAATGGACGCGAGTCTTTTTTCAACCTAAATTACTATGTGTCACAGATTGTTATGACTCTCAAACACAGAGTAAGATAAAAATCAAACTTTATTGAAAAGTTTAATGGGGACCCCCACGGGTCTAGTACATACACATATGTCAATACACAATCTGGGTGCAAACAGTAGTAGCAAGATACAGCAGTATAGGCTCTACCGGCCTTGCCAATATACCGGGCAAGGCAGCCAGTAAGATGGTACAATAAAATGTAAATAGGCTTTACCGGCCTTGCCAATATACCTGACAAGGCAGCCAGTAAGATGGTATAACAGAATGTAAATAGGCTCTACCGGCCTTGCCAATATACCGGGCAAGGCAGCCAGTAAGATGGTACAACTGAATGTAAATAGGCTCTACCGGGCTTGCCAATATACCGGGCAAGGCAGCCAGTAAGATGGTACAACTGAATGTAAATAGGCTCTACCAGCCAGGCCAATATACCGGGCAAGGCAGCCTGTAGGAATATGAGGACAGCTTCACTAAGGATGAGATGGTAAGGCAACAGCCCAGAGAGGAGTGGAGCAAACCAATTACAAGCAATGACAGTGAAATAGCCTAACCGGTTTGCAATGGAATATACAACCGGTGTGTGGAGTAAACCAGTACCACGTACTGGTGCAACAGAATGCCCAACCGGTACTATGCAATGGGATCAACAACCGGTATATGGAGTAAACCAGTACCGCGTACTGGAGCCAATGGAAAGCCCAACCGGTTCTATGCAATGGGATCAGCAACTGGTATATGGAGTAAACCAGTACCGCGTACTGGAGCAAATGGAACGCCCAACCGGTTCTAGTGCAACAGAATCAGCAACCGGTGAATGGAGTAAACCAGTACCACGTACTGGAGCAAATGGAACGCTCAACCGGTTCTATGCAACGGGATCAGCAACCGGTAATTGGAGTAAACCCCATGATGAAAATGTCGCCCAGGCGACAGGCAGCCAGATGGAGTGAATCAGGATACAGCACAGGAACAGGTTGCCCTCCAGGACAACCACAGGAACGGCAGGACGGTCAACCGGGTCAGGAACGGAAGCAGGAACAATGCCAGGACCGGAGAAGAAGCAGGATCAGGAACAATAGACAACCGGATCTGGAAAAAGGATAGGAACCATGCAGCAGCAGCTCTGACAGTGGAGAAATGCTAACACTGGTAGAAGATCCACAGGCCCAAGGAAACATCAGACAGGTGACTGCAGATACAGAGACACCACGAAAGGGCAACCAAAGGGTGCCTCAGGCTGGTTTAAATAGGTAGTGCTAGGCGGGCGTTAAACAGGCAGCCAATGGGGAATACACACACACCTGACTGACAGCAAGGGCGAGCAATCACGGGCACCGTGATAGTACCCCCCTCTCAAAGACCCCTCCATCTGGAAGAGGGACCTGGCTTTTGTGGATACCTAGAGTGAAAGATCCGCAGTAATTTGGAAGCATGAAAGTCCTTACTATCCACCCAGGAACGATCCTCAGGACCTTTCCAATGTACCAAATACTGCAGCCTCCCTCTAAATCTGCAAGAATCAATAATACTCTGAATTTTGTACTCCTCCTGGCCCTCTACCTCAATCAGTCCTGGCACCACAGGATTAGTAGTATAGCGGTTACATACCAGAGGTTTGAGGAGAGATACATGGAACACATTGTGAATGCACATGGACGCAGGGATGTCCAATGCATCAGAAACAGGGTTGATTTTGCGGATCACCCTGTAAGGACCAATAAACCAGGGAGCCAATTTATTAGACGGGACTTGTAGCTTAAGGTTTCTGGAGGATAACCATACCCTGTACCCAACCTGGAAGGAGATTGCTGGCAGCCGTCTACGATTAGCATGACGTTGATGATGCTGAAAAGACTGACTGAGTGCCCCCTGAACCTGTGCCCATATGGAGCGGAGCTGCTCTTGGAACATATTGGAACCAATGACAAAATAGGAGGAAGATGGAGGTCCCTAAATAATGATTTCAGGGATTTAGGGTGCAAGCTTAAGGCAAGGACCTCTAAGGTAGTATTTTCTGAAATACTACCTGTGCCATGCGCCAGTGCAGGTCGGCAGAGGGAGCTCAGGGAGCTTAATGCATGGCTCAAGCAATGGTGTAGGAAGGAGGGTTTTGGGTTTTTAGAACACTGGGCAGACTTTGCTCTTGGGTACAGTCTATATGGAAGAGATGGATTGCACCTAAAGGGTAGAGGAGCCTCTGTGTTAGGGGAGAGAATGCTAGGAAGCTTGGAGGAGCTTTTAAACTAGGAAAGGGGGGGGTGGGTATAGATAGCAAAAATGGGGTAGATAGAGCATATAGGAACTGGGTCCAAGTAAATGACCAGGGGGGTGGAGAAAGGGAGGGGAGAAATTTAGTCAGTAGGGAGGAACTCCTAGTAAATGAAGGTGAAGAAAAAAGGCATGTAGGGATTAATATATGTAAAGACTTCAAAATCAATTGTATGCTAGCAAATGCAAGAAGTATGGTAGATAAAATAGGAGAACTAGAATTGCTGGCGGTTAATGAGCAATTGGACATAATTGGAATAACAGAAACATGGTGGAACGATGCACATGACTGGACTGTAAATATAGAGGTCTATTCCCTGTTTAGAAGAGACAGAATTAATAGAAAAGGTGGAGGTGTGTGCTTATATTTGAAAACAGAGCTAAATCCAGTTTTGCGAGGTGATATTAGTGAGGAAACTGGCCAAACTGTGGAGTCCATGTGAGTAGAAATCGAGACTAAATGTGGTGTGAAAGGTAAAAAAAAGTTGTTGGTGGGCATATGCTACAAACCACCAAATATCGATGACAATGATGAGGCCCAACTGCTATTGCAAATGAGGAAGGCTGCCCAGTTTGGGAATACTATAATTATGGGAGATTTTAATTATCCAGATATTAACTGGAAAAATGAGACCTGTCAGAGTGCTAAGGGTAGCAGGTTTTTGAACATGCTTCATGAAAGCTACATGTCACAAATGTTGGAAGCGCCGACAAGAAATAACAATGTATTGGACCTAGTGATCACTAATAACACAGAAATGGTATCCAATATTAAGGTAAGAGAACATTTGGGAAACAGTGATCACAACATAGTTACATTTGAGATCAGTCTGGCAAAGCAAAAATGTATAGGTTCATACAAAACTCTTAATTTTAAAAAAGCGAACTTCAAATTGTTAAGGGCCTCAATGCAACACATAGACTGGGATATTTTATTTAAAGGCAAAAATACTGAGGAAAAATGGTCAGAATTCAAATTTAGGTTGCAGAAATGTACCCAACAGTATATACCAATGGGGAACAAGTGCAAAAGAAGTAAGTCACAGCCAATGTGGTTAACTGCACATGTAAAGAAGGAAATGGCAAGGAAAAAAAGCATTCAAATTATTTAAGTCAGAAGGAACTGAACAATCTTTCTTAAAATACAGGGAGTGCAACAAAGATTGCAAAAAGGCAATTAGGGTAGCAAAAATAGATAATGAAACTCGAATTGCAAAGGAAAGCAAGACTAATCCATTGGACCATTCAAAAATGAGATGGGTGAGTTGGTTAGTGAGGATAAGGAAAAGGCCGATGTTTTAAACACTTTCTTTGCATCAGTATATACAAGGGAGCAAGGAATGGTAGAAGAGCCTCCGCAAGTAACAAATAAAACAATACAATTAATAGATATTGGGTTAACTCAAGGAGATGTCATGGGAAGACTGAACAAAATTAAGACCGACAAAGCACCGGGTCCTGATGGTATACATCCAAGGGTTCTTCAGGAACTCAGTGCAGTGTTAGCAAAACCCCTATATTTACTCTTTAAAGATTCTATTACCACAGGCTCAGTGCCACAGGATTGGCGAAGAGCTAACATAGTGCCTCTATTTAAGAAGGGAACTAAAACAGAACCTGTGAATTATAGACCAGTGAGTTTGACCTCTGTAGTGGGAAAACTATTAGAAGGCATAATAAGGGACTATATTCAGGATTACAACACAAAAAATAAGATCATTAGCACGAATCAACATGGTTTTATGAAGAATAGATCATGCCAAACTAATCTTTTCAGCTTCTATGAGGAGGTAAGCAGCAACCTTGACAATGGCAAGGCAGTAGATGTAGTATATCTAGACTTTGCAAAGGCATTTGATACAGTACCACACAGAAGGCTGGTGTATAAAATAAGGAAATTGGGGCTAGGAGATAAACTTTGCAATTGGATACAAAACTGGCTGAAGGATAGGGAACAGTGTGTGGTTGTAAATGGAAAATTCTCCAGTACAGTTAAAGTGGAGAGTGGAGTACCTCAGGGTTCAGTATTGGGTCCGCTGCTTTTTAACATGTTTATAAATTACCTGGAAATAGATATAGAAAGCAAAATATCAATATTTGCAGATGATACTAAATTATGCAAAGTCATTAATTCAGAACAGGATATTTTTTCTCTACAGAGGGACTTACATACAATGTCAGATTGGGCAAACATGTGGAATATGAAGTTTAATGTGGGGAAGTGTAAAGTCATGCATTTGGGAGGAAACAATCCCAAGGCTACTTATAAACTTAATGGAATAATTTTAGGTGACTCGTTGCTAGAAAAAGACCTGGGTATCCTTGTCAACTACAAACTTGGAAACAGTGACCAGTGTCAAACAGCAGTAGCAAAGGCAAACAAAGTCCTGTCTTGCATAAAAAGAGGTATTGAAGCAAGAGTGGATAACATTATTTTGCCATTATACAAATCATTGGTAAGACCTTACCTTGAGTATGCAGTGCAGTTTTGGGCACCGGTTCAGAAAAAGGATATGCTAGAACTAGAGAGGGTACAGCGGAGAGCAACAAAATTAATTAAGGGAATGGAGGACTTGACATATGAGAAACGACTAAACAAACTTGGTTTATTTACTCTAGAGAAAAGACGACTAAGAGGAGACCTTATCACATTGTACAAGTATATGAGAGGTCAATACAAGGATCTCTGCGGTGAGCTATTTATTCCAAGGCCTGATCAGGTGACCAGGGGACACCCCTTGAGATTAGAGGAAAGGAGGTTTAAACTTCAGCAGAGGAAGGGTTTTTTTACGGTAAGGTCTGTCAAATTGTGGAATTCATTGCCCAGGGAGGTAGTTATGGCAGATACAATGGATACATTTAAGAGAAGATTAGATACATTTCTTTCAAAAGGGAACATACAGAGTTATACTGTTTATCAGTAGGCTGAACAGGAAGGTCTGATAAAGACTAATTTAATTGGTAGCAGGAAAGCTATAAAATTCTCAGTTACTGAGGTATGAGGCGAAGGTTGAACTTGATGGACTTGTGTCTTTTTTCAACCTAATTTACTATGTTACTATGTTACTAATATGCTCATCCAGAGCTGGAATCTGTTGAGTCTGAAATGAATCCGGGAGCAAGCACGGCTGAAATCCGTAGTTTATAAGAAACGGGGAGCTCTCGGATGAAGAGTTAACCTCACAGTTGCTGACTAACTCTGCCCACGGCAACAGGTCGGCTCAATTGTCATGATGGTCAGTCACAAAACAGCGCAGGAACTGCTCCAGTCCCTGATTGGCCCGCTCAGCAGCCCCATTGGTCTGGGGATGGTACGCAGAAGAAAAGGATAATTGAATGCCCATCCGTTCACAAAAGGCTTTCCAAAACCTAGGCATGAACTGGCTCCCCCGGTCGGACACCAGAACTCTGGGTACCCCGTGTAACTGGAATACTTCTTTAGGGAAAACCACTGCTAATTCTTTAGCAGAGGGAAGGCCACAGAGGGGCACGAAATTAGCCATTTTAGAAAACCTGTTCATCACCATAAGTATAAAGGAGTACCCCCTAGACACTGGCAATTTTCCCATAAAATCAATAGAAACGTGGGACCAGGGGCGTTCCCCATTGGGCACTGGTTGGAGTAGGCCCACAGGGAGGTGTCTAGGGGTCTTGGCACGGGCACAGGTGGCACAGGCATTGGTAAATGCAGAACAATCTGCTCTCAAGGAGGGCCACCAGAACACTTGCGAGAGAGATCATATCAATTGATCCCTACCAATATGCCCAGCAACCTTAGAGAAGTGGTAGGTTTTCAAGTAGTCTAGTGCAGAATGGCTCATCCACATATCACTTGCCCACTGGGGTGTCTGGAGGGGCAGTAGCCTGGGTGGCCAATATTTCTTCCCCCAGTGGCGAAGTGATACTGGTGCGTAAAGTTGCCAATATACGATCAGGCTGTATGGTAGGTGCTGGGACCTCGCTCCTGTCGGTCTCAGGCTCAAATTGTCTCGACAGGGCATCGGCCCTAACGTTCTTGGAACCCGGCAAGTAAGAGACAATGAAGTTAAATCGGGAAAGGAACAGTGCCCATCTGGCCTGACGAGAAGACAATCTTTTAGCTTCTGATAGATAAGTCAGGTTTTTATGGTCTGTGAGAATTAATACAGGATTTTTGGTACCATCCAATAAGTGATGCCACTCCTTAAGAGCGAGAATGATAGCCAGTAACTCTCTGTCACCTATCTCATAATGGCTCTGGGGATCCGACAATTTCTTTGAGAAAAATCCACAAGGTCTGAGTGTAGTGCCCTTTTCTGGTCTTTGGGAAAGTACTGCCCCAACCCCGATTTCTGAGGCATCGACCTCCAACATAAACAGAAGGGCTGGGTTGGGGTGGAATAATACTGGAGCAGCTGCAAAAGTGGATTTCAATATCTCAGAAGCGGATTCAGCTGCCTCAGACCATTGGGAAGGATTAGCGCCCTTATGAGTCAAGTCAGACAATGGTTTAACAATCGAGGAAAAGTTCTTGATAAATTTCCTATAATAATTGGCAAAGCCCAGAAATCGCTGAATAGCTTTTAAACCTTTAGGCCGTGGCCATTGCAAAACAGCCGCAAGTTTCTCCTGATCCATGGCAATACCCTCCTTGCCAATCACAAACCCCAAAAAGGGCACACTGGATCTATGAAACTCGCATTTTTCCAATTTGCAATATAATTTATTCTTAAGTAGGCGGAGTAATACTTCTGACACCTCCCTGATGTGTTGTGACAAGTCATTAGAGTGAATAAGTATATCGTCCAGGTTGACCACCACACAGGACTGCAACATATCCCTGATGATGTCATTAATTAGTTCTTGGAACACTGCGGGTGCATTACAGAGACCAAACGGCATTACGAGATATTCATAGTGTCTGGATCTAGTGTTAAAAGCCGTTTTCTACTCATCACCAGCTCTGATCTGAACCAGGTTATAAGCTGCCCGTAGATCCAATTTTGTGAAAATTGAAGAACCCTTTAGTCTGTCAAATAGTTCGGTGATGAGTGGTATTGGATACGCATTCTTAGGCATCAACTTATTTAGGCCATGGTAGTCAATGCATGGTCTTAATTTGCCACTTTTCTTTTTCACAAAAAAGAACCCAGCCCCCGCTGGTGAGGTGGATTTCCTGATTATCTCTCTCTTGAGGGCATCTGAAATATATTGTTCCATAGCTTGATTCACTTCGCAAGACAAAGGATAAGTACGACCCCTAGGGGGCACCACCCCCTGGGACAGCTCAATGGCACAATCATTGGGTCTATGCTGAGGCAAGGTGCCAGCCTCCCCTTTGCTGAACACATCACTGAATTGTTGGTACTCATCTGGCAATGAAGAGGAGGTACACAAGATCTTTACCAGATGAGACACACAATGCTCCAGGCACAAATCTCACACTTTTGCCAATCAAACTGGGGATTATAAAATTGCAACCAAGGGAACCCCAAAATAACCGCATGGTGAGGAGAATTGATTATATGAAACTGTTGTTCCTCTTTGTGTAATGCCCCAGTAGTCATGGGAAGTGGCATTGTTTCAAAGGTCACCTGGGCAGGCTGCAGTGGTCTGCCATCAATAGCCTCGATAGCCAGAGGAGTTTCTCTCTTAACCAACGGGATCTTATGCTGCTCAGCAGAGGCATTATCCATGAAATATCCAGCAGCACCGGAGTCAATCAGGGCCAGAACCTCCACCGAGCGATCTGCCCATGAAAGTACTACCTGGATGGTGGGTTTTTGTATGCTCAAACCTGGGGAAGGATGAACACCACCTAGGGCCTGTCCCCCAAGGTACCCTAGGTGTGTTTGTTTCCCGGACGAATAGGACAATTACGTAGCAAGTGCCCAGATTTGCCACAGTATAAACATAACCCCTGCCTCTTGCGAAGTGCTAGTTCTTCTTTGGTTAGCCTGGTAAACCCTACTTGCATAGGTTCACCAGGTTCCCGTGCATGGTTATTGGGTATAGGCAATGAGGGGTGGGTGGGCAAAATGAACTGCTAGGACGAGTGCTTTTTGACCATCCCTTACGGTCTTTAGCCATAATCCTGTCCCGGATCCGAGTGTCAATTACAATAAAATAATCAATATATTCGTCAAAATCATTAGGCAGCTCCCTGGCTGCAATTTCATCTTTGATATAATTGTCCAGGCCTTGAGCAAAGGCAAACAGCACCTCATCATTCCAACCTACCTCTGCTGCTACTGTACGGAATTCTATGGCATGCTCGCCCACAGTCCATTTGCCCTGTTGGATTTCCATTAGACGTTTAGCAGCAGAGGTGGTCCTACCAGGGATTTCGAATACTCTCCGAAATGTTTGCACAAATTCTCTGAAATTCTTAGTGCAAGGTTTAGCATTTTCCCATAAGGGATTGGCCCATGCCAGAGCACGCCCGGTCAGTAGAGATATCATAAACCCCACTTTGCTGCGATCATTGGGGAATGCATGAGAGGTCAATTCCAGAAATATTTCAAGTTGGTTGATAAACCCTCTGCACAAACTGGGTTCGCCATCATATCTGAGTGGCAATGGTGCAGAAGCGGATAGCCCTTTAACTGCAGTTGCAGAGTTAATAGTATCATTCTCCGGTGTCGAAACTGGGGAGACCACCGGACTTCAAACAGACTTATCGGTAAGTACCGTATGCTCAAGTATAGTTTGGATGGCCAATGCCAACCTCCAATGGATGTTCTGTGCGTTACCTTCACTCTTACTGTCTGAGGTCATGGCTAGTGATGATCGAGCACCCCAATGCTCGGGTGTTCGGGTGCTCTGACCGAGCGCCCCCGGAGGCTCGAGTGCTCGGCCGAGCACCCGAGCCCCATTGAAGTCAATGGGAGGACTCGAGCATTACACCAGGCACCCCCTGCTCTGATGAGGGGAGGGTGCCTGGTCCATAGGAAAAGGTCAGAAAATGATGGAAACACCACAGAAATGGTTCAGGGACAGCATAGGGAGGATGTCTGGATGCATCTTGGACTCCAACGTCGCTGCTGGGAACGATGTTTCGCCCGTAGTACGCCATTTTTACAGACTGACTGTAAAACACACAAAAAGGAAGATAAAAACGATTTTAGGCGAAAAATTGTTACCAAACAGTATTTGCTGTATATTTACTTGTATATCATCTGCAAATTCTGCAAAAAATTTCATCGATTTTTCGGAACTGGGGCCATGATTAAGAGGGAAACGTGCGCAGCGTAAAGCAGGTGTTCAACGTGGTTATGGCCCGGGTACGGTACAGCATTCAGGAACGGAGGCCGCAGCTACCACAGGTTTTACAACATGTCCGTTTGCCCTTGTTAAGTCCAAAATTTATAGTCGTAACAGTGGGGTCTGATCCATTCAGTAAAAGTGACGAAGTGACTTAGTGGATGAAGCCAAGAACTACCTTCTGCTCTGTTGAACACCCCAGCCCTATTTAATTCAATGGGAGGACCTGAGGCACTCCGATACAACCTGTATATCACAAAATGGAGGGCCTCATTCACATTGTGGTACAATAGTTCAGGTAGTGGTCCAACACTCATAAAGCTTATGCACTAAGTGAAAGGGCTGCCAAAAATTAGACTGCAATGTCACTCCAATACACCCTTTATTACACATAAAGGAGGGCATCATACACACCCTTGAAAAATTAGCATTAATGGCCTGCTGGTGACCCTCTAAAACATTAGGGGCGAGGGCATGCCGCTAAGCTGACCATCTAAAACATTAGGAATGAGGGTCTGCTGCTGAGCCGACCATCTAAAACATTATGGGTGAGGGTCTGCTGCGGAGCTGACCATCCTAAACATTATATGTGAAGGCCCGCTAGTGAGCTGACTCTATAAAACATTATATGAGAGGGCCCGCTAGAGAGCTGACCCAATAAAACATTATATGAGAAGGCCCGCTGGTGAGCTGACCTATACAAAAATTGTCAAACAGGGCCCGCTGGTGAGCTGGCCCTATATAAAAATTATATCACAGGGCCCGCTGGTGAGCTGGCCCTATATAAAAATTATATCACAGGGCCCGCTGGTGAGCTGGCCCTATATAAAAATTATAGCACAGGGCATATGGAAGAGGAGGAGGAGGATGAGAAGATTAAGAGTCAACCATATACCCGTTTTTTGGGTGGAAGGGGTGAATGGGAATACAGAGTATTCCCATCATTGTAAATAACATATCTAAAGTGACTTTATGTTCACCCGGGGCTTTCCTCCAGTGGAGTGGAGAAGTCAGGGGAAATCCAGGCCTTGTTCATTTTTATAAGTGTCAACCTATCAGCATTTTCGGTGGAAAGGCGGATACGCTTATCTGTTATGATGCCACCAGCAGCACTAAATACCCGCTCAGACAGAACGCTGGCGGCAGGGCAGGCCAGCACCTCCAAGGCGTAGAGTGCCAGTTCATACCACGTGTCCAGCTTGGACACCCAGTAGTTGTAAGGCACAGAGGGATCATTGAGGACGCTGACACGGTCTGCTACGTACTCCTTCACCATCTTCCAAAACTTTTCCCTCCTTGTGACACTAGGCTGCGCATCAGGGTGAGGGCGCTGGCGGGGTGTCATGAAGGTGTCCCACGCCTTGGAGAGTGTTGCCCTGCCTTTGTCGGAACTGCTGTGTGCTCCCCTTTTCTCCCCTTCTCGGTTGGCCAAGGTAGCACGTACTCTGCCGCCAGCGTTGTCAGATGGAAAATTTTGGAGCAATTTTTCGACAAGAACCTTCTGGTATTGCAACATTTTGCTTGTCCTCTCCACCGGAGGAATGAGAGATGAGAAATTTTCTTTGTAGCGGGGGTCCAGAAGGGTGAACACCCAGTAATCCGTGTTGTCTAAAATGCGTATAACGCGTGGGTCACGGGAAAGGCAGCCTAACATAAAGTCAGCCATGTGTGCCAGAGTACCAACAGGCAAGATTTCGCTGTCCTCACCAGGAGGATGACTCTCAATCTCCTCATCCTCTTCCTCCTCTTCTGCCCACCCACGCTGAAGAGATGGAACTAAAGTTCCATGGTTACCCTCTGTAGCGGAGGCAACCGTGTCTTCCTCCTCCGCCTCCTCCTCCTCCTCCTCCTCCGCCTCCTCCAATTGTCTCTGAGAAGACGAAGTGAGGGTGCTCTGGCTATCACCTTGTGTAAGCTCTTCCTCCCCCATTTCCACCTCTTCCACATGCAAAGCGTCGGTTTTAATTGTGAGCAGCGAGCGTTTCAGTAGACACAGAAGTGGGATGGTTACACTGATAATAGCGTTATCGCCGCTCACCATCTGTGTCGATTCCTCAAAATTGCGTAAAACCTCACAGAGGTCTGACATCCATTCCCACTCCTCACTTCTGATTAGAGGAAGTTGAACGGAGAGGCGACGACCGTGTAACAGCTGGTACTCCACTACTGCCCTCTGCTGCTCACAAAGCCGGGCCAACATGTGGAAGGTGGAGTTCCAGCGTGTGCTCACATCACACAGCAGCCGGTGAGCTGGCAATTGTAAGTGCTGCTGCAGCTTCAACAGGCCGGCTGAAGCTGTAGATGACTTACGGAAATGTGCACACACGCGGCGCACCTTGGTCAAGAGATCATGCAAATTGGGGTAGGTTTTTAGAAATCGCTGAACCACTAAATTAAATACATGCGCTAGGCATGGTACGTGTGTGAGCTTGCCGAGCTCCAAAGCTGCCACCAAGTTACGCCCATTATCACACACAACCATGCCTGGTTGCAGGTTGAGTGGCGAGAGCCACTGCTCGGTCTGGTGACTAATCCCCTGCAACAGCTCTGAGGCCGTGTGCTGTTTGTCCCCAAGGCAGATCAGCTTCAGCACGGCCTGTTGACGCTTCCCCACTGCAGTGCTACACTGCTTCCAGCTACCGGCTGATGGGTGAGTGGCGCTGCGCGCAGAGAATTCAGAGGTGTAAACGGAGGAGGAGCCAATAACGTAGGTGCTGGCGGAAACCCTGATGGAGGTAGGGCCCGCAATCCTCGGCGTGGGTAGCACCTGTGCCATCCCAGGGTCCGAGTCGCTCCCAGCCTCCACGACATTCACCCAGTGTGCCGTCAGTGAAATGTAGCGTCCCTGGCCACAAGCACTTGTCCATGTGTCAGTCGTTAAGTTTATCTTCCCAGTAACTGCGTTGGTCAGGGCACGGGTGATGTTACGGGACACATGGTGGTGTAAGGCGGGGACGGCACACCGGGAAAAGTAGTGGCGGCTGGGGACTGCGTACCGAGGGACAGCTGCTGTCATCAGGCTGCGGAAGGACTCAGTCTCCACAAGCCTAAATGGCAGCATTTCGATGGCCAGTAATTTGGAAAGGTGTGAGGTTAGTGCTATGGCCTGTGGGTGGGTGGCTGGGTATTTTCACTTGCGCTCAAATGCCTGGGGTAACGACATTTGGAAGCTGCGCTGGGACAGGGAAGTGGATGTGGTCGCTGATGGTGCTTCAGATGGTACAGGTGCAGGGCGGGAGGTATGCGGGCCTGCGCCTTCGACAGGCGATTGGCCGGCACCGAAAACAGGGGAAGAGGAGGCAGTGGTGTGGCCTGCAGACACAGATTGGCGATCAGGGCGTTCCTCCCACTTATTACGGTGCTTGGATGCCATGTGTCGGATCATGCTGGTGGTGGTGAGGTTTCTAGTGTTCATGCCTCGGCTCATTCTGGTGTGGCACAGGTTGCAAACTACAATTTTTTTGTCGTCCGCACTTTCCTTAAAAAAACGCCATACCGCGGAACACCTAGCCCTTGGCAAGGGAGATTTACGCAAGGGGGTGCTCCGTGGAACATTTGCGGGCTTGTTTGGTGCGGTCCGCCTTCTTTCTTTAGCCACACCACTGCCTCTTCCAGCCTGTTGCGGTGCTGCAGATGGCTCACCCTCAGGACTGCTGTCATCGCTCGGCTCTCCACCTTCCCAGGTGGGGTCAGTCACCTCATCGTCCACCAAGTCCTCCTCCACTTCCTCACTCTGATCATCCTCCTCATTTCTTGATCCCACCACATACTCAGTCATTGACAACTGTGTATCATCCTCCTCATCAAGGTCTTGAGACAGTAATTGTGGTTGATTTGATGGCAACTGTGTCTCATCATCATCATCATCCACTTCCTTTGACCTTAAATGCCTTTCCCCTCTGTCATCTTCTTGTGATTGGGTACCCTCTAGAGGTTGTGAATCAGGGCACAAGATCTCATGTTCCTCTGCAAGCGTGCTTGGAGAGAGGTTCAAATGAAGGATTGGTGATGAGACGAGCTCCTCCCTATATCCCAGTGTGGGATCACTTCTTTGGCCAGACCCTCTATGGTGGGAGGAAGGATGATCAGGGTGAGGATTAGGTTGACCAGACTCTTGGCTAGTGAGAGTGGACTTGGTGGAAGACAGGGTGGTGCTCAACCGACTGGAAGCAGTATCAGCTGAAATCCAACCGACCACCTGTTCGCAGTGGTCTGACCTCGAGAGTGATGTCCTGTGACGCCCTGTAAACTGAGACATGAAGCTAGGTAAGGTGGATGTCTTTCTGTCTTGTGCTCTGGCACCAGGCACAGTTTCTATGCGTCCTGACCCGCGCCCTGAACTATCAGGATCACGTCCACTTCCCCGTCCCTTTTTACCCGCCTTCTTCATATTAAACGGAATATGTGCCGCTAATCTGCGGCTAGGCACACTAAACAGAATGTGACGCTAATCTGCGGCTAGGCACACTAAACAGAATGTGACGCTAATCTGCGGCTAGGCACAGTGAACGGAATATGTGACGTTTATTTTTGAAATTTGCACACTAAACAGAATGTGATGCTAATCTGCGGCTAGGCACAGTGAACGGAATATGTGACGTTTATTTTTGAAATTTGCACACTAAACAGAATGTGAAAATAATCTGCGGCTAGTCACAGTGAACGGAATATGTGACGTTTATTTGTGAAATTTGCACACTAAACAGAATGTGAAAATAATCTGCGGCTAGGCACACTAAACAGAATGTGACGCTAATCTGCGGCTATTTTCAGTGAATGGAATATGTGACGTTAATTTGAAAATGTGCACACTAAACAGAATGTGACGCTAAT
The DNA here is from genome assembly GCA_037306005.1 of Rhinophrynus dorsalis. Taxonomy (NCBI): domain Eukaryota; kingdom Metazoa; phylum Chordata; class Amphibia; order Anura; family Rhinophrynidae; genus Rhinophrynus; species Rhinophrynus dorsalis. The sequence goes on along the minus strand of JBBDGT010000019.1, from coordinate 87,001 downwards.
CTGCGGCTAGGCACAGTGAACGGAATATGTGACGTTTATTTTTGAAATTTGCACACTAAACAGAACGTGAAAATAATCTGCGGCTAGGCACACTAAACAGAATGTGACGCTAATCTGCGGCTAGGCACAGTGAACGGAATATGTGACGTTAATTTGAAAATTTGCACACTAAACAGAATGTGACGCTAATCTGCGGCTAGGCACAGTGAACGGAATATGTGATGTTTATTTTTGAAATTTGCACACTAAACAGAATGTGACGCTAATCTGCGGCTAGGCACAGTGAACGGAATATGTGACGTTTATTTTTGAAATTTGCACACTAAACAGAATGTGAAAATAATCTGCGGCTAGGCACACTAAACAGAATGTGACGCTAATCTGCGGCTATTTTCAGTGAACGGAATATGTGACGTTAATTTGAAAATTTGCACACTAAACAGATTGTGACGCTAATCTGCGGCTAGGCACAGTGAACGGAATATGTGACGTTTATTTTTGAAATTTGCACACTAAACAGAATGTGACGCTAATCTGCGGCTAGGCACAGTGAACGGAATATGTGACGTTTATTTTTGAAATTTGCACACTAAACAGAATGTGAAAATAATCTGCGGCTAGGCACACTAAACAGAATGTGACGCTAATCTGCGGCTATTTTCAGTGAACGGAATATGTGACGTTTATTTTTGAAATTTGCACACTAAACAGAATGTGAAAATAATCTGCGGCTAGGCACACTAAACAGAATGTGACGATAATCTGCGGCTATTTTCAGTGAACGGAATATGTGACGTTAATTTGAAAATTTGCACACTAAACAGAATGTGACGCTAATCTGCGGCTAGGCACAGTGAACGGAATATGTGACGTTTATTTTTGAAATTTGCACACTAAACAGAATGTGACGCTAATCTGCGGCTAGGCACAGTGAACGGAATATGTGACGTTTATTTTTTAAATTTGCACTCTAAACAGAATGTGAAAATAATCTGCGGCTAGGCACACTAAACAGAATGTGACGCTAATCTGCGGCTATTTTCAGTGAACGGAATATGTGACGTTAATTTGAAAATTTGCACACTAAACAGAATGTGACGCTAATCTGTGGCTAGGCACACTAAACAGAATGTGACGCTAATCTGCGGCTAGGCACAGTGAACGGAATATGTGACGTTAATTTGTCAATTTGCACACTAAACAGAATGTGACAATAATCTATGGCTAGGCACACGTTTAAAATGGCCCTTTTTGTCGCTGCGTTGTACAATATTTGTCCCTGTGCACCTAGTACAATGTCACCTAAATATCCCCCCCCACAAAAAAAATGAAATTGTGCCCCCCCCAAACAAAATATAAATGCTGCCCCCACACACAACAGTCCTAAAAAGGACTTTTGGGTCTTGAAAGAGTTCCAAAACTTTTTTTCTGCCTACACTGACTTTCCCTTCCTATCCTCATCTCTCCCTGGCTAAGACTGAGCCGAACTCGCTGGTCGGGTGCTATACAGCATCCGATCACGGGTTCTGGCCAGCCAATCAGTGTAATGCCAGCAGCCAACATGGCTGCTGGCATTACACTGATGTCAGAGCCTCCCCGCACGTTTATTGGCTGCGCAGCAGCCGCGAAACGTGCGGGGAGGAGACCCGAACATGGCGGGCGAGCACATGCGGTACTCGTACGAGTACCGCCATGTGCCGAGCAGAGCGATGCTCGAGCCGAACCGAGCTTCGGCCGAGCATGCTCGCTCATCACTAGTGCTGATGTTCAGAGCCATTACTTTGTGTCAGGAAGTGTTTTCGTCCCATCTCCAAGCGAGGCCTAATGGGACAGACACAAATTTAAGAACTTGCGGGCGCGGATATGTTCGGCAGACCCGAAGTTCTTGGCCCGATTGCTGGCCCTAAGATATTCTCTGAGAGAGTGGACGATTAACGGCAGATCATTCCACCTCTCAAGTGCCAGGCGCACCTTCTTTTTATTTTGTCTGCGGACGGTGCTCTCAAGGAAAGCCGTTATTTCCTTGGCAGGGATGACAGGGCTAGGTGTAGGTATTGAGGCTGTGGAAGCCTCACTGCCATCCCTGGGCTCCTCCTCGCTCAGTACTTTATAAACCCCCTTCTCCTCTAAGGGGGTAAGCCTTCTCAACTTGATCTTAACAATCCCACTTCTAGATGTCTTTGAAGTGGGGTCTAATACACCCTTCGTGACCGAACCCTGAGAGGAATCTTGTGCTCCCTTTCTAGTAATAGGGGCACACTCAGGGGTAGCTGGCTGAACGGCGGCAGATAGCTTGGTGACATGGGGAGCTTTGGAGGCCTTATATGCCTCCTCAGCCTTCTCCCCCGCCGCCTGCGCAGCTTGGATGATGCCTAGGTTTGGTCAGTGGATGACATTGGAGGAGGGATCTCTGAGGTTGTAGCAGTCACCTCCACGGTATTAATAGGAGGGACTGCTTGGTCACCCTCCTCCATACCCACTTCCCCTACTGCATCACCCTCCCCTGGATTTTCCTTTACTGGGTCCTGAATGGGCGTTATGCTCAATTCAATCGCCTCCAGGAGTGGCATATCCTGGGGAGTTGGAATTACCCCAGTGCCACTGGAGAGTGACTCTGGAGGGAGAGGCTGACTGTGGTCCCCAAATCTCAGCACCTTCAAGTGGGGGCACAGCAAAGGGTCCGGTAGGAAGGGGGGCACATTTGATAGTACAAGTCGTGTGCCCATCCCTTCCAGGGGTTCTACAGGGATATAAGTCCCCCCCAGTATGAGCCCCCTCTGCACCAAAGTATGTGCAGCAGCCAGCGTACATAGAAATAGAACAGCTTTGCCGTACATTTTGCTGGCTGCTACAACTGCAGAGGGGCTCACAACATCAGCTGCAGCCTTTACATATGCCCCTATACCGTGAACCCCAGACATGATACATCTTACTCCATGCCTCCTAGATAGCTGCTCTCCCCCAGAATTGGTGTGACTGGGGCTGGCACTAACCACCTGTGCAAAAGATCTAGTAGTAGGTGCTACAGGGGCAGTGCCAGTAGGAGCAGCCTGAGTGGAGGCAGAGCGAGCCTGAGGTCTGGGGCTTGCTGTTTGGGACACAGCAGGGCTACAGCTAGTATTTCCAGGATCCCTTATTCCATCTTTGGGATCCTGAGACCTCTTTATGCCCTTCCCCATTTTAAATCAAAAGAAAGAAATAAAATAAAAGGAAGGAATTTTTTTATTTATTTGTTTTTTGTGTTTTGTTTTTGTTTTGTTTTTTAAAGAGAGAGGTGAGAGAGAGGGAGAGATGCAGTGCTATGCACCTGGCACTGGGAGGGTTAATAGAAAAAAAGGTGTTTTAAATCTCTGTCCCTCCCAGCTGCTTTAATCTCTCCCTCAGAGACAATTAAATAAAAAGAAACTTAAACAAACATAAAATAAATTTTCCCCACCACCCACCAAACCAAAAAGTGTTCAAAAGAAAACAAAACAACTAAAATCAATTAACTAATTAACTAAACACCAGGAGTGGGGAAAGGGTCAGGGGAGTGCTGCTTGGTTGGAAGCCCTCAGGAAGTGAGCCCTTTCTGGGGAAGAAACTCAAGCTTCCTGTGGCTTTGAACTTAAATAAAACAAATCAAAGGGAATAAACTAAAACAAATTTTCTTATTAAACAAAAAGTAAAAGAAAGAGGGAGAACTGCAGTGCTATGCACTGGCACTGGGAGGGTTAACAGTAATGAAGGATGTTTAAATTATTCCCCTCCCAGCTGCTTGCTTCTCTCCCTCAAAATAAAATTAAATTAAAAAATAAACTTAAACTAACAGAAAATAAACTTTCACCCCACCCTCCAAACAAAAGTTTTCCCAATATAAATAAAAGAATCAAATTAAATCAAAGTAGAAAAAAGACCCAGCAGCCTTGGATGGGTCAGGGGTGTGCTCAGGAGAAAAGAGCCCACAGGAAGTGAGCCTTCTTGGACAAGATGCTGCAGCCTCCTGAGGCTCAACTTACAAGTGCAAAAAGTCAACTAAAAATTTCCCAATTTCCCCCAAAAAGAAATAAAACCTAAACTAACTCTTATTCAACTAAACTAACTAAAAAAGAAACTCAAAAGGAAAGAAAACTCAAATCAAAGAGACCTTTTTCAGAGAGTATGCTAAGTGCTCTGTAATAAGTGCACAGTTTGTGCAACACAGGAGTTACAGGAACAAAAGGTAAATTCATTGTTTATATTTTGTAAGAACTCACATTTGCACCATACATGATGAGCAACTTTGGAGATCTCACTCAGTGCACATCTTACCATATGTATGCATGCTTGGAACAGCAGTTCCAGGGTCCATACCGTTGTGGCAAGTGTGAGCAAGTGGCCCTTCTAGAAGCTCAGATTGGAGAGGATCCAGCTGTCTTGGTGCATATTGGTACCAAAGACAAAGTAAGAGGAAGGTAGAGAGTCCTAAAAGGTAATTTTAGGGATTTAGGGAGTAAGATTAGGAACTGGACCTCCAAGGCAGTATTCTCAGAGATACTACCCATGCCATGCGCTATGCCAGAGAGACAGTGGGAGATTAGGTATCTCAATGCATGGCTGAAGTCTTGGTGTAAGAAGGAGGGCTTTGGGTTTTTAGAGCACTGGGCTGATTTTGCTTTGGGGTACAATCTCTATAGTAGGGATGGATTGCGCCTGAATGCAAGAGGGTCTCAAGTGCTTGGGGAGAGGATTACTAGACGGTTGGAGGAGATTTTAAACTAGGAAGGGGGGAGGGGCCAATAAATACTGGGCTAAATAGTATAGAAAGGGAAGGTGATGTAGTTAATAACCAGGTGGGAGGATCTGGGGGTGGGGTTAGTACAGATGATAGGGAGAAGCCTACAAACCACATCAAAATTAAATCACAAATGAAACATAGCAGTGGCATAAATTGTATGCTTGCAAATGCCAGAAGTTTAACAGGTAAAATAAGTGAACTGGAGCTGGTAGCTGAAACTGAAAACTATGACTTGATAGGCATAACAGAAACATGGTGGGATGACACACATGATTGGTCAATCAATTTGGAGGGCTACATGTTAGTTAGAAAAGATAGGTCAAACAAAAGAAGTGGTGGGGTCTGTCTGTATGTCAAACCAGTATTATTGCCTCATTTGCGGGACGTTATATGTGATGACAGTAGTGAACATGTGGAATCCCTGTGGGTTGAAATAGTCACTGGGGGTAAAACTGCCCAGAAAATATTAGTGGGTATTTGTTATAAACCACCAAACATTGGTGACCTTGAAGAATCACAGCTATTAATGCAAATAGAAAATGCTTCTCAAATAGGAAGAACTATAATTATGGGGGATTTTAATTATCCAGAAATAGACTGGAAAAATGGAACAGTGAATTCTGCTAAAATTAGTAAGTTTCTGAACTTGTTGAATGACAATTTTTTGTCTCAACTAGTGCAGACCTCAACCAGAGGGGATGCGTGTCTGGATCTGGTAATAACTGCCAATGAAGTACTTATCTCTAACATCTAAGTTAAGGAGCACTTGGGGAATAGTGACCATAACATGGTATCGTTTGAGATTAATTCAAAAAAGCAATTTGATATGGGTTCCACCAAAACACTGAATTTTAAAAAGGCCAACTTTACCAGGTTTAATTCGTCCCTTGGTCTTGTTGACTGGGATAAAAAATTTTCAGGAAAAAACACAGAAGGTAAGTGGAATGCCTTCAAAATAACATTGCAAAAATACACATCTAAATGTATCCCTGTTGGAAACAAATACAAAAGAAGCAAATTAAAACCAATGTGGCTAACCAGTAAATTAATTCATGAAATAAATAACAAGAAAGCGGCATTTAAACATTATAAAGCTGAGGGATCAATAGAGGCATTTTCAGAATACAAAAATGCCAACAAAACCTGTAAAAAGTCTATCAAATTAGCTAGGCTAGATAACGAAAAAAATATTGCTAAGGAGAGCAAGAGCAACCCAAAAAAATTCTTTAAATACATTAATGGCAAAAAATTAAACTCTGATAATGTTGGGTCCTTGTTATCTGAAATGGGTGAGATGGTCAAGGGGGACAGAGAGAAGGCAGATATTTTAAATAATTTCTTTTCTTCTGTTTTTACCAAGGAAGATCCAATGGACAAGAATCTGCAAACTACTTTTACAGAACAGTCACAGCAAACATGGGACTGGCTAACACAAGAAAAAGTGTTAAAACAATTGAATGGTGTTAAGGTAGACAAAGCTCCGGGGCCAGATGGTATACACCCACGGGTACTTAAAGAGCTAATCCAGGCCCTGGCCAGACTGTTATATTTGATTTTCAGGGATTCTTTTATTTCAGGTATGGTACCCATGGATTGGCGTAAAGCAGATGTGGTGCCCATATTTAATAAGGGATCAAAGTCACAGCCAGAAAATTACAGACCTGTAAGCTTGACATCTGTGGTAGGGAAGCTGTCTGAAGGGTTGCTAAGGGAATATATTCAAGAATTCTGCTGGAACAGGAATATTATTAGCAGGAGTCAACATGGCTTTGTGAAAGACAGGTCTCGTCAAACTAACTTGATTGCATTTTATGAAAAAGTGAGTAATAATATAGATGCGGAAGTGGCGGTTGATGTGATCTATTTAGACTTTGCCAAGGCATTTGATACGGTTCCATGCAAGAGGTTACTGTACAAATTGAATGAAATAGGCCTAGGGGAAAATGTTTCTGTGTGGATTGGAAATTGGCTGAAAGATAGAATGCAAAGAGTGGTAGTAAATGGCAAGTTCTCCAATTGGATAAACGTGATAAGTGGAGTACCTCAGGGATCTGTCCTGGGTCCTCTTCTTTTTAATTTGCTTATTAATGACCTCCCAGAGGGCATAGGGAGCCATGTATCAGCTGAGTGCTTTGATAAAGCTGGTTGTAAGCTGCGGAACGCGTAAGCCGCCATATAAGAATTTATTGAAGTATTTTATACTACTTGTAAGCAGCAGTCTTGTCTAAACTGGAGTTTTTGATCGCCCTTCACCGAGCATAGATGGGTTTATTGTCTTCACCGGCACTATTGTCAGACTTTGTCGTCTGACCACATACAAATCCAAGACATCAACATCTGGATGAATATCACGGAGAACTTAAAGGAGTTTCTCGGCGCATAGGAGCAACGGAGGACACAGCTCATCGGCTATCAGGGGAAGGATCTGTTTTGAACGCTCAAAGCCCAAGTAGGGCTAATGTAAGTGCATTACTTTTATTTTGTATTAATTTCATCATGAAATATTACTACACTCAGATACTGCTTCTTTTCTTGTGTTTGCTCTGTTTTTGAGGTTAACTGGACCCAATGTATTAAAAGGGGTATTGTCTCAAGGGAGGAAGATATTATTATGCCTTTTTACAGATCCATGGTAAGACCCCACCTAGAATATGCTGTTCAGTTCTGGGCGCCCTTTCTGAAAAAGGACATTATGGAACTAGAGAAAGTGCAGAGGAGGGCTAGAAAACTAGTAAGGGGAATGGAAAGTTTTAGTTATGAAGAGAGGCTAGAAAAGTTAAACTTGTAAACACTAGAGAAACGGCGTCTTAGAGGGGATATGATAACACTATATAAATATGTTCAGGTCCCATACAAAGGGCTCTGCAAAGACCTGTTCATTAACAGAACAGTACAAAGGACAAGGGGCCACCCGCTTAAACTTGAGGAAAGGATATTTAATCTACAACAGTGGAAGGGTTTCTTTACTGTAAGGACAATAAAGGTATGGAATTAACTGCCTGAGGAGGTGGTGCTATCGAATACATTAGACGCCTTTAAGAAGGGCCTGGATACTTACTTAAAAGAGCATAACATAGAGGGCTATGTACGTTAGTACTGGGATTAATATTTACTTAGGGCTTGTTGATCCAAGGCGAAATCTGATTGCCATTTGGAATCAAGAGGGAATTCCCCCCCCATTCAAGGCAGAATTTGAAATTGCTATAGTGAGGGTGTTTTTTTGCTTTCTTTTGGATCAACAATGGTAAACAGGAATAGGAAAAGGGTTGAACTAGATGGACGCAAGTCTTTTTTTCAACCTAAATTACTATGTTACTATGTTACTATGTAATAATTGTGGTTGAGTTTACTATGTATCTAGTATAATTGTTGATCACTCATTTATCTCATTGCTGCTGATACTTTTTATATATATATAGTATATTGTATTTTAATAAATTATATATATTTTTGCACAAATATGCAGGATTGATTATTTCTATCTGTTCTTTACTGTGAAGTAACGTGTCAATACCTAATAAAGTAGAAAGTTCTCAAAATTATTTTATAATGTCATTTACCTATTTAAGTGAAGATATCCAGCCTGATTGGTTCTCTTGTTTTAACCCTTTGGATACTTTCATAATAAATAGTCCGACATTATATAAAGCTAACTATGTGCCTCTCCTGAAGTCGCTTCATACAGACCTGACACGCTGGACATCTTACCGCTTCAGAGGCATATTTTCCATTTCATTTGGGCCTCCAAGAAACCCTGACTTGCTACTAACCTACTTCCCCAACACAAATCTGAGGGGGGCCTATCAGATTCTATTACCACATGCTCAGTGCCACAGGATTGGCGAAGAGCTAACATAGTGCCTCTATTTAAGAAGGGAACTAAAACTGAACCTGGGAATTATAGACCAGTGAGTTTGACCTCTGTAGTGGGAAAACTGTTAGAAGGGATAATAAGAGACTATATTCAGGATTACAACACAAAAAATAAAATCATTAGCATGAATAAACATGGGTTTATGAAGAATAGATCATGCCAAACTAATCTTTTCAGCTTCTATGAGGAGGTAAGCAGCAACCTTGACAATGGCAAGGCAGTAGATGTAGTATATCTAGACTTTGCAAAGGCATTTGATACAGTGCCACACAGAAGGCTGGTGTATAAAATAAGGAAATTGGGGCTAGGAGATAACCTTTGCAATTGGATACAAAACTGGCTGAAGCATAGGGAACAGTGTGTGGTTGTAAATGGAAAATTCTCCAGTACAGTTAAAGTGGAGAGTGGAGTACCTCAGGGTTCAGTATTGGGTCCGCTGCTTTTTAACATGTTTATAAATGACCTGAAAATAGATATAGAAAGCAAAATATCAATATTTGCAGATGATACTAAATTATGCAAAGTCATTAATTCAGAACAGGATATTTTCTCTCTACAGAGGGACTTACATACAATGTCAGATTGGGCAAACATGTGGAATATGAATTTTAACGTGGGGAAGTGTAAAGTCATGCATTTGGGAGGAAACAATCCCAAGGCTACTTATAAACTTAATGGAATAATTTTAGGTGACTTGTTGCTAGAAAAAGATCTGGGTATCCTTGTCAACTACAAACCTGGAAACAGTGACCAGTGTCAAACAGCAGTAGCAAAGGCAAACAAAGTCCTGTCTTGCATAAAAAGAGGTATCGAAGCAAGAGTGGATAACATAATTTTGCCATTATACAAATCCTTGGTAAGACCTCACCTTGAGCATGCAGTGCAATTTTGGGCACCGGTTCTGAAAAAGGATATACTAGAACTAGAGAGGGTACAGCGGAGAGCAACAAAATTAATTAAGGGATTGGAGGACTTGACATATGAGGAACGACTAAACAAACTTGGTTTATTTACTCTAGAGAAAAGACGACTAAGAGGAGACCTTATCACATTGTACAAGTATATGAGAGGTCAATACAATGATCTCTGCTGTGAGCTATTTATTCCAAGGCCTCATCAGGTGACCAGGGTACACCACTTGTGATTAGAGGAAAGGAGGTTTAAACTTTAGCAGAGGAAGGGTTTTTTACGGTAAGGTCTGTCAAATTGTGGAATTCATTGCCCAGGGAGGTAGTTATGGCAGATACAATGGATACATTTAAGAGAAGATTAGGTACAGTTCTTTCAAAAGGGAACATACAGAGTTATACTGTTTATCAGTAGGCTTGTCAGGAAGGTCTGATAAAGACTAATTTAATTGGTAGCAGGAAAGCTATAAAATTCTCAGTTACTGAGCTATGAGGTGAAGGTTGAACTTGATGGACTTGTGGCTTTTTTCAACCTAATTTACTATGTTACTATGTTACTATGTTACTATATGTGGTCCTATTATAAGGCTGCACATTTGGCTAAAGCTACCCAACTTCAGCTTACTGTTAACGTCACCCGTTGGGTGGGCTTGCAGGTGGCTCTTTGTGCTGCTCCCCCAGCCTCTGATTTGCTTAGGTTACCCCCCCACAGCCTTTGAGTTCGTTTGCTAATAGTCTGTCCTTATTGCATACTCTTATTTGTGGTGGAAATGTCAGTTGAAAGATTGTCTGCATACCCCTGCATCCAAGCTTTGTCCGCTTTTTTATAACAAAGATTTCCCACCTGGTTTGAATCTGGTGCATTTTACCTTGTGGTGTGAGTCTGGAATTACACGAAAATACGTCCTGTATCTAGGGACAACTCTTTTATCCTGGGATCAATTTCGGGAGAGGTATCACGCCCCTCCCTCGGAAGTTTTTCGTTTCCTTCAAATCCAACACTTTGTCACATCTTACTTTAAATCCTCTTCGCCAGGGTCTAGCACCCTTTTTGAGCTATTGTGTTCTACCTTGCTGCATAGAAAAGGTACTATCTCTCTTTATTCTCATCTCTTAACTACACTTTTTCCCCGGCCTCCTCCATACAGAGTTTTGTGGGAAGCGGATCTTGGTGAATCCCTGGATCCTGAGGAGTGGAAAGCCATGATGCTTAATTTTCATAGCCTAACACCATGTACGCTAGTAAAAGAGAACTCTTATAAAGTCCTAGCTCTTTGGTACTACTGCCCAGCCAGAGTCCATAGAGTTTTCCTTCTGTCTCCCATTTGTGCTATGGGGGGCTGTGGTATGGATGGCACCTACCTCCACCTGTGGTGGTCATGTCCTCCTGTAACAACTCTGTGGTCACATGTTTTTGCTCTTTTGAGCGGAGCCCTAGGGGTTTCTTTGCTTCTTGACCCTTGGACTGCTTTGCTTAACAGATCATCTCGGCATCCCCCTTTATCTCCAACTGCTAACAAATTAGTGTTTTGAGTTTGTGCTATGACTAGGTGCCATATTGCATATCACTGGAAAACAGTGCCACCCTGCCATGCCCCTTTGGACAACAGGATCTGGCAGCTGCTCAGGATAGAGAAGATGACTGCTTACTTGCACTCTTCATCTTCTTCATTTCTCTGAATTTGGTCTCCCTAGGTGGACTCAGTGCTCCCCCCTGACTTTCACCATGAGCTATTGCTACACTGAGCCCTTTCTTCCCTTCCCTTTTTTTTCTCTGTCTTCCTCTTCTTCTCCCTTTCTCTGTTTCTTGTCTCTTCTGTCTGATTTTTTGCTTTCTTTTATTGGACTTTCTTAAGTTTGTATTACTGTTCCTCCCTCTGTACCCCCTCACAGTCTTTTTGTTTTCTGAACGCCATAATTTTTTGAAAAAGCTAATAAACATTGAATTAAAAAAAATGAGATCACTGAACACATTTAAATCAGATTTCAGACAATCCTGACTTTCTAAAAAATGTAACCATTTACTCTCCACCAGGGCAGAGTCTCTGACAACTAAGAAGGTTCAGCAGCTTGTTAGTGTTAGTAGTAAAGGAGGGGGTAATCATCATATTACTAGTGACTTTGTGGAGGAAGACTCACAGGCTGACATTGATGTGGTTTGGTGTTAGTGGTAGTACAAGTAACAGTGATAATGAAGCAGCTGGTGGTAACTACTGTTAGGGTAAGTGGTAGGGGAAGCAATTGAAATTGTCCAGACTAATGGCCAAGGAAGCCCACACCATTCCTCTGACCCTGGGAGTCCTGTTTCCCCCACGGCATTGTCCTGAAGAAGGCAGAATTGTTACCTAGCAGCAATAATACCACCGGGAGCACATATCAGCTGCCTGTGCCTGCTGCTAATGCTGCCAGTCTGCCTTCTTCAGGTCATCAAGAAATGGCACATGTGACATTAGGGGACCATCTGTCCCATTTATCGTCACCTCCTCCAACCACCAGTGGTATGTCTTTTATAGAGCAGCAGCAGCACAGAGAGACTAGTGATGGTGACGGTGATAATGATGGTGGAGAAGTTGGGGTGGAAGAGACATTGATGGCCTTTTTAGCCCAAACTGAGAAGAAATGGGAGACAGGTGTGGGGATGGGCATCACCACCACCACCAGCACTGAGCTTTTGGAAATTGCAGAATTTGCAACTGCTCTAATTTCTGCTGCTGCTGAATTGCAAGGGCAGCAGGATTCTGAGGAGCAGGCTCGTGTGCCAGAGACCACCATGGACACAGTGAGAATGAGGTCAAAAAGTTAAGCGGGACTATATATAATATAGTTATTTTTCATTGTTTTTATGTGAATCAAGCACTTACATTTTTCTATTATCACTTGCTTTCTTTGAGTGCCTCATAGATTAGACTGATCTTTATAAGAGGGTAATGAGGGGGAACTCTTTCCTTTGCCCCATTTTTTTCCTCTTTTTGTTTGGTTTATAACAGACTCCACCTACCGGCACAGGCACCCCCCTTTCATACTATGTCTTATGTATTTTTTTAAATTGTATTTAGTTTTTATTTCTTTTATTAACTGTCCCCCCAATCCTAGTAAATAACCCCCAAAACATTCCCTGTTCACTCCACAAACACAGGCATCCTCATTCCACTCTTATACTATGCCTTTGGGAAATAAAATAACATTTGCTATGTGTTGTGTGTAAATTCAATGTTCCCATTGTTTTCAATGGAATGAGCTAGGTGAAAAAAAGTGGAAAAACTGCACTTTTCGCAGGAAATTATTCACCAATCAGGAAGCGCCATTATTCACAGATTTTGATTTGTATCCCTAGTCAGTATCATGGGCAGTGGAAGATCAGGCCTTAGCTGAAATTATCTGTAGCATTAGCTATTAGTAAACATTAGTGATGATCGAGCACCCCAATGCTCGGGTGTTCGGGTGCTCTGGCCGAGCGCCCCCGGAGGTTCTAGTGCTCGGCCGAGCACCCGAGCCCCATTGAAGTCAATGGGAGGACTCGAGCATTACACCAGGCACCCCCTGCTCTGATGAGGGGAGGGTGCCTGGTTCATAGGAAAAGGTCAGAAAATGATGGAAACACCACAGAAATAGTTCAGGGGCAGCATAGGGAGGATGTCTGGATGCATCTTGGACTCCAACGTCGCTGCTGGGAACGATGTTTCGCCCGTAGTACGCCATTTTTACAGACTGACCATAAAACACACAAAAAGGAAGATAAAAACGACTTTAGGCGAAAAATTGTTACCAAACAGTATTTGCTGTATATTTACTTGTATATCATCTGCAAATTCTGCAAAAAATTTCATCGATTTTTCGGAACTGGGGCCATGATTAAGAGGGAAACGTGCGCAGCGTAAAGCAGGTGTTCAACGTGGTTATGGCCCGGGTAAGGTACAGCATTCAGGAACGGAGGCCGCAGCTACCACAGGTTTTACAACATGTCCGTTTGCCCTTGTTAAGTCCAAAATTTATAGTCGGAACAGTGGGGTCTGATCCATTCAGTAAAAGTGACGAAGTGACTTAGTGGATGAAGCCAAGAACTACCTTCTGCTCTGTCGAACACCCCAGCCCTATTTAATTCAATGGGAGGACCTGAGGCACTCCGATACAACCTGTATATCACAAAATGGAGGGCCTCATTCACATTGTGGTACAATAGTTCAGGTAGTGGTCCAACACTCATAAAGCCTATGCACTAAGTGAAAGGGCTGCCAAAAATTAGACTGAAATGTCACTCCAATACACCCTTTATTACACATAAAGGAGGGCATCATACACACCCTTGAAAAATTTGGATTAATGGCCTGCTGGTGACCCTCTAAAACATTAGGGGCGAGGGCATGCCGCTAAGCTGACCATCTAAAACATTAGGAATGAGGGTCTGCTGCTGAGCCGACCATCTAAAACATTATGGGTGAGGGTCTGCTGCGGAGCTGACCATCCTAAACATTATATGCGAAGGCCCGCTAGTGAGCTGACGCTATAAAACATTATATGAGAGGGCCCGCTAGAGAGCTGACCCAATAAAACATTAAATGAGAAGGCCCGCTGGTGAGCTGACCTATACAAAAATTGTCAAACAGGGCCCGCTGGTGAGCTGGCCCTATATAAAAATTATATCACAGGGCCCGCTGGTGAGCTGGCCCTATATAAAAATTATATCACTGGGCCCGCTGGTGAGCTGGCCCTATATAAAAATTATATCACTGGGCATATGGAAGAGGAGGATGAGAAGATTAAGAGTCAACCATATACCCGTTTTTTGGGTGGAAGGGGTGAATGGGAATACAGAGTATTCCCATCATTGTAAATAACATATCTAAAGTGACTTTATGTTCACCCGGGGCTTTCCTCCAGTGGAGTGGAGAAGTCAGGGGAAATCCAGGCCTTGTTCATTTTTATAAGTGTCAACCTATCAGCATTTTCGGTGGAAAGGCGGATACGCTTATCTGTTATGATGCCACCAGCAGCACTAAATACCCGCTCAGACAGAACGCTGGCGGCAGGGCAGGCCAGCACCTCCAAGGCGTAGAGTGCCAGTTCATACCACGTTTCCAGCTTGGACACCCAGTAGTTGTAAGGCACAGAGGGATCATTGAGGACGCTGACACGGTCTGCTACGTACTCCTTCACCATCTTCCAAAACTTTTCCCTCCTTGTGACACTAGGCTGCGCATCAGGGTGAGGGTGCTGGCGGGGTGTCATGAAGGTGTCCCACACCTTGGAGAGTGTTGCCCTGCCTTTGTCGGAACTGCTGTGTGCTCCCCTTTTCTCCCCTTCTCAGTTGGCCAAGGTAGCACGTACTCTGCCGGCAGCGTTGTCAGATGGAAAATTTTGGAGCAATTTTTCGACAAGAACCTTCTGGTATTGCACCATTGTGCTTGTCCTCTCCACCGGAGGAATGAGAGATGAGAAATTCTCTTTGTAGCGGGGGTCCAGAAGGGTGAACACCCAGTAATCCGTGTTGTCTAAAATGCGTATAACGCGTGGGTCACGGGATAGGCAGCCTAACATAAAGTCAGCCATGTGTGCCAGAGTACCAACAGGCAAGATTTCGCTGTCCTCACCAGGAGGATGACTCTCAATCTCCTCATCCTCTTCCTCCTCTTCTGCCCACCCATGCTGAAGAGATGGAACTAAAGTTCCATGGCTACCCTCTGTAGCGGAGGCAACCGTGTCTTCCTCCTCCTCCTCCTCCTCCTCCGCCTCCTCCAATTGTCTCTGAGAAGACGAAGTGAGGGTGCTCTGGCTATCACCTTGTGTAAGCTCTTCCTCTCGCATTTCCACCTCTTCCACATGCAAAGCGCCGGTTTTAATTGTGAGCAGCGAGCGTTTCAGTAGACACAGAAGTGGGATGGTTACACTGATAATAGCGTTATCGCCGCTCACCATCTGTGTCGATTCCTCAAAATTGCGTAAAACCTCACAGAGGTCTGACATCCATTCCCACTCCTCACTTCTGATTAGAGGAAGTTGAACGGAGAGGCGACGACCGTGTAACAGCTGGTACTCCACTACTGCCCTCTGCTGCTCACAAAGCCGGGCCAACATGTGGAAGGTGGAGTTCCAGCGCGTGCTCACGTCACACAGCAGCCGGTGAGCTGGCAATTGTAAGCGCTGCTGCAGCTTCAACAGGCCGGCTGAAGCTGTAGATGACTTACGGAAATGTGCACACACGCGGCGCACCTTGGTCAAGAGATCATGCAAATTGGGGTAGGTTTTTAGAAATCGCTGAACAACTAAATTAAATACATGCGCTAGGCATGGTACGTGTGTGAGCTTGCCGAGCTCCAAAGCCGCCACCAAGTTACGCCCATTATCACACACAACCATGCCTGGTTGCAGGTTGAGTGGCAAGAGCCACTGCTCGGTCTGGTGACTAATCCCCTGCAACAGCTCTGAGGCCGTGTGCTGTTTGTCCCCAAGGCAGATCAGCTTCAGCACGGCCTGTTGACGCTTCCCCACTGCAGTGCTACACTGCTTCCAGCTACCGGCTGATGGGTGAGTGGCGCTGCGCGCAGAGAATTCGGAGGTGGAAACGGAGGAGGAGGAGGAGGAGCCAATAACGTAGGTGCTGGCGGAAACCCTGATGGAGGTAGTGCCCGCAATCCTCGGCGTGGGTAGCACCTGTGCCATCCCAGGGTCCGAGTCGCTCCCAGCCTCCACGACATTCACCCAGTGTGCCGTCAGGGAAATGTAGCGTCCCTGGCCACAAGCACTTGTCCATGTGTCAGTCGTTAAGTGGACCTTCCCAGTAACTGCGTTGGTCAGGACACGGGTGATGTTAAGGGACACATGGTGGTGTAAGGCGGGGACGGCACACCGGGAAAAGTAGTGGCGGCTGGGGACTGCGTACCGAGGGACAGCTGCTGCCATCAGGCTGCGGAAGGACTCAGTCTCCACAAGCCTAAATGGCAGCATTTCGATGGCCAGTAATTTGGAAAGGTGTGAGGTTAGTGCTATGGCCTGTGGGTGGGTGGCTGGGTATTTTCGCTTGCGCTCAAATGCCTGGGGTAACGACATTTGGACGCTGCGCTGGGACAGGGAAGTGGATGTGGTCGCTGATGGTGCTTCAGATGGTACAGGTGCAGGGCGGGAGGTATGCGGGCCTGCGCCTTCGACAGGCGATTGGCCGGCACCGAAAACAGGGGAAGAGGAGGCAGTGGTGTGGCCTGCAGACACAGATTGGCGATCCGGGCGTTCCTCCCACTTATTACGGTGCTTGGATGCCATGTGTCGGATCATGCTGGTGGTGGTGAGGTTTCTAGTGTTCATGCCTCGGCTCATTCTGGTGTGGCACAGGTTGCAAACTACAATTTTTTTGTCGTCCGCACTTTCCTTAAAAAAACGCCATACCGCGGAACACCTAGCCCTTGGTAAGGGAGATTTACACTAGGGGGTGCTCCATGGAACATTTGCGGGCCGGTTTGGTGCGGTCCGCCTTCTTTCTTTAGCCACACCACTGCCTCTTCCAGCCTGTTGCGGTGCTGCAGATGGCTCACCCTCAGGACTGCTGTCATCGCTCGGCTCTCCACCTTCCCAGGTGGGGTCAGTCACCTCATCGTCCACCAAGTCCTCCTCCACTTCCTCACTCTGATCATCCTCCTCATTTCTTGATCTCACCACATACTCAGTCATTGACAACTGTGTATCATCCTCCTCATCAAGGTCTTGAGACAGTAATTGTGGTTGATTTGATGGCAACTGTGTCTCATCATCATCATCATCCACTTCCTTTGACCTTAAATGCCGTTCCCCTCTGTCATCTTCTTGTGATTGGGTACCCTCTAGAGGTTGTGAATCAGGGCACAAGATCTCATTTTCCTCTGCAAGCGTGCTTGGATAGAGGTTCAAATGAAGGATTGGTGATGAGACGAGCTCCTCACTATATCCCAGTGTGGGATCACTTCTTTGGCCAGACCCTCTATGGTGGGAGGAAGGATGATCAGGGTGAGGATTATGTTGACCAGACTCTTGGCTAGTGAGAGTGGACTTGGTGGAAGACAGGGTGGTGCTCAACCGACTGAAAGCAGTATCAGCTGAAATCCAACCGACCACCTGTTCGCAGTGGTCTGACCTCGAGAGTGATGTCCTGCGACGCCCTGTAAACTGAGACATGAAGCTAGGTATGGTGGATGTCTTTCTGTCTTGTGCTCTGGCACCAGGCACAGTTTGTACGCGTCCTGACCCGCGCCCTGAACTATCAGGATCACGTCCACTTCCCCGTCCCTTTTTACCCGCCTTCTTCATATTACACGGAATATATGCCGCTAATCTGCGGCTAGGCACACTAAACAGAATGTGTCGTTAATCTGCGGCTAGGCACAGTGAACGGAATATGTGACGTTAATTTTAAAATTTGCACACTAAACAGAATGTGACGCTAATCTGCGGCTAGGCACACTAAACAGAATGTGACGCTAATCTGCGGCTAGGCACAGTGAACGGAATATGTGACGTTAATTTTAAAATTTGCACACTAAACAGAATGTGACGCTAATCTGCGGCTAGGCACAGTGAACGGAATATGTGAAATTAATTTTAAAATTTGCACACTAAACAGAATGTGAAAATAAACTGCGGCTAGGCACACTAAACAGAATGTGACGCTAATCTGCGGCTAGGCACAGTGAACGGAATATGTGACGTTAATTTTAAAATTTGCACACTAAACAGAATGTAAAAATAATCTGCGGCTAGGCACACTAAACAGAATGTGACGCTAATCTGCGGCTAGGCACAGTGAACGGAATATGTGACGTTAATTTTAAAATTTGCACACTAAACAATATGTGCCGCTAATCTGCAGCTAGGCACACTAAACAGAATGTGACGCTAATCTGCGGCTAGGCACAGTGAACGGAATATGTGACGTTAATTTTAAAATTTGCACACTAAACAGAATGTGAAAATAATCTGCGGCTAGGCACACTAAACAGAATGTGACGCTAATCTGCGGCTAGGCACAGTGAACGGAATATGTGACGTTAATTTTAAAATTTGCACACTAAACAGAATGTGAAAATAATCTGCGGCTAGGCACACTAAACAGAATGTGACGCTAATCTGCGGCTAGGCACAGTGAACGGAATATGTGACGTTAATTTTAAAATTTGCACACTAAATAATATGTGCCGCTAATCTGCGGCTAGGCACACTAAACAGAATGTGACGCTAATCTGCGGCTAGGCACAGTGAACGGAATATGTGACGTTAATTTTAAAATTTGCACACTAAACAGAATGTGAAAATAATCTGCGGCTAGGCACACTAAACAGAATGTGACGCTAATCTGCGGCTAGGCACAGTGAACGGAATATGTGACGTTAATTTTAAAATTTGCACACTAAACAATATGTGCCGCTAATCTGCGGCTAGGCACACTAAACAGAATGTGACGCTAATCTGCGGCTAGGCACAGTGAACGGAATATGTGACGTTAATTTTAAAATTTGCACACTAAACAGAATGTGAAAATAATCTGCGGCTAGGCACACTAAACAGAATGTGACGCTAATCTGCGGCTAGGCACAGTGAACGGAATATGTGACGTTAATTTTAAAATTTGCACACTAAACAATATGTGCCGCTAATCTGCGGCTAGGCACACTAAACAGAATGTGACGCTAATCTGCGGCTAGGCACAGTGAACGGAATATGTGACGTTAATTTTAAAATTTGCACACTAAACAGAATGTGAAAATAATCTGCGGCTAGGCACACTAAACAGAATGTGACGCTAATCTGCGGCTAGGCACAGTGAACGGAATATGTGACGTTAATTTTAAAATTTGCACACTAAACAATATGTGCCGCTAATCTGCGGCTAGGCACACTAAACAGAATGTGACGCTAATCTGCGGCTAGGCACAGTGAACGGAATATGTGACGTTAATTTTAAAATTTGCACACTAAACAGAATGTGAAAATAATCTGCGGCTAGGCACACTAAACAGAATGTGACGCTAATCTGCGGCTAGGCACAGTGAACGGAATATGTGACGTTAATTTTAAAATTTGCACACTAAACAATATGTGCTGCTAATCTGCGGCTAGGCACACTAAACAGAATGTGACGCTAATCTGCGGCTAGGCACAGTGAACGGAATATGTGACGTTAATTTTAAAATTTGCACACTAAACAGAATGTGAAAATAATCTGCGGCTAGGCACACTAAACAGAATGTGACGCTAATCTGCGGCTAGGCACAGTGAACGGAATATGTGACGTTAATTTTAAAATTTGCACACTAAACAGAATGTGAAAATAATCTGCGGCTAGGCACACTAAACAGAATGTGACGCTAATCTGCGGCTAGGCACAGTGAACGGAATATGTGACGTTAATTTTAAAATTTGCACACTAAATAGAATGTGAAAATAATCTGCGGCTAGGCACACTAAACAGAATGTGACGCTAATCTGCGGCTAGGCACAGTGAACGGAATATGTGACGTTAATTTAAAATTTGCACACTAAACAATATGTGCCGCTAATCTGCGGCTAGGCACACTAAACAGAATGTGACGCTAATCTGCGGCTAGGCACAGTGAACGGAATATGTGACGTTAATTTTAAAATTTGCACACTAAACAGAATGTGAAATTAATCTGCGGCTAGGCACACTAAACAGAATGTGACGCTAATCTGCGGCTAGTCACAGTGAACGGAATATGTGACGTTAATTTTAAAATTTGCACACTAAACAATATGTGCCGCTAATCTGCGGCTAGGCACACTAAACAGAATGTGACGCTAATCTGCGGCTAGGCACAGTGAACGGAATATGTGACGTTAATTTTAAAATTTGCACACTAAACAGAATGTGAAAATAATCTGCGGCTAGGCACACTATTAAAATGGCCCTTTTTGTCGCTGCGTTGTACACTATTTGTCCCTGTGCACCTAGTACAATGTCACCTAAATATCCCCCCCACAAAAAAAAAATGAAATTGTGCCCCCCCAAACAAAATATAAATGCTGCCCCCACACACAACAGTCCTAAAAAGGACTTTTGGGTCTTGATATAGTGTTCCAACACTTTTATTCTCCCTACACTGACTTTCCCTTCCTATCCTCATCTCTCCGTGGCTAAGACTGAGCCGAACTCGCTGGTCGGGTGCTATACAGCACCCGATCACGGGTTCTGGCCAGCCAATCAGTGTAATGCCAGCAGCCAACATGGCTGCTGGCATTACACTGATGTTAGAGCCTCCCCGCACGTTTATTGGCTGCGCAGCAGCCGAGAAACGTGCGGGGAGGAGACCCGAACATGGCGGGCGAGCACATGCGGTACTCGTACAAGTACCGCCATGTGCCGAGCAGAGCGATGCTCGAGCCGAACCGAGCTTCGGCCGAGCATGCTCGCTCATCACTAGTAAACATACTTAGAAAGCGTTATAAACTGCACATTGTTGCTATGGTCAAAGCAAATGTGTTACAATTAGTAGTGTATTAACAAGCAAAGCTTTCGTTTTATCTGCGTTTCCTTTTTAATGATTTCAGCTAAATTTCATCCCGTGTATTATGTCATGATAAAGAAAAATATTAAAACTTTCCTCATACTTGATGGGCAATAGGCATATCTAAAAATCTAGGTGAATCTGGTTCACTGTCAGGGGTGTGGCTGGAAAACATTGATTGGTAGAGGAGGAGGCAGGGGCTCTAGCCCCCTGCCACTCTGTTTAATAGATGCCCCCCAGCTACTGATCTCCCAGCCGATTCAGCTGGGAAATCAATAGTGGCGACTCAGTGCAGAAATAGAGCTCCCCTGCTTTCATTCTACCTGGAGCCGGGTAGGAGTTGGTGGAATTGGGAAAACTTCTTGCACCATTGAGGGAAAGCATCCCTCACCGACATGAGAGTATTTCCTGATCCTGCCCACTTCTACCCGGGTGCTCTGGGTAGAATGGAAGCATGGAAGCTTTCTTGCTCAACTGTGACGCTGCTATTTATCGCCTAGCCAAATCGGATGGGAGATCAATAGGAGGGGCCCTAATACCCAACCACAAGGTTTGACTTTTAACACAATTCAACCCTTTGAGTGCAGTAGAGGTAGCTAACACATTGCAACTCAATGCATTGGATACTTCACTAGCACTCAAAGGGTTAAAAAAAAAAAGAACAACAATAAAAGTCGTGCATGGGCAAAACCATGCCATACTCTTGCTAGTGTATGAATAATTATCTGCAAATAATCAAACAAATCATTCTTGTGCTTTCTCCTTTAGCTCAAGTACCGGACAGTGATGAACAATTTATGCAGGACTGGCACTCTGAGAATCGTAAGTAACTATTTTCCTGGTAGATAAATTGAGAGCATCGTAGAACTAGCTGGATTATGTCTGACTGAAGGTTTGTACTGTGTGACAAAGATTACACAGTTGTACTTTAGATACAGTAGAGCTATGGTAAGACTTTGTATTGAGTCTTCCTTCAGCAGGAGTATCTACAATTTATATTGCAGTTGCCTATATTTACTGATGTCCATTTTAGTCAGAATGAGAAATACTATATAGAAAAACTAATATATATATATATATATATATATATATATATATATATATATCATTAATATACAGGATTAAGCACTCTCAGGACTTCCATAATAAGGTTAAAAAATGTGTTTAATCAGAATCGACGTTTCGGCCAGACTCAGCTGGCCTTCCTTGAGGAAGTGTGCTGTCTCCCTCTAAAACCAGGGTCAACCCAGGCTGTCTTATTTAGCAAATCTGTATGAGAGGGATTGGAAAATTCGAAAGTGTACCAATTGCTCACTTAAATTCTTTGATCTTTTGGCAACCAATGAAGGGTAATCTCCCACAATACCTTTCAATGAGTCATTTAATGTAAATACATTGCTTATGTAAAATCCCTTTCTAGTCAAAGGTGGATACGAACATGTTCCTCTCTATTACCCTTTGACTTAAAATTGCCAAAAATTAAATTGTCTATCTATCACGGCCCCCGTGATTCCCTGTCACTCTTTGTGGTGATGCTCTTCCATTGGCAGAGCTTGATTGGCCCGCCCTGGGTGTCCCTTTATATACTGGGCCTAAGACACCTGTCAGGAGCCCTTTCGTGGTGTTCCTGTTCCTGCGCTTTTGTTGCTGTGATCCTGTATTCCTGTGTACCGACTCGGCTCGTCTGACTACTCTGCTGTTCCTGCTCCGTGATTGACCCGGTTCTGGCTGACGTTCCTGCTCCTTGATTGACCAGGCTCTGGCTGACTTCCTGCTCCGTGATTGACCCGGTTCTGGCTGACGTTCCTGCTCCATGATTGACCTGACTTTGGCTGACTTCCTGCTACATGATTCACCCGGTTCTGGCTGACTTTCCTGCTCCGTGATTCATCCGGTCCTGCCTGACGTTCCTGCCTGACGACATTCTGAGCCTGCTCGCAGCTTGCACTGACTGATCACACCTCCTGTGTTACTGTGGCCTCCGATACTGAGCCCGTTTGTTGCCTCCGTTACCGAGCCTGTCAGAGAGTACTGCCGAGCTATTGCCGTTGTTACCGAGTCTGTATGAGAACACTTGCTGTGCTGGTTGCCTCCGTTACCGAGCATGTCTGTA
The DNA here is from genome assembly GCA_037306005.1 of Rhinophrynus dorsalis. Taxonomy (NCBI): domain Eukaryota; kingdom Metazoa; phylum Chordata; class Amphibia; order Anura; family Rhinophrynidae; genus Rhinophrynus; species Rhinophrynus dorsalis. The sequence continues at coordinate 63,867 of JBBDGT010000019.1, read as the reverse complement.
TACACCTGCCAAGCTTGTTGCCTTCCATCCTGAGCCATATTAACACTTGTTGAGCTGTTGCCTTCTACACCGAGCCTATCTGTTACCACTGCAGAGCTGTACCTTTCGTTAGGATCCTCGTTTCCCAGGAGTTGTCGCACCACGTGGTGCTATAGGGCATTCCAGTACTCTGTCAGTGTGTGCTCTGTTTCAGCACCGGAAGGGTGCCTTGGCTCTGGTCCACTCTCGCTCACAGTGTTGTTCCATCAAATCGCACCTGGAAGTGCGTTTGGCTCACAGTATATTGGCTTGGGCAGTGTCTCCTCCGTTACAGCACCTAAGGGGTGCTTTTGGCTCCGGTCCCATTTGCACACGCAGTGTTCCTCCGTTACCGCACCTAGGGGTGCTTCTGTATCTGGCTCCATTGGCTCTGGCAGTATCTCTCCTTCATTACTACACCCAAGTAGGGGTATTGGCTCCAGCTCCAGTTGGTCATTGCTATACTATTGGGCATTTTGATACGGCTATCTGGTTGTGATTCAGTTCAGTCGCACTGCTTGAGCTTGCTAGCTGCACTACTGCTACTGGGACAGTTTATGCACCGGGCGTTGGCTAATCACCACAACAGAGACTGACTACCTGTTTTGAGCATTAACCCTTACCTGTGTTTATGCTATATTCTGCCTGCTCCTGCTATATTGAGCCTGTACATTATCCATTACTTACATCATTGTAATACCGATTCTGGCCCCCAAGGGGCACTGTTCCTTATTTTATTTCAATAAAACTGTGTTTTATTTCTAACCTTGGTCTAAGTGTCAGAAAACCGTAACACTATCACTATATAGGGCTTTTTTATAGCACTTCCATAAACTGTTTTTTAGGATATCCCCTATCACAAATGATTTGAATACGTTCTTGGGCCTATATCTTAAAATGCTCAATTCTGGTACAATTCCATCAAATCTGCAAAGAATGGGTGCAGAAACAAAGACAAAATCTAAAAGTGGCATTTTTATTTGAAATACCTTCCTCACTTCAAAAACTGCACTTACAGAATAAAAAACTTTAAAAGGCACATCAATCCGTTTTCAATAGAATCATTGAGAATCAATCTCTACAACGGTACCTCTTTAGAAGGATAACCCTTTCATCACCACCTTGCCTTGAGCTAATCCACACAACTGAGCCACATACACAATGGTACCTCTATCCTTCCGTTACCATCGGGCTCCGTTCGTAACTGTTCTCAGGTCTCGGGTGCTGGGTATCCTTTCTCCCTTTATGTCCAATTACCATCCATGGACTTCTTTCTCTCTCCATGTTACACTGGATGTTTGCCAAATCGCCTATAGCACAATGATACAATCGATGATCGACGCGTATCACGGTCCTCTGCCGGCTTCCTCAGAGATTCGTTTTCTGGTACAATTCTGCCTATAAAAACTGTAAAAAAGTGTTACATGATGTTTCCTTATGAAAAGTTATAGTGCTAATTAGGGGTGGGTGAAAAGTGAGAAAAATTTCCTGCATGACTTTTTGTGGAAACTGACTGATTTTTCTCTTTTTTCTCAAAAGTTTTCTCCTTTTCCAATGGAAAATGTTCCACCTTTTTGACTATTTTAACAAATATTTTTCCTATATTTCCTATGGGTACAATATTTCCCACTGCAATATTACTCCTTCTGAGGGCTGTAGTGGAGAAATAAGTAGATGAAAGTCAATGTTTTGAGTCCTACAGCAACATATGCCTTTAAAAACGTGTTAGATTATATACACATTACTTATTGGTCATAGCAGTGGTCACAAGTGTGAAGGATGGTAACAGTACTTCTTCACATCCCTCCTCCTCTTCCTTATCTGTGCTGCTGTTAATACATTTGGCTTTGCTTTCTTTTTCACCATGTATGGTTTATGCAGCCTGATACTCAGATGGTATGAGATGTTGGTTCATGTTTAAGAATGTTAGTCCCCCAACATTGCTGCTTGATAGCCACGTCCTGCAGTCACTGACAAAGTAACCAGCTGCGCTGAAAACCCTATCAGACTCAACACTTGCTGGAGGACAACTAAAGGTTTCCACTGCAGTATATGTCAATGCTGGCCACACATGCTTTGTTTGCAGTACATCTTAGAAGTTAGCCATCCTGCAAGTATGCAGAAATCATCTCACATGCAGCTGGACCACTTCTAGGAGCTACATGGTGTTCCTGTGTATCAGTTAAGAAACCCATACTCAGGGATCAAGTTGTAAGAAAGTCAAGTTGATCAAATATGACTTATAACAGGGGTTTGTCTGTTGAGATATATAGATGTGTGTGTTTATGTATTCATACATATCTTTATCTATATGGATATAGATATGTGTATGTATGTGTATGTATATATATATATATATATATATGTACACATGTGTATGGTTAATTATCTGTATTATGGCTTAAGAATATACAATTGGAAATCTGTTTATTTAATTAAGAATCCAGGGCAATTCCAGCTGTCCCAAATGGCAGTGGGTTACACAATTACACCAATAAAGGTTTCTTCAAGTGGTTTGACAGGATGCATTCCTTATTTATCCATTTGAGGACTCAAAGGACACTCTCTCTTGGTCACATAAGAAAGGAGGAAGGGCTGATGAACAGTCTTTTGTTTCTCTGTTTGTCAACTAAACAAAGATGTCAGATGAAGGAACAAATGCTTCTTATACACCTGTTTCTGGAGCCTTCCCCCATCAGTAATATCTCTGAGGCCACCATGAAATGGCAAGTGGGTGTGGTGAGGAAAGGTCAGTTGAGCTAACCAGTTTACACCAGACCTAAGTGATATAAAAATGGTATAAAGGAGCAATATTTTTGGGGTGGAATCAGAACTGAAGGAGAACTTCAGGAAGGCATGAGAGGGGAGCAGCATGAGAGAAGTGCATCCTGGGAGGAAGACCTGTCCTTGAGAGTCCTGATGTGAGCCCAGCAGATAAGAGACCAGAAACCAAGATTTGTGCTGGAGGGTGTGAGGAGATTTCCATCATATAATTTACTGTTATCCAATTCAATTCCATCTTTTCCATACCTGTAATCAATAATATTATTTTGTTCATGTATATACCATCCAAACTGTAACAGTATTTTGATTTTGTACATAATACAATCATTTTCATTATTATCCCTTATCTGTGTGTTATCTTCGTCATTACCGCCCCAAAAGGACAATTGTACCCTTGGCTAGATAGAATTCCTTACAAAGTCCCAAAGAGATGTGCTGCCCCCACCACCACCACCAATGTTGTATTTTGGATGCCCCTGCTGAGACCCATGAATTGCCCTGTGTTCAGAATGGGATATTCTAGTTAATAATGTATGTGCTTCTGCTGGTTGAAATGCTCCACTGCCTTCATTTGCACTATGCTGTCTAAATGTTTTTGGTGCCCTCACTTTCTCCTTCTCAGCCACCACAATGCAACCCTCCACTCGATCAATAAGCATATCTCAATATTACTTAACAGAATCCGATTCCTCAGAGAGTTGCTGCTGATTGTCATGACTCCTTGTTGTGATAAACTGCTGATTACCCTTTAGCAGAAATTCTGAAATTTTGTGTTTGAAGCAGGGGTCCAGCAAAGTGGAAATATTGTATTCCTTTTTGCTTTTAATGGGCACTATGTGAGGATCTTGTTCAAAGCACACTCTCGTGTCCTTTACCAGCTGAGGCATGTCTTTTATCATTATGGTAATATTCCTCAGCCATGCTCCTCATTTTTTTCTGCATTAAAAACATCAGTGGTAGAATTGCACTAATTCCTGCCCCAATGCGACTCACCAGCATGATTGCCTCCTCAAAGGGTTTCAGAAGCTCATAAAAATGTGCACATTAGTTGCCATTGGTCAGGTGACAAAGAGGCTCCCTCCAAAGCCTTCCAGTTTTGCATGGTGTACTGGCTAATGGCCTTATTCTGCTTGAACAGTGTGGAATTCCACCTGGCAGGGACTGCCATTTCCAGCTTGTGATGGGGCAGGTTGTTACTCTTTCTGGAATATAGACCATTGCATGCACTGTAGGAGCAACTATAATGGGCACAGATTTTGCGGGCAATAGTAAGCATCTCTCTGAGAGTTTTGGATTCTGCCAGGGATCTGGTTATAACTAAATTTAGGAAATGGGCAAAGCAGACACATGCACCATATCACCTATTCTTAAAGCAGCAATTATATTGTAGCCTTTTTCAGCAGACACAAAACAAGCTTTTGAGGAACAGGGTACAAGCCATTCCTCTAGTGTACTTAAACATCTATGGCTTTGTGGGACTGTCTCTCAAAACTGGACTATCCTGCTGCTGAGGCTGCCTTTTAATCACACTGACAAAACTAGAAGCATGATTACTGGCTGTCACCTGATGTTGTAAGCTAGTGTTACCCACTTTTGGTGGTGGGAGGGAAACCCAATGAGCAGTCACAGTCATAATGTCTGTGCTTTTGCCAACTTGTCCACATATCTGTTGTCAGGTGGATTCTCTTTCCATAAGCACTTTTTAGCCCTTCGCCCACTACACTAACCACCTGCTTTCAATTCAGGCACAGCCACCCTGGACAACTAAATGTGATTTGAGATATGCCAGCGTGTAGCTATACATGACATCAGTTCTCTGAAACCTTGGTTTTCTACAACAGAAAATGGCAGCATGTCCATTGCCAACATCTTGGCAACCTTGCCATTCCACAGGAGTACACAATAGGCCTGTAAACCACACTCGTTAGAAATCGAGGTGTACAAGGATTCAGCATAAAGGGTCGCCAAAAGGGAATCCCTATGCACTGTCAAGTCCACAAGTTGGAGTAAAATGACCCTGGTATCCTGAACATAAGATGGTAGTGAATCCACAAATTGCCTCAGACTGACAGCAATATATCTATTAATTTGCTTGGTCAAACTGCCATTACCCAATACTACTGGTCTACCTGGAGGGGAAGTAAGTGATTGCCCTTAAAAAACTTAATGATAATAGAGAAATTTAATTAAACCATCTGATAAGTGGGGTAATATCATTTTGATGAGTATTGGTTTGTATACTAAGGAGGTATATAGACAGTTGCAGCATAAAAAGTGTTACCAATGGTTTGATGGGAACCCTGCAGATCTGATTCAAATGAATTTAATGATACAATTATAGTCTGATTTTGGAGTCAAACCTAATTTCAAAACAGGAATTTAAATACATGTACGTAGATTTCCTGAAAGTGCCAACAATATATATATATATTTATTTATCACCAAAAAATCATAACTCACTTACTTTCCCTATGGGTAGACCAGTGGTATAGTGGATTGGTAGTTTGACCAGGCAATTTAGTAGATACGTACATTTTAGACTAAAGTAATTTGTTGTTTCACTGCTATCTTATGTTCAAGACATCAGGGGCGTTTTATGCCGACTTGTGGACTTGACAGTGGTCAAGGGATTGCTTCTTGGTGACCCTTGACATGGAATCCTTGTACACTTTAATTCCTAAAGAGTGCCGTATACAGGCCTGTGGTGAGTTGCTGGGTATGAGGGACAGTGAATTTGCCCGACAAGGAGTTCCATTCTGGATTTGTGTTATCTAATAATTATTTTACCTTTGATGGAAAGAGGGATAGCCATGAGGGCCACATGTGCCCCAACCTATGCTTGCCAACAACTTGGCTGGTGGGAGCAGCCTGGAGTGATGTGCAAGCATAGGTTTGAGGGTCATGTGGCCCTATGACTACCCTATATTGATAATAGCTTTATGATATGGAATGGATCTCTTGATCAACTCACTTTTCCAGACTCCCTCATATGGATTGGCTAAGTAAGACAGTGAATCCTGGAATGGAGAGATGTGGTTCTTACAGAGCATGCAAATCCATCAAGGTTGGGAAACAATTTTATAATAGGGACAGGACAACATTTTACTATATTAAGCAATTTTTGAATTGTAATGTGATGGTGTAGTTTATACGTTCAAATGTCCTGTGATTTAATTTATGTGGGGAAGACGATGAGACAATTACAGAGAAGACTTTTGGAATGAGTAGGAGATATTACAAATAAGAGCCCCATTGCCAGGCACTTTTGGGAGAGATATAAAGGCTCTTCTAAAGATTTGCAGGCAATAGGGATTATACAACTTAAAAAGAATTTAAGACTATGTGATACTGATAAAGTTCTACTTCAGAAACAAACAAAATGGATATTTAACTTGGGAGCTATGGGGGTTAACTGAGGAGATAAAGTATAATATGTTGCTTTGAATTTCTCTATTTAGGTTGGGAAATGTGGAAATGTAATATGTATATTGTGTTTATCTTTGATCATCTAGGGATATATATGGATAATTCATATTGTGGCTTTAATTAACTTTTTGAGATTGGCATGTCTACTCAGTGTTTCAGCAACTACACTTTGAGATCCCTTTATTTGATGGATAATTATGATTGGAGAAATTTAAAAGATGTAGACTTCCATTTTTTATATAAATAAGTGGCCTGAAACTGTACAGTGGCAATGTAGCTACACCATCCTATGGACAGCTCTGGTCCCGAGACCATAAATCTCCATAGGATGGTGTAGCAATAGCTCCACTGTACAATATCAGGCCACTGTGATATTGCACCTAAAAAAATCAACTTTGAACTGTAATAACTTTTTAATAAAACACCTTTCAGCAGTGGGAGTACCCTTGTTTTACTCAGGGGGATAAACCCTACAACATATTTTTTTTTACATTTTAAGTATTACTATCCCTTTAAATGAGTTATTTAAGATGTGTTAGAATGTTTTTAGAGTGATTAATGAGAGAGAGGTGGAGGGGTCTCATTTGATTAGACAGCATAGCTTCTCATGTTTTGATGTGATACTATATATATGTACAGATTATGACTCGGGATATATTTTTTGATAATTTATTATTACATTTTGCACAAATTTGTGAGTGCTTGCCACATTATATAATTTTAAAACTATGGAATATCCAACTGTATTCATTAGCTAGCGCTCTTAGGAGATAAATTGCTCCAAACTCATATAAGGTGACATACTGAGGGGGGTGCTAGAAGTACAAAACTACACCAAATACATCCTCTGATTACGCTTACAGTTTATCAAAGCTGACTTGCCTGTATTGAAATGGCTATAACAGCTACATACCATTTTTGAAATAAAATAGTCTACTGAATCAAATGAGGGGTGATATTTTTTCAGAAGGTGGCACTAAATGAAAAAAAAAATAAATATATATATATATATATATATATATATATATATATATATATATTTTTTTTTTTTTTTTTTTTACTTTTCCCCCCCTTCAAAAGGAGAAAAATGACACATCATTGGTATGTGTTTACATACTGTAGGGGGTGTCACAAGCACAAAACTACACCTACCAGTTTTCTTTTGTGAAAATGGTCATAACTATTCGATACATGAAGGAATTGAATGCAAGGTATCTTCTTTTGGAAAGAAGATATCTATATAATCAAATGAGGGGTCACTTACATTTCTACCCATAGGCTGAAGTGCACAGATATTTCCAAAAGTTGGAGGTATAAGAACAAATACACGTTCTTGCATTACCACCACTTCAAAGATACTAAAATATTTGAAAACCATAGCATTTCCTACTGTATTGAGTACCAGTTACCAACCTGAGAAAATGGTACCCCATTTTTATGGGTTGACTTTCAATATGGGGTGCCAGAAACACTAACCTACACCTGACACTTTTGTTTTTGAAATGACCTGCCTGCACTAAAATGGTAATAAACATTACAGAAATGCAGGAAAAGTAGGTAAGGGATAACATTTTGAAAAGTAGATATTTACCCACATCAAATCTGAGGTCTTTGTACTCCTAGGCTGTACACAACTGTTATCAGAAGGGGTTGACCTATTTTACATTTCTACCTCTTTGAATATACAGATAGCTAAGAGAATATATAGAATTTATGACTGTAATCAGTAGCTACTACTATTTCAAGAGAAATTCCGCTCTGTTCCTATGAGTTAGCATACTGTGAGGGGGTTGCCAGAAGCAAGAAACTATGCCAACATACATTCTATAATTTTCTATACATTTTTCAACTATCTATAGTCCATTGTCTATAGTAAAATGGTCATAAGAATAAAAAAATGAAGAAGATAAATGAAGAAAAGGTAGGTAAATCATACAGTTTTGGAAAGAATACAACTAGCTGCTTCATATGTCTCTCTACACCTAAGTTAGTGTGCGCAACTATTTCCAGAATGTTACTAAAATTGTTGAACATCATGGGATTTCCTAGTGTATTCAGGACCTCCTGCCAGCCTAAGAAAAATGGATTGGCATACCATCTTGGGTGCCAGAAGCAGTGGTGTCCGTAGAAATTTTTCCGGTGGGGTGGGGGTAAAAGCCATAATATGACCCCCAGGCCAGCCCATCCAGCCCCTTTGTTTATATGGAGGGGGTGATTGTAGGGGTGGGCAAGTGTCCCACCTCCGGATGCCCAAGGCCAGGAGCATGGCTACCATTGGAATAAGGATGGGGAAACAAACAGTGTATGTGTGATTATATGGCTACCAATTGAAACAGGCTAGGGGGTCAGCCAGTAAATGAGCGGACCTGTGACTTCCAGTGGAACCAGGTGTGTGTGTGTGTGGGGGGGGGTCAAGCAGTTCATGTGGGTATATCTACCAGTGGGCAGAGGAGCAAGGCTCAAGGAGGGTGGGTCAGATAGTGCATATGGGGGATCTGTGACCACTGTTGTAACTAACAGTATGCACTGAATGTCCCCCACATGCTCTGTTTGATTCCCAGCCTGAATCTGGTGCACATTGGTGGTTTGTATCTACCAGTAGGCAGTGGAACCAGGCTGGGGGGTGGACATATTTTCTGTGCATGTCACAGGGGTGTCCTCCTTATGGCACACAGAGGGTTAATTTTTTAAAAATTATTATTTTATATTCATACTTCATTGGGGGACATGCTCTCCTGCTTCACTCCTACCTTAACCGGTAGGAGTAAACGGGATAGGGGAAAGCCTTCTCACATCACTGGTGATCATGTCACCAGTGATGTGAGGAGTCTTCACCCTATCCCGACCAATCCTACCGAGAAGTTTGGGGTAGGAGCAAAGGGGAAGGAACTGTTGCTCTCCTGTATCTTAATTATTGATCAACCGGCGCAATCCTCTGGGAGATCAGTAATTGGGGGGGGCATAAGGAGAGGTCCTGAGTCTCGATACTATTACCGCTGGCAAAACTGGCAGTAATAGTAAAAACAACACAGAGAGATAAACCCACACAAGTACCTCAGCTATTCTTTAGCTGGTGAGGTACATGGAACAACAAGCGTTGGTGACAAAAACAACGAGAGTGAGCTCAAAATAGTCAAAAATGTAACACTTACCTGTGATAAGCTATCTGTCTTCTTCATTAATTGTCTCTTCTTCCTTCTTTTCTTCATTCGTGTTAAAAATACAAATAAAAAAAAACATAATAAAAAAAATTCAAATAAGTAGCCGTACTAATCCTATACAAAATTTATTAGAAACAATATATGCACAGTGGCATGAAAGCCACAATGGTATGCATTTTTCAGCATACACAACTGCTTCATTGACCAATCTGGTATCTAGCAAACATTAAAATTAAAATGTTTGCTAGAGGCCAGATTGGTTGATAAAGCAGTTGTGTACATCGCAAAGCATGTACCACTGTGCCTTTCGTGCCACTGTGCATATATTATTTTCTTTACATTTTGTATAGGTTTAGTACAGCTACTTGACTGATTTTATTTTATTTATAATTATTGTTTTTTGGTCCTGATTATTCATGGGATTGATCATACTGAAGGACCTCTGGGATAATAGTTGAAGAATCCAATTGGAGAATTTCCAGGACATCTACAGATCATCCGTTTGAACCCAAGCAGGGACTGGTAAAGTACCCTGCATTCTGTTTATGTTGATTGCAGGCATATGCTTGACGATCAACTATTTGTCAATGTGAGTTGATACAATATACTGTTAACCGTTGCTTTGAATACCCTTGGGATAATACACTATTGGCACACTTCTGTTTTTCTTTTTGTTTTCTCAGCATCTAACACTGCCTGGACCATCTCTAAGGCAAGATTCACAATTATTGCTACATATAATTACATCATCTAGACAAGTTGCTGCATATTCCTGGTGAGGCTTCAATATACGGTGTATCATACTCTTAAAGGTTGCTGTTGCTCCATGTAAACCAAAAGGAAGAACCATATATTGGAACAGCACAGTTTTCTCCTCAGCTCTTTTTGTTAATGGCAGCTCCCAATAACTCTTATTTAGGTTCAATGTGGTGTGATATATGGCATTACCCAATCTGTCAAGAAGTTCACCCACACAAAGCATGGGATAAGCATTAAAATCTGGATACTGCATTAAGTTTTCTGAAATCATTACAAAACCTAATTGATCTATCTGGTTTAGGAATAAGTACTATAGGACTAGATCAATTACTATGAGAGTCTTCTATCACCACCAAGTCAAGCATTTTCTGTACCTCTTCTCTCAAATATCTCTTGGCCTCAGGTTAACAACCTGTCCTGGTTCTGTGACTAGTTCAAGCTATGATAGAGGTTTTACCAGGTTTTGTGGAAAAAACATGTATGTTGTTCATTACAAACCTTTTGATATCTGGTTTCTATGGTGTTGGCAATCTGTCTGCAAATTGTACATCAGGTATAAAAAGAAGACCTGAGGAAGAAACAGTGCCAGTCACAACTGACAAAGCTTGTCTTTCTTTCCATAGTTTTAACAATGTTACATGTTGTATTTGTTCTGGTTTCATTCTTCCAGGTTGGCTTACTCTGTAGTTTACCTATAGTCCACTGACAACTGAACAATTGATATGACTGTTGCAATGTGGCTATGCATTTGGGTTAAATGTTCCACTGTACTACCATGTGGGGTACTCTCACTTTCTCAGGTTTCCTTAATTTTATCTAATATGACCAGAGGATGTCTGCCACACAGTTGTTTAAAGGGGTGTAACCAATACTAGCTTGGGGTACTTCACTGATGGAAAATAACAAATATAGCAATTGGTGATCCCATTTTTTATTTTTTTATTAAGAATAATAGGAGGATACAAAGAAAAAAAAGGGAGGGACAGAGAGGCAGTCAAATACAGTAGTTCTATCAAGCAATAGAATATGCAAATGTAAACATTGACCTGTGTACAGTGATATTTGATTTGAGGAGTCACAGGAAGAGTCCAGAAAATGCATTGCCTCATTATCATACATTGAAGAGTTACTCATCAGCCAGGCAAAACTGACAGGCCAGCAGAAGAATGGGAAAGAGGGAAGGTGGTGAGTAGACTTGTGCAAGGAAAAAAGATTTGGTAAAATTCAATTTGGACACATTTTTTTTTTATTTGGATGATCCGAATTTCGGATCAGCACTGTTCTACTCAGACGAAATTCAGAAGGAATCCGAATTATTAGTCTGAATTCACCATGCTTTTAAAGTGGATCTATCACATATAGAAAAGTAATGCTCATTAGTTAGAGCATTTAGCAAAAAAGTTAAACATGTTAGTCATTTTTGAAAAAAAAACATTATCTGCGCAAAAATTCAAGTTTAAAAGGTGCCCAGCAGCCTACTTCCACTTGCCGCTGCAGTAAGCTGCTTGCCGCACAGAAGCTGCTCCCGTCCCACTACCCAGCATCCTCCGATGACAGAGGATGCCTGTTTCTAAGCTGGAGCGATCTCATTGGCTAGATATCGATCTTTGCCAATGAGATCACTCCAGCTTACAGAAAGAAAGCCTCCGTCATCGGAGGATACTGGGTAGTGGGACGGGAGCAGAGGCAGTGTTGCAAGCAGGAAGTAGGCTGCTGGGCACGTCTTAAACTTGAATTTTTGCGCAGATAATTGTTTTTTTTTTTAAAATGAGTAACATATTAATGTTACCAATATTGCTTCTCTATAGGAGTGTTTCAAAGCACTACCCTATAGCATTTTATTATTAAAGGGATTTAAAGATAAAAGAAGGTTCAGCCAGGATTGTCTTGGGCAATATATGGCCCCATTATAATTACCTTTGCTGACCTAGCAGCCTTTCCCATTTGCAGTTGGGCTTCCTCCAACTCCCCAACATTAGGTGGCTTGTAGCAAATCCCCACCAATATCTTTTTATTATGTGTGCCCCAGTGTGTATTTCAAACCACAAGGCCTCTAACTTTTCATTGAACCTTCATTTATATCTTCCCTTAAACTAGGTTTTAAGGCCCTCTTTACATATAGGCATACCCCTCCTCCCCTTTTATTAACCCTGTCCCTCCTAAAAAGAGAATAACCCTCTAGATTGACTGCCAAGTCCATGTGGGTAGAAATCGAGACTACATGTGGTGTGAAAGGTAAAAAAAAAAGTTGTTGGTGGGCATATGCTACAAACCACCAAATATCGCTGACAATGATGAGGCCCAACTGCTATTGCAAATGAGGAAAGCTGCCCAGTTTGGGAATACTATAATTATGGGAGATTTTAATTATCCAGATATCAACTGGAAAAATGAGACCTGTCAGAGTGCTAAGGATAGCAGGTTTTTGAACACACTTCGTGAAAGCTACATGTCACAAATGGTGGAAGCTCCGACAAGAAATAACAATGTATTGGACCTAGTGATCACTAATAACACAGAAATGGTATCCAATATTAAGGTAAGAGAACATTTGGGAAACAGTGATCACAGCATGGTTACATTTGAGGTCAGTCTGGCAAAGCAAAAATGTTTAGGTTCAAAAAAAACTCTTAATTTTAAAAAAGCTAACTTCAAATTGTTAAGGGCTTCAATGCAACACATAGACTGGGATATTTTATTTCAAGGCAAAAATACTGAGGAAAAATGGTCAGAATTCAAATTTAGGTTGCAGAAATGTATCCAACAGTATATACCAATGGGGAACAAATGCAAAAGAAGTAAGTCAAAGCCAATGTGGTTAACTGCACATGTAAAGAAGCAAATGGCAAGGAAAAAAATTGCATTCAAATTATTTAAGTCTGAAGTACCTGAACAATCTTTCTTAAAATACAGGGAGTGCAACAAAGATTGCAAAAAGACAATTAGGGTAGCAAAAATAGAAAATGAAACTTGAATTGCAAGGGAAAGCAAGACTAATCCAAAAACATTTTTCAAATATATAAATAGCAAAAAACTTAAGAGGGAGTGCATTGGACCATTCAAAAATGAGATGGGTGAGTTGGTTAGTGAGGATAAGGAAAAGGCCGATGTTTTAAACACTTTCTTTGCATCAGTATATACAAGGGAGCAAGGAATGGTAGAAGAGCCTCCGCAAGTAACAAACAAAACAATACAATAAATAGATACTGGGTTAAATCAAGGAGATGTCATGGGAAGACTGAACAAAATTAAGACCGACAAAGCACCGGGTCCTGATGGTATACATCCAAGGGTTCTTCAGGAACTTAGTGCAGTGTTAGCAAAACCCCTATATTTACTCTTTAAAGATTCTATTACCACAGGCTCAGTGCCACAGGATTGGCGAAGAGCTAACATAGTGCCTTTATTTAAGAAGGGAACTAAAACAGAACCTGGGAATTACAGACCAGTGAGTTTGACCTCTGTAGTGTGAAAACTGTTAGAAGGGATAATAAGGGACTATATTCAGGATAACAACACAAAAAATAAAATCATTTGCATGAATCAACATGGTTTTATGAAGAATAGATCATGCCAAACTAACCTTTTCAGCTTCTATGAGGAGGTAAGCAGCAACCTTGACAATGGCAAGGCAGTAGATGTAGTATATCTAGACCTTGCAAAGCATTTGATATAGTGCCACCCAGAAGGCTGATGTATAAAATAGGGAAATTGGGGCTAGGAGATAACCTTTGCAATTGGATACAAAACTGGCTGAAGGATAGGGAACAGTCTGTGGTTGTAAATGGAAAATTCTCCAGTACAGTTGAAGTGGAGAGTGGAGTACCTCAGGGTTCAGTATTGGGTCTGCTGCATTTTAACATGTTTATAAATGACCTGGAAATAGATATAGAAAGCAAAATATCAATATTTGCAGATGATAACAAATATTGCAATAATTCCCATTTGAGCTGCTTATACAGACGTTTGCTGTAAAAATCCCGTGTTTAAACTGCCCGCAGTTTCCGAACAGTAGTGTTCATGTTTAACATGCTAGGTGTTCCCAGGTTTATAGTGCTGGCTGTAGCGGAGGTGGTGATGGAACTGGCAGTGGCACTAGTCATTTTGCAGGTGGTTCTTGGTGGATCATCACAAAACAGCTGACTAAGAGAAACAGATGCCAGCTGCTTTGTAGTCTCAGAGGAGGACCTGGACCTCTCTACCCTGCTAGTAGAGGTAGAACGACCTTCATTTCCCTTCTTATTTTTATTTTTGAGTTTAGAGTGCTGCTGCTGAGTCTGATTAGTACTACTGACAGTCCTCTTCTTTAGCCGCCTGCTGCTGCTAGCTCTGCCGGAAAACAACGGCACTGTGGTGGTGTTGGTGGTTGCTGGGTCACTGCAGCTGGTACCAGGATGAGTAACATCAGGTTGTTCAAATCCATTACTGATAGATCGGTAGTGTACTACAACAATTTAAACATTTTAAATCCTGGCCACACGACAACTGTCAAACTGCCCATGTTATTCTTGAAATTATGTAAACAAATCCTTACTATTTTTAAACAGGGACAAAGATGACTTGCTGTGGCAATAAGGAACTTTTGCTGGATGCCTGCCTACCCACACAAATGGTACACTGGCTGTGTCACTCTAGAAATTATTTACACACATCCCTAATATTTTTAAACAGGAATGAAGATTACTTGCTGTGACAATAAGGCACTTTTGCTGGATGCCTACCTGCCTACACAAATGGTACACTGGCATTGTCTCTCTGGAAATTATTTACACAAATCCCTACTGCCTTTCTTTTGAACAAGAATGAAGATGACTTGCTGTGGCAATAAGACACTTTTGCTGGATGCCTTCCTGCCTACACAAATGGTATAATGGCTATGTCACTCTGGAAATTATTTACACAAATCCCTACTGTGTTTCTATTAAACAGGAAAGAAGATGACTTTCTGTGGCAATAAGGCACTTTGCTGGATGCCTGCCTACACAAATGGCACACTGGCTGTGTCACTCTGGAAATTATTTACACAAATCCCTACTGTCTTTCTTTTAAACAGGAATGAAGATGACTTGCTGTGGCAATAAGGCACTTTTGCTGGATGCCTGCCTGCCTACACAAATGATATACTGGCTGTGTCACTCTGGAAATTATTTACACAAATCGCTACTGTCTTTCTTTTACACAGGGACAAATACGACTTGCTGTGGCATTAAGGCACTTTACCTAGATGCCTGCCTGCCTACACAAATGGTACACTCTGGAAATGATTTACACAGATCCCTACTGTCTTTCTTTTAAACAGTAATGAAGATGAGGGAGGGCACAACGAACACAAGGGAAAGCATCAGAGCAGCAAATCTAAAGAGCGAAGGGCAGCTTGGCAAAGCAGGTTAAGTATTGAGATGGGAGGATGATGAATGCGGGGGTACAAGGGCAAGCAAGATAGAGGCACTGGTGAGGTTATTTCTGACATGATTTGTAACCATAACTGTCTGGATGGAGCCAGTGGCCAAGTAACGAAAGCTGTGCCTCCAAGTAGTAAGTACCTATCGGTGGGGCCTGAGGCTACCCGAGGTTCTGCTGCATGCCTGATCCAATGCATTCATCCTAGCAGATCTAGAGCCCCAGACAAAACTATTGACAGTACTTTGTAAGGACTTGAGAAACAAAGTTGGGATTCATATTGGGGCTGTATGAAAGAACTATAGGAGCTTAGGAAGAACCACTATTTTCACTAAGTTGATCCTACCTATCCATGAAATTCTGACCATTTCTTAAAGGGAGAGGATATAAGAGGTAGATAATTTCTCCCTGATGAAGTACCAGTAATTGGTACGAAACACGGAGACCTTTTTGCTTCATTTTATCTGTATCAGTGATTTGAGAGAAGATAAAGGACACATTATAAAGGCTTATCTAGCGATAACAGTGATAATTAAGTCAGGAAGTTGCTTGAAGAGACGGGACAAGGTAACATAGTAACACAGTAACATAGTAACATAGTAAATTTGGTTGAAGAAAGACACAAGTCCATCAAGTTCAACCTTCGCCTCATATCTCAGTAACTGAGAATTTTATAGCTTTCCTGCCGCCAGTTAAATTAGTCTTTTTCAGACCTTCCTGATCAGCCTACTGATAAACAGTATAACTCTGTATGTTCCCTTTTGAAAGAAATGTATCTAATCTTCTCTTAAATGTATCCATTGTATCTGCCATAACTACCTGTCTGGGCAATGAATTCCACAATTTGACAGACCTTACCGTAAAAAAACCCTTCCTCTGCTGAAGTTTAAACCTCCTTTCCTCTAATCTCAAGGGGTGTCCCCTGGTCACCTGATCAGGCCTTGGAATAAATAGCTCACCACAGAGATCCTTGTATTGACCTCTCATACACTTGTACAATGTGATAAGGTCTCCTCTTAGTCGTCTTTTCTCTAGAGTAAATAAACCAAGTTTGTTTAATCGTTCCTCATATGTCAAGTCCTCCATTCCCTTAATTAATTTTGTTGCTCTCCGCCTGTACCTTCTCTAGTTCTAGTATATCCTTTTTCAGAACCGGTGCCCAAAATTGCACTGCATACTCAAGGTGAGGTCTTACCAATGATTTGTATAATGGCAAAATAATGTTATCTACTCTTGCTTCGATACCTCTTTTTATGCAAGACAGGACTTTGTTTGCCTTTGCTACTGCTGTTTGACACTGGTCACTGTTTCCAAGTTTGTAGTTGACAAGAATACCCAGGTCTTTTTCTAGCAACGAGTCACCTAAAATTATTCCATTAAGTTTATAAGTAGCCTTGGGATTGTTTCCTCCCAAATGCATGACTTTACACTTCCCCACATTAAACTTCATATTCCACATGTTTGCCCAATCTGACATTGTATGTAAGTCCCTCTGTAGAGAGAAAATATCCTGTTCTGAATTAATGACTTTGCATAATTTAGTATCATCTGCAAATATTGATATTTTGCTTTCTATATCTATTTCCAGGTCATTTATAAACATGTTAAAAAGCAGCGGACCCAATACTGAACCCTGAGGTACTCCACTCTCCACTTTCACTGTACTGGAGAATTTTCCATTTACAACCACACACTGTTCCCTATCCTTCAGCCAGTTTTGTATCCAATTGCAAAGGTTATCTCCTAGCCCCAATTTCCTTATTTTTTCCTTAGGTTGCTGCTTACCTCCTCATAGAAGCTGAAAAGATTAGTTTGGCATGATCTATTATTCATAAAACCATGTTGATTCGTGCTAATGATTTTATTTTTTGTGTTGTAATCCTGAATATAGTCCCTTATTATCCCTTCTAACAGTTTTCCCACTACAGAGATCAAACTCACTGGTCTATAATTCCCAGGTTCTGTTTTAGTTCCCTTCTTAAATAGGGGCACTATGTTAGCTCTTCGCCAATCCTGTGGCACTGAGCCTGTGGTAATAGAATCTTTAAAGAGTAAATATAGGGGTTTTGCTAACTCTGCACTAACTTCCTGAAGAACCCTTGGATGTATACCATCAGGACCCGGTGCTTAGTCGGTCTTAATTTTGTTCAGTCTTCCCATGACATCTCCTTGAGTTAACCCAATATCTATTAATTGGATTGTTTTATTTGTTACTTGCGGAGGCTCTTCTACCATTCCTTGCTCCCTTGTATATACTGATGCAAAGAAAGCGTTTAAAACATCAGCTTTTTCCTTATCCTCACTAACCAACTCACCCATCTCATTTTTGAATGGTCCAATGCACTCCCTCTTAAGTTTTTTGCTTTTTATATATTTGAAAAACTTTTTTGGATTAGTCTTGCTTTCCCTTGCAATTCGAGTTCATTATCTATTTTTGCTACCCTAATTGCCTTTTTGCAATCTTTGTTGCACTCCCTGTATTTTAAGAAAGATTGTTCAGTTCCTTCAGACTTAAATATTTTGAATAAGTTTTTTTTCCTTGCCATTTCCTTCTTTACATGTGCAGTTAGCCACATTGGCTGTGACTTACTTCTTTTGCATTTGTTCCCCATTGGTATATACTGTTGGGTACATTTCTGCAACCTAAATTTCTAAATTTCCTCAGTATTTTTTCCTTTAAATAAAATATCCCAGTCTATGTGTTGCTTTGAGGCCCTTAACAATTTGAAGTTAGCTTTTTTAAAATTAAGAGTTTTGTATGAACCTCTACATTTTTGCTTTGCCAGACTGATCTGAAATGTAACCATGCTGTGATCACTGTTTCCCAAATGTTCTCTTACCTTAATATTGGATACCATTTCTGTGTTATTAGTGATCACTGGGTCCAATACATTGTTATTTCTTGTCGGAGCTTCCACCATTTGTGACATGTAGCTTTCACGAAGTGTGTTCAAAAACCTGCTACCCTTAGCACTCTGACAGGTCTCATTTTTCCAGTTGATATCTGGATAATTAAAATCTCCCATAATTATAGTATGCCCAAACTGGGCAGCTTTCCTCATTTGCAATAGCAGTTGGGCCTCATCATTGTCATCGATATTTGGTGGTTTGTAGCATATGCCCACCAACAACTTTTTTTTACCTTTCACACCACATTTAGTCTCAATTTCTACCCACATGGACTCCACAATTTGGCCAGTTTCCTCACTAATATCACCTTGCAAAACTGGATTTAGCTCTCTTTTCAAAAATAAGCACACACCTCCACCTTTTCTATTAATTCTGTCTCTTCTAAACAGGGAATAGCCCTCTATATTTACAGCCTAGTCATGTGCATCGTTCCACTGTGTTTCTGTTATTCCAATTATGTCCAATTGCTCATTAACCGCCAGCAATTCTAGTTCTCCTATTTTATCTACCATACTTCTTGCATTTGCTAGCATACAATTAATTTTGAAGTCTTTACATATATTAATCCCTACATGCCTTTTTTCTTCACCTTCATTTACTAGGAGTTCCTCCCTACTGACTAAATTTTTTCCCACCCTTTCTCCACCCCCCTGGTCATTTACTTGGACCCAGTTCCTATCTGCTCTATCTACCCCATTTTTGCTATCTATACCCACCCCCCCTTTCCTAGTTTAACATTGCTTGAAAAGTTGCCAGCAAAAGGTGATGAGTAGAGGGTGTCAATATTATGCTTTAAGAACCATCATTTACACTCATCTATACCCCGAGAACATTTTAAAATATATAAACCATCACCATCTTTATATAGAGAGAAGGGGTCTGCATCCTGCAGCCCGGAGAGAAAAGAAATTACTATATAAGCCACAGTGGATTGTATTTATACCCTGAAAGGATTAATAGAGCCTTTAAACATTCACTGACATTGACACAGAGCAGCAGTGGGAATAGGAGTTGTGAGAATGTTTTGTAAAAAACAAGGGGGAAGCCATCAGGTCCAGGTGCTCTGCCAGTGACATCTGGCATAATGCGTCTTCAAAATCTTTCAGTGTGATATTCTGTAGAGATTCTGAAGGGAATTTTAGGCATATGAGCTCCCGCTATGTAGGAAGAAGAATCATAGGACTTCACGGATTATACAGAACTTCATAATACTGATGGAAGGCATCTGCTATAGAAGGAAAGTCCCTGACTATAGTTATGTCGCTATTCTCTACCTGATGGATAGTAGAGGGAGGGCCGTGGTCTTTAAGTTGTAGTGAAACAGGCTATATTTGTTGCTGAAGTCATAATAATGACCCTGGCTGTGAGTAAAGGCCTGTGAAGATAAGTCAGACGAGACCTCACTTGTGTGAGAGAGCTCAGGTCAGTAGGTCAGAGGGAGGACTTATGTCAATCCTCTAGATCCACAATTTCAATCTTTCTGTGTCTTGAGCGTTTCAGGAATGTGGAGTGTTTAATGAACACACCTTTCAGGTAGCACTTCAAGGCCTGCCAGATGGAGAGGGAAGAGGAAACTGAAGGGAGGTTAAGGAGAGAAATTCAGAAATGTGTTTCTCAATCTCCTCGCAGAAGACCTTGTTATTTAACAGCGAGGGGTTGAGTTTCCAAATATGAAGGGAAAACTCAAATAGTACGTGGTCTGACCATGTCTGAGTCCGCCAGGTAGTGGAACTGTGCTTGAGACAGTAAGAGGTAGTCAATGCGAGAGTTGGAATTGGAAGGGTGTAAAAAAAGGTGTAGTCACGAGAAGAGGAATGCTGCAGCCACCATGCATCAATAAGGTGCATAAAGTGTAAGGACCTCTGAATAGACGCAATGACCGATGGTGGAAGAGAAAAGAACGGTGAGTAGAGCAGTCTTCACTGGAAACCAGAGGGGCATTTAAGTCTCCTCCCAGTACCACTACACCTCTTCTTGCCCAACAGAGCTAGGGTTTGTGACAGGAATGTGCCCTGCCCCGTGTTTGGAGCATAAATGGAGGCCAATGTCAGTGTCACTAATAGAGCCTCTGACAAATGGAAATCGATCCTCCATATCCTGCAGTTGAAAGTCTAAAACCAAACGAAGGGAATGGTGGAGGAGGATGCCCACACCTCGTTTTTTAACCTCAGCAGAGCTGAAAAATTGCTGGGACATAGCAGTCCCACAAGTGAGTGCATAGCCTTAGAAGAGATGTGTCTCTTGAACAAAGTTTACTTGAGCCTTCAGTCTTTTACAGTCCTGGAGCAGCATACTCCTCTTATAGGGAGAATTACATTCATGGAGACAAATGAAATTGGGTAGCTATCTGCCATAGTCAATATATGGAAGGACGGTGATCAACAGGAGTGAAGACTGGATTGAGAGGGTCCTGGAGGAGGGAAGTAAGAGTATGAGGAGTAGAGGAAGAAAGCAGAATGATAGGGAAGCAATTGTCAGAGATGATAGGGCACAGTGGCTAGAAATCGGGAAACAATAAAGCAACAGCTTAATTCAGGACGTCCTGGAGATGCATCAAGCCCACCATCAACCAGACACACCATAACCCAGGCTGAGAGCAAGGGAATCTGGTCAAAGGTGGGCCAAACACACACCCCTGGAGCATCATGGGGGCAGATCGAAATAATTCAAACCGCAAATAGGCACAGAAACAATATAACAGTAAGGTAAATAAACAGCAGTGGTCATCTCCGGGGGCGCAAAGACATTCAGAGAGGCCAATTACCGAACCACACATGAGATCGGACCCCAGGAAAGAGAGCTGTTAAAGCAGGGAACAACCAGACCGCCGCTATTGTCAAGGCACTATCCATGTTGGGACTGCCGATCGACCCCCACCCAGCTATGACACGTCCCAAACAAGAGAACAGCACACATATCAATTACATGACCAGAGAGTACAGGGCAATATCCACCCAATAAGTGATTCCAAAACAGAAGACCCATGTGGGTAAGCGTACGGAGGTCCCAACCCAGCACTTATATTCTAAAGGGTAGTGCAAGTACACTTGTGTCACGGTTTGTTTTGACTCTCAGACACAGAGTTAAGATAAAAACACAACTTTATTGAAAGTTTAAAGAGAACCCTCGCGGGTTAGGCATACACATATAACAACACGTGATTTGTACAATGCAATGTAGAATAGTGGTACAGAGAATAATAGAAAGGCTCTACCGGCCTTGCCAATACCAGGTAAGGCAACCTTAAGACTGGCACAATATGGAATTAGGTTCTACAGGCCTTACCAATATACCGGGCAAGGCAGCCTGGAGGATTGCATAACAAAAGAGGCAGCTCTACCTGCCCTGCCAATATACCAGGCAAGGCAGCCTTGATACTGGCACAACGAGAGAGGAGGTTTTACAGGCCTTGCCAATATACCGGGCAAGGCAGCCTTGAGACTGGCACAACGAGAGAGGAGGCTCTATCGTCCTTGCCAATATACCGGGCAAGGCAGCCTTGAGACTGGCACAACAAGAGAGGAGGCTCTACTGACCTTGCCAATATACCGGGCAAGGCAGCCTCGTTAGGCCCAGAGAACTGCAAGTACTGGAGCATAAGCAGAGATGGTATCAGCGACTAGCCATAGGTGGAGTAAACTAGTCGCCTATACTGGACACACAGAGGCCTTACCGGGGCTGTATATGGGCAGTGAGCACCAGGTAATGATGGAGCAAATCAGTACCCGCATACTGGACCAACTATGACAAAACCGGTGCTATATGGATAGCAGCGAGCAACCGGTGATAAGGAGCGAACCAGTACCCGCGTACTGGACTTACACAAGACACTACCGGTGCTGTAAGGAGCTCAGCGAGCAACCGGTAATAGGTGGAGTGAACCAGTACCCGCATACTGGATTACACAAGACAATTCCGGTGCTGTAAGGAATGCAGCAAGCAACCGGTAACAAATGGAGAGAACCAGTACCCGCGTACTGGACTATACAGACTCTACCGGTGCAGAATGGAACGCAGCAAGCAACCGGTTATGCATGGAGTGAACCAGTACCCGCGTACTGGACTACACAGGACTCTACCGGTGCTGAATGGAACGCAGCAAGCAACCGGTTACATATGGAGCGAACCAGTACCCACGTACTGTACACACAGAACACTACCGGTGCTGAATGGAACGCAGCAAGCAACCGGTTACATATGGAGCGAGCCACTACCCGCGTACTGTACACGCAGAACTGTACCGGTGCTGAATGGAACGCAGCAAGCAACCGGTTACATATGGAGCGAACCAGTACCCGCGTACTTGACACACAGAACTCTACCGGTGCTGAATGGAATGCAGCAAGCAACCGGTTACATATGGAGCGAACCAGTACCCGTGTACTGGACTACACAAGACTCTGAATAATAAGAACATCGCCGAAGGCGACGTGAAGGAGGATGCACACGATCCAGGAGCAGGAACACGGCCAGGACAGGAAACAGGAACAGTAACGGCAGCCAACCTGATCAGGAACGGCAGCAGGAACAACAGTCCAAACCGGATCAGGAATGGAGGCAGGAACCAAGACACCGAGGAAGCTGTAAAGCAGGTACACAGGTGATCTCTGGAGAGTAGTAGAATCAGACACGGCCCAGGAAGCTCAGGAATACAGTGCAGGTGCTAGCGACATAGAGACACCACAAAAGGGCAACCAAAGGGTGCCCAAGCCCAGTCTATATAGGCAATACTGGGCTGGATGAAGACAGGCAGCCAATGGAGAGCCCATTCAGGTAACTGACAGGAAAAGGCAGCAATCATGGGCACCGTGCTAGTACCCCCCTCTCAAAGACCCCCCCTTCTAAAAGAGGGACCTGGTTTCTGAGGGTACTTGGAATGAAAAATTCACAGTAATTTGGGAGCATGAAAGTCCTTACTGTCCACCCAGGAACGATCTTCCGGACCATAACCCTTCCAATGTACCAAATACTGCAATTTTCCTCTAAGTCTGCGGGAATCAATGATATTCTGAACTTTGTACTCCTCCTGCATACAAGAGGTTTGAGGAGAGACACATGGAACACATTATGAATACACATGGAAGCAGGGATATCCAAAGCATAAGAGACAGGGTTGATTTTACGAATCACCCTATAAGGACCAATAAACCAAGGAGCCAATTTGTTAGACAGTACTTGTAGTTTGAGGTTTCTGGAGGAAAGCCATAGTCTGTCCCCAACCTGGAAGGAAACTGCTGGCAGCCGTCTACGATTGGCATGATGCTGATGGCGCTGGAAAGACTGACTGAGTGCCCTCTGGACCTGTGCCCATGTGGAGCGGAGCTGCTCGATATGCTCATCCAAAGCTGGAATCTGCTGTGATTGGAATGAATCCGGGAGCAAACAAGACTGGAACCCATAATTGATCAAAAAAGGGGAGCTTCCGGATGAAGAATTAACCGCACAGTTCCTGGCGAAATCTCTGCCCACGGCAACAGGTCAGCCCAGTTATCATGATGGTCAGTAACAAAACAGCGCAGGAACTGCTCCAGTCCCTGATTGGCACGCTCAGCGGCCCCATTAGTCTGGGGGTGATAGGCAGAGGAAAAGGACAATTGGATGCCCATTTGTTCGCAAAATGCTCTCCAAAATCTGGACACAAACTGGCTTCCCCAGTCGGACACCAGCACTCTGGGTACTCCATGCAACCGAAATACTTCATTAGCGAAAACCACCGTTAATTCTTTGGCAGAGGGAAGGCCACGGAGAGGCAAGAAATGAGCCATTTTAGAAAACCTATCCACCACCATAAGTATGAAGGAATACTGTTACGGTTTTCTGACACTCAGACCAAGGTTAAAAATAAAACACAGTTTTATTCAGGTAAAATTAAGAAACAGCGCCCCTGGGGGCCAGAACAGGTTATAGCAGGTATAGACAGTTAATGGCTGTAGTACAGGCCTCAATATAGCAGGAGCAAATAGCACTCAGCAGAATCAATGGAGGAACAAGGGTTAATGCCCAAAGCAATTTGATCAGTCTCTGTGGTGGTGCAATAGGAAGGTGCAGTATGCGAATGAACTGAATCACTCTCAGATAGCTGTATAGTTATGTGCCCAATGGTACAGCAAGGACTGACTAGAGCTAGAGCCAATCACACCACTAGGGTGCAATAACGGAGGAGAGCCATTGCTGTAGCTAATGGAGCAAGAGCCAGGAACGCCCCTTAGGTATGGCAACGGAGGAGACACTGCATGTGCCAATAGGACCAGAGCC
This sequence comes from Rhinophrynus dorsalis, assembly GCA_037306005.1. Classification (NCBI taxonomy): domain Eukaryota; kingdom Metazoa; phylum Chordata; class Amphibia; order Anura; family Rhinophrynidae; genus Rhinophrynus; species Rhinophrynus dorsalis. The sequence continues at coordinate 39,154 of JBBDGT010000019.1, read as the reverse complement.
AAGAGCACCCCTTGGGTGCCGCAACGGAGGAGACACTGCACAAGCGGTATATTGGGAGCCAACGCACTGCCTAGTGTGATACGGTAGTAAACACAGTGAGCAATTGGAGACCAGAGCCAAGACACCCTTCCGGTGCCGAAACGGAGCAACACACTGCAAGAGCTAACGGTATGCCCAATAGCACCACGCGTTGCAACAACTGCAAGGAAAGAGCACCGTAGTTGGAGTACTGCTCTGCTAGTGTCAACGGATAGGCTCGGTAATGGAGGCAACAAGCTCAACAAGTGTTGAATGGCTCAGATAGAACGGCAGCAAGCTTGGCAAGTGTACAGAGACAGGCTCAATATCGGAGGCAACAAGCACAGCAAGTGTATCTGACAGGCTCGGAAACGGAGGCAACAGCTCAGCAAGTATACTCAGACTGGCTCGGTAACGGATGCAACAGCTCAGCAGCAGAGACGTGATCAGTCAGGGCAATACTACCCGCACAGTTCAGAATGTCGCAGGCAGGTGATTGAAATCTCGCAGGATCACAGGAAACAATCACGGAGCAGGAACAACAGTCAATGCCAGGTCAAACACGGATCAGGAACGTCAGCTGGAACCGGGTCAATCACGGAGCAGGAACGTCAGCCAGAACCGGGTCAATCACGAAGCAGGAACATCAGCCGGAACCAGGTCAATCATGGAGCAGGAACTTCAGCCGGAACCGGGTCAATCATGGAGCAGAAACGTCAGCCGGAACCGGGTCAATCACGGAGCAGGAACAGCAGAATAGTCAGATGGGCCAAGTCGGTACAGAGGAACGCAGGAACACAGCAACAATGGCGCAGGATCAGGAACACCACGAAAGGGCACCTGACAGGTGCCATAGGCCGAGTATATAACGGGACACCCTGGGCGGGCCAATCAACCTCCTCCAATGGACGAGCACCACCACAAAGAGTGACAGGGAATCACGGGGACCGTGATAGTACCCTCCTCTCAAAGACCCCCTCCCCTGGCTGATGGTCTGGGTTTCTGAGGATATTTAGAGTGAAAATTGTGCATTAATCTTGGACCATAAAGGTCCCTCTGGTCGACCCCAGAATGCTCTTCAGGCCCATTACCCTTCCAGTGGACCAAATATTGCAATTTGCCTCTAAACCTCCTGGAGTCAATAATATTCTGTACTTCGTACTCCTCTTGGTCCTGAACATCCACCGGCCCAGGAACCACTGGAGTGGTAGTATAGCGGTTGCATACCAAGGGCTTCAATAGTGACACATGGAACACATTGTGAATGCGCATAGATGTCGGGAGTTCCAGTGTGTAGGCCACGGGGTTAACCTTATGGATAATATTGAATGGATCAATGAACCGGGGAGCCAATTTGTTGGATGGCACTTGCAGATTGAGATTTCTGGAGGAGAGCCATACCCTGTCCCCAACCTGGAAGGAGACCGCTGACAGCCGCCTGCGATTGGCATGCCGCTGATGTAGCTGGAAGGACTGGCTGAAGGACCTCTGCACCTGTGCCCAAGTGGAGCGGAGTTGCTCAATATGCTCATCTAGAGCCGGAATCTGTTGTGACTGAAACTAGTCCGGGAGCAGACATGGCTGGAACCCATAATTAACGAGAAATGGGGAGCTCCCAGATGATGAATTAACTGCACAGTTCCTGGCAAACTCTGCCCACTGCAACAGGTCGGCCCAATTATCATGATGATCAGTCACAAAGCAGCGCAGAAACTGCTCCAGTCCCTGATTGGCAAGCTCAGCAGCCCCGTTGGTCTGGGGATGGTAGGCGGAGGAGAAGGACAGTTGTATGCCCATTTGGCTACAGAATGTCCTCCAGAATCTCGACACGAACTGACTCCCTCGGTCTGACACTATCACTCTGGGAACCCCATGCAAGCGAAACACCTCTCTGGCAAAAACTACTGCCAGCTCCTGGGCCGAAGGAAGACCAGAGAGGGGCACGAAGTGAGCCATCTTCGAAAACCTGTCTACCACCATCAGTATAAACGTATATCCCTTAGATACCGGCAATTCTCCCAAAAAATCAATAGATATGTGGGACCATGGGCGTTCACCATTAGGCACTGGTAGGCCCACTGGGAGATGTCTGGGGGTCTTAGCGTGGGCACAGGTGGCACAGGCAGCAGTAAATGTGGAACAATCAGCTTTAAGGGAGGGACACCAAAAAACTTGTGAGAGGGACCATATCAACTGATCCCTCCCAATATGCCCAGCTGCCTTAGATGAGTGGTAGGTCTCGAGCAAACGGGTATGGAAAGGCTCATCTACAAAGCACTTGCCAACTGGGGTCTCTGGAGGTGCCCGTGCTTGAGATGGCAAAATTTGCTCCCCCAGTGGTGAAGTGATACTGGTACGTACTGTTGCCAGAATCCTATCTGGCTGAATAATAGGTACCGGGGCTTCATCCCTCTCAATGTCAGAGCTAAACTGTCTGGATAGGGCGCCTGCCCTAACGTTCTTAGAACCAGGCAAGTAGGACACTATGAAGTTAAACCGTGACAGGAATAGGGCCCACCTAGCCTGACGGGAGGACAGCCTTTTAGCCTCTGAGAGATAAATCAGATTTTTATGGTCCGTAAGAATTAACACCGGGGTTCTTATGCCTTCCAATAAATGTCGCCATTCCTTTAATGCCAGGATGATAGTCAACAATTCCCTATCACCAATCTCGTAATGGCTTTGGGCACTAGATAGCTGCTTGGAAAAGAACCCACAAGGTCTCAGGTTGCCACCCTCTTTGGGGCGTTGAGAAAGAACTGCCCCTACCCCCACTTCAGAGGCATCGACCTCTAACGTAAACGGCAGGGTGGGATTGGGGTGGGACAGTATAGGAGCGGAGGCAAAAGCAGATTTAAGAGTCTCAAAGGCCATCTCAGCTGCCTCAGTCCATTGAGAGGGATTAACACCCTTGTGAGTGAGGTCAGACAGAGGTTTTACAATGGTAGAAAAATTCTGAATAAATTTTCTGTAATAATTGGCAAAGCCCAAGAACCGTTGGATAGCTTTTAACCCTTTGGGCCGTGGCTATTGTAGGACTGCAGCCAATTTTTCTTGGTCCATGGCAATGCCATCCTTAGATATCACAAAACCCAGGAAGGGTACTTTGGAACTGTGAAATTCACATTTTTCTAATTTACAGAATAATTTGTTCTTGCATAAACGGAGCAGAACATCTGACACATCCTGGATGTGCTGGGTTAGGTTAGCAGAGTGAATCAATATATCGTCAAGGTATACAACTACACAGGACTGTAGCATATCGCGGAGGATATCATTGATGAACTCTTGAAATACGGCAGGTGCATTACATAATCCAAAAGGCATCACTAAATATTCATAGTGTGCTGACCTAGTATTGAATGCCGTTTTCCACTCATCTCCGGCCTTGATCCTTATCAGGTTGTAGGCGGCCCGTAAATCGAGTTTCATAAATATAGAAGAGCCCTTCAACCTGTCAAACAACTCAATAATGAGTGGTATGGGGTACGCATTCTTGGACATGAGCTTATTTAGTCCCCGGTAATCAATACATGGTCGTAATTCGCCATTTTTCTTTTTCACAAAAAAAAAACCCTGCACCTGCCTGAGAGGATGATTTGCGAATGATTCCCCTTTTGAGGGCATCCTCAATGTATTCCGTCATGGCCTTGTTTTCCTCACAGGACAAAGGGTATGTCCTGCCCCTCGGTGGCACCACCCCCGGGGCAAATCAATAGCGCAATCACAAGGCCTATGTTGCCACGGAGGGAGAGGTACACATGATCTTGACCGGATGTGACAAACAGTGACTAGTGCAGTACTCAGACCAAGACTTAACCTCGGATCTTTGCCAATCAAACTGGGGGTTGTGCAGCAATAACCATGGGAACCCCAGAATGACCGTGTGATGGGGTGAGTGTATGGTTTGGAAACACACCTCCTCCCTGTGGAAAGCCCCAATTGACATAGTGATAGGAGTTGTTTCCATAGTGATGAAAGATGGTTCTAGAGGTCTGCCATCGATGGCCTCAATGGCTAGCGGAGTATCTCTTTTAGACAAAGGAATATTGTGCCTTTCAGTGAAAGCACGGTCCATGAAATAACCAGCTGCGCCAGAATCTACCAGAGCTAGTACCTCCACAGCTTGGTCACCAAGAAAAACACTCACCTGGATTGTGGGTTTTTGAGTACAAAAGTCTGGGGACGATTGTACGCCACCTAGGGCCTGTCCCCCAAGGTACCCTAGGTGCGTGCGTTTCCCGGCCGTACCGGGCATGTGCGTAGTATGTACCCATCTTTGCCACAATATAAGCATAAACCCTGCCTTTTGCTGTGTGCCCGCTCCTCCTTAGAAAGTCTGGTGAACCCGAGTTGCATAGGCTCACTTGGTTCGGATACTCGGTCAGGAGGATTGGGAGCCGAGGGTGGGTTCAAAGGACTACCGTGCCCATAGCTTCTGGATTTTGCCCTTTTGGCCAAGCGCCTCTCGCGAATGCGAGAGTCAATGAGCATAACATAGTCGATATACTCGTCTAAGTCACTAGGTACATCTGTGGCCGCAATCTCATCTTTAATAGAATCTGACAACCCCTGGGCAAAGGCTGCCACCAGAGCCTCATTATTCCAGCCTACCTCTGCTGCCAGTATCCGAAACTCCATGGCATAATTGCCTACCGCACGATCGCCCATTTGTATCTCCATTAATCTCTTGGCAGCAGAGGCTGCTCTCCCAGGTAACTCGAATACTCTCCGAAACTTCTTTACAAACTCATTGAAGTTCAGAGTACATGGGTTGGCATTCTCCCATAAGGGGTTGGCCCACGCCAGGGCTTTACCTGTTAATAGAGATATCATGAACCCCACCTTGCTATGGTCATTCGGGAAGGCATGAGGTGTCAGTTCTAAGAATATCTATAATTGGTTGATAAACCCCCTACACAGTGTGGGTTCGCCATTGTATCTTAACGGTAACAGTGCCGCCGCTTTTAAACTTCTGGAAGGTGCAGCAATTTGCCCAGCATGATTGTCCGGTGTCGGAACTGGGGGAACCATCGGATTTTGGTTGGGTTTATCGAGGTGTACCGTACGTTCCAGTAATGTCTTCATGGCCAGTGCCAACTGGTCCAAGCGTTGCTCATGGACATCCATCCTCCAATGGAGGTTCTGTGTATTACCGTCATCCTTACCGTCCGAGGTCATGGCCCTTTCATACTGTTATGGTTTTCTGACACTCAGACCAAGGTTAAAAATAAAACACAGTTTTATTGAGGTAAAATTAAGGAACAGCGCCCCTGGGGGACAGAACAGGTTATAGCAGGTATAGACAAGTAATGGCTGTAGTACAGGCCCCAACATAGCAGGAGCAAATAGCATTCAACAGAATCAATGGAGGAACAAGGGTTAATGCCCAAAGCAATTTGATCAGTCTCTGTGGTGGTGCAATAGGAAGGTGCAGTATGCGACTGAACTGAATCACTCTCAGATAGCTGTATAGTTGTATGCCCAATGGTACAGCAAGGACTGACTAGAGCTAGAGTCAATCACACCACTAGGGTGCAATAACGGAGGAGAGCCACTGCTGTAGCTAATGGAGCAAGAGCCAGGGACGCCCCTTAGGTATGGCAACGGAGGAGACACTGCATGTGTCAATGGGACCAGAGCCAAGAGCACCCCTTGGGTGCCGCAACGGAGGAGACACTGCACAAGCGGTATATTGGGAGCCAACGCACTGCCTAGTGCGATACGGTAATAAACACAGTGATCAATTGGAGACCAGAGCCAAGACACCCTTCCAGTGCCGAAACGGAGCAACACACTGCAAGAGCTAACAGTATGCCCAATAGCACCACGATGTGCAACAACTGCAAGGAAAGAGCACCGTAGTTGGAGTACTGCTCTGCTAGTGTCAACGGATAGGCTCGGTAATGGAGGCAACAAGCTCAACAAGTGTTGAATGGCTCAGATAGAATGGCAGCAAGCTTGGCAAATGTACAGAGACAGGCTCAATATCGGAGGCAACAAGCACAGCAAGTGTATCTGACAGGCTCGGAAACGGAGGCAACAGCTCAGCAAGTATACTTAGACTGGCTCGGTAACGGAGGCAACAGCTCAGCAGCAGAGACGTGATCAGTCAGGGCAATACTACCCGCAAAGTTCAGAATGTTGCCGGCAGGCGATCGAAATCTCACAGGATCACAGGAAACAATCACGGAGCAGGAACAACAGTCAATGCCGGGTCAAACACGGAGCAGGAACGTCAGCCGGAACCGGGTCAATCACGAAGCAGGAACGTCAGCCGGAACCAGGTCAATCACGGAGCAGGAACGTCAGCCGGAACCGGGTCAATCACGGAGCAGGAACGTCAGCCGGAACCCAGTCAATCACGGAGCAGGAACAGCAGAATAATCAGACGGGCCGAGTCAGTACACAGGAATGCAGGAACACAGCAACAATAGCGCAGGATCAGGAACAGCACGAAAGGGCACCTGACAGGTGCCATAGGCCCAGTATATAAAGGGACACCCTGGGCGGGCCAATCAACCTCCTCCAATGGACGAGCACCACCACAAAGAGTGACAGGGAATCACGGGGACCGTGATAAATACCCTCTAGACACTGGCAACTCTCCCATAAAATCAAGGGAAACGTGAGACCATGGACGTTCGCCATTAGGCACCGGCTGGAGTAGGCCCACAGGGAGGTGTCTAGGGGTCTTGGCTTGGGCACAGGTGGTACAGGCATTAGTAAATGCAGCACAATCTGCCCTCAGGGAGGGCCACCAGAAAACTTGTGAGAGAGACCAAATCAATTGATCTCTACCAATATGCCCCACGGCATTAGAGGAATGGTATGTCTCAAGCAATCGAGTGCGAAATGGCTCATTGACAAAACACTTGCCCACTAGGGTTTCTGGGGGAGCGGTAGCCTGGGAGGCCAATATCTCTTCCCCCAGTGGTGAAGTGATACTTGTGCGTACAGTAGCCAATATACGATCAGGCTGTATTATGGGTGCTGAGACCTCATCCCTGTCTACTTCAGGCTCAAATTGTCTAGACAGAGCATCAGCCCTAACATTCTTGGACCCAGGCATGTATGATACAACAAAATTGAATTGAGAGAGGAACAATGCCCACCTGGCCTGGCGAGAGGACAATCTTTTAGCCTCAGAGAGATAGGTCAAGTTTTTGTGGTCAGTCAGAATTAATACTGGATTTTTGGTGCCCGTTAATAAATGACCCCATTCTTTCAGGGCGAAAATGATAGCCAGTAGTTCTCTGTCACCTATCTCATAATGACTTTGAGCCACTGACAATTTCTTGGAGAAAAACCCACATGGTCTGAGAGTTCCTCCTTTCACAGGTTGTTGAGAAAGTACTGCCCCAACCCCGATCTCTGAGGCATCAACCTCCAATGTAAACGGGAGAGATGGGTTGGGGTGGGATAACACAGGAGCAGTTGCAAAAGCGGATTTCAACCTCTCAAAAGCATCTTCAGCTGCCACAGACCACTGGGAGGGATTAGCACCCTTGTGAGTAAGGACAGACAATGGTTTAACAATCGTGGAAAAGTTCTTAATAAACTTTCTGTAATAATTAGTGAAACCCAGAAATCGCTCAATTGCTTTTAGGCCCTTAGGCCGAGGCCATTGCAAAACTGCCGCAAGTTTCTCCTGATCCATGGCAATGCCTTCTTTGGCAATCACGATCCCTAAGAGGGCACTCTGGATTTATGAAACTTGCATTTTTCCAATTTGCAATACAATTTGTTTTTTCGTAGGCGGAGCAATACTTCTGACACGTCTTTAATGTGTTGTGACACATTTTCAGAATGAATGAGTATATCGTCCAGGACTGCAACATATCCCTGAGGATATCATTAATCATTTCTTGAAATACTGCTGGTGCTTTACAGAGACCAAACGGCATAACTAGATATTCATAGTGCCCGGATCTAGTGTTAAAGGCCGTTTTCCACTCATCACCAGCTCTGATCCGAATCAGGTTATAAGCAGGTTTTAACCTGTCAAATAATTCGGTGATGAGTGGTATCGGATAAGCATTTTTTGACATTAATTTGTTTAGGCCACGGTAATCAATGCACGGTCTTAGTTCGCCATTCTTCTTTTTCACAAAAAAGAATCCAGCCCCAGCTGGAGAGGTGGATTTCCTTATAATCCCTCTCTTGAGGGCATCTGAAATGTATTCCTCCATAGCTTGGTTCTCATCGCAAGACAGTGGATATGTGCGTCCCCTAGGGGGCACCACCCCCGGAGGCAAATCAATAGCGCAATCATAGGATCTGTGCTGGGGTAGGGTGCCAGCCTCTCCCTTACTAAACACATCGCTGAATTGTTGATATTCGTCAGGCAATGAAGGGGAGGTACACATAATCTTAACCGGGTGGGATACACAATGCTCCATACAATACTGAGACCACGCAGAGATTTCACACTTTTGCCAATCAAACTGAGGATTATGAAGCTGCAACCAAGGAAATCCCAGAATGACTGCGTAGTGTGGAGAATTGATTATCTGGAACTGCTGTTCCTCTTTATGAAGTGCCCCAATGGTCATAGGTAATGGTATTGTTTCAAAGGTGACCTGTGCAGGTTCTAGAGGTCTGCCATCAATAGCTTCAGTAGCGAGAGGGGATTCTCTCTCTACCAACGGAATCTTATGCCGTTCAGCAAAGGCATTATCCATAAAATATCCAGCTGCGCCGAAGTCAACAAGGGCCAGAACCTCCACCGAGTGATCTGCCCAAGAGAGTACCACCTGTATGGTGGGTTTCTGTATTATTAAACCTGGGGATGGTTGAACACCACCTAGGGCCTGTCCCCCAAGGTACCCTAGGTGTGTTCGTTTCCCGGACATACTGGACAAGATCTTAGCAGGTGCCCAGTTTTGCCACAGTATAAGCACAACCCCTGCCTTCTGCGGTGTGCTCTTTCCTCCCTGGTTAGTCTGGTGAAGCCTAATTTCATAGGTTCACCTGCTTCCCGTAACTGGTCATTAGGCTTAGGTGCCAAGGGAGGGGTGAGTGGGCAAAATGAACTGCTGGATCCGTTATTTTTTGACCATAGCCTACGGTTCTTAGCCATCAATCTCTCACGGATCCGAGTGTCAATTAGGGTAACATAATCAATATATTCGTCTAGATCAGTACGCAGCTCTTTAGCTGCGGTTTCATCTTTGATCTGCTCGCTCAAACCTTGAGAAAGGCTGTCAGCAACGCCTCATTATTCCAACCTACCTCTGCTGCCAAGGTGCGGAATTCAATGGAATAATCGCCAACGATACGCCTACCCTGTTGTACCTCCATTAGGCGTTTAGCAGCAGAGGCGGTTCTACCAGGGATCTCAAACACTCTCCGAAATGATTGCACAAATTCCCTTAAATTCTTTGTGCAAGGTTTCGCACTCTTCCATAAGGGATTGGCCCATGCCAGGGCTCTGCCAGTCAGTAGGGATATCATAAACCCAACTTTATTGCGATCATTAGGAAAGGCATGCGAGGTTAATTCCATAAATATCTCAAGTTGGTTGATAAACCCTCTGCACAGGCTGGGTTCATCATCATATCTGAGTGGCAAAGGGGCAGAAGCTGTTAACTCTTTGACTGCAGCCCCTGAGGGCATAGTATCGTTCTCCGGTGTCGAACCTGGGGAGACCACCGGACTCGGGACAGGCTTGTCCGTGAGTACTGTACATTCAAGAATGGTTTGGATCGCCAATGCTATCTGATCCAGGTGCTGCTCATGTACATCCATCCTCCAATGGATGTTCTATGAATTACCCTCACTCTTACTATCTGAGGTCATGGCCCTTTCGTACTGTCATGGTTTGTTTTGACTCTCAGACACAGAATTGAGATAAAAACACAACTTTATTGAAAGTTTAAAGAGAACCCTTGCGGGTTAGGCATACACATATAACAACACGGGATTTGCACAATGCAATGTAGAATAGTGGTACAGAGAATAATAGAAAGGCTCTACCGGCCTTGCAAATACCAGGTAAGGCAACCTTAAGACTGGCTCAATATGAAATTAGGTTCTACCGGCCTTACCAATATACTGGGCAAGGCAGCCTGGAGGCTTGCATAACAAAAGAGGAGGCTCTACCGGCCCTGCCAATATACTGGGCAAGGCAGCCTTGATACTGGCACAACAAGAGAGGAGGCTTTACCGGCCTTGCCAATATACCGGGCAAGGCAGCCTTGAGACTGGCACAACGATAGAGGAGGCTCTACTGGCCTTGCCAATATACTGGGCAAGGCAGCCTTGAGACTGGCACAACGAGAGAGGAGGCTCTACCGGCCTTGCCAATATACCAGGCAAGGCAGCCTTGAGATTGGCACAACGAGAGAGGAGGCTGTACCGGCCTTGCCAATATACCGGGTAAGGCAGCCTCGCTAGGCCCAGAGAACTGCAAGTACTGGTGCATAAGTGGAGATGGTATCAGTGACTAGCCATAGGTGGAGTAAACTAGTCATCTATACTGGACACACAGAGGCTTATCGGGGCTGTATATGGGCAGTGAGCACCCGGTAATGATGGAGCAAATCAGTACCTGCGTACTGGACCAACGATGACAAAACTGGTGCTATATGGATAGTAGCGAGCAACCGGTGATAAGGAGCAAACCAGTACCCGCGTACTGGACTTACACAAGACAATTCCAGTGCTGTAAGTAATGCAGCAAGCAACCCGGTAACAAATGGAGTGAACCAGTGCCCGCGTACTGGACTATACAGACTCTACTGGTGCTGAATCGAACGCAGCAAGCAACCGGTTATGCATGGAGCGAACCAGTACCTGCATGCTGGACTACACAGAACACTACCGGTGCTGAATGGAACGTAGCAAGCAACCGGTTACATATGGAGCGAACCACTACCCACATACTGTACACACAGAACTCTACCGGTGCTGAATGGAACGCAGCAAGCAACCGGTTACATATGGAACGAACCAGTACCCGCGTACTTGACACACAGAACTCTACCGGTGCTGAATGGAATGCAGCAAGCAACTGGTTACATATGGAGAGAACCAGTACCCGCGTACTGGACTACAAAGACTCTGAATGATAAGAACTTCGCCCAAGGCGACATGAAGGAAGAGACACTCTGCACGCGATCCAGGAGCAGGAACACATCCAGGCCAGGACAGGAAACAGGAACAGTAACGGCAGCCAACCAGATCAGGAACGGCAGCAGGAACAACAGCCCAAACCGGATCAGGAACGGAGGCAGGAACCAAGACACTGAGGGCTCGATTTAAAGGCAGCCGTTAGTAAAAAAAATCACTAACAGGTGCGTTAAGTGTCATGTAGCAATTCAAAGATCCGTCTAAAGAACAGCTAACGGCAGTTGCAGAATCCTTACGGCCGATACACTTACGTGCATTCAGACGCATGGAACAACATACCCCAGAGCTATTCAAAGGCTTGCGGTACTGGTAACAGTTGAAAAAAAACCACACCTAACGGCAAAAAGTTAAGACCCACTTTTCTCATACGTTAGACACTTAACAGGCAAAACAAAACACCCGTTACATAGGAAAATACACAAAATGCTTACCGCACAAGCATGTAAATGGAAAAATTAACCCATGCAATGCCAAAACTTCACAAAAACATGGACACACAACACAAATCACTCCACACACAACAACAAGCAACACCACAGGGACAACGACACCCAAAAAAACAACAACACAACATGGCACTGAACAATGGGGGTTATCACACAAGGCGGACACCTGCAAATATAAGCTCACCTGTGCAACATCAACACGTGACCTGCACCCCGCAACTGCACACCCGCAAATGGCAGACACATAACAAGCACAACACACTACATCTTATAGCACACACACACCTGCAAACACTTACCTGGACAAAAATAACTCTCCATTGGTCAGCACTCACCTCATCACCACACCTACACAATGCCCTATCAAGTACTTAAAGGGACAACTCAACACACTCACTTGTGGCTTGTTTTCCACTCAGGGAGGAAGAGAGATAGAGAGAGATAGAAACAGTATGTTGGGTTACATATTGTTGCGAAGACTGCGGAGAAGGCGTGCAAGGGAGAGAGCTAGGGAACATCAGCAACCTCCAGGCACACCTGATCAACAGCTTTTACCTGTTGCAAGTGAGGAGGCTCTGGCTCAGCAGCCACACAGGAGTCCATCCCCAGCTGGAGGGCAGAGGATGTATAGACGACCACCAAGGCCCAGGGTATACCGCACAAGGGTCACCCTCTTTGGAATGACTGATGATGAGGTCATTGATTGCTACAGGTTGAGGCCTGACAGCATCATTGCCTTGTATGAGGTCATCAAAGATCAGGTGGATCCCATCTACATCCACAACCATGCCCTAACTGGCCTGCAGAAACTACTGTGTGCCATACACTTCATGGCAAGTGGGGCCTTCCAGTCCACTGAGGGTTACGTATCTGGCATGTCACAGGCCACATTCTCTAGGGTGCTGGCCCAGGTCTTGCCAGCCCTCGAAAGCAAGGCCAGTACCTATATACATTTTCCCACCACCTACATGGACTGGATACACGTCAAGCAGGCCTTTTACACAAGGGGAGGCATGCCCAGGGTCATGGGTGCTATAGATTGCACCAATGTCCGGATTAAGGCCCCAGCACATGATGCACAGCTATTCATCAACAGGAAGAACTTCCACTCCATTAACATGCAGATGGTGTGTGACAGCAACATGAGGATAATGAATGTCTGTGCAAAATATCCTGGCAGCTCACATGATGCATACATTCTCGAAAACTCCTCAGTCCACAGAGATTTTGAGAATGGAACCTTTACAGGGGGATGGCTTTTGGGTGAGTTCACAAAACAAAATCACACCACATACACAGGTGTACACACAACGCTGCTCATCATGCACCTAACCCACAGCTACTACGTCCACCACACAAAACATCATTCACACAACATGTGCTCCCTGTCTCACCATGTCACTCACATTACACAGGTGATGCTGGCTATGGATGCAAGTCCTAGCTACTGACCCCTGTGGCCAATCCCCAAACACATGCCCAGTAAAGGTACAATCAGGCTCATGCCAGAATGAGGAATGCTATTGAGCGGACATTTGGGCTCCTCAAGTCAAGATTTCGATGTCTGGACCACTCTGGGGGAGCACTGCAGTATGCACCGGCTAAGATGTGCGACATCATTGTGGCGTGCACAATAATGCACAACATCACAGTGGACACCAGGCTGCTGGATCACATGAAGTGGCCATGGACATCGGGCATGTGGAGGAGACCTTGAGAGGGGCACAGATCAGAGACAGGCTCATCACGGAACACTTCACCTGTGAGTATAACACAGGCATGCAAACAATCCATGCAAGTCCCCCATCAGTCCTGTGACACTAACCACACTGCACATTATGTTCTGTCTCACCCCACAGGAACAGTGACACAGCACTGCACTGGCAGTGGACGTGGCAAATTGTGTGTGTGGATTCAAAAACCATCCTCCATTCCACTCTCCACGTTGACATACAGACCCCAAGGATATCACGCACACCCCCAGGAGAAACAAGGTACAACATATTAACCATGTTCATCACCTTACAGAGCTTGATTGACAGCAACTAACTGGATATGCCATGATTGTAGCCTGAGCAACCATGCTAGCCCAGTAGCAAAAGAGTATTATACAATGCTATGCATTGGATAATACCCAGGCACATCAGGGGTTAAAGGGACATTAGACTCAATATGGGACCTGTACTGTGCTAGAGCTGAGAAGAGCAGCAGAGGGGTGGATGTACAGTGGTATTGTCACACAATGTAGAGGTTATTGAAAAGTAGATCAGATTACCAGCGACTCCATGCTGACCTGTGAGTGTGCAGACATATGTGCCCCCAACATGAATACACACATCAACAAATATGTCCTAACTAGTGTTGAGCGAGCATGCTCGGCCGATGCTCGGATCGGCTCGAGCATCGCTCTGCTCGGCACATGGCGGTACTCGTACGAGTACCGCATGTGCTCGCCCGCCATGTTCGGGTCTCCTCCCCGCACGTTTTGCGGCTGCTGCGCAGCCAATAAACGTGCAGGGAGGCTCTGACATCGGTGTAATGCCAGCAGCCATGTTGGCTGCTGGCATTACACTGATTGGCTGGCCAGAACCCGTGGTCAGGTGCTGTATAGCACCTGACCAGCGAGTTCGGCTCAGTCTGAGCCAGGGAGAGCTGAGGATAGGAAGGGAAAGGCAGTGTAGGGAGGAAAAAAACAAAAATTGTGAAAAAAAAAGAACCAAAAGTCCTTTTTAGGACTACTGTGTGTGGGGGCAGCAGGTTATTTGGTGTGGGGGGAAAAAAACAAAAAAAAAAAAAAAAAAATATATATATTCTGTTTAGTGTGCAAAGTTGCAGATTAGAGCACATTCTGTTTAGTGTGCACAGTTGCAGATTAGAGCACATTCTGTTTAGTGTGCAAAGTTGCAGATTAGAGCACATTCTGTTTAGTGTGCAAAGTTGCAGATTAGAGCACATTCTGTTTAGTGTGCAAAGTTGCAGATTAGAGCACATTCTGTTAAGTCTTCAAACTAAAATATCAAAGTCACGTATTCCATTCAGTGTGCGTCGCCGCAGTTTAGCAGCACATTCTGAGTACTGTGCAGAGTTGCAGAATAGGAAGAAATACTGTTAAGTCTTCAAACTAAAATATCAAAGTCACATATTCCATTCAGTGTGCTTCGCCGCAGTTTAGCAGCACATTCTGTGTACTGTGCAGAGTTGCAGAATAGGAAGAAATACTGTTAAGTCTTCAAACTCAAATATCAAAGTCACATATTCCATTCAGTGTGCTTCGCCGCAGTTTAGCAGCACATTCTGTGTACTGTGCAGAGTTGCAGAATAGGAAGAAATACTGTTAAGTCTTCAAACTAAAATATCAAAGTCACATATTCCATTCAGTGTGCTTCGCCGCAGTGTAGCAGCACATTCTGTGTACTGTGCAGAGTTGCAGAATAGGAAGAAATACTGTTAAGTCTTCAAACTCAAATATCAAAGTCACATATTCCATTCAGTGTGCTTCGCCGCAGTTTAGCAGCACATTCTGTGTACTGTGCAGAGTTGCAGAATAGGAAGAAATACTGTTAAGTCTTCAAACTAAAATATCAAAGTCACATATTCCATTCAGTGTGCTTCGCCGCAGTGTAGCAGCACATTCTGTGTACTGTGCAGAGTTGCAGAATAGGAAGAAATACTGTTAAGTCTTCAAACTCAAATATCAAAGTCACATATTCCATTCAGTGTGCTTCGCCGCAGTTTAGCAGCACATTCTGTGTACTGTGCAGAGTTGCAGAATAGGAAGAAATACTGTTAAGTTTTCAAACTCAAATATTAAAGTCACATATTCCATTCAGTGTGTTTCAACGCCGTTTAACAGCCTATTCTGTGTACTCTACAGAGTTGCAGAATAGTAAGAAATACTGTTAATTTTTCAAACTCAAATATCAAAGTCACATATTCCATTCAGTGTCTTTCACCGCCGTTTAACAGCCTATTCTGTGTACTCTGTACAGTTCCAGAATTATAAGAAATACTGTTAAGTTTTCAAACTCAAATATTAAAGTCACATATTCCATTCAGTGTGTTTCAACGCCGTTTAACAGCCTATTCTGTGTACTCTGCAGAGTTGCAGAATAGTAAGAAATACTGTTAATTTTTCAAACTCAAATATTAAAGTCACATATTCCATTCAGTGTCTTTCACCGCCGTTTAACAGCCTATTCTGTGTACTCTGTACAGTTCCAGAATTATAAGAAATACTGTTAAGTTTTCAAACTCAAATATTAAAGTCACATATTCCATTCAGTGTCTTTCACCGCCGTTTAACAGCCTATTCTGTGTACTCTGTACAGTTCCAGAATTATAAGAAATACTGTTAAGTTTTCAAACTCAAATATTAAAGTCACATATTCCATTCAGTGTGTTTCAACGCCGTTTAACGCCGTTCAACGCCGTTTAACGCCGTTTAACGCCGTTTAACAGCCTTGCAGGGCATTCCCAAGTCAGGGCTTCCTAAGTCTGCTGTTGAGTTTTTCCTGAGTTTAAATAGATTATACTGTAATTTTTAATTCTATGTTAGAGTTATATGCTATAGAGTCATCTTGCAGTTTGTACTAGACTTGTAGGCTCCTTAATTCTGTGTATTGGAACTATATGGATGTCTTCTGACACCTCCTATCCTGTCTCTTCACAGGTAATCCTTATCAATAATTATTTACAACACATGGTTCTGTTTTTGAAGTGCAATTAGCTCTGATTGGGTCCAGTTGGCTAGTATTCCTGACTGACTGTATAAAAAACCCACTTCTCAAGCAGGGCTCTGCTTGCAGGGCATTCCCAAGTCAGGGCTTCCTAAGTCTGCTGTTGAGTTTTTCCTGAGTTTAAATAGATTATACTGTAATTTTTAATTCTATGTTAGAGTTATATGCTATAGAGTCATCTTGCAGTTTGTACTAGACTTGTAGGCTCCTTAATTCTGTGTATTGGAACTATATGGATGTCTTCTGACACCTCCTATCCTGTCTCTTCACAGGTAATCCTTATCAATAATTATTTACAACACATGGTTCTGTTTTTGAAGTGCAATTAGCTCTGATTGGGTCCAGTTGGCTAGTATTCCTGACTGACTGTATAAAAAACCCACTTCTCAAGCAGGGCTCTGCTTGCAGGGCATTCCCAAGTCAGGGCTTCCTAAGTCTGCTGTTGAGTTTTTCCTGAGTTTAAATAGATTATACTGTAATTTTTAATTCTATGTTAGAGTTATATGCTATAGAGTCATCTTGCAGTTTGTACTAGACTTGTAGGCTCCTTAATTCTGTGTATTGGAACTATATGGATGTCTTCTGACACCTCCTATCCTGTCTCTTCACAGGTAATCCTTATCAATAATTATTTACAACACATGGTTCTGTTTTTGAAGTGCAATTAGCTCTGATTGGGTCCAGTTGGCTAGTATTCCTGACTGACTGTATAAAAAACCCACTTCTCAAGCAGGGCTCTGCTTGCAGGGCATTCCCAAGTCAGGGCTTCCTAAGTCTGCTGTTGAGTTTTTCCTGAGTTTAAATAGATTATACTGTAATTTTTAATTCTATGTTAGAGTTATATGCTATAGAGTCATCTTGCAGTTTGTACTAGACTTGTAGGCTCCTTAATTCTGTGTATTGGAACTATATGGATGTCTTCTGACACCTCCTATCCTGTCTCTTCACAGGTAATCCTTATCAATAATTATTTACAACACATGGTTCTGTTTTTGAAGTGCAATTAGCTCTGATTGGGTCCAGTTGGCTAGTATTCCTGACTGACTGTATAAAAAACCCACTTCTCAAGCAGGGCTCTGCTTGCAGGGCATTCCCAAGTCAGGGCTTCCTAAGTCTGCTGTTGAGTTTTTCCTGAGTTTAAATAGATTATACTGTAATTTTTAATTCTATGTTAGAGTTATATGCTATAGAGTCATCTTGCAGTTTGTACTAGACTTGTAGGCTCCTTAATTCTGTGTATTGGAACTATATGGATGTCTTCTGACACCTCCTATCCTGTCTCTTCACAGGTAATCCTTATCAATAATTATTTACAACACATGGTTCTGTTTTTGAAGTGCAATTAGCTCTGATTGGGTCCAGTTGGCTAGTATTCCTGACTGACTGTATAAAAAACCCACTTCTCAAGCAGGGCTCTGCTTGCAGGGCATTCCCAAGTCAGGGCTTCCTAAGTCTGCTGTTGAGTTTTTCCTGAGTTTAAATAGATTATACTGTAATTTTTAATTCTATGTTAGAGTTATATGCTATAGAGTCATCTTGCAGTTTGTACTAGACTTGTAGGCTCCTTAATTCTGTGTATTGGAACTATATGGATGTCTTCTGACACCTCCTATCCTGTCTCTTCACAGGTAATCCTTATCAATAATTATTTACAACACATGGTTCTGTTTTTGAAGTGCAATTAGCTCTGATTGGGTCCAGTTGGCTAGTATTCCTGACTGACTGTATAAAAAACCCACTTCTCAAGCAGGGCTCTGCTTGCAGGGCATTCCCAAGTCAGGGCTTCCTAAGTCTGCTGTTGAGTTTTTCCTGAGTTTAAATAGATTATACTGTAATTTTTAATTCTATGTTAGAGTTATATGCTATAGAGTCATCTTGCAGTTTGTACTAGACTTGTAGGCTCCTTAATTCTGTGTATTGGAACTATATGGATGTCTTCTGACACCTCCTATCCTGTCTCTTCACAGGTAATCCTTATCAATAATTATTTACAACACATGGTTCTGTTTTTGAAGTGCAATTAGCTCTGATTGGGTCCAGTTGGCTAGTATTCCTGACTGACTGTATAAAAAACCCACTTCTCAAGCAGGGCTCTGCTTGCAGGGCATTCCCAAGTCAGGGCTTCCTAAGTCTGCTGTTGAGTTTTTCCTGAGTTTAAATAGATTATACTGTAATTTTTAATTCTATGTTAGAGTTATATGCTATAGAGTCATCTTGCAGTTTGTACTAGACTTGTAGGCTCCTTAATTCTGTGTATTGGAACTATATGGATGTCTTCTGACACCTCCTATCCTGTCTCTTCACAGGTAATCCTTATCAATAATTATTTACAACACATGGTTCTGTTTTTGAAGTGCAATTAGCTCTGATTGGGTCCAGTTGGCTAGTATTCCTGACTGACTGTATAAAAAACCCACTTCTCAAGCAGGGCTCTGCTTGCAGGGCATTCCCAAGTCAGGGCTTCCTAAGTCTGCTGTTGAGTTTTTCCTGAGTTTAAATAGATTATACTGTAATTTTTAATTCTATGTTAGAGTTATATGCTATAGAGTCATCTTGCAGTTTGTACTAGACTTGTAGGCTCCTTAATTCTGTGTATTGGAACTATATGGATGTCTTCTGACACCTCCTATCCTGTCTCTTCACAGGTAATCCTTATCAATAATTATTTACAACACATGGTTCTGTTTTTGAAGTGCAATTAGCTCTGATTGGGTCCAGTTGGCTAGTATTCCTGACTGACTGTATAAAAAACCCACTTCTCAAGCAGGGCTCTGCTTGCAGGGCATTCCCAAGTCAGGGCTTCCTAAGTCTGCTGTTGAGTTTTTCCTGAGTTTAAATAGATTATACTGTAATTTTTAATTCTATGTTAGAGTTATATGCTATAGAGTCATCTTGCAGTTTGTACTAGACTTGTAGGCTCCTTAATTCTGTGTATTGGAACTATATGGATGTCTTCTGACACCTCCTATCCTGTCTCTTCACAGGTAATCCTTATCAATAATTATTTACAACACATGGTTCTGTTTTTGAAGTGCAATTAGCTCTGATTGGGTCCAGTTGGCTAGTATTCCTGACTGACTGTATAAAAAACCCACTTCTCAAGCAGGGCTCTGCTTGCAGGGCATTCCCAAGTCAGGGCTTCCTAAGTCTGCTGTTGAGTTTTTCCTGAGTTTAAATAGATTATACTGTAATTTTTAATTCTATGTTAGAGTTATATGCTATAGAGTCATCTTGCAGTTTGTACTAGACTTGTAGGCTCCTTAATTCTGTGTATTGGAACTATATGGATGTCTTCTGACACCTCCTATCCTGTCTCTTCACAGGTAATCCTTATCAATAATTATTTACAACACATGGTTCTGTTTTTGAAGTGCAATTAGCTCTGATTGGGTCCAGTTGGCTAGTATTCCTGACTGACTGTATAAAAAACCCACTTCTCAAGCAGGGCTCTGCTTGCAGGGCATTCCCAAGTCAGGGCTTCCTAAGTCTGCTGTTGAGTTTTTCCTGAGTTTAAATAGATTATACTGTAATTTTTAATTCTATGTTAGAGTTATATGCTATAGAGTCATCTTGCAGTTTGTACTAGACTTGTAGGCTCCTTAATTCTGTGTATTGGAACTATATGGATGTCTTCTGACACCTCCTATCCTGTCTCTTCACAGGTAATCCTTATCAATAATTATTTACAACACATGGTTCTGTTTTTGAAGTGCAATTAGCTCTGATTGGGTCCAGTTGGCTAGTATTCCTGACTGACTGTATAAAAAACCCACTTCTCAAGCAGGGCTCTGCTTGCAGGGCATTCCCAAGTCAGGGCTTCCTAAGTCTGCTGTTGAGTTTTTCCTGAGTTTAAATAGATTATACTGTAATTTTTAATTCTATGTTAGAGTTATATGCTATAGAGTCATCTTGCAGTTTGTACTAGACTTGTAGGCTCCTTAATTCTGTGTATTGGAACTATATGGATGTCTTCTGACACCTCCTATCCTGTCTCTTCACAGGTAATCCTTATCAATAATTATTTACAACACATGGTTCTGTTTTTGAAGTGCAATTAGCTCTGATTGGGTCCAGTTGGCTAGTATTCCTGACTGACTGTATAAAAAACCCACTTCTCAAGCAGGGCTCTGCTTGCAGGGCATTCCCAAGTCAGGGCTTCCTAAGTCTGCTGTTGAGTTTTTCCTGAGTTTAAATAGATTATACTGTAATTTTTAATTCTATGTTAGAGTTATATGCTATAGAGTCATCTTGCAGTTTGTACTAGACTTGTAGGCTCCTTAATTCTGTGTATTGGAACTATATGGATGTCTTCTGACACCTCCTATCCTGTCTCTTCACAGGTAATCCTTATCAATAATTATTTACAACACATGGTTCTGTTTTTGAAGTGCAATTAGCTCTGATTGGGTCCAGTTGGCTAGTATTCCTGACTGACTGTATAAAAAACCCACTTCTCAAGCAGGGCTCTGCTTGCAGGGCATTCCCAAGTCAGGGCTTCCTAAGTCTGCTGTTGAGTTTTTCCTGAGTTTAAATAGATTATACTGTAATTTTTAATTCTATGTTAGAGTTATATGCTATAGAGTCATCTTGCAGTTTGTACTAGACTTGTAGGCTCCTTAATTCTGTGTATTGGAACTATATGGATGTCTTCTGACACCTCCTATCCTGTCTCTTCACAGGTAATCCTTATCAATAATTATTTACAACACATGGTTCTGTTTTTGAAGTGCAATTAGCTCTGATTGGGTCCAGTTGGCTAGTATTCCTGACTGACTGTATAAAAAACCCACTTCTCAAGCAGGGCTCTGCTTGCAGGGCATTCCCAAGTCAGGGCTTCCTAAGTCTGCTGTTGAGTTTTTCCTGAGTTTAAATAGATTATACTGTAATTTTTAATTCTATGTTAGAGTTATATGCTATAGAGTCATCTTGCAGTTTGTACTAGACTTGTAGGCTCCTTAATTCTGTGTATTGGAACTATATGGATGTCTTCTGACACCTCCTATCCTGTCTCTTCACAGGTAATCCTTATCAATAATTATTTACAACACATGGTTCTGTTTTTGAAGTGCAATTAGCTCTGATTGGGTCCAGTTGGCTAGTATTCCTGACTGACTGTATAAAAAACCCACTTCTCAAGCAGGGCTCTGCTTGCAGGGCATTCCCAAGTCAGGGCTTCCTAAGTCTGCTGTTGAGTTTTTCCTGAGTTTAAATAGATTATACTGTAATTTTTAATTCTATGTTAGAGTTATATGCTATAGAGTCATCTTGCAGTTTGTACTAGACTTGTAGGCTCCTTAATTCTGTGTATTGGAACTATATGGATGTCTTCTGACACCTCCTATCCTGTCTCTTCACAGGTAATCCTTATCAATAATTATTTACAACACATGGTTCTGTTTTTGAAGTGCAATTAGCTCTGATTGGGTCCAGTTGGCTAGTATTCCTGACTGACTGTATAAAAAACCCACTTCTCAAGCAGGGCTCTGCTTGCAGGGCATTCCCAAGTCAGGGCTTCCTAAGTCTGCTGTTGAGTTTTTCCTGAGTTTAAATAGATTATACTGTAATTTTTAATTCTATGTTAGAGTTATATGCTATAGAGTCATCTTGCAGTTTGTACTAGACTTGTAGGCTCCTTAATTCTGTGTATTGGAACTATATGGATGTCTTCTGACACCTCCTATCCTGTCTCTTCACAGGTAATCCTTATCAATAATTATTTACAACACATGGTTCTGTTTTTGAAGTGCAATTAGCTCTGATTGGGTCCAGTTGGCTAGTATTCCTGACTGACTGTATAAAAAACCCACTTCTCAAGCAGGGCTCTGCTTGCAGGGCATTCCCAAGTCAGGGCTTCCTAAGTCTGCTGTTGAGTTTTTCCTGAGTTTAAATAGATTATACTGTAATTTTTAATTCTATGTTAGAGTTATATGCTATAGAGTCATCTTGCAGTTTGTACTAGACTTGTAGGCTCCTTAATTCTGTGTATTGGAACTATATGGATGTCTTCTGACACCTCCTATCCTGTCTCTTCACAGGTAATCCTTATCAATAATTATTTACAACACATGGTTCTGTTTTTGAAGTGCAATTAGCTCTGATTGGGTCCAGTTGGCTAGTATTCCTGACTGACTGTATAAAAAACCCACTTCTCAAGCAGGGCTCTGCTTGCAGGGCATTCCCAAGTCAGGGCTTCCTAAGTCTGCTGTTGAGTTTTTCCTGAGTTTAAATAGATTATACTGTAATTTTTAATTCTATGTTAGAGTTATATGCTATAGAGTCATCTTGCAGTTTGTACTAGACTTGTAGGCTCCTTAATTCTGTGTATTGGAACTATATGGATGTCTTCTGACACCTCCTATCCTGTCTCTTCACAGGTAATCCTTATCAATAATTATTTACAACACATGGTTCTGTTTTTGAAGTGCAATTAGCTCTGATTGGGTCCAGTTGGCTAGTATTCCTGACTGACTGTATAAAAAACCCACTTCTCAAGCAGGGCTCTGCTTGCAGGGCATTCCCAAGTCAGGGCTTCCTAAGTCTGCTGTTGAGTTTTTCCTGAGTTTAAATAGATTATACTGTAATTTTTAATTCTATGTTAGAGTTATATGCTATAGAGTCATCTTGCAGTTTGTACTAGACTTGTAGGCTCCTTAATTCTGTGTATTGGAACTATATGGATGTCTTCTGACACCTCCTATCCTGTCTCTTCACAGGTAATCCTTATCAATAATTATTTACAACACATGGTTCTGTTTTTGAAGTGCAATTAGCTCTGATTGGGTCCAGTTGGCTAGTATTCCTGACTGACTGTATAAAAAACCCACTTCTCAAGCAGGGCTCTGCTTGCAGGGCATTCCCAAGTCAGGGCTTCCTAAGTCTGCTGTTGAGTTTTTCCTGAGTTTAAATAGATTATACTGTAATTTTTAATTCTATGTTAGAGTTATATGCTATAGAGTCATCTTGCAGTTTGTACTAGACTTGTAGGCTCCTTAATTCTGTGTATTGGAACTATATGGATGTCTTCTGACACCTCCTATCCTGTCTCTTCACAGGTAATCCTTATCAATAATTATTTACAACACATGGTTCTGTTTTTGAAGTGCAATTAGCTCTGATTGGGTCCAGTTGGCTAGTATTCCTGACTGACTGTATAAAAAACCCACTTCTCAAGCAGGGCTCTGCTTGCAGGGCATTCCCAAGTCAGGGCTTCCTAAGTCTGCTGTTGAGTTTTTCCTGAGTTTAAATAGATTATACTGTAATTTTTAATTCTATGTTAGAGTTATATGCTATAGAGTCATCTTGCAGTTTGTACTAGACTTGTAGGCTCCTTAATTCTGTGTATTGGAACTATATGGATGTCTTCTGACACCTCCTATCCTGTCTCTTCACAGGTAATCCTTATCAATAATTATTTACAACACATGGTTCTGTTTTTGAAGTGCAATTAGCTCTGATTGGGTCCAGTTGGCTAGTATTCCTGACTGACTGTATAAAAAACCCACTTCTCAAGCAGGGCTCTGCTTGCAGGGCATTCCCAAGTCAGGGCTTCCTAAGTCTGCTGTTGAGTTTTTCCTGAGTTTAAATAGATTATACTGTAATTTTTAATTCTATGTTAGAGTTATATGCTATAGAGTCATCTTGCAGTTTGTACTAGACTTGTAGGCTCCTTAATTCTGTGTATTGGAACTATATGGATGTCTTCTGACACCTCCTATCCTGTCTCTTCACAGGTAATCCTTATCAATAATTATTTACAACACATGGTTCTGTTTTTGAAGTGCAATTAGCTCTGATTGGGTCCAGTTGGCTAGTATTCCTGACTGACTGTATAAAAAACCCACTTCTCAAGCAGGGCTCTGCTTGCAGGGCATTCCCAAGTCAGGGCTTCCTAAGTCTGCTGTTGAGTTTTTCCTGAGTTTAAATAGATTATACTGTAATTTTTAATTCTATGTTAGAGTTATATGCTATAGAGTCATCTTGCAGTTTGTACTAGACTTGTAGGCTCCTTAATTCTGTGTATTGGAACTATATGGATGTCTTCTGACACCTCCTATCCTGTCTCTTCACAGGTAATCCTTATCAATAATTATTTACAACACATGGTTCTGTTTTTGAAGTGCAATTAGCTCTGATTGGGTCCAGTTGGCTAGTATTCCTGACTGACTGTATAAAAAACCCACTTCTCAAGCAGGGCTCTGCTTGCAGGGCATTCCCAAGTCAGGGCTTCCTAAGTCTGCTGTTGAGTTTTTCCTGAGTTTAAATAGATTATACTGTAATTTTTAATTCTATGTTAGAGTTATATGCTATAGAGTCATCTTGCAGTTTGTACTAGACTTGTAGGCTCCTTAATTCTGTGTATTGGAACTATATGGATGTCTTCTGACACCTCCTATCCTGTCTCTTCACAGGTAATCCTTATCAATAATTATTTACAACACATGGTTCTGTTTTTGAAGTGCAATTAGCTCTGATTGGGTCCAGTTGGCTAGTATTCCTGACTGACTGTATAAAAAACCCACTTCTCAAGCAGGGCTCTGCTTGCAGGGCATTCCCAAGTCAGGGCTTCCTAAGTCTGCTGTTGAGTTTTTCCTGAGTTTAAATAGATTATACTGTAATTTTTAATTCTATGTTAGAGTTATATGCTATAGAGTCATCTTGCAGTTTGTACTAGACTTGTAGGCTCCTTAATTCTGTGTATTGGAACTATATGGATGTCTTCTGACACCTCCTATCCTGTCTCTTCACAGGTAATCCTTATCAATAATTATTTACAACACATGGTTCTGTTTTTGAAGTGCAATTAGCTCTGATTGGGTCCAGTTGGCTAGTATTCCTGACTGACTGTATAAAAAACCCACTTCTCAAGCAGGGCTCTGCTTGCAGGGCATTCCCAAGTCAGGGCTTCCTAAGTCTGCTGTTGAGTTTTTCCTGAGTTTAAATAGATTATACTGTAATTTTTAATTCTATGTTAGAGTTATATGCTATAGAGTCATCTTGCAGTTTGTACTAGACTTGTAGGCTCCTTAATTCTGTGTATTGGAACTATATGGATGTCTTCTGACACCTCCTATCCTGTCTCTTCACAGGTAATCCTTATCAATAATTATTTACAACACATGGTTCTGTTTTTGAAGTGCAATTAGCTCTGATTGGGTCCAGTTGGCTAGTATTCCTGACTGACTGTATAAAAAACCCACTTCTCAAGCAGGGCTCTGCTTGCAGGGCATTCCCAAGTCAGGGCTTCCTAAGTCTGCTGTTGAGTTTTTCCTGAGTTTAAATAGATTATACTGTAATTTTTAATTCTATGTTAGAGTTATATGCTATAGAGTCATCTTGCAGTTTGTACTAGACTTGTAGGCTCCTTAATTCTGTGTATTGGAACTATATGGATGTCTTCTGACACCTCCTATCCTGTCTCTTCACAGGTAATCCTTATCAATAATTATTTACAACACATGGTTCTGTTTTTGAAGTGCAATTAGCTCTGATTGGGTCCAGTTGGCTAGTATTCCTGACTGACTGTATAAAAAACCCACTTCTCAAGCAGGGCTCTGCTTGCAGGGCATTCCCAAGTCAGGGCTTCCTAAGTCTGCTGTTGAGTTTTTCCTGAGTTTAAATAGATTATACTGTAATTTTTAATTCTATGTTAGAGTTATATGCTATAGAGTCATCTTGCAGTTTGTACTAGACTTGTAGGCTCCTTAATTCTGTGTATTGGAACTATATGGATGTCTTCTGACACCTCCTATCCTGTCTCTTCACAGGTAATCCTTATCAATAATTATTTACAACACATGGTTCTGTTTTTGAAGTGCAATTAGCTCTGATTGGGTCCAGTTGGCTAGTATTCCTGACTGACTGTATAAAAAACCCACTTCTCAAGCAGGGCTCTGCTTGCAGGGCATTCCCAAGTCAGGGCTTCCTAAGTCTGCTGTTGAGTTTTTCCTGAGTTTAAATAGATTATACTGTAATTTTTAATTCTATGTTAGAGTTATATGCTATAGAGTCATCTTGCAGTTTGTACTAGACTTGTAGGCTCCTTAATTCTGTGTATTGGAACTATATGGATGTCTTCTGACACCTCCTATCCTGTCTCTTCACAGGTAATCCTTATCAATAATTATTTACAACACATGGTTCTGTTTTTGAAGTGCAATTAGCTCTGATTGGGTCCAGTTGGCTAGTATTCCTGACTGACTGTATAAAAAACCCACTTCTCAAGCAGGGCTCTGCTTGCAGGGCATTCCCAAGTCAGGGCTTCCTAAGTCTGCTGTTGAGTTTTTCCTGAGTTTAAATAGATTATACTGTAATTTTTAATTCTATGTTAGAGTTATATGCTATAGAGTCATCTTGCAGTTTGTACTAGACTTGTAGGCTCCTTAATTCTGTGTATTGGAACTATATGGATGTCTTCTGACACCTCCTATCCTGTCTCTTCACAGGTAATCCTTATCAATAATTATTTACAACACATGGTTCTGTTTTTGAAGTGCAATTAGCTCTGATTGGGTCCAGTTGGCTAGTATTCCTGACTGACTGTATAAAAAACCCACTTCTCAAGCAGGGCTCTGCTTGCAGGGCATTCCCAAGTCAGGGCTTCCTAAGTCTGCTGTTGAGTTTTTCCTGAGTTTAAATAGATTATACTGTAATTTTTAATTCTATGTTAGAGTTATATGCTATAGAGTCATCTTGCAGTTTGTACTAGACTTGTAGGCTCCTTAATTCTGTGTATTGGAACTATATGGATGTCTTCTGACACCTCCTATCCTGTCTCTTCACAGGTAATCCTTATCAATAATTATTTACAACACATGGTTCTGTTTTTGAAGTGCAATTAGCTCTGATTGGGTCCAGTTGGCTAGTATTCCTGACTGACTGTATAAAAAACCCACTTCTCAAGCAGGGCTCTGCTTGCAGGGCATTCCCAAGTCAGGGCTTCCTAAGTCTGCTGTTGAGTTTTTCCTGAGTTTAAATAGATTATACTGTAATTTTTAATTCTATGTTAGAGTTATATGCTATAGAGTCATCTTGCAGTTTGTACTAGACTTGTAGGCTCCTTAATTCTGTGTATTGGAACTATATGGATGTCTTCTGACACCTCCTATCCTGTCTCTTCACAGGTAATCCTTATCAATAATTATTTACAACACATGGTTCTGTTTTTGAAGTGCAATTAGCTCTGATTGGGTCCAGTTGGCTAGTATTCCTGACTGACTGTATAAAAAACCCACTTCTCAAGCAGGGCTCTGCTTGCAGGGCATTCCCAAGTCAGGGCTTCCTAAGTCTGCTGTTGAGTTTTTCCTGAGTTTAAATAGATTATACTGTAATTTTTAATTCTATGTTAGAGTTATATGCTATAGAGTCATCTTGCAGTTTGTACTAGACTTGTAGGCTCCTTAATTCTGTGTATTGGAACTATATGGATGTCTTCTGACACCTCCTATCCTGTCTCTTCACAGGTAATCCTTATCAATAATTATTTACAACACATGGTTCTGTTTTTGAAGTGCAATTAGCTCTGATTGGGTCCAGTTGGCTAGTATTCCTGACTGACTGTATAAAAAACCCACTTCTCAAGCAGGGCTCTGCTTGCAGGGCATTCCCAAGTCAGGGCTTCCTAAGTCTGCTGTTGAGTTTTTCCTGAGTTTAAATAGATTATACTGTAATTTTTAATTCTATGTTAGAGTTATATGCTATAGAGTCATCTTGCAGTTTGTACTAGACTTGTAGGCTCCTTAATTCTGTGTATTGGAACTATATGGATGTCTTCTGACACCTCCTATCCTGTCTCTTCACAGGTAATCCTTATCAATAATTATTTACAACACATGGTTCTGTTTTTGAAGTGCAATTAGCTCTGATTGGGTCCAGTTGGCTAGTATTCCTGACTGACTGTATAAAAAACCCACTTCTCAAGCAGGGCTCTGCTTGCAGGGCATTCCCAAGTCAGGGCTTCCTAAGTCTGCTGTTGAGTTTTTCCTGAGTTTAAATAGATTATACTGTAATTTTTAATTCTATGTTAGAGTTATATGCTATAGAGTCATCTTGCAGTTTGTACTAGACTTGTAGGCTCCTTAATTCTGTGTATTGGAACTATATGGATGTCTTCTGACACCTCCTATCCTGTCTCTTCACAGGTAATCCTTATCAATAATTATTTACAACACATGGTTCTGTTTTTGAAGTGCAATTAGCTCTGATTGGGTCCAGTTGGCTAGTATTCCTGACTGACTGTATAAAAAACCCACTTCTCAAGCAGGGCTCTGCTTGCAGGGCATTCCCAAGTCAGGGCTTCCTAAGTCTGCTGTTGAGTTTTTCCTGAGTTTAAATAGATTATACTGTAATTTTTAATTCTATGTTAGAGTTATATGCTATAGAGTCATCTTGCAGTTTGTACTAGACTTGTAGGCTCCTTAATTCTGTGTATTGGAACTATATGGATGTCTTCTGACACCTCCTATCCTGTCTCTTCACAGGTAATCCTTATCAATAATTATTTACAACACATGGTTCTGTTTTTGAAGTGCAATTAGCTCTGATTGGGTCCAGTTGGCTAGTATTCCTGACTGACTGTATAAAAAACCCACTTCTCAAGCAGGGCTCTGCTTGCAGGGCATTCCCAAGTCAGGGCTTCCTAAGTCTGCTGTTGAGTTTTTCCTGAGTTTAAATAGATTATACTGTAATTTTTAATTCTATGTTAGAGTTATATGCTATAGAGTCATCTTGCAGTTTGTACTAGACTTGTAGGCTCCTTAATTCTGTGTATTGGAACTATATGGATGTCTTCTGACACCTCCTATCCTGTCTCTTCACAGGTAATCCTTATCAATAATTATTTACAACACATGGTTCTGTTTTTGAAGTGCAATTAGCTCTGATTGGGTCCAGTTGGCTAGTATTCCTGACTGACTGTATAAAAAACCCACTTCTCAAGCAGGGCTCTGCTTGCAGGGCATTCCCAAGTCAGGGCTTCCTAAGTCTGCTGTTGAGTTTTTCCTGAGTTTAAATAGATTATACTGTAATTTTTAATTCTATGTTAGAGTTATATGCTATAGAGTCATCTTGCAGTTTGTACTAGACTTGTAGGCTCCTTAATTCTGTGTATTGGAACTATATGGATGTCTTCTGACACCTCCTATCCTGTCTCTTCACAGGTAATCCTTATCAATAATTATTTACAACACATGGTTCTGTTTTTGAAGTGCAATTAGCTCTGATTGGGTCCAGTTGGCTAGTATTCCTGACTGACTGTATAAAAAACCCACTTCTCAAGCAGGGCTCTGCTTGCAGGGCATTCCCAAGTCAGGGCTTCCTAAGTCTGCTGTTGAGTTTTTCCTGAGTTTAAATAGATTATACTGTAATTTTTAATTCTATGTTAGAGTTATATGCTATAGAGTCATCTTGCAGTTTGTACTAGACTTGTAGGCTCCTTAATTCTGTGTATTGGAACTATATGGATGTCTTCTGACACCTCCTATCCTGTCTCTTCACAGGTAATCCTTATCAATAATTATTTACAACACATGGTTCTGTTTTTGAAGTGCAATTAGCTCTGATTGGGTCCAGTTGGCTAGTATTCCTGACTGACTGTATAAAAAACCCACTTCTCAAGCAGGGCTCTGCTTGCAGGGCATTCCCAAGTCAGGGCTTCCTAAGTCTGCTGTTGAGTTTTTCCTGAGTTTAAATAGATTATACTGTAATTTTTAATTCTATGTTAGAGTTATATGCTATAGAGTCATCTTGCAGTTTGTACTAGACTTGTAGGCTCCTTAATTCTGTGTATTGGAACTATATGGATGTCTTCTGACACCTCCTATCCTGTCTCTTCACAGGTAATCCTTATCAATAATTATTTACAACACATGGTTCTGTTTTTGAAGTGCAATTAGCTCTGATTGGGTCCAGTTGGCTAGTATTCCTGACTGACTGTATAAAAAACCCACTTCTCAAGCAGGGCTCTGCTTGCAGGGCATTCCCAAGTCAGGGCTTCCTAAGTCTGCTGTTGAGTTTTTCCTGAGTTTAAATAGATTATACTGTAATTTTTAATTCTATGTTAGAGTTATATGCTATAGAGTCATCTTGCAGTTTGTACTAGACTTGTAGGCTCCTTAATTCTGTGTATTGGAACTATATGGATGTCTTCTGACACCTCCTATCCTGTCTCTTCACAGGTAATCCTTATCAATAATTATTTACAACACATGGTTCTGTTTTTGAAGTGCAATTAGCTCTGATTGGGTCCAGTTGGCTAGTATTCCTGACTGACTGTATAAAAAACCCACTTCTCAAGCAGGGCTCTGCTTGCAGGGCATTCCCAAGTCAGGGCTTCCTAAGTCTGCTGTTGAGTTTTTCCTGAGTTTAAATAGATTATACTGTAATTTTTAATTCTATGTTAGAGTTATATGCTATAGAGTCATCTTGCAGTTTGTACTAGACTTGTAGGCTCCTTAATTCTGTGTATTGGAACTATATGGATGTCTTCTGACACCTCCTATCCTGTCTCTTCACAGGTAATCCTTATCAATAATTATTTACAACACATGGTTCTGTTTTTGAAGTGCAATTAGCTCTGATTGGGTCCAGTTGGCTAGTATTCCTGACTGACTGTATAAAAAACCCACTTCTCAAGCAGGGCTCTGCTTGCAGGGCATTCCCAAGTCAGGGCTTCCTAAGTCTGCTGTTGAGTTTTTCCTGAGTTTAAATAGATTATACTGTAATTTTTAATTCTATGTTAGAGTTATATGCTATAGAGTCATCTTGCAGTTTGTACTAGACTTGTAGGCTCCTTAATTCTGTGTATTGGAACTATATGGATGTCTTCTGACACCTCCTATCCTGTCTCTTCACAGGTAATCCTTATCAATAATTATTTACAACACATGGTTCTGTTTTTGAAGTGCAATTAGCTCTGATTGGGTCCAGTTGGCTAGTATTCCTGACTGACTGTATAAAAAACCCACTTCTCAAGCAGGGCTCTGCTTGCAGGGCATTCCCAAGTCAGGGCTTCCTAAGTCTGCTGTTGAGTTTTTCCTGAGTTTAAATAGATTATACTGTAATTTTTAATTCTATGTTAGAGTTATATGCTATAGAGTCATCTTGCAGTTTGTACTAGACTTGTAGGCTCCTTAATTCTGTGTATTGGAACTATATGGATGTCTTCTGACACCTCCTATCCTGTCTCTTCACAGGTAATCCTTATCAATAATTATTTACAACACATGGTTCTGTTTTTGAAGTGCAATTAGCTCTGATTGGGTCCAGTTGGCTAGTATTCCTGACTGACTGTATAAAAAACCCACTTCTCAAGCAGGGCTCTGCTTGCAGGGCATTCCCAAGTCAGGGCTTCCTAAGTCTGCTGTTGAGTTTTTCCTGAGTTTAAATAGATTATACTGTAATTTTTAATTCTATGTTAGAGTTATATGCTATAGAGTCATCTTGCAGTTTGTACTAGACTTGTAGGCTCCTTAATTCTGTGTATTGGAACTATATGGATGTCTTCTGACACCTCCTATCCTGTCTCTTCACAGGTAATCCTTATCAATAATTATTTACAACACATGGTTCTGTTTTTGAAGTGCAATTAGCTCTGATTGGGTCCAGTTGGCTAGTATTCCTGACTGACTGTATAAAAAACCCACTTCTCAAGCAGGGCTCTGCTTGCAGGGCATTCCCAAGTCAGGGCTTCCTAAGTCTGCTGTTGAGTTTTTCCTGAGTTTAAATAGATTATACTGTAATTTTTAATTCTATGTTAGAGTTATATGCTATAGAGTCATCTTGCAGTTTGTACTAGACTTGTAGGCTCCTTAATTCTGTGTATTGGAACTATATGGATGTCTTCTGACACCTCCTATCCTGTCTCTTCACAGGTAATCCTTATCAATAATTATTTACAACACATGGTTCTGTTTTTGAAGTGCAATTAGCTCTGATTGGGTCCAGTTGGCTAGTATTCCTGACTGACTGTATAAAAAACCCACTTCTCAAGCAGGGCTCTGCTTGCAGGGCATTCCCAAGTCAGGGCTTCCTAAGTCTGCTGTTGAGTTTTTCCTGAGTTTAAATAGATTATACTGTAATTTTTAATTCTATGTTAGAGTTATATGCTATAGAGTCATCTTGCAGTTTGTACTAGACTTGTAGGCTCCTTAATTCTGTGTATTGGAACTATATGGATGTCTTCTGACACCTCCTATCCTGTCTCTTCACAGGTAATCCTTATCAATAATTATTTACAACACATGGTTCTGTTTTTGAAGTGCAATTAGCTCTGATTGGGTCCAGTTGGCTAGTATTCCTGACTGACTGTATAAAAAACCCACTTCTCAAGCAGGGCTCTGCTTGCAGGGCATTCCCAAGTCAGGGCTTCCTAAGTCTGCTGTTGAGTTTTTCCTGAGTTTAAATAGATTATACTGTAATTTTTAATTCTATGTTAGAGTTATATGCTATAGAGTCATCTTGCAGTTTGTACTAGACTTGTAGGCTCCTTAATTCTGTGTATTGGAACTATATGGATGTCTTCTGACACCTCCTATCCTGTCTCTTCACAGGTAATCCTTATCAATAATTATTTACAACACATGGTTCTGTTTTTGAAGTGCAATTAGCTCTGATTGGGTCCAGTTGGCTAGTATTCCTGACTGACTGTATAAAAAACCCACTTCTCAAGCAGGGCTCTGCTTGCAGGGCATTCCCAAGTCAGGGCTTCCTAAGTCTGCTGTTGAGTTTTTCCTGAGTTTAAATAGATTATACTGTAATTTTTAATTCTATGTTAGAGTTATATGCTATAGAGTCATCTTGCAGTTTGTACTAGACTTGTAGGCTCCTTAATTCTGTGTATTGGAACTATATGGATGTCTTCTGACACCTCCTATCCTGTCTCTTCACAGGTAATCCTTATCAATAATTATTTACAACACATGGTTCTGTTTTTGAAGTGCAATTAGCTCTGATTGGGTCCAGTTGGCTAGTATTCCTGACTGACTGTATAAAAAACCCACTTCTCAAGCAGGGCTCTGCTTGCAGGGCATTCCCAAGTCAGGGCTTCCTAAGTCTGCTGTTGAGTTTTTCCTGAGTTTAAATAGATTATACTGTAATTTTTAATTCTATGTTAGAGTTATATGCTATAGAGTCATCTTGCAGTTTGTACTAGACTTGTAGGCTCCTTAATTCTGTGTATTGGAACTATATGGATGTCTTCTGACACCTCCTATCCTGTCTCTTCACAGGTAATCCTTATCAATAATTATTTACAACACATGGTTCTGTTTTTGAAGTGCAATTAGCTCTGATTGGGTCCAGTTGGCTAGTATTCCTGACTGACTGTATAAAAAACCCACTTCTCAAGCAGGGCTCTGCTTGCAGGGCATTCCCAAGTCAGGGCTTCCTAAGTCTGCTGTTGAGTTTTTCCTGAGTTTAAATAGATTATACTGTAATTTTTAATTCTATGTTAGAGTTATATGCTATAGAGTCATCTTGCAGTTTGTACTAGACTTGTAGGCTCCTTAATTCTGTGTATTGGAACTATATGGATGTCTTCTGACACCTCCTATCCTGTCTCTTCACAGGTAATCCTTATCAATAATTATTTACAACACATGGTTCTGTTTTTGAAGTGCAATTAGCTCTGATTGGGTCCAGTTGGCTAGTATTCCTGACTGACTGTATAAAAAACCCACTTCTCAAGCAGGGCTCTGCTTGCAGGGCATTCCCAAGTCAGGGCTTCCTAAGTCTGCTGTTGAGTTTTTCCTGAGTTTAAATAGATTATACTGTAATTTTTAATTCTATGTTAGAGTTATATGCTATAGAGTCATCTTGCAGTTTGTACTAGACTTGTAGGCTCCTTAATTCTGTGTATTGGAACTATATGGATGTCTTCTGACACCTCCTATCCTGTCTCTTCACAGGTAATCCTTATCAATAATTATTTACAACACATGGTTCTGTTTTTGAAGTGCAATTAGCTCTGATTGGGTCCAGTTGGCTAGTATTCCTGACTGACTGTATAAAAAACCCACTTCTCAAGCAGGGCTCTGCTTGCAGGGCATTCCCAAGTCAGGGCTTCCTAAGTCTGCTGTTGAGTTTTTCCTGAGTTTAAATAGATTATACTGTAATTTTTAATTCTATGTTAGAGTTATATGCTATAGAGTCATCTTGCAGTTTGTACTAGACTTGTAGGCTCCTTAATTCTGTGTATTGGAACTATATGGATGTCTTCTGACACCTCCTATCCTGTCTCTTCACAGGTAATCCTTATCAATAATTATTTACAACACATGGTTCTGTTTTTGAAGTGCAATTAGCTCTGATTGGGTCCAGTTGGCTAGTATTCCTGACTGACTGTATAAAAAACCCACTTCTCAAGCAGGGCTCTGCTTGCAGGGCATTCCCAAGTCAGGGCTTCCTAAGTCTGCTGTTGAGTTTTTCCTGAGTTTAAATAGATTATACTGTAATTTTTAATTCTATGTTAGAGTTATATGCTATAGAGTCATCTTGCAGTTTGTACTAGACTTGTAGGCTCCTTAATTCTGTGTATTGGAACTATATGGATGTCTTCTGACACCTCCTATCCTGTCTCTTCACAGGTAATCCTTATCAATAATTATTTACAACACATGGTTCTGTTTTTGAAGTGCAATTAGCTCTGATTGGGTCCAGTTGGCTAGTATTCCTGACTGACTGTATAAAAAACCCACTTCTCAAGCAGGGCTCTGCTTGCAGGGCATTCCCAAGTCAGGGCTTCCTAAGTCTGCTGTTGAGTTTTTCCTGAGTTTAAATAGATTATACTGTAATTTTTAATTCTATGTTAGAGTTATATGCTATAGAGTCATCTTGCAGTTTGTACTAGACTTGTAGGCTCCTTAATTCTGTGTATTGGAACTATATGGATGTCTTCTGACACCTCCTATCCTGTCTCTTCACAGGTAATCCTTATCAATAATTATTTACAACACATGGTTCTGTTTTTGAAGTGCAATTAGCTCTGATTGGGTCCAGTTGGCTAGTATTCCTGACTGACTGTATAAAAAACCCACTTCTCAAGCAGGGCTCTGCTTGCAGGGCATTCCCAAGTCAGGGCTTCCTAAGTCTGCTGTTGAGTTTTTCCTGAGTTTAAATAGATTATACTGTAATTTTTAATTCTATGTTAGAGTTATATGCTATAGAGTCATCTTGCAGTTTGTACTAGACTTGTAGGCTCCTTAATTCTGTGTATTGGAACTATATGGATGTCTTCTGACACCTCCTATCCTGTCTCTTCACAGGTAATCCTTATCAATAATTATTTACAACACATGGTTCTGTTTTTGAAGTGCAATTAGCTCTGATTGGGTCCAGTTGGCTAGTATTCCTGACTGACTGTATAAAAAACCCACTTCTCAAGCAGGGCTCTGCTTGCAGGGCATTCCCAAGTCAGGGCTTCCTAAGTCTGCTGTTGAGTTTTTCCTGAGTTTAAATAGATTATACTGTAATTTTTAATTCTATGTTAGAGTTATATGCTATAGAGTCATCTTGCAGTTTGTACTAGACTTGTAGGCTCCTTAATTCTGTGTATTGGAACTATATGGATGTCTTCTGACACCTCCTATCCTGTCTCTTCACAGGTAATCCTTATCAATAATTATTTACAACACATGGTTCTGTTTTTGAAGTGCAATTAGCTCTGATTGGGTCCAGTTGGCTAGTATTCCTGACTGACTGTATAAAAAACCCACTTCTCAAGCAGGGCTCTGCTTGCAGGGCATTCCCAAGTCAGGGCTTCCTAAGTCTGCTGTTGAGTTTTTCCTGAGTTTAAATAGATTATACTGTAATTTTTAATTCTATGTTAGAGTTATATGCTATAGAGTCATCTTGCAGTTTGTACTAGACTTGTAGGCTCCTTAATTCTGTGTATTGGAACTATATGGATGTCTTCTGACACCTCCTATCCTGTCTCTTCACAGGTAATCCTTATCAATAATTATTTACAACACATGGTTCTGTTTTTGAAGTGCAATTAGCTCTGATTGGGTCCAGTTGGCTAGTATTCCTGACTGACTGTATAAAAAACCCACTTCTCAAGCAGGGCTCTGCTTGCAGGGCATTCCCAAGTCAGGGCTTCCTAAGTCTGCTGTTGAGTTTTTCCTGAGTTTAAATAGATTATACTGTAATTTTTAATTCTATGTTAGAGTTATATGCTATAGAGTCATCTTGCAGTTTGTACTAGACTTGTAGGCTCCTTAATTCTGTGTATTGGAACTATATGGATGTCTTCTGACACCTCCTATCCTGTCTCTTCACAGGTAATCCTTATCAATAATTATTTACAACACATGGTTCTGTTTTTGAAGTGCAATTAGCTCTGATTGGGTCCAGTTGGCTAGTATTCCTGACTGACTGTATAAAAAACCCACTTCTCAAGCAGGGCTCTGCTTGCAGGGCATTCCCAAGTCAGGGCTTCCTAAGTCTGCTGTTGAGTTTTTCCTGAGTTTAAATAGATTATACTGTAATTTTTAATTCTATGTTAGAGTTATATGCTATAGAGTCATCTTGCAGTTTGTACTAGACTTGTAGGCTCCTTAATTCTGTGTATTGGAACTATATGGATGTCTTCTGACACCTCCTATCCTGTCTCTTCACAGGTAATCCTTATCAATAATTATTTACAACACATGGTTCTGTTTTTGAAGTGCAATTAGCTCTGATTGGGTCCAGTTGGCTAGTATTCCTGACTGACTGTATAAAAAACCCACTTCTCAAGCAGGGCTCTGCTTGCAGGGCATTCCCAAGTCAGGGCTTCCTAAGTCTGCTGTTGAGTTTTTCCTGAGTTTAAATAGATTATACTGTAATTTTTAATTCTATGTTAGAGTTATATGCTATAGAGTCATCTTGCAGTTTGTACTAGACTTGTAGGCTCCTTAATTCTGTGTATTGGAACTATATGGATGTCTTCTGACACCTCCTATCCTGTCTCTTCACAGGTAATCCTTATCAATAATTATTTACAACACATGGTTCTGTTTTTGAAGTGCAATTAGCTCTGATTGGGTCCAGTTGGCTAGTATTCCTGACTGACTGTATAAAAAACCCACTTCTCAAGCAGGGCTCTGCTTGCAGGGCATTCCCAAGTCAGGGCTTCCTAAGTCTGCTGTTGAGTTTTTCCTGAGTTTAAATAGATTATACTGTAATTTTTAATTCTATGTTAGAGTTATATGCTATAGAGTCATCTTGCAGTTTGTACTAGACTTGTAGGCTCCTTAATTCTGTGTATTGGAACTATATGGATGTCTTCTGACACCTCCTATCCTGTCTCTTCACAGGTAATCCTTATCAATAATTATTTACAACACATGGTTCTGTTTTTGAAGTGCAATTAGCTCTGATTGGGTCCAGTTGGCTAGTATTCCTGACTGACTGTATAAAAAACCCACTTCTCAAGCAGGGCTCTGCTTGCAGGGCATTCCCAAGTCAGGGCTTCCTAAGTCTGCTGTTGAGTTTTTCCTGAGTTTAAATAGATTATACTGTAATTTTTAATTCTATGTTAGAGTTATATGCTATAGAGTCATCTTGCAGTTTGTACTAGACTTGTAGGCTCCTTAATTCTGTGTATTGGAACTATATGGATGTCTTCTGACACCTCCTATCCTGTCTCTTCACAGGTAATCCTTATCAATAATTATTTACAACACATGGTTCTGTTTTTGAAGTGCAATTAGCTCTGATTGGGTCCAGTTGGCTAGTATTCCTGACTGACTGTATAAAAAACCCACTTCTCAAGCAGGGCTCTGCTTGCAGGGCATTCCCAAGTCAGGGCTTCCTAAGTCTGCTGTTGAGTTTTTCCTGAGTTTAAATAGATTATACTGTAATTTTTAATTCTATGTTAGAGTTATATGCTATAGAGTCATCTTGCAGTTTGTACTAGACTTGTAGGCTCCTTAATTCTGTGTATTGGAACTATATGGATGTCTTCTGACACCTCCTATCCTGTCTCTTCACAGGTAATCCTTATCAATAATTATTTACAACACATGGTTCTGTTTTTGAAGTGCAATTAGCTCTGATTGGGTCCAGTTGGCTAGTATTCCTGACTGACTGTATAAAAAACCCACTTCTCAAGCAGGGCTCTGCTTGCAGGGCATTCCCAAGTCAGGGCTTCCTAAGTCTGCTGTTGAGTTTTTCCTGAGTTTAAATAGATTATACTGTAATTTTTAATTCTATGTTAGAGTTATATGCTATAGAGTCATCTTGCAGTTTGTACTAGACTTGTAGGCTCCTTAATTCTGTGTATTGGAACTATATGGATGTCTTCTGACACCTCCTATCCTGTCTCTTCACAGGTAATCCTTATCAATAATTATTTACAACACATGGTTCTGTTTTTGAAGTGCAATTAGCTCTGATTGGGTCCAGTTGGCTAGTATTCCTGACTGACTGTATAAAAAACCCACTTCTCAAGCAGGGCTCTGCTTGCAGGGCATTCCCAAGTCAGGGCTTCCTAAGTCTGCTGTTGAGTTTTTCCTGAGTTTAAATAGATTATACTGTAATTTTTAATTCTATGTTAGAGTTATATGCTATAGAGTCATCTTGCAGTTTGTACTAGACTTGTAGGCTCCTTAATTCTGTGTATTGGAACTATATGGATGTCTTCTGACACCTCCTATCCTGTCTCTTCACAGGTAATCCTTATCAATAATTATTTACAACACATGGTTCTGTTTTTGAAGTGCAATTAGCTCTGATTGGGTCCAGTTGGCTAGTATTCCTGACTGACTGTATAAAAAACCCACTTCTCAAGCAGGGCTCTGCTTGCAGGGCATTCCCAAGTCAGGGCTTCCTAAGTCTGCTGTTGAG